>WPIO01000002.1:1207500-1807500 GCA_009760855.2 Cristatella mucedo
CTGACCTGCAAGGTCGCAGGCTTAATTCCTCGGCTGCAATTGGCTGGCACAGCCACAGGCGCACCGGCCTCCTCTTGTGCACTGAGTACTATTGCGTGAATACTATTTAGGTTAATGCATTAGCTGTCCTTGTCGCTTATGTAAGACTATTGGCTATAGATAGTTTTACTTTGTACGTAAGCTCTACGTTAAAGAGCTCACTTTCACAATTCTTGCGTATTGAGCATTTCTTTTCGTCTGCTGCCGACTGCCGAACCTCAGCCGAAAGTCCTTTGCTGTTACTTTTTCGCTACCTACTTCCTTAGCTGTTCTCCTAATTCCGCTACGCTTCCAAATTTTTCTTTACTTCGTGAGATGACGACTTCTGGAAAATGATAGTTAACCAAAAGCCGATAGGCTCCGGTGCATTATGGTCAGCTTCCCAGTCACACATTCGCCCGATTCTCGTACCTATTCGCGGAAGCACAGACGGAAACGTATACGTGAATAAATTAACCGCAGGTACGCATGTATATATTTATAAACATGAGTCTATATTAGTGCTTCAAAATGTGAACAATAACTAGTATAACCTTTTTATCGGTATCCTCTCCATAGAATGGGCAAATTCCTGTTCCCAGCAGCACCTCCTCACCGCAGCTGGCACGAATGACCAGCCTCGTATAACGCCAATGCTGGTTAGTTACCTGACACTTACGAGCACGGCAACCTTTACAACAAGCGTGAGTTAGCTGGCTAGTTAGTTAGAAAATCCGTCAGCCGGTGAAATCATCCTCACATTCCCCCCCCCCCCCAATGTGACATTACTAATACTACTACGACAGTACAGCAAGGGAAAGAGTGTCATGTTCATAAGAAATTCTTAAATACAATTTCGAGTAATTTTTCCATTTCTCCTCCTTCGCAGATTTTTCTCCACTAAGAACTCCGTAAGCTTGACAGTCAGCGGGGTGGGCTCACTCGCTAGGTTAGCGGACATTCGGGTCCGCCTTCTAAAGCAAAGTTGGAGTTGTCGGTGATTATTCACGTGTGCAAAAGCAAAGTTTTGTATAGGACCTGCGGTTTTCGCTCGACACTGCTGAACCGGCAAGTTTTCGCGGCAACCGATTGTGAGCGAAAAGGAGCAAAGTGAGCATTAGCGTGCGTGCGCGCGCGCGCCCATCGCAGAAAGCAGCGAGAAAAACAGGCAGCAATTGAAGTCTGTCGCACAGCCGAAAATCGACAGACTGTTATGTCACATATGAGCTTAATGTAATGTAATGTATCTCCGTCTGTAACTCCACAAAGTCATAAAGACCATGCGGGTGTTACGCAGGAGAGTCGTGTATAGCGCACTCACAGCCTGAGCGGCTTTCGGTAAGCATTCGGTAGCCAACAGACTTCGTCTCGCGCAACAAAGAGAAAGTGGGAAGCATGGCAGAGTCAGGAGAGCAGTTGAAGTAGTGAGTAGTGTAGTTTGTTCGCCCACCAGAGAGCCAGCCGATGCCCAACACCGACAGTTTATTACCAGCGCCGGAGCCCCAGAGCGCACGGCTCCCCTCGGCCCCTCTCGGGGATGCTCCCACCAGCTGTTGAGGAAAGGAGCGGTACCAGCCCGCATGCAATCGAACTACAAGTAGCATAGAAGTAGCAGCTCAGGATCGCTGAAAAGGATGTGCCACAGTCGGCAGTGGGAGCTTAGATCACCCCTTAGAAAAATTAAAACAAATCGACTTCTGTATGTGTTCATAGCCACTGAAGAGCTTTAAAGGACCATTAACTTAAGTGCGTAAAGCAAACTTCTGGGGTTTAATACAGAAATGCTCCTTCGCTTTTAGAGGGAATGGTACAATGCATTCGGTTGACCAGCTGATCAGGTCGAGTCGCAATTGAAATTGAAGAAGAAATTGCTGTCTTAGCCGGAACAGCGGGAAGTGTTGCGAAGGAATTGCACGGCCTGCGGCGCGCTGCCAACGGTCTCCATAGGCGCTGCGTACTAGTCGGGTTTGCGGCAGCGGTGACACAACAACCTCACGTAGCAGACTTTCCGCGAAAGGAGTCCACACTCGAAGGTATGAAGTGGATGCAATCCCTGCTCCTACTAGACTAGACTTTGTGACCACGTGGGGAGTTACAGACGAAGATGCATAGTTTTGCTTTACCGGACTCTGGATAATTATAACAATAATAATAATAATAATAAAACGCTTGATAAAGTGCCCTCGGAGAACTCGACCTCTTTCTAGGCGCTTTACATTTGCTGCAAAGGAAATGTTGTGGGAAAAGGTGACGAAAGCAGTGCAAAGCAACGAAACCATTCCGCTCAGCAGGTGGGAGAGCCTGTCTGGCTGACTCGCTCGGTTCGAAATCGGACAGGCTGGATTTGTTAAAACGCTGGCCGGCCGAAGCGAGCCGCCAGCTAACCCTCGGGTGAGGGGCGAGCAAGTAAGCAACGCTCGTGGAACTTGGTCAAAGGCCGCAGCCAACCGTCGGGCAACCTGCAAGAAGGGCAACTAGGTTTCCTGGGTAGGGCGCAGTAGGGCAGCGATACTGTAGAAGAAGTAGTGGGTGCTATATGCAAAAAAAAACATTTTCTGCAACGCTTCGATGCAGCAGCGCTGCCCAGGCTACACAATCCCATAACTTTCTTCACCCCTGCTGGAGACTGCAACTAGCAATCGGGCACCGTTCGAAATAACTATATTTTGCTAGTTGAACGGGTTATCGAAATTAAACGGGGCAAAATTTCGTCTCTAGCTCTCCATTTATGCATCCATCACACGCCAGAACACAAAGGGCACTTTCTTGGGCTCGCTGTGCTTACATAATTTTCTTTCGAGTCCTTACTTCATTATGGCGGAAATTTCTTGCCGCTGGCAATCTCAAGAGCAACGCTTTTCAATTTGCACATACATTTAATATGCACAGTGTAATAATAACCGAACAGGATAAGCTGATATACAACGACTTTGGCTGAAACACATGAGCCCAGTGTAGGCTGGTAAAACTAGGTGCACTGGAATATCTTAAAACTGCGATGGACCGTGGCCAAAACCCTGGTGTTTTATTGAAGCCAACCTAAAGCGTATATCATAAACAATACCCGAGTCGAGCACAGCAGGACGTCGAGCAGGGTTTTGCCACTTCTCGGCTGCATTTTTGTGGAGAGCGAAATACCTAGAAATTAGATTTTTATATACGTCATTAGCTTTTTTCCATCTGCATAAAAGAAAAGGGTCATACAAGCAGCCTTTACATTCTAGGCTTTAACCAGCTCAACCAATGCCGACCCTCTAAGGTGCTGCCGTAGCCATTAAGAACGTAGCTGGAATCACGTTTGGCTGCACGACCTGATGACGGTCTCCGGTAGTTTCAAATAACAAATTGACTAGTTAAATATTGCAAGCTTTGCATTTCATATGTTCATATCATAATCATATCGAATCAACTATACCTCAGTAACTAGTGGCTCAACGCTAGAGTCGGTGTTGGGAGGGGAAGGGGGTTTTGGGACTGAAGAGGATTTATCCATAGTGATGCACGCCACACATATTGCATACAACCTGCATCAGATGCTATGAATGCATAATAGCTAGGAATAAAATGCCCAAGCTTTAGAAAGCATGGGTAAGATCAGAACTGATTGTCCATGAACTGGCATATGAGGACTATTGTAAATTCTAACAATTCATCCAAGCTAAGGCCACTTCTAGCTTCTATTGAAATAGTGTAGAATTACAGATACACAGTCAAAAAAATGCTTGTGTTGATTACAAACCATCTCCGCAAACCTCTCCCAGATCAGCACCTTACCTAGTGATCCTTATGGCGATATATCAGATCGTTTCTCTAGTTTTTTATGTCCAGCTAGATGAATAAGATGAGTGTCCATTGCAAAGCTAACTTTGCCACTGGACTCCTCACTCTTAGTTCCTATCATAACCTCGGTGTGCACCTTCAAGCCCTCTACTAATGACCTCATCTCGAAGTTCACCTCAAAGTCTAAAAAAAAAGCTGCTGGCCCTGTAGACCTCACACCTAATGTTCTCTTTCTGCAATGCATAGATTTGCTGCTGCCATGCATAGCTAACATGATAAATATGTCCTTGCCTCTGGCCTTGTCCCTGAATTCTTCAAAATGGCCACCTATTGAGAACACTAGACCATGAGAACTTTAGCCACTCTCACCACTTGCTACTACTATTCCTATCAACGACACTTGAAATAGTTGCAGACCAGCTAAGATTTTATATTGAAACTTTAAAGCTAGCAAATAAGTTCCAGCCAGGTTGTAAAGCAAATAATGCAACGTAGTGTATAATGATCTTTCAAGGTATGCAAGCTTGGGTAGAGTCTCTGCCGGTTTTGGTGGATCTTTCAATCTTTGGTGGTCATTGCACAGCAACGTGTCCTTGTTGGCAGACTGAAAAATCGTTAATATCAGATGTCTGTTAGCCTGAAGGGGACTTTCATTCGAGCACCACAGCCACCTTTCCGAGGTGCTTTATGACAGCAAGACTGTTTCAAGCAATGCTTACTTCAAAAACAGTTTTTCTTTCGGATCGATCCAGGTATTGAAGGTAGGTGTGGCTGCTAGCACCCACCTTTGCTATTCCAGTTCTCGCTCATACAGCTAGCTGTCTTCTTTGACATTTTGGGCTGGCACCTTTAAAATTGGTCTTATTCCACCGTTATGACTGGTAGATGACTGCTTTCAAACGAAGCACATACCTCTGTTTTTATGTAGCCGGTCTCTCTGGTGAATGACAGCTTTTACAAGATCGAACAGTTGATCAAAGGATGTGACATGCTCGGCACTTAATTGACAAGTAATTTCACTCCTTATGGAGCACTTCAAAGGGCTTGCAGGGCCTGTATGACTTCATTATATGGCCAATCTGTGAGCTTTCCTGTCTCATTTATTTCATCTCGGGTTCACTGACTTGTTATTGGCACAGTGCATAAAAGCAGTGCAAAAGGTCACCAGCAAAAGTGCCGAGGTGCTTTAGTTTCGCATGGGTGCAATGCCAATTTTACCTCTCCACCTTTAAGAGTCGCTCTCAGCCTAGGCTTGCATTGATGCAAAGCAGCACCAGTAAGGCTCTTTGGCCAAAATAACTCCATAATACGAAGAACACGTAATTGCACACATCGGTTGCAGGTGCAGCGCCTGTGCCATCAGCATCTGCACCATCATCAGTGCCATAACCATCTTCTTCTGCATCAGCAGCAGCATCAGCAGCAGCAGCAGAAGAGGCCGTACAATACTAAGCCTGCCTTTACTGGTCGTGGATATTTTATTACATACCTTAAAGATAGCAAATGCAGACCCTCTCTTCTATGAATGTATTTAATGCCACTTCCCATGCAGTAGATGCAGTCTCTCCCAACCTCGCCTCGTGGGCACTTTCACATCAAGCAGACGTGGGCTACATGCTTGATGCACTTGGGCCGTACGAGTGGACACATTCAAAAGCCAGAGATTTTCTTAACTGCCACCCGTGCAACTCACAAAGCCGGAGATGGCCCCCTCCTCGGCAGCTCAGGCCTGCTCCAGCAACCACTGTCTTGCAGACCCCACCCCTTCCCTGCCGTGCTTTAAAGTGTGTGCCTAGACCATTCCTCCAGGGATTCAGAAGTGAGGCTCCCGAATCCCTGCCCATCTTGCTTATCCTCTGTGCAGTCGCAGCACTTGGAGGCAAGGCCGAGCAACGCATTTGCCAGCTGCCCGGTCATGCCAGCACACTCACTGGTGGCTTTGCTGTTTCACATTCACACTCAGAGTATCACACGAGGCTTTGCTGGGACAAATAGTACGACGTGGGCAAGAACGAGTAAGCAATATGAGCAAGAGACTGCTACAACTGCATGCTTGCATACCCCTAAGAAGGTTCAAAGAAGCTCTGGCCCCAACAGAACCAACCCGAAAGTGGGGTGCTAGAAGACATATCTCGTCATAGTGATTTTCTGGTCACATTATCTGTTGGTATTTAGAACTCACACAGTACCTGACCTATATTGTGTGCATTGGGCAATACCTGCCAGCAGCAAAGCGAATCCAGTCAATTTCTGCCCTAGGATTGTCTGACATCAATTGCTTTGCTCTCACCATGCCCTCTCTCTGTCTCTGTCCCCATCTCTGTCTCTCTGTCTTCCTGTCTCTCACACTCTCTGTCTTTCTGTCTCTCACACTCTCTGTCTTTCTGTCTCTCACACTCTCTGTCTGTCTGTCTATCTCTCTCTCTCTCTCTCTCTCTCTCTCTCTCTCTCTCTCTCTCTCTCTCTCTCTCTCTCTCTATCTCTTGCTCTTTCTCTCTGTCTCTTTCTCTGTCGTTCTCTTTGCATCTCTTTCTGTCTCCGTCTCTCTCCGTGTCCCTCTCTGCCTCTTTCTCTCTGTCTCTGTCTCTCCGTCTCTGTCTGTCTCTATCTCTGTCTGTCTCTTCCACTCTCTCTCTTTCTCTTGCTATGTCTGTCTGTCTTTCTCTCTTTTGTCTAGGGCCTGGTAAAGTACTCTACAGCCCCGTGTTAAGCACTAATGATCTAGTCCTAAAGTTCGTATTGCAATCAAAGAAGACAACAAGTCCACTGGACCCTATTCCCACTGTCCTGCTCCTACGTTGCATTGATCTGCTGCTGCCATGCATAACTAACATCATTAATATGTCATTAGCCTCAGGTCATGTCCCAGCACCTTTCAAAAAAGCTGTAGTCAGGCCTCTTCTCAAGAAAGCAACACTAGACCAAGAGAACTTGAGCAACTACCGCCCAGTCTCCCTTCTACCATTCCTATCAAAGACACTGGAATGGGTCGTGGCAGACCAGCTGAACTCATATATCGAAACCTCACACCTTGCTAGTAAGTTCCAGTCTGGCTTTAGAGCTAATCACTCCACAGAGTCAGCATTGCTTAGGGTATACAACGACCTAATTAGGAATGCAGACACAGGTAGAGTGCCTCTGCTTGTTTTACTCGATCTTTCGGCAGCTTTTGATACCATCGATCACAAAGTTCTTCTAGAGCGCCTCTCATCTCGCCTGGGCATCACTGGCACTGCTCTGCAGTGGTTCAGGTCCTACCTCAGTGGGAGACTCCAGAGTATTGACGTGAATGGACAAAGATCATCTGAAGTACCTCTGAAATATGGAGTACCTCAGGGGTCCGTGCTAGGCCCGGTTCTTTTCATGGTTTATACTCTCCCTCTTGCTGATGTGATTGCCAAGCGCAATCTAGGCTTTCACTTCTGTGCAGATGACACTCAGTTGTACCTTTGCTTTGATCCCTCCCAGCCTTCGAGCACCTCAAATTCTCTCAACTCACTTGCTGCATGCATTGATGACATCCGATCATGGATGGCAGCAAATTTACTAAAACTAAACAATGACAAAACTAACTTACTAGTTATGGGTAAACCCAGTGTGATTTAGAGATTGGAAAGGCTGACTCACAAAATTGGCTCTGCCAGCATTTCTCCAGTTGAATCAGCTCGAAATCTAGGTGTCATATTCCAAAGCGACCTCTCGTTAGACGACCATATCAGCTCCACAGTCAAATCTGCCTATTTTCAGCTTCATAACATTGCTAAAATTCGGGCTTGTTTAGATAAAGATACCACGTCTAAGTTGGCCCATGCATTCGTGACATCTCGTCTCGACTTCTGCAACTCACTGCTTACTGGCCTACCAGCATGTGCGATCAGGCGATTGCAGCTGGTGCAAAACTCTGCAGCTAGGCTTGTCTGTCGTAAGCGTCACAGTTGCCACATTACTCCACTTCTCGCCGACCTGCACTGGCTACCAGTCAAGCCACGGATTGACTTCAAGGTTTTGTCGCTCACTTTTAGGTCCCTTCATTCTATGGCTCCAGCCTATCTCTCAGATATACTACCCCATCAGGCCAAGCATCGTACCACCCGCTTTTCGGAATCCAACAGTCTAGAAATACCTCGTACAAACCTCAAATCCTTTGGAGACCGTGCATTTAGTTCGTATGCTCCCAAAGCCTAGAACTCCCTCCAAACCTGCGTCAGAACATCCCCTGACCTGACCACATTTAAAAGGAACTTAAAAACACACCTATTTAGGACAGCATTTAGTGGGTCCTTGTGATTCGTCCTTCACGTGCTTATGCGTGCTGACACTGTGCATGCTGCCACTAACCACATTTGCATGCTGACCCTGTGCATGTCACCCCTAACCACGTTATTCATTTTGTTTGTTTTTCAAGCATTATTTTACTCACCGTTCAATTGCATTTCCCTTTGCAGCAAATGTAAAGCGCCTAGAAAGAGACTAAGTTCTCTGAGGGCGCTTTATCAAATACATTATTATTATCAAGTACATTATTATTATTAAGCACCAGTCTGACTTTACGAGGCATTTATGAGGCTTTATGAGCCTCCAAAACTCCTGAGCAGGTTAAACCGACATATGCTATTTGGCACGAAGCAGATTAATATTGACAGTAGAACGCAGATAATGTTAGGCAGCTGTAAAAGTAGCAGAGACAAGAGAGCAGCTCTGGGGCAGCTGACAGAAGAAGACCAGCAGCCACAGACAGCGCCGTGGTGCCTGTCCTCGTGGATCGGTCGATTCGCTCGCCTACATGTAGATTGGTCTTTTTTTCGTATACTGTCAGGCTCACCATCTACGTGCACATGCACACAAGCCACGTGTACAGTCAGCCAAGCATCTGGCGTGTCATACAAACCGTCACTTTTCTTGGTGAATGCATCCCCTATTCAAGGTGCTGGTGTTGCTCCCTATATATGTAGATCACCCAGATGCTCTGCATGTGAAATGAAACGTCGTTGGAGCTCTTTGCAAGGGAACCTCGCGATTTATGGCCCATATCCAAGGGATAGCATCACCATTTTCTTGTCATATAACATCGACGGTTCTGTTTCCTTATGGCTGGCAATGCAAGTGAAGGGCAGAAGAAGTCCATTGCATTGTTAGGCTTAGTGGTCCCATCTGTATTGAGCATAAGGTGATGCATCAATTGGATCTTAAAGCACTTTATATAAAATGTCCTTAGAATCCCTATTTCCAATCTGAATAAGCAGAAACCTTTGTTGCCCAGCTAGTAGAGCAGCTGAAGGGGTGTTTCTGTAGGTGCACTGCTAACACCGCTAAGAGCCATCACGGCTGGCAGTTTCTTGAAATAATCACAATCATTTTCAAGTGTCTGGGGCCTATTTCCCCAATTAACTGTAAAAAGCTAAGCACGAGAGATTTAAAACTGCAACTGTGTCTAAGAAAGTGTTTCTGCCTTAATGAAGAAATGTAGCATGTTCAAGGATACCGAGTGCCAAGAGAGACAGAATACTTTGTGTACTGTCGCCCTGGTTTCGGCCAGGGTTTAAAGTGCTTGCCTTTGATGACCGAGGTCAAGGTGAATACATTTGATGACCGAGGTCATGGGCTTGAGCCCTGTGGCATATGTGAAGCACCTGGATAGCGATTAAGTCCCCCTAGGGTGCTATACAAATGAATTATATAATTATATTATTATTACTGTCGTTTTCGGCAGTAAAGCTCACGACCTCCGATGCCAGAGGCTGAAGTCATAGAAACTCACTCATTCTGACACAGCAGCATCATTACTAGCATTGCTGTGCTGCTTTGTCAGCATCTGTTTGCTGTTAGTAGCTTCGGATCTACTCATTTCTCTGCCGATGTTCCCCACTTATACACTGTCTGGATCAGCCGAAAATTGTTGTTGTTGATTGCAGCTCATTGGGCACGGACAAAACAGCTCCAGAATTAGGAAGCCGAAGTGAAAGAGAGACGTAACTTGCATCGATAAACGAAAAGCTCGACTTCCTGATTTCGTAGTATGGCCTCCAGGTGTGAGATCTATAGTCTTATCCCCAGACCTGTCGGCTCCTCCCTTCATTAATATGGATGGGCACATTACTCACCATATCCTGCTTGTGCCCCCCCCCCATGCAAGCTACATACCTGTGTAGATGTGCACACAGCAAATGAGGAGAAGTTCCCCAATACAATATTGCTACTCATTCAACCATTGCGTCTGCATTAAAGAAACAGGTATACAACCAAAATCAGGCTGTGCTTAAGATTGTGAATGGATACTCCAAATACAGATCCTACATTTTGTGGTGTGAGCCCGCTAACAACACCACCGCTAACACCACGAAGGCTGGCTGGCATCCATCTTCCGTTTGACGACTATTTTTGCGGTATGGCCGTGGTCTTCAGAACCTCTTGTTCGTTCATCTGTAAAGAACTAAGTAAACACTGTGTAAACACATGATGCTCTTGTTGAAAGTATGCTGAGAGCAGCATTTCATCGATGAATAAAGCACCTTGTCCGTCCAGGGACACCGAGCCTCAGCAGTGGACACAATACGTTGCACAACAGCTAACCGACGCATGAACAGCTTAGTATGCTTGCTGCTTTTGCTACCAGATGCCTTCGAGCTTAGCACCTCACAGTTGGCGCTGTGGCAGCTCAAGGAGGGATGCCTTAACTGGTGTCCTTGGTGCCGCGACCGGCCACCAGATGGAAGAGAGCAGCATTGCAGCAGAGCAGACTGGTTAACGCAGCCTCACCTCCATAATTCATCCCATCGTGCATTCTCATTGCGTATACATTGGAGCATATCTTGTGCAGGCACACAATGTCCTGGCTGTTCCCTACATCACGGACCACTGGGTCTGGGTATGGCATCAAGAGAATTAGGCCGAAGGATAGTCCCATATCAATCAATCTGGCACCGCGATGGTATGCCCCAGCAATAGGATACCTAGGGAATGCAACTGCACTCTCCTCGAGTGACAAAGTCCGAGTGTGTGCTTGTGTGCTCAGATTACCGTCGACGTTGGCAATGTGCCTGTAACGATCCTTTCAGCAGGCATGCTTTGTCATGCAGTGATTCAGTGTTCATTAAAAGATTCTTTAAGCATCGATTGCTCTGCCGACTGCCTTCGATGGATGTCATTCTGTGCTAGATGAGATTGACACGTCCACGGGAGCAAATCTTTAAGCTGCGTATACACTACGATCGGAGGGAGAACTAGCTTTGAACCGGCCTTATCCTTGAGCTGTCCTATAGGCTCAGAGCTTGCCCACTTACTCGGGCTTTGGCAGGCAAACCTCATCGAGAGATCTTCGAACACAGAAGGTCATAAAGTTTCTCGAGAGTAGAAGAAATAGTAGAAGTTGCTGCACTGTTGCCCCGTGGAAACACCTGCTTATAAGCTCACAATAAAGGAGCTACTATTTGCAGCTGCAAAAATTGCTGAAAGCAGTGCAAAAGAAGAAGAGACATAATACAGCATGCTATTTAAAGTGTACATACTAGTTACTGTAGGTAGAAACAGTTGCTCGGTGTAATGCTGACATGCACTTTATAGTTGTGGGCCCAGCCCTTGGTAAAAAAGGGTGCCTCAGCCCCCCCAACTTAAATGCAAATGCGGGCCTGATGCAAGAGCTGGTCGGACTTCATAATCACTGGAGAATGAACATGCAAGACTTCTGGAATCGGTAGAAGCTAATATCACCACTCAAGATGCACGGCTGTATGACGGCCTACCTGATAGAGATCGACAGAGAGAAAGAGAGGGAAAGAGAGGGGGAGAGAGAGAGAGAGAGAGAGAGAGAGAGAGAGAGAGAGAGAGAGAGAGAGAGAGAGAGAGAGTGTGTGTGTGTGTGTGTGTGTGTGTGTGTGTGTGTGTGTTAGAGTTAACTGTAACACTCTATTTCCTTACAATTAGTAGGCCTTGATTATTCCAAACAGCTAATCGTATTCTGTGCACTGAGTGGCCATCCACTGCTATCTCTTCCTTTCTCTCTTCCCCCTGCTCTGTTGATCGGTGCCGACGTCCCCTCTTTCAGCTGCAGTGTCGAAGGCCTCTCGGCAGAAAGAGTGTGAGCTAACGTTACAGCACTATTCAGTGGTGAAAGCTATCAAGGCCTGAAGTATCGATTTCGAAATTTCCCAACAGTGTGCGCCAAGCCATTTATTGAAACTTAAGAGTCTGGTTATGTCAAGGTTGTGTCAGAGGCATAACCTAATTTCGAAATGCTTTTCAGTCGGTCAATCTAAGTTCAAAAGCTCTTGATGCAGCTAACTGAGTGCAGCAACAAGTTGCAAATAGGCCACCTGAGTGGCATGCTGTTGGTAATGGCTTCACTTCTAGTGGTCATTTCACTAACTGCATTGCGGAATACGATGGTGAGCACATGTCTCAGAAATGTTCAGGGAGTGGCTCATATCTCTACCACTCTAATCAAACCTGCAGCACCATACTCACGACTCTTGTCGATGCTTGCAGCCGGTTTAGTAAATCAGTGTAAATAGCTCTGGGTGAAAAATTCCCGGTGTATTTTGGGATTGCTCGCAAATGGCAGTCTAAACCTTCTCCACGACCTCGTATCTGCTGGTGAGAAACATGGCAGAGACAACCAAGAAAATCATGGAGTGTCACTGCCAACAGCAACTCAGTTAGGCAGAAAGCCTATTTGATTACAGTGTTAGGAAATCATGCCAGAAAGTGTAACTTGCTTTCGGTGCACTCGAAAACGTTTCTGCATTGTTCACACGAAAATTGCTTCGTGCCCACCGAGCTGTCTGTTGCATTAGCAGCTTTTGCGCCACTCGACTTTTTGCTACACCAGAAAGGCATTGACCAGTTTCCCACTGCCATGTCATGGACCAATGAGGCCCCTGGCAGCCAGGCAGGGCATCAACAACAAAGTCTAGGGCAGCTGCTGCTACTATTATGGCAGGAGTATACTCGGAGTTTCATGACCACAGGACAGGTTCTTTGGCAAAGTTCTGCAAGCCGAGGAATAAACAACCACTGCCTAGAGAGAGAGAGAGAGAGAGAGAGAGAGAGAGAGAGAGAGAGAGAGAGAGAGAGAGATAGAGAGAGAGAGAGAGAGAGAGAGAGAGAGAGAGAGAGAGAGAGAGAGAGAGGAGAGAGAGAGAGAGAGAGAGAGAGAGAGAGAGAGAGAGAGAGAGAGAGAGAGAGAGAGAGGTACTACACAAAATTGATTGTTATAAGGTTGAGGAAAAAGTTTGAATTTTTCATTAAATCCTTAATTCATTCATTCAATTAATATTTCATTAAATTACTATTAAACTGATGTCACGCAAACCTTTTTTAAACCTTATGTTATTTATTATTATTCCCTTCCTGAGATTTCTGATTGCAATACACCAATGCCCTCTGCCACCCACTTTGCAGCAGATTAGCTGCGTGATCGGCTTCAAGCTGGCACAAGATTCAATCGCTCGTCTGTCCGTAGGACTTGGCCAATTTGGTAGCCTTGCAAACATTTGCCCAACACTCTGTTAGCAAATGGGTCCCTCTTTGGCTCTGCTTGAGCTGTCTTCTTTTTAGTCCCGTGGCCAGCAAGATCTTTCACCAGCTGCAGATTTGGCACTTCAAGCACAGGCCGAGTCTGGGTCCACGGGGTAATCTGCTCGGCACTTCACGACCTAAACTCTGGCTTTGCAATCAGCAGCAGGAAATCTAATGTAGCACACTAAAATAGGGGCGAGAGTGTTATAGCAGCTGGGGCCGTCTGCCAAAATAATTGAGGTGGCTGATTCAGCATACTTTTCCCTTTTTTAGACACTTTTTTAGCTCACTGCTATTGCATCGAAGGATTGCTGCATGCCGGAATTAATGTCCAAGCCTTCGACACTAGGCAGCTCTAAGGCAGGCCTGCATGCTGCCGGTGACGAAGACCATCAGTCGGACGGAAGGGAAATCTGTGCACTATTTTAATATTAGCTTTGACTAAGATTTCTGTTTAATAAATTGGCAGATGACCAACAGCCATTGGATGTTTGTCGTTGCATGTGCACGACAAACTCGTGTTCCCACTTAACGGTGCTTTTGCAGCATTGCGCATTACCTTGAGCAATAAAACTGGCGATGCTCACAGGATTATTTTAGACCTACCAAATCTAGAGAAAGAGAGCATGTGGCCACTCGGTCCATATGCTGCACTGAGGACGTGGCCTCTGTTTCCCAGTGACTCGCATACAAACGATCGTCAGTATAGATGCCACTTTAGGTGTTTGATTTCATGCACCAATAAATTCATGCAAAGCCCGAAGTACATCCAGTGGCAAAGCAGCACAGCTCAGCTGAAGCCAAGCAAGCTGGCTGCTAACTAACGCCAAGTGATAAGATGCATCGAAGCACACACAGAGGCCCTCGCTCGTGCGCGCACACACACACGCACACACACACACACACACACACACACACACACACACACACACACACACACACACTCACACACACACACACACACACACATGCACACACACAGACACACATATATTTATTTATTTGCACCTACATATAAAGGGAAAAGAAAAGATTTGTAGCAACTTCCGGCCTGAAGTTGGTACTACTCGTCAATTGCAGCCAGGCCAGTAACCAACTTACTAGTTATGGGCAAACCAAGTGTGATTCAGAAATTGAAAAGGCCAATGCTCAAAATCGGCTCTGCCAGCATATCTCCTGTTGAATCTACACGAAATCTAGGTGTCATGTTCCAAAGTGACCTTTCATTAGACGACCACATCAGCTCCACAGTCAAGTCTGCCTACTTTCAGCTACACAACATTGCTAAAATTCGGGCTTATTTAGACAGGCATAACACATCTAAATTGGTACATTTATTTGTGACATCGAGTCCTGACTTCTGTAACTCACTGCTTGCTGGTCTACCGGCCTGTGCAATTGGTTTGTCGCTTACAGATAGGTGCAAAACTCTGAAGCTAAGCTTGCCTGTCGTGGGAGTTGCAGTTGCCCCATCATGCCACTTCTTGCCGACCTGCACTGGTTTCCAGTCAAGCAATGCATCGACTTCAAGTTTTTGTCTCTCACTTTTAGGTCCCTTCATTCTTTGGCTCCAGCCTACCTATAAGGTCTACTTCCCCACCAAGCTGATCATTGTACCACCCACTTTTCGAAATCGAATTGTTTACTCATCCATTGCTCAAATCTCCAATCCTTTGGAGGCCGTGCCTTTAGTTCGTATACTCCAAAAGCCTGGAACTCACTCCCGACTTGCATCACGACATCTCCTGACTTGATCACATTCAAAAAGAAATTAAAAATGCATCTATTTATCACAGCATTTAGTGGGTCCCCATTATTCGTCCTTTATGTGCTTTTGCATGCTGGCACTGTGCATGCTGCCATTAACCATACTTGTATGCTGACCCTGTGCACGGCACCCCTAACTATGCTGTTCTTGTTGTTTCGTGAGCATGCTTCCATTAACCATTCGATCGTGCTTCCTTTGCTGCAAATGTGAAGTGGCTAGAAAGAGATTGAGTTCTCTGAGGGTGCTATATCAAATGTATTATTATTATTACTCTTATTATTATAGCAGCCTGATAGAATCTGCTACCCAGAACAGCTATTGACTGTTGGTCTCAAGTACAACCAGACTTCAAAGAGATAAACCCGTACACAAGCCAAAGTTGGCATAACATGCAAGAGGTAGCACTTTTCTGATATAAATGACCATTTGCCACCGATTTATGACCTCAAGCTTGCACTCACTCAATAGAGCCGCTAGGAACATGTTACCGAGTCCCAGGGTTGGTCATTAAAAGAAGACCACGTCAAAGCCACAAAGTTACGCAAGCCAAAGAGCAGACTTTTAAAGCAGGAGAAGTACTTTTAAAGACTATGCCAGGTATGTAGATGTCTCATGAGGAGTGTGCAATACTAACGACACCTGCCCATGGAATGGCGAAGTGCTGGTACGGTAACATCAGTGGATGGAGGACATATTGTCTCTTATTTTCAGGGTTACACGATTGCAGATGTGCCGAGCTGGTTTGGTCCAGCGGTTAAGGTGCTCGCCACACCAGGGTCTGGCTGAGGTCGTGGGCTCGAGCCCTGAGGCAAATGTGAAGCACCTGAAAAGAGATTAAGTTATCTTGATGTGCTATTCAAATTAGTTATATATTAATATTAATATACATACATACATATATATATATATATATATATATATATGAATATATAACTAATTTGTACATGATATATATATATATATATATCATGTAAAAATGCCAATATACACAAATATCCGAACCTGTGGTGGAGTTAGGAGGCAGTAGTATGTCCGAACTGCCTCTCCCCCTGCGGCTATGCCTGAACTCCTCCCCCAACTCAACCGACCGGCAGTAACGCCTGCCGAAGTTTAGTTTAACAGCAGCATCGTCAAAAAGCCGCGATCATATGGGGGGCATTGGCTCCCCCAACAGTCAGTGGGGCAGCTAGCTGGGCCGCCCCTATTCCTAAGACAGTCACCAGCTAAGAAATTATGTCTCAATATCATTCAGTGATCAAACACCAAGTTCGTGTCGGGTAAACACAATCATTTTGGGCTACAATTTTTCATTAATTGTGGGTCTAGCCCTGCCTACTTAAAAATCTTTCGGGTATTACCTCCTACATACAAAGTTTGCAGGTCTGGGCCCCCTAGATGACAATCCTGGCTTTGCCACTGATCCGAACTACGTCCGTGTACATAAATGCAGAGGTCAACATAATCTTGCTAATAGAAAATGAATATAATATATAGAAAATAAATCGGAGTAAATAAATATAAGCAAACACTGGCACATTTAGTAATTGTATGTGCATATCCATATTAACATTTGTGTCGTACAAACCTACCCTAATTTAGCACCCCTATTTTGGACATACCTCTGTTGCTACTTCCGAACATGGGGTCACGGGAAGCCATGTAATTGTTCTACTTATGTATTTGCCCGTACTCATATTCTCCTTTAATGTACCGTGTTCCAAGGACGTACATGTAAGTAGGGGCAAATGAATGTAAATCAGCAAATATTTAAATATGTACAGCTGCATAGTCCGGCCAGCGATTAAGCTGCTTACAGCCTTCTCTATTCCAGGATCCAAGATTGCAGATCTACCGGTGCCACATCTTCAGTCGGACTGGCATGCTACATGGCTGGCTTCGAGTGCAGCCATTAGACCCCTGCATCACCACTGGTAGCTGAGCCAGCAGCTAATGGCACTGGACTTAAAGCTCCATATGATCGTGGTTTTTTGACGTTGCTGCTGTTAAACTAAACTTCGGCAGGCGTTACTGCGGCTGGGTTGACTTAGGAGGGGGAGTTTAGGCATAGCTGCAGGAGGAGAGGCAGTTCACACATAGCTACAGGAGGCAGAAGGAGGGAGAGGCCAAAGTCATGGAAAGTGGGCTTGCACACTTTGCTCCCAACGGTACTGTCCCGGCATTGCCAGTGTCTTAGTCAGCCGGTGCATGGTAGTATTACTCACGTGCCTTAGGGTTGCCCCAGATAGCCACGTGATGAGCTTGTGTCAAAATACCAGACAGCGAGTCATTCTCGGAAGAACAGGAGACGTTTCGGGCAATGGAGTGCCTGGTGCTTCATCACGTGACCTTGCACTCGCTAGCTTGGGCCAGTGGGCCATCTGCCAGCCTACAATGAGATATAGCAGCCCAGAGCATGTTGCTGTGCAATGCAAAACCAGTAAGAGGAGGTGGAGGGCCTGCTGAGTCTACCATCCAGGATGCTATGCTTGCTAGCAATAAGGCGGTTGCTTTTCACGATCTCGGTCCCGAGGTTGTGGGTTCGAATCCTGCAGTGGGCCATTCTTTGTAGCCACTGCAAGCGGTGATGATAGCCGTAAAGGCTCTTCTGTTGCTATACAAAAGAGGCGGCTAAATCAGTTAGTATTTTTTTTATTAAAATATGCTGCTGCGACATGGGTTGAGCTGATGCTGCTACTGCACTGCACTGGCTATTCGAAAATACGAATAAACGCCAGTCTATTTAAGGATGTCCTTACAAGCAGCAATTTCAGCCTGCTTGTCATGTACTCGCACACGCTTAGGAAACTTTGAAGACTTGACTCTTTTAGTGTGGTAAGGTGCGTTTAGGTGCTTTTAGTTGTGCCCTGGTTTGACCTTGGGGTCGAGGTGGTCACCTTCGACGACCAAGGTCGAAGTGCTCTAGCCCTTTGGATAGAGATTAAGCTCTCTTGGAACACGGTTCAAGTGAATTATTTTTTGTTCTTCACCATCAAAGATGCTGTGGCTTTATGATAGGCGAGCCTGCATGTCATCTTTCTACGGGCAGCATTGCAGCTGGCCAGACCGAAAGATAGGGGCTGTACTCGTGACTGTTACGTATTGTGGCCCTAGTGTGTGAGTGTATGTGTGTGTGTGTGTGTGTGTGTGTGTGTGTGTGTGTGTGTGTGTGTGTGTGTGTGTGTGTGTGTATGTGTGCATGCCAGCATGTGTGTATCTAATTTCGTGGACCACACAGCTGGACAAAATATCATTCATTTGTACAGTGCAATAAGGGAACTTGATCTCTATTCAGGCCTTCACATATGCCACGGATCTCGAGTCCACGACCTCGGCAGAAGAATGCGTACCGGTGCCTAACTACAGCAGAATGTTGTCTGCTGCAGCTGAGCTGGCCAATAGGTCGAGCATCAGAAGAACGTATAGATTTCGAAAAAGATATATAACATGATAATAATTCATAATAATAATAATTCACTTGATAAAGCGCCCTCAGAGAACTTAATCTCTCTCTAGGCGCTTTACATTTGCTGTAAAGTGAAATGTAATTAAATGGTGAGTAAAATAATGCTTGAAAAACAAACGAAATGAATAATATGGTTAGGGGTGACATGCACAGGGTCAGCATGCAAATGTGGTTAGTGGCAGCATGCACAGTGTCAGCACGCATAAGCACGTGAAGGACGAATCACAAGGACCCACTAAATGCTGTCTTAAATAGGTGTGTTTTTAAGTTCCTTTTAAATGTGGTCAGGTCAGGGGATGTTCTGACGCAGGTTTGGAGGGAGTTCTAGGCTTTGGGAGCATACGAACTAAATGCGCGGTCTCCAAAGGATTTGAGGTTTGTACGAGGTATTTCTAGACTGTTGGAAAAAAAAAAAGCGGGTGGTACGATGCTTGGCCTGATGGGGTAGTATATCTGAGAGATAGGCTGGAGCCATAGAATGAAGGGACCCAAAAGTGAGCGACAAAACCTTGAAGTCAATCCGTGGCTTGACTGGTAGCCAGTGCAGGTCGGCGAGAAGTGGAGTAATGTGGCAACTGCAACGCTCACGGCAGACAAGTCTAGCTGCCGAGTTTTGTACCAGCTGCAATCGCCTGATCGCGCATGCTGGTAGGCCAGTAAGCAGTGAGTTACAGAAGTCGAGACGAGATATCACGAATGCATGGACCAACTTAGATGTGGTATCTTTATCTAAACAAGCCCGAATTTTAGCAATGTTATGAAGCTGAAAATAGGCAGATTTGACTGTGGAGCTGATATGGTCGTCTAACGAGAGGATGCTTTGGAATATGACACCTAGATTTTGAGCTGATTCAACTGGAGATATGCTGGCAGAGCCAATTTTGAGAGTCAGCCTTTCCAATCTATGGATCACACTGGGTTTGCCCATAACTAGTAAGTTAGTTTTATCATCGTTTAGTTTTAGAAAATTTGCTGCCATCCATGATCGGATGTCATCAATGCATGCAGCAAGTGAGTTGAGAGAATTTGAGGTACTCGAAGGCTGGGAGGGATCAAAGCAAAGGTATAACTGAGTGTCATCCGCATCAGTTAATTGCACATTTGCATGTACAACATTGCTAAGATGGGGCCTCTGGTACTCAGCCTGACAATTTTGTCGGTGTCTCCTTTGCAAAATGGTGTGAGGGGTTGGGCTTATGAACGCTGTGTATCACTGGCCTGGCCACTAACCGTTAATTGTGAGCTTGCAATAGCACGCACTTGCAAAGTGGTATACCAGAGTAGCTTGTTAGCGAGACTACGTACAACATGGTACGGCTGCACTTTGCATTTTTCTGTCGACGTTATATTTTAGTCCTGCGTTTCTTCCAGCATGTCCATTATGCAATGCAGTAGTTGGTGCTGTACGTGTTCTCTCTTCTTAGACACATGGTAATTTGAAGATGCTACCAATAAGAAGTGCTAGCTTTGCGAAATGACTTTTTCACTTGAAATCCTTTGCATACCCTGCTTGAACTAATTTCTAAGAACAAAATAAATTCAATGACGACACGGATGGCTTAGCAAACCGAGGCTAGCACTTCGGAGCTTGCAATAGCTTGACAATGTAAGTAGCATAAGGAAACGGTTCGAATATACCGTGGCGACCCCGGAAGGAGAACAGTGCCGGGCTCTAAGACCCGGCAGGAAAGGAAGTGCAGTAAACAACGCGAAGCCAATACACGGGCTCGTGCTTGCCCGAGCTGAGCTCGGACCTTCTGTACAAAGGCAGACTTTTCAATGGCTTCCCTGTCGGCTTGCCCTATTGCGGCATTGCATTGGCATTTCGTCCGTGCGCGAAGCCTAAGCTGTCAGCAGTTTGTTTTCGAAAGTTTTACTCCACCATTAGTGCTAGCATGTGTTCAATCGCCCCCAGAGCTCGGTTCTGAAGATGTGCACTCGTCAGGGCGTACGTACATGTCACTTTTAGGTCTCCGAACTCTCAGCCTCCGGCGTACCAACCTGAAATACTTCCTAATCAAGGTTCTCATCGAAGCAGCAGCAGCTACTCCAAGTTTTACTTTGTTTAGCTGTGCATCTAACCAGCCACGCATTTTTTGGTGACTGCCACTATTCACAGCAATTACTTCGTCCATGTGAATTGCCTTGCTTGCGTGTTGATGTGTGCCGAAATTATTGCATGTTATCAATGGAATCAATCGACAGGGTTCTTTTCTAGCATGCATGTGAAATAAGATAGATTGATTGTATTATTTTTACTGCTAGCACAGTATCTCCGCAGCCCACTAAACTAAGCAGCAGTTGTAGAAGAGGGATTTCGAAAGAGCTCTCAGGCTCTTAGGTGCAACAATCAATAGACAGTAATTCGACCTGCCTTTGGCTACAGATAAAAAAGAGAAGCATTGTGAGCTTCTATTTTAAAGCTTTTTGCAGTCGATCAGATCATGTCTTTTGCCTTGAGCAGCTGCAGGAATCTCTGACAGTTAACAGTTCTTACCCTAACGGGAATACTCAACAGCTTAAATAATTGGCACTAAAAAATGCTAGCCGCAGCTGCTGTTAAAAATAGTGCAGAATAAGTGAAAAGGTCACTATCATCTTGGTAGCAGCAGCAGTAGTAGCAAGTCATTGGTAGCTTGCTAGCGGACGCTGCGGTGGGCAGTTATTGGCAGCAGCCGCAGACAACACTGATCTGAGCACAGACCATTCCAGTGCCCCTGATGCCACTTCCTTCGTGTGCAGAAGCATATTCCGTTTTTTAGCTTAACTGTTTTTCCATAACGATGGCAGATCTACGAAGTGGCTCTTGTAGATGGGTTCGAGCTTCATTTTGTTGCCGAATAACTGCATGACGTTAGAAGGGCATTGCACTGGCACTGACTTCCTGGTGCGAGCGTGTTACCCAAAAAGACTGGCAGCAGCACATAGAAGCAGCAACACAATAGCTCGAAGCAGCGACCTTAAATCATAGCAAGTAAGTGAACACAAAAAGGCATCGGGCTTTCTAATTGTGGCTAATGTTCGTTGTTACTTAGCTGCAGCATGTCTGAGCATTCTGCAGCAGCCAGCCTGCATTGAGGGACCAGCCAGGCAGGAACAGCAGATGCTCACCATGGTGTACAAATTGCTATAAAAAAGCGACATCTGTTTGCAGTCTCGGTCCAAACAAGACCTCAAAATCCTTCTTGGCTATACCGGAAGACTGGCGCTTTAATTTGTGAGTCGGCATGGGTGACTTTGCTACAAGCAAGCACTACTAGCGCAAAGTATGAGCTGTACAGATTTTTGATTAACTTGTATGTTTATCTGAGTCTGTTTATGGCTGAGTGAGAGAGAAAGCAAGAAACACGGACACAACGACAGGGCAAGGGGACAGCAAGGAAAGATGGGGAGACGGGGAGAGGGGAGAGAGAGAGAGAGAGAGAGAGAGAGAGAGAGAGAGAGAGAGAGAGAGAGAGAGAGAGTAAGAACGTTAGAGACGAATGCAGTGACAGACAAGCAGACATGCTGAGAGAGACAGACAGGGGGAGGATGAGGAGGCAAGAGCATAAATCCTCCATCAATGGCAATGGGGTCGAGTCTGGGGCAGTTGTAAATCTCGACCGCGCGACCAGAGCTCGGCATGCAAAATGAGACCACACCAGCTTTTCCAACAAGTTGCGTTTTACTAGCTCAAGCTGAGCAAGTAATTAGCATTAGTATTAGAATTAGAATTAGCATTAGCATTAGTAGTTATTGAGCAAGTAATACTCGTCGATGCATCAAAGCAAATATCGTCATTTCTTCTTTTTCTTTGCATGCAAGCACCAGCAGTGACATAAAGCTAGCTCGAAGGCATCGAAATGTTGTGACTTTGCTCACGGAAACTGATTGAACTGCAGATGTGCTTTGCGGACATACTAGTACAGAGTGAGCCATTGGTCGACCAACCCATGAAGGCTGGATGTATGCGGCATCCGGGATCTTGTCATCAGAATGGGCTGCTGGCTGGTGCAATGCGATCAAGCTCAACTGCCGCTGTCGGCTACCACGAGGCACAAGAACCTGCCTGTTACAGCAACACGTCGTGCTCGGCCGTGCTAGTGAAGCTCATTCGGCCGTGCTCTTCATGCCATCAGAAATAGCTAGACAGAAATCCCATTTAGAGAAGCAGCCAGCAACCAGTACCGGATCACTTACGAAGGGGAACCGTGGCGGCCGAGGCCTGCGCTCCCCATTGCGATAGGGCAGGTGCAGCAGCAGCACAGAATGACCGAGCCCCTCCCATCTCTGAGGACAAGCCTACTCGTTGGTTGCTAACAATCAACACATAGTGCAGGCTGATTTCCTCAACCAGTGTCGTCAAATACATTTCCTTGTTCTCATGTACTTACCTGCAGGTACGGCTGAATAATAACGGATCGTTCCACCACCTATACCCTGGTGCACTGGCCAAAATGCTGAGATGGCAATCGACACAAGGGGATTATATGTGACTGCAATGACGGTCATCGGTCGGCTAGCTAGCCTCAGCCAAGTATGATGTGCTTCTTGCTGCTTCTCGACGACACGACCTGCAGGTTCGAGTGAGCTTCGTAGAGGCCGGCTCATGCTGAGTAGAGCAGCTAGCGAGTTCACCGCTCGAGCAGTAGCCATCGGCAGTGAAGCTAAGGGCGAGCTTCGGGTCGCGCCAGCCTCGCCAGAAGCTGCGGCCTCGAGAAAGTACTGAGCCGAAGGCAGCTCGTCCGTGCGCAGGTGCCGGAGCTCGCCGACCGCCGAAAAGTTGGAGGACCTAGCAGACGCAGAAATTTTTTACTATCGCGAAGAGCTGGGTGTCGTGAGCACCTTCACCTGCCGCGGGCGAGCGTGCAGTGCATTTCGCTGAGTCAGTGGTTGCAGGGCGGTGCGATGGCGATTTAAAGCGGGACAGGGGGCGAGGAAACTATCCTGCTTTCACTACCAGCTCTCTTCGGAGCTGCTCACGGGAACGACAGCTTCGCCGTGCACGTGCAACGCGACGACAGCATGCAATGCAAAACACATATTTCAAGGGACAAAAAAGACAACGTCAACTTAACGAAAGTCAAATAGCGAGAGCGAGCGTGGACGCACGCACGAGCGAGAGCTATTTATTCATTAACATCTAGGGCCACTGAGCTCGCAGCTCAGAAGTAACGCCCCTAGATTTCCTTTCAATAGCAAAACGCCCCATTCATCAACGCCAGATTCCGAATGCGTCACTGACGAGCATCCGCACTCGAAGCCACCCACGTCTCTTCGCCTGAGTGAGTGCGCGAAGCGGCCTCGCGGCGTGGGCCTTAACAGGTCACGCCCCCAGAAGACGACGAGTGGAGTTTCTAGTCCTCCGCTCGCGGCAGCCTTCTCCCTACTCTTACCGACAGCTACGGAGGGGGCGAAGTGAACCCGCGAGGTAGGGGTGCGAAAAACGACTGCGTCTTCGAACTTCTATGACGAACTCGGCCCGCACCTCGACGGGGTCACGACGAGAACCAGCGATGAGACCGCAGTGACCGTCAGCAGCGCCCCTCCTCCTGCCGGGGCAACTGTCCTCCTGGTTCGAGTTCGCTTTCTCGACTGCCCCCCTTCCGCCGCCAGTCCCGAGCGCACGCGCATTCTCGTGAGCAGGCGTCGGACTACGCTAGTACCGATCGACCTTACGTCGTCACCTCCGAAATCTCTACGATCTCGCCTTCGGTGTCGTTTCGAGGCATTGAGACGCGCTGACAGACGAGAGACGGACGTAACGCATTCGACGCCGATGCGGTAGCGCCGGCAGCTGCGACATCCATCCGTCGCCCACTGACTGTAGCCCAGCCGCGTGGCATCATTAAGTGAGGCGCGTTGCGGAGGCTGAGCGCCCCGAGGACGCTGGGCGCCTGAGCCCGCGATTAAAGCCGCAAAGCGAGATGCCCACCGCACCGCGCTGGGCCCCTCCGCCAGGGTTCGCCCGGCGGCGCCAATAATCGCGACAGCTTTTGGCAAACTTTTGCGTGCGATTTCGACCGATGCTTGTTAATTCTTTCGCTGACCCACGAGGCCCGTCACAGCTAGGCTCCTCCATACCTAGCTGAACTGCTGTACCTTCGGCAGCCACCCCAGGTCCTCTGTGGATAATAAATTAGCTGTTCCACTCCTCTGCTTAAAGACCGATGGCGACAGAAGCTTTTGTTCCGCAGGTCCTAGACTATAGAACTCACTCTCAAGATTCTCTGTCTGTTTGTCTCTGTCTCTCTGTCTCTCTGTCTCTCTCTCTCTCTCTCTCACTGTCTCTCTCTGTCTCTCTCTCTCTCTCTCTCTGTCTCTCTCTGTCTCGTCTCTCTCTCGCTGTCTCTCTCTGTCTCGTCTCTCTCTGTCTCTCTCTCTGTCTCTCTCTCTGTGTCTCTCTCTCTGTCTCTCTCTGTCTCTCTCTGTCTCTCTCTCTCTGTCTCTGTCTCTGTCTGTCTGTCTGTCTCTGTCTGTCTGTCTCTGTCTGTCTGTCTCTGTCTGTCTGTCTCTGTCTGTCTGTCTCTGTCTGTCTGTCTGTCTGTCTGTCTGTCTGTCTGTCTGTCTCTCTCTCTCTCTCTCTCTCTCTCTCTCTCTCTCTCTCTCTCTCTCTCTCTCTCTCTCTCTCTCTCTCTCTCTCTCTCTCTCTCTCTCTCTCTCTCTGTTGCAGGAAATGTCTGCTGGCTATTGTACTGTATGCGTATCGAAAGCCGCCTAAGCTGTGAGTGCGCTATACAAAACTCCTGCGTAACACCCACACTGCCTTTGGGGCTTTGTGGAGTTACAGACGGAGATTACATTTCTCGAAAGCAATGGCGTGGCTTGGTAAGGTGCTCGCACTATCGCATCAAGGTCTTGGCTTCGATTTCAGAATTTCTGCGTAGCAAGCCGAGTGGAAGCCGCTTGGGCACTACTGCCACTTCTTTGCGAGGTAGTTTGATAAGCAGACATATATTAGCTCTTTCTTATACCCTTTCATCAAGGCGACGACTGGCACGCATGGTCCACTCAGCATTTCTCTAGACTAAGGGAACAACGCATTCCGGCTCGTACGTTGCTCGTTCTTCGCTATTGCCGGTCAGCGCCCGGCGGCACGGACCGTGCGGGCGCTGAACGGCTCGCGAGCTAACTCGTGCCATCCGCACATGGATGGCAGCAAATTTTCTAAAACTTAACGATGATAAAACTAACTTACTAGTTATGGGCAAACCCAGTGTGATCCAGAGATTGGACAGGCTGACTGTCAAAATTGGCTCTGCCAGCATATCTCCAGTTGAATCAGCTCGAAATCTAGGTGTCATATTCCAAAGCGACCTCTCGTTAAAAAAAATCCTAGCTGATTAAACAGCCTCTTTTTGTATAGCGACAGAAGAGCCTTTATGGCTATCACCACCGCTTGCAGTGGCGATAAAGAATCGCCCACCACAGGAATCGAACCCACGACCTCGGGACCGAGGTCGTGAAAGCAACCGCCTTACCTAGTGTGCCATCACGGCTCGTTAGACGACCATATCAGCTCCACAGTCAAATCTGCCTATTTTCAGCTTCATAACATTGCTAAAATTCGGGCTTGTTTAGATAAAGATACCACATCTAAGTTGGTCCATGCATTCGTAATATCTCGTCTCGACTTCTGCAACTCACTGCTTACTGGCCTACCAGCATGCGCGATCAGGCGATTGCAGCTGGTACAAAACTCGGCAGCTAGACTTGTCTGCCGTGAGCGTTGCAGTTGCCACATTACTCCGCTTCTCGCCGACCTGCACTGGCTACCAGTCAAGCCACGGATTGACTTCAAGGTTTTGTCGCTCACTTTTAGGTCCCTTCATTCTATGGCTCCAGCCTATCTGTCAGATATACTACCCCATCAGGCCAAGCATCGTACCACCCGCTTTTCGGAATCCAACAGTCTAGAAATACCTCGTACAAACCTCAAATCCTTTGGAGACCGCGCATTTAGTTCGTATGCTCCCAAAGCCTGCAACTCCCTCCCGACCTGCGTCAGAACATCCCTTGACCTGACCACATTTAAAAGGAACCTAAAAACACCTGTTTAGGACAGCATCTAGTGGGTCCCAGTGATTCGTCCTTGATGTGCTTATGCGTGCTGACACTGTGCATGCTGCCACTAACCACATTTGCATGCTGACCCTGTGCATGTCACCCCTAACCATATTATTCATTTCGTTTGTTTTTCAAGCATTATTTTACTCACCATTTAATTACATTTCACTTTACAGCAAATGTAAAGCGCCTAGAGAGAGATTAAGTTCTCTGAGGGCGCTTTATCAAGTGAATTATTATTATTATTATTATCGGAGGGAGAGGCCGCAAGACGGCTGGTTAGGACCACGCCCTTAGAGCAGACCGCCGGACTACAGCGGGGTCCCCGGCTGGTGCACAGTTCTCTCAGAGAGCTATAAATTATTCAGCTCCACCAATCCAAGCGTTAAGTTGAGGCCATGGAAAAATGCCTATCTTATCGGCGCCGGACCCGCGAGGTCGCCTGGTTAAAACAGTAGCCGCCGGTTTCGCGGCCGGCCCACTTCACGACCGTCCGCCGCTAGGGTGCCCAGCCACGTCCCTATGCCTCATGCACCGGCTAAATGGCTCGCTGTCGAGTGCGAAAAATCTCGAAGGCGTGCGCTCTCATCGCGCGCGAATCAGACGCGGGCTTCCGTTGCCGCGCACACCGGCACCAGGGGCGTTCTACCTGCGAGAGCAGATACCGGCGCGACTGCGCCGCGCATCAGCTCTTCCGGACCGCTCTCTAATCTCTATGGATGTGAGGTCATCAGGCGCTGGCGGCAGCGGGTAGGCGTCTAGAGTCTTGATAGGTCTTTGCTGCCGTCGACAGGAACTTGTAACCCAAACGCGGGCAATGTGAAGTCACGGCGCCCGACGCCTGCAGCAGACAAAGTTTATCAGCGCCACAATGGGAAACGAGAACAGTTCTGAGTCGCACCACGATGCGCGGAGCGCGCCGGCTCCAACCCGGCTGCCCATGCCCGACGAGAGGGAGCTGGAGATCCGGTTCAACAAGGTGTTGGTAAGCCGGGGCGCAGTGCGCCCCCGTGCCGAGCGCGCCGCTCGACCCTAAAGTACAGCTCGTTCGTTGGGGCGCCGGCGGCAAGTGGATGCTGCTGGCGTGCGTCGCCGTTCAACCTCATCCGGCAGCGTCGCCGACGGACCCGCGTAGCGCTGGCTGGCTGCTGGCGGGCGTACTTAATTCGCGTCAATTTTCGCTGCCCGGCCGTCGGCGGCTCGGCTGTTCGCGCTTCCGCGTCCCCCGGGCGGCGCTGCTGCTGTCTGCTTCAGCGACGTTGACCCGTTCGTCGCGGCCGTCGTGGCAGCTCGAATCCAGCGATTTTCTCGCTGGCAGCTCGAAACCCAGCTGCGCAACAGCCTAACTGGCACGCGTTCCTTCTCTCGCCCGCCGATGCGTGTCCGTGAGCTGAACCTGCCAGAATGCGTCGGAATGCGTTCTAAGTAGTGAAGGATGCAGCCGTTTGTTGGTGACGGTTGCTGCACGAGGTCGTTTGTGTCCTCACCTGCAGAGGCAGGAGACAACGGTCGCCATCAGCTGCGTCGTCCGCCGCTCTGCGGTATATACGTACGCAAGGTAGTTCAAAAGACGGCTGGGGCCTGACGTTCTATCTGCTCCTTGCTCTGTGAATGCAGGCTTATAGCTGCTTCTTTTTGTTGTTGTTTTGTTTTAAATAGTCTTTGCAATGTTAGGTAGCGTTGGTGAAAAAACCGTGGCTTTCTGCAAGACTCGGAGACAGCCAGCAAGTGCCGTATTAATACTGACCTCTCTACATAGGAACTGGCCAGTCAAGGGTATCTCTTATGTCGTTGCCTTAGTTTGCAATGAACGGAGCAGCCTATCGGTAGGCAATAGCTGGCCCACCAGCTAAGGATATTCTTTTTTGGGTACCGAGCGACCTGTTACTGACTGCATTGGCTGACAGATGGACTTTTTGCCATTCCTATCCCAGTAGGTTCTGGCATCTTCCCCTCCCTTCCATCAGGCAGCACCATTGTACTGCAGCCAGCGCCAGCGGCAGCTCGGTCTTCCTTATTGACATAAACGAGTCTAAACGTAGCCTGCTACTCGGCGTCTCTCGAGCAACTCTTGAGGCAACTCAGTTTGGTCCACTGCCCGAGGCACCGGCAGCATTGACTAAACCTGGTTGGCTAAAGTCTTAAGATTGCTGCTGCTGGCTATGCGTTCATCGTCGCTGTCGCACTCAGCACTGCCTCACAGTGCTTCAGCAGAGCTTGGAGGTCAAAGTCGGCTGCTGCAGGCCGTGCGGCCCCCTGCCCCAGCAAGAAGGACCGGTTTCAGTCGGTGCACTGCGGGCAGTGCTCACCTGACCGAGAGTGCCGCGGCTTCACCGGGTGAGCGTTCCTGCTGTGCCGGCCACGCCCTGCTGCAGCAAATCTCCAAACGAGATGAGGGATGGCCAACACTAAGCGTTTGCAAGGGGTAGGAGGGGGCGATAGTGTCCAGGGAGACGTCACCCGATGAGATGTAAGCTAGCCTGTTATCGCGGTCGGGCAGATGCAGCACTGATAAGTTGGCTCCTGGCTTTCTTGCAGTCAGCTGCACACCGAGGCTACAGAGGGGCTCTAGTCCGATCCCCCCCCTCTCTCTCTCTCTCTCTCTCTCTCTCTCTCTCTCTCTCTCTCTCTCTCTCTCTCTCTTGCTCTCTCTTTTGCTCTCGAGCTCTATTTCCTTGGCGAATGCATCGTACTGGAGTGGACTCGGATCTGCATTGATCTGATGCCCAGTGTCGGCTCAAATGGATCATGTAGCCACGCGCCAACGGCCACTGTGCATGCATAGCGACTGTCCTCCTCCGCAGGAGTCGTGCTGCTGCTCTCGAAAATGCTACAGCCGAGTCAGCTGTGCTGCCCTGGCCATTTTCGGCTTACACTCGGCCTCTGTAACTCCGGTGAAAGTGAGTCTACAGGCGGGGCCGGGCAGGCCGGTTCGGTGCTCCCAGCCTAGCTGCCAGCACCGACCACCTGCCAGTCCATCGACTAGCCGGTGGGATGGGGTGCGCATGCAAGGTCTGCCGAATGGGTGAGCAGGTGAAAAAAAAGTAGCCGACAGCAGAATGGGCAAGTAGATTAAAGGTAAGGTCAGATGATAAATCTTCATTTTTGTATGGCAACAGATGAGCTTCAGCTTGCAGGGGGCGGCCGAGAATTGCATGCTGCAGTGTTAAGAATAAATCGCCAAGGTCTGTGCAACTGTTCAAGTGCTGCCAACTAAGCTCAAGCCCTGCTGCTGCTTCCTGGTTGGCATAGTCTGGGTCACCTGCCTGCCCTTCTGCCCTCCTTCCTATCTGGCAGCTACAGTCTGCCGGCCGACGATAACTGTCAGCCTCGTGATAGCTGTTGTTGCAGTCTGTCTGATTGTCTTTGCAGATTGTCTGACCTGCTACTTTTGTACATCAAGCAGGATGCATGTAGGTAATAATGATTATGATTGTAATCAGACATTTCTATAGCACTCTAAGAGAACTAGTCTGAGCACTTTACATAGCTGGAAAGGGAGCATGTAAATGTATAAAGTGATAACATTCAGTGTCAGCGAAGTACAATCCTCACGAACCCAGAAAATGCAGTGAGGAACTCGTGGGTTTTTAGATGGCAATGATGGCAGTCGGAAATGGGTTTCAAGCTTTTGGAGCATGTGAACTGAGGTCATGGTCTCCAAATAATTTTTGAATGTCGTTGGAGCCACAGCTACACTGCCGGAGTTAGATGAGCTGGTGAGACGATGCCTAACATGATTTGAGAGTAGTTCTGATTGGTAGGCTGAAGCAAGAGAATGATAGAACCTAAAAGTGAGTGACCAAACATTGAATTCGATGCGCTGCCAGTTCAGGTCGGTGAGAAGTGATGTAATGTGACAATTCTGGTGTTCACGATAGACAAGTCTAGCTGCCGTGTCTTGCTCTAACTGTCCCTGTCTTCCTGCAAGCAATGCGTTACAGAAGTAGCTGTGAATTCCTACGTAGCTCACAAGTGTGCTGGTCAGGGCACTGCACAGACAGCGAAATCTTCACGTACAGATACACACTGGGTAAGGGTGAGTATGTCCAAGTCAAGTGCACACGTGTGTTTATGCAGATTCTTCAGAAAAAAGGCGGCTTTTGATCAAGTACTGAAAACTCTAAGGAATGTACCCGAACTTGTCGTAGCATCAACATTGCAACTATGCCTAGAGCTCAAATACTTTGAACCAGCAGAACAGGATCCTTACTGCCGAGCTGCGTTGAAGTAATGATAATAACAATAATAATATTGCACTTGATAAAGCGCCCCCAGAGAACTTAATCTCTTTCTAGGCGCTTTACATTTGCTGCAAAGTGATACACAATAGAATAGTAAGTAAAATCATGCTTGAAAAACAAACAAAATGAATAACATGGTTAGGGGTTACATGCACTGGGTCAGCATGCAAATGTGGTTAGTGGCAGCATGAACAGTGTCAGCACGCATAAGCACATCGAGGACGAATCACAAGGACCCACTAAATGCTGTCCTAAATAGGTATGTTTTTAAGTTTCTTTTAAATGTGGTCAGGTCAGGGGATGTTCTGACGCAGGTCGGGAGGGAGTTCCAGGCTGTGGGAGCATACGAGCTAAATGCATGGTCTCCAAAGGATTTGAGGTTTGTACGAGGTATTTCTAGACTGTTGGATTCCGAAAAGCGAGTGGTACGATGCTTTGCCTGATGGGGTAGTATATCTGAAAGATAGGCTGGAGCCATAGAATGAAGAGACCTAAAAGTGAGCGACAAAACCTTGAAGTCAATCCGTGGCTTGACTGGTAACCAGTGCAGGTCGGCGAGAAGTGGAGTAATGTGGCAACTGCGACGCTCACGACAGACAAGCCTAGCTGCAGAGTTTTGCACCAGCTGCAATCGCCTGATCGCACATGCTGGTAGGCCAGTAAGCAGTGAGTTGCAGAAGTCGAGACGAGATGTCACGAATGCATGGACCAACTTGGACGTGGTATCCTTATCTAAAACAAGCCCTAATTTTAGCAATGTTATGAAGCTGAAAATAGGCTGATTTGACTGTGGAGCTGATGTGGTCGTCTAACGAGAGGTCGCTTTGGAATATGACACCTAGATTTCGAGCTGATGCAACTGGAGATATGCTGGCAGAGCCAATTTTGAAAGTCACCCTTTCCAATTTCTGAATAACACTAGGTTTGCCCATAACTAGTAAGTTAGTTTTATCATCGTTTAGTTTTAGAAAATTTGCTGCCATCCATGATCGGATGTCATCAATGCATGCAGCAAGTGAGTTGAGAGAATTTGAGGTGCTCGAAGGCTGGGAGGGATCAAAGCAAAGGTACAACTGAGTGTCATCCGCATAGAAGTGAAAGCCTAGATTGTGCTTGGCAATCACATCAGCGAGAGGGAGAGTATAAACGGTGAAAAGGACCGGACCTAGCACAGAGCCCTGAGGTACTCCATATTTTAGAGGTACTTCAGATGATCTTTGTCCATTCACGTCAACACCCTGGAGTCTCCCACTGAGATAGGACCTGAACCACTGCAGAGCAGTGCCAGTGATGCCCAGGCGAGATGAGAGGTGCTCTAGAAGTACTTTGTGATCGATGGTATCAAAAGCTGCCGAAAGATCGAGCAAAATAAGAAGAGACACTCTACCCATGTCTGCATTCCTAAGTAGGTCGTTGTATACCCGAAGCAATGCTGACTCTGTGGAGTGATTAGCTCTAAATCAACATAAACTGGTGCCAGCTGTGATCATTTAACGACAATAAGCTCGATTCTTAAGCTTCGATTCTCAAGCCCGATACTCGTTTGCTTTTGCATGCTATTCTAAGCACGATACCGTGCATTCCATCAAACCATGGTTATACTGATTGTTTTGCAACAACTTTTAAAGCCCCTGGATAGAGGTTGAGTTCTCTCGGGGGTTTATGTATGCGACAAGTTTTAAGTGCCTCTTTGCAGCTTACAAAGGGGGCCACCAGGCTAAAGGGGGCCTAATAAGTCATTCCCTGAGGCATCGTCCCTTGCAGTGCTCCGGTTCTGAGTAGCTTAGTAAAAAGAGTGTCAAGACTTTCTGGAGCGCTCCACAGCTATGGAATGGCTTGAGCCTTTACAGTTCGTACCTACTCATGTTATAGATTAGGGACTGACTACTACGATGCGTTGCTAAAAATCTAACTAGGTATCAGTAAAAAGAGCTCGGCTCCTGAAGATTTATGCAATACCCTCTATATTATTCGCTTGCAGACAAACTTAGCTCAGCCATAAGTGAGGTTTTTAATGTTACTCTGTAAAAGGGGATTGTACCCAAGTCCTTCAAAACTGCCAGGGTTAGACCGATACTTAAAAAGCCCGGATTAGATTTAGAGGTCCTTGCAAACTATCGCCCAGTTTCTATTCTTCCTTTTTTTGTCAGATTCTTGAACAATTGCCACTAAGCAGCTGATTGCACACGTTGAAAATAATGCAATTTGAGAAGTATTTTAATTAGGGTTTAAGCGGTAGCACTCTGCTGAAACTGCTCTCCTCCGTGTCACTAATGACATCCTATGCAGCAACGATGACTTTACTGCCCCTAGAGCTGCTAGATCTATCAGCTGCCTTCGACATTATATCCTACTTGAACGATTGAGAACAGCTATCGGTCTAGCAGACCAGGCACTGTCGTGGTTCAAATCGTACTTTCCGGTCGTGTTCAATCCGTCTCGTGTGGGGATCAGTTCTCATCCTCCAGACCAGTCACCTGTGGAGTCCCACGATGGTCCTTTGCTGTTATCCATTTATACTGAGTCTATGGGTAAAGGGATTCATGCCCATTGAATTATCCTGGCGATGCTCAGCTGTATTTGTCATTTAAACTCGGAATCTGCTGCAGTGACTGATAAACGGAATGCTTGCCTTTCAGATATTCGATCTTGGATGTTCGGCAAATTTCTTTGAACTAAACGATGATAAAACGGAACTGCTACTCATAGGAATACCCAATCGTTCGGCTGGACTAAAAGACTTGGCTCTTCTAATCGGTGATGCTGTTGTGCGACCACCAACCAACGTGTGCTCGGAATTTAGGTGTGGTCGCTGACAGCTGCCCAAATTTTGAAGGCTTCACTAAGAAGACTGCTTCCAAAGCTAGCCATCCCGTCTGATCCCTGTCTAAGATTAGGCACTGTCTTCCACGGTAGCTTGCAAAAATTTAACTAGCCCCTTGATTCTATCTTGGCTGGATTATTGATGATTTGTTTTGGCTGAGCTACCGAAAAAATCTACTAAGCCACTGCAGCTTGAGATGAATATGGCCGCAAGGCTAGTCTGCAAATCCCAGAGGCTTGACCATATGTCCGCTTTGCTGAAAGAGCTTATATAGTGATCACAGGATACAGAGTAAAGTTCGATCGTGCTTCCTTTGCAGCAAATTTAAAGTGCCTGGAAAGAGATTGAGTTCTCTGAGGCGGCTATATCAAATGTATTGTTATTATTATTATTACTCTGACTCACAAGTCCTGCCACGGCATGGCACCTTCATACCTAGCTGGACTGCTGCCCCAGTTCCAGCCTCCTCGTGCCTTCAGGTCCTGTATGGGCAATAAATTAGCCGTTCTGTGCCTCGCTTAAAGACCGTTGGTGAAAGAAGCTTTTGTACTGCAGGTCTTAGACTGTGGAACTCACTTCCACAATTCTTGTGCAATGACATCTACTCCCCTTCTGCCGACGGTGGCACATTCTTTCCAGCCGTCCTGAGCTGCTACTTCGTGCACTTCCACGACTGCCCTGCTGACTCAGCTATGGTTCTCCCTTTCTCTTTGCTGTGTGGGCTGAAGTCTCTTGGCAACTGCATCGAAAGCCGCTTAGGGTTTGAGTGAACTATAGTAAACTCTCCTGCACAATACCCACGTAGTCTTTGTGGCATAGGGGATACAGATAGAGATGCATTGCATTACCTTGCATAACTTGATCTACAGTGTAGCATGTATGACCTACCAGTACTAACTATAGCAAAGTGGTAGATATGTTGAATTTTAATCTGCGCGAAGGCTATCATTTTGTAGCCTGACAGCTCTATGTGGCCAGTTGAGCCACGTCATTTTATCAAGTTGCTTAAGTTAATTGTTCGTGATCACAGGTTTCTGTTGACCGCTGTTTAATGAGAATTTTGTGTGTATATTTTGGGTCGTTTTAATAATAAATTATTGTTTATACTTTAGGTGCTGCCACTCAATAATAACAATTAAAAATCTATCCACACTATGGCTAAAATAAGAAACTACCACTATACTTCTGACATAGAGCTAGTCCCTTCAAGAAAAACTTCCTGGCTTTGAACCTGCCGATCAGTTCACTTTTTGTGAGCAGCACTGGCATTGCCTGTTAAAAGGGGATGGGAATTCGGAGGGTAACTGGAGAGGTGAGGGAGTGTGAGAGAGAGTGAGAAATAGAGAGAGAGACAGACAGGCAGGCAGACAGAGAGAGAGAGAGAGAGAGAGAGAGAGAGAGAGAGAGAGAGAGAGAGAGAGAGAGAGAGAGAGAGAGAGAGAGAGAGAGAGAGAGAGAGAGAGAGAGAGAGAGAGAGAGAGAGAGACAGAGAGAGACAGAGACAGACAGAGAGAGACAGAGACAGACAGAGAGAGAGAGAGAGAGAGAGAGAGAGAGAGAGAGAGAGAGAGAGAGAGAGAGAGAGAGAGAGAGAGAGAGAGAGAGAGACAGAGACAGAGACAGAGACAGAGACAGAGAGAGAGAGAGAGAGAGAGAGAGAGAGAGAGAGAGAGAGACAGAGAGAGAGAGAGAGAGAGAGAGAGAGAGAGAGAGAGAGAGAGAGAGAGAGAGAGAGAGAGAGAGAGAGAGAGAGAGAGAGAGAGAGAGAGAGAGAGAGAGAGAGACAGAGAGAGAGAGAGAGAGAGAGAGAGAGAGAGAGAGAGAGAGAGAGAGAGAGAGAGAGAGAGAGACAGAGAGACAGAGACAGAGACAGAGACAGAGACAGAGAGAGAGAGACAGAGAGACAGAGAGAGAGAGAGACAGAGAGTAGAGAAGGAAGGGAAGCAGCCATATGTGGGAACGATGCAACTAGGGAAAGCAATCCGAGTCGTTGAATGTGCTGCCCACTCCACTATCTCGATGCCTTCGAGTAACGTGGGGGGCTTGAGCTGCTTGAGTCGGTTTCTTTCTTCGGCTCTTTTCTTCCTGTTGCTGACCCCGGACTGGGACCACGAGCTGGTGACAACGATCCCGGCCAGTCAAGGCACCGTCTGTTCAGTGATGGCTGGATGAGCAATGCCTCTACTTTCATGTCCTGCCGTTCCTGGTTTTAGTAGCAGCTGCTGCCTGCCGTCTAGGCTGCTGTGATGCCCTGATTGTGAAGCTTGTGCTGCACGTTCGAGTGACGTTCTGCGAGCTGGCATCTCGTTGAGAAGCTGTTGGTAGAATCATGCTAGTCGGTGGCTCATGGCCACTGCTGCACTCAGCTGAGGTCAACTCTTGGTTGCTGCCACAAACGAATGGGTTGCAATATGAGCCACCAGGCCAACCTCTGTTTTTGCAATGAGCTAGCGTGTCGAGAGAATCAGCAGTTTACTGTGCAAACCATTACTTAGTCTTTAGAACCATGTATAACAGGGTCCTGTACACTTGCAGTCGGAGGTGCTCAGTAAGGAAAATGGATACCAAGCGACTGTGACCATACCCTATGTCGCTATGAGTCAGTCTCAGTCTCCCTTTCTCTCTCTCTCTCTCTCTCTCTCTCTCTCTCTCTCTCTCTCTCGTGTTAATCTTATATCTGCTTCTTTTTGCCTGGCAGCAGCTTCGGCAATATAGCGCCAGGTGGGAGCAGGCCACCGCCAACGAAGCGCTGATGTAGTCACTCTAATCGTCTTTGACGACAGGCTGCTGAAACTAAGTGTTTCTGGGAGCTCAGTGGGTGATTAAATATGGGTCTAATGCCACGGCACTCCCACGTTCAAGAGGAATAAGCTATTTCGTGGATTCGGAAGGCACTTATTGGCCGACCACCATTCGGAGCCTCGGTTAACATGCGAATATGTGCAGCTTGCCTGTTTAGAATAACGTTCTCGCCCATGCAAAGGAGCGAGCATCTGTGAGGGAACGACGGTGTCGACAAAATCCTACAGGAAGGCACACGTTTCTATGGCATTTCATGCCTAGTGCTGGCAATGTCCTTGAGGTGGGTGGCCTTGGCTCGCCAAGCCAATCTGCGCTCGTCAGCAGCCAGCTCCGATGCTTCTTGCGTAGTGCTACCCGCATGTTTGCCCGCGACAAAAGGCAGACTACAGAATGAGCTCAGCCACTGTCTGCAGCAGCAGCAGCAGTAGCAGTAGCACGTGGCGGTGGAGCCTGGGCGGTCTGCCCTTACCCCCACCCCCACCCCCCACCCACACTCACACACACAAACACACACACACACACACACAGGCCGCCGTGAGTGGCCGCTAGCTGGAGGCTGCACAGCAGAGGGCCAGGTGGCAACAATAATTACATTAGGGAGCTGTCTCCTCGTCTTGTTGCAGGTCGGCTACCTTCGACCCCAAGGCTTGGTCGAGTGGCCCAGCAGCAGCAGCAGTGGGGCGGCTTTTTGTGTACAAATAGGCTGCAGCTGCAGACATTGTCTCCCTAGGTGGACTGTGAATAAGCAGCTGGTGAAACGAGGTGATGCTAGGAAAGAAGTGAGTGGGGGATGTGAGCACAGCCCCGGAAATTAACGCATAAATGCCTTTGTGGCCTGCTCCCACCCCTGGCTACCCAGCAGTGCCCCACCTCGTCGGCAGGATGGGCAGAGGAAAGGGTGGGCACAGCAGACCGAATGACCGAGTCACAATGCGTGTGAGAGCTGGGCTGAGGTAGCCCTTTGTTAAAAGTCGACTGATAGGCTTGCTTCCGGATGCCGGTCGTAGCCGAATGAACCGTATTATAAGGAGTTATGCCGGCCGCAGCCTCCTTGCCTTGCCTTCAGCCTTTGCACTTCTTATTATTCGACTGTACTTTCTGTGGCCAAGCTCTGTCTGACTCCTTGATAAACGTTTCGTGCTATCGCCAGGTGAAGGCTGCACTGACTGCTACAGCTACCACTGCCTGCATTCGACTTCGTGTAGGGAGGGGGGGTACGGGATGTAGTTACTCGTTGGGCAACTCGTGGTGGGTGGCCCATCACTTGCTGCACTCGCAAGCTGCATTCGTGGCCATGAGCTGACTTTCGAAGTTTGGCTTGGCCCTGCCCCTTCTTGCCTCGTCCTGGATGGCCATTTTCACTGCACGCTATGTGCATTCCCTCATCGAGTGCATGCTCAGTCGAAGTTTATGATAGTGCGCCATTTTTTTAATGCAAGTCATGCATTTAGATGCCAGAATTCACTTTGATACGTCTCAAGTGTAAGTGATAAACAGCTTCATTCCTAGATTTCTGCTTACTTGGATTCTGCCTACGATGTAGCAGTGATCGAAAGTGTGGTTTACCCAGCCATTAATCCGATCCATACTACTGAGCCAGCTGCTGCAGCTGTGTACTTTTAACTGTTATCCTGTGTAGTGTCAGTACGCTTGTAGCTGTGGTTTGTGTGATGTGTGTGTGTGTGTGTGTGTGTGTGTGTGTGTGTGTGTGTGTGTGTGTGTGTGTGTGTGTGTGTGTGTGTGTGTGTGTGTGTGTGTGTGTGTCTGTGTGTGTGTGTGTGTGTGTGTGCGCGCACGCACGCATGTCTACACTCAGTCGCAAAAGAATCCTCGCAGTACGGTGGCCACAGCAGGGTGGATGTAAATTCGTTCAGGTAATAAGAGAGATTTCTATGATGCCAGGCATACTTAAGTTATGCGAAGCAGATGAAAATATTTACTTTCAGCCCAAAAACAAACACACATATATTGTTGGTGTGTGTGTGCGTTTTGTGTGACGTCGTCCAGCCAGGAATAGAAGGGTGAGCTGAGGCCCGATGGCCCTATACCAGTAGCCGACCTGTTCAGTAAAATTCAGGCTCTTACGAATGGGCTACAGTAGAAGAGACGGCACAGAAACTGGTAGCCTCTATTTCTGGCCAGACAATCGAGGTCATATGAAATCGTGTTTGACGATGTCACATTAAACACAAACACACACGCACAAACACCAACAGTATGTGTTTGTTTTTGGCTGTCAATAAATATTTTCACCTGCTTTGCATAACTTAAGTATGTCTGGCATCGTAGAAATCTCTCTTATTGCCTGAACGAATTTACATCCGCCCTACTGTGGCCACCGTACGGCGACGATTTTGTGTGTCTGGGTGTGTATGTGTGTGTCTGTGTATATGTATTTTACACGTGTGTGTGTGTGTGTGTTCCTGTGGGTGTATGTGTGCATTTGTGTATATGTTATGTGTATACACGTGTGCGTGCGTGTGCATATGAATATAAGGTTATTAACGTGTAAACAGATGTATACAACTAGTGCTTCCCGCCATTCAAGAATGGCAGCACGCCTAATGTCCCTCGGTGCTTTAATAATGATGATGAAAAATTTTCGTTTGCACAGCACCCTAAAAGAACTAGATCTCTTTCAGGCGCTTTAGAGCTTGCTCTATTAGGCATGCAGGTTCATGTATGCAATCTTTGTTTCGAGTTTCTCTTAGAGAATGCACACCACTAATCGTTCCATGACCATGCAATCAACTGTTTACTGTTTGGCGGTACAGTTCAAACATCTTGGTGTTTATAAGAAATCACTAGTGGTTGCAGCTGCTTTTTGAGTCGACGTTTGGGTGGCTGGCAGCCTGCTGTGGCTGTCGTTGGCTGTGCAGAGGCGGCTGCTGGGCTGGGAGCTCTGCTTATGGTGGTTGGTACCCAGGCGATCCCCCCCCCAGATCTGTCACGTGTTTTTAACAGTATGTAGGAGTTTTCCCATTCGATATGGAGGAAATGGGTTATGCTTGCCCCCATTTATTAGCATTAAATTTGTTTAGTCGGCGTTGTAACCTTGAGTCATTGTGAATTGTGCATAAATAAGTCATATGACCAACAGGGTAACCAGTAGACAAGTGGTATTTGGTACTTTTCCTAACGAGGGGGATTTCCTTTCCACATCCGTAGCATCGCTGGTCTGCCTGTCCACTGGACTTTTTTCGTTGTTGTAAGTCTGCAAGGAGCGGCCGAAAATTCTTGCATCGCTTCCCGTTGGTAAGATAGCAGGTACTCGGGTAGGCGTGCCTGACACACCAGCTGTGCCGGCCCGTAGGCAGCTGTCTCCCTTCGCCCGATGCCGAGCTTACTTCGAGCTTGGCCTTAGCTTCTTCGTCTTCCTGCCTCTTGCTTGCAATGCATTTCGCTAGCAGCGTGCTGTGAGGAAGCCGATCCCTAGTCAGTGGTGACAAAACTATGCTGGACCAAAACTGAGAGCACAGCACCGGTGCCAGCTGGTGCTAAAAGCTAGGCAGGGATCTCATCGGCTCACGGATGTACGACCGAAACTGGAGTTTGCCCCTGCAGCCAGTGGGCCTCTTTGCAGTGCCTGATTCGTTCAGCATGTCGGTGGCCCACGGGCTGCCAGCCTCCATCACTGCTAGCCTCTCCTGCTGTCCGCTGCCCTCCATCGGTGCCTACTCCTCTCTCTGCTGCCTCCGTGGCTGCACGCTCCAATCATTTGTGCATCTGTGAGCTGCGAGTCCACCCGTTTGCACTTTCAAGCACTCGGTCAAGTCTTGTTTGAGTCCCTCAGCTGGGGTGTGCCCTGCCGTTCTGCAGGCTTGTGTTGATTCGTCAGGGCGGGCCATCATAGGAGAGCCAGTGAATTAAGAGTCACATTCGGCAGGGCTCTCGGTGGAAGCTTAGCTGAAGCCTCTCCGGTTTCTCGGCTGAAGCTCGGAAAGTGCTCGCTGCAATTTTTGGCGATTGAGGACGTTTCTGTCGAACTTCATGCGACCTCTGGACATGTAGCTAGGGTATGATGCTGTCACACATGACCAGTGCTCTAGCTGTGCTACCCCCCATGCTAAGTGGTAGACCATCGCCATGCCCCCCCCGTGAGCTGGCTGCTCGTACGTGCGTTGTTGCAGCCATCCCAGCCTAAAGTCGATTCACCATGTGTAGGAGCTGCCTGTTTTGACGAGTCAGGAGCAGTCCACATTATCTTGCAGGCACCCACGCCCACCCACTCACTTGCTTACGTGTGCGAGCAAGCGCCGAGATTTCACCGATGCTCTTTAATTTTTCCTAGTCTCCAGCACACCTGCAGTGCTGCACGGGTCCATGGACATGTTGACGGAAAGCAATAGCTAATTTCGAGCCGAAAACCAAAATTGGTCCGTTCAAGGTGAAGTGTTCTGCTCCCAGGCCGTCGGCACACGGCTGCCGGTCATTCTGTATTTCGACCATTACTGCTCAACTTGCAAGCCCGCTGCAGACAGCACGTGCGGCCAGCCATTCAGGGTTGCTAAGCATTGCTGTAGCAGACCGTTCGTATGTGTCCTGATCTCACCTGCCTGGACCAGAGGTTGCGGGATTGATTCCTGCTCGTGCTGAATTTTTCGCTTGATCTCGTGGCAGATGGCATTCGGTCGTTCTGTATTTGAAATTATGTTACTTTTATTCATTGCTTGTCAGTCGGATATGCCCATGTATGCTGGGCAGGTGGCGGCCACTGCCTGCATTTGTTCACAAGTCGATACTGCCATGCTGGTGGTTTGCACTGGCTGCTCATCGGCATTATGAATCTTTCATTCACTTGAATCTGCATTATCCCGTGCACCGACCTATTGGGGAAAGGGGAAATGAAGCAGGCAATGGCAGGCTGATTGTACTCCCTTGGCTAAAGCAGTACCTCAGGTGAGACGTGGATACGTTTTTCCTACACCTCTGTTTCATCTCAATCAATGCTCCATCTGGACTTGGTGCTTTAATGCCCCTGAGGTCACGATAGCAGCCTTGACACGAAATGCTGCTGCACCCGGAGAATGCAGACCCCCACATCCAAATTGTCCTGATTTGAACTGGAAGAGGCCGAGCACACGGAAGCTTGACGATCCCGGTAGGTGGCCCCTTGCCAATGCTCGGAGGTCAGAATTTGGCCAACTTTCTAGCTTCTCTGGTGATCTTTTTCATTTTTTTCTTTATCTTGCTGCGCAATGGCACCCCTTCTTGGCAGTGCTGCATTCATAGTAGTAGTCTCCTTCGGTGTTCACCTTTCCACACCCCATCTGTCTAAGCTGGCCTGGTTTTACTCCTCAAGTGTGTCACCACTGCCAGCCTCCCTTGTTGGGCTGTATAGTGCAGCTTACTCTCATTGCCTATCTGATTCGTGTTTCCTACATCAGCGCTCTTGGAATGTTTCTAACGAATAGCATTCCCACTATCCAAAGAAGTCAATCCTGGATGTGAATGGAGCAGCAGCTCAATGGTGATGCTTTAAAAACTCAGTTTACGGACTAAGGAGGAGCTTCAGACAACTAGTTACTGCAAAGTATCCGAAGAGCTTTGACGACCTGTGAACTTCAATGTTACTCGATTTAACTTTACAGTTGGAATTTTTAAGGGTCCACTCAAATTACTATTAGGAATATGATCTTCAAGAGATTTACGAGAGATTGTCCGATGTGGTCAGCGAGTGGAGGAGGGCTGGGGTGGTGCTGATGGATGGGAGGGGGTGTGAACTTGCTGCTTGTTCTACTGGGTGAATGGGGGGGGGGAGGGCAAGGGCATGGGAGAGGAATAAGCACCTTTAAATGGCTCTTGCCTGTCACCTTGGTTCGAGGGATGCTGTTGCTTCCGAAGGTGTGGCACTGAAATACTACTATTTCTGGTAATCTGGACACTCCTCCCCCAATGGTTGTGAATTTCCTTAGCACTGCTGTTAGAACAGCTAAATGCAGGCTGCACCTGCCTCGTCTAAATGTAGCTTTGTGGAGGCTATTCGCATCAGGTGAGCAGCTTGCACGTAGACCTGCAGCAGATTGGCTGGTTGCAAAACCCTGGAAGAGCAGGGTTGCAGCTGTCCTGGATTCTTATCGCCAACTACCAGTCACCGGATCTATTGGAATCCTTCACCCACTGCTCTTGCTATGTCCTACCCAAGCAATGGCCAAGGTTTCTTTAGTCAAGCAAAGCAAGAGTTGCCTGTCTGGCCCCACATACTTTATGTCCATTTATTACTGTATGTCCAAGCATCCGTCGAATGCCCAACTGACACTGGCAGTGAACACTGTAGACTCCAGTCAATCACAGGCAGGCCAACCACTGGGTGCTCTAGCAACGTGTTTGCTGGCGGGTAGCAGCTGAATGGCCGGCCATATGCACCTCGTATGGTTTCTTGTTGGGTTGTGTACCGGTAGGTAGATTCGTGGTGGGTGCACTGGGCTGTAGCTGAGCCCATTGAGCTGAGCTCATCGGCATTTGCTATACCGATTGTTCGGACCCTTTTTAGCATTTATATCCAGATCCGAAGCAAATACTTACATTGGGCATTTGATTAATTAGATCGATTTTTTGCAATGCAGGCTGGTGATAGAAGGGGCTACTTTCTGTCTGATTCTGTTGCACGGTATGGAGTTGCTACTCTGTTTTTACTCGTGATCATGTGTCTACCGGGTTTTAGGACGCCATGGACTTACCACCGGACAAAGCTAAAGCCATGCGCAGCTTTGACGTGGACAAGAAATGGGACATCATCTGCGACCAGGTTTGTTTGCTGCTGCTCGTGCATAAGTCACCATGTGTATATGTCGATTGCCATAATGTCCCTAGTTGCTGCTGCTGTTCCTAGCATGCCAGTTGCTCAATCTTTCCTGTTGGTCTTTGAATACTTCTGCTGTTGTACACCAGTAGTACTTCAGTCGTATATCATTCTAGCTTAGTGACCAAGTTACTAAAGAATCAATGCTGTGTAACTCATATGGACATGCACTGTCTACTGAAAGCAGCTACGTGAGTAAGCTGCATTTAACTATATTCAGATGCCATACTCACACGAATGCATTCTGCACAACTTTGCTGCCAATTGTGACAGCTTTACTGGCACCGTCAATCACCATTAAATTAGTCAGCCTTTTGTGACACTAGCACTGTCTTATCAACCTCCACACCTCCCAAGGTCCCTTATCTCACAAAGCTGTCACCATTATCGTCACCGTCATGACCAGCCCAACCATCATCACTATCATTACTACGATAATCATTCTTCGTCATCGTGGTCTTGGCAATCCACCGGTTTGGCAGTAGAACTAATTATACTATTTCCTATTCCAGCTTGTTGCATGTTGAACCACTGCCAGATCTTGTGTTTTTGGAACGACTGTGGTCTTGATTGTCATGTATTATGTTCTGTTGGTAGCAAGCTTTTTTCTTCGGTTTGTATACTGATCACAGGTCTTCGAATCTTGCATTTTCCAACGTTTGAATGATTAAGGGCTATGCTTAGCCTTTTTCCATGTGCAAGCACCTAAAGTTCTTATGCTGACCCACAAGGTCCGCCACGGCTTGGCTCCTTCGTATCTAGCTGAACTGCTGCACCAGTTTCAGCCTCTTTGCGTCCTCAGGTCCTGTGTGGACAATAAATTAGCTGTTCCATTCCTCCGCTTAAGACCGTTGGCGGCTGAAGCTTTAGCTCTGCAGGTCCTAGACTGTGGAACTCACTTCCACAATTCTTACGCAACGACAACTACTGTCCTGCTGCCGACAATGGCTCATCCTTCTCAGCAGTCCTGAGCTGCTACTTCCATGCTACTCACTACCTCAACGGCTCTCCTGACTCTGCTATGCTTCCCTCGTTCTCTTTATTGCGTGAGATGAAGTCTGTTGGTTACCGAATGCGTACCGAAAGCCGCTTAGGCTGTGAGTGCGCTATACAAAACTCTCCTGCGTAACACCCACATAGTCTTTATGACTTTGTGGAGTTACAGAAGGAGATACCTTACATTACATCCATGCAACTTATCTGACTGGGTTCATCCCATGGAACTAATCTGATAGCGCTCATATGTATACAACTATAGTGATCAGGCTCAGACGCATACAACTAAGGTATTCTGGCTCGGGCACATGCAATCAAGGCGATCGGTTGCGGGCTCCTAACTAAGGTGATCGGGCTTGGACGCATGTGATTAAGGTGATGGAGTACGTGCTTGTAAAGCTTTGGCTGCAGCCGCTGTCGAACCTAGGGAGTAAAGGCACCCTAGAACTTTAGGCCATATTATCAATTTTACTGGTTAGGGGCTGGGACTGGTGGCTGATGAGCAGGATCTGAGTCTCGAGGGCCGGGTTTGAGGAGTTAGCTGGGCTTTCTACTTCTTGGAAGTAGATCGGAGACAAGTTCATAGGTGTTTCGACTCCTAACGTTGCCAATGTAGACGAAGCTTAATTGGCAACCAAAGCTAGCCGATTCAAAAGTCAAGTTCTAGAGGCTTAAAAAGTAATTGCCTACAAAGTTCAACTGCAAAAAAGGATTGTCATGATTGCAAGGTCCATGATCGTATCGACTCCAGCTACATTGAACCTTCATGCTTCATGTACTTGACCACAATTTTTACTTTGAGTGTGGCATCTGCATCATCTGCAGAGTCACTTCGAAAGGTAAAAGAAAGTCACGAGCAATCTTTCTCAGTTTGTATGTGATCATAGCAGCATATTTTGCGATCTGGCTGCCGCGTTCGAACAAACCAACCTTATATGCTCCACTGGGACAGCATTTGCATATTTTAATGGCTTGTCACTATTATTGAGCTCAGTTTTTTACCCGACCAATGTGCCTTTGTCCAAACTGTTGGACAGTGATGGCTTTGGTGATTTTTGAAGGATTGAAATGAAGGGAGAGGTGTGTGTGTGCGCGCGCACGTGAGCATATTGTGTGTCTCTGTTTCTCTCTGTGCATTCATGTGTGTGTGCTCATCCATGCATTTGTAGCGCCTCAATGTTTGTGTTAGGTGTGTGTGCGCCACGGGGTGCACGTGCGAGCGCATATGTGTGTCATTGTGTGCATCAGTGTATAATAGGGGGAGAGGATGTGTCCAAACGTGCTAATTCTGTCCTTGAAGTTATATAACACTTGACATATTTATCTCAGTGTCTCTTGCTGATCAGCTTATCATGTTTATCAAAGGGTTTAGTGATCTTTCTTGCTTTCCGGTCAGACGACACCGAAGGGTATAAGATTATATATACCGCGAGTAGAGTGACAATCTAGCAAAACTTCATTTACGGTGTTGCTCACTGGTTATTCCGGTTTAAGAATCCGTTCAAGGATTCAATTTCACCTGCAGCTACATGTCGGCATGGCAAATAGGCCCCTGCTAGAGATATTTCTGTCCTCTCGATTATTGCATGCAAAAGCCGACTGTTGGAGGACCAGTGTACTCCAGGTTTCAGCTTTTAGCAGGCAATCATTTGAACCAAGCACCGTTACCAGTCAATTCCTTGTCATCGATCGGGCTTAGAGCTGAAGTTGTTGCTCGCTTTCTCACTTGCTTGATCGATGCAGATCCCACGTATGCATGCCATTGATATCTTTGTGTTGAGCTTAACCTATCGACATGTAGATTACGGTTTTTCTTTCTCGTTGTTTTAGGTGATACTGGTATGTTATATGTAGCTTGCTTTGTGATGATTAGTGTCGTTGCTGTCTTAACCAGCATAACAAACCATGCTTCATTGATTAGCCCAATGCAAGTGCTGCATGCTTATTGGCAAGCGCTTTTGTAAAAGAGGCATGCTTTTCCCATGTGTTCCCGCACTTACCTCGTGGCCTGAAAAATCTCAGCTCCCACAAGCGCAATGAGCCACTGATGATGGACTAATCAACTTTGGCAGATCTAAATCCATTTGTTATGATTTGGGTTTCAATGATGCAGTCGAACCTAGTGCAGCTATGCTTCGATTGACTCCAACTAATTGCGTGTGATCTGTCAGGAAATGTAGATCAGTGCGGCTGTATCGCTCTTTCCATGGCCTGTTATGCATGAGCCCTACTGCCATACTTCTGAGCAGATAATTGTGACAAGGCTGCCTCATCATTGGCGCTACTGCCGTGTTCCTGCTCATTATGCATGTGCGATTATCAAGCCTTTGGAAGTTAATTAAACTCTCGTGGTGGTGGTGTCGGTGTTGGTGGTGGCGGAATTGGCTGCAGTGGTGGCCACCAAATTCTTTATGGGAACTGGCTGCCTCAGCTACCCTGCCGGTCATGAGGCAGTGCTTGCTCGCTTGGCCTTGCTCGGCCTGCTCCTGCTTCTAATGCCACCATGCCGAATGCTCCAGCCTAACCGCTCTGCTCTAGCGGTGTACCTGCTCAGCTGTCATCCTTCCAAGCGGCCTGCTTGGCTTGACAGAGCCATAGCATCGTTGCAGCAGAATCAACAGGCCACTGCCCACGAGTGGTGCTGACTCGTCGGATATAGTTTGTGCTCGCTATTGGCTGCTTTGGAGTATGCTATTGTATGTGCACGTATGTGCGTGTGTATCGATGTGTGTTGTGTGTTTACCCACAGATGTGTGATGTATCAATAATGTATGTAGGTTTCTAGTGATGGGCTGTTCAGCGGCACGATTGCGTCGGTAGCAGTTGCTTGGGGTTCTGGCCTTTTTAAAACTGTAATCCGGAACCGATGAAGGAGGATCCGTCCATCCGTTAGCCCTTTTGATGACTTATTCTGTAAGCCGTTTGTTCTCTTAGACAAAAGAATGCTTGACTATAAAGAAAAGGGTAGAGCTCTTCCCAGTGGAACCGGAGTTGTCAGTAGCCCCACCTAACATCACAACGATATTCAGTTGGCTCCCTCAATGAGGTGATCGGCATCTCAACCCTTATGATGCCCCAAAGCATTTCTGAAGCTCCGGCTACTGCGCGATCGGCTTTCGGTGACGCATGTGCTGGTGATGGTCTGAATGTAAAAAACTTCAGGTATTTGTCGGATGCCCTCTGTCTCGGGACTGTAGCTGTGCTGCCACCCACATGAGCATGCATCATAACTTTGGTATTATGCTGCACCGTGCTATGAAGCAGTGAGCCCAGGCAATCACAGTCAAGCAAATCTCGAGGCATTTTGTGCCAGAACCTTTGTTCAATCTTAGGACTGGACCTGTTCTTTATTGCCTGTATATAAAAATAAGCTGCTATGGTCATTGCATGAAAGGTCCAATAACGAGGCACATGAAAGACGTTTCGAGAAAGGTTTCTGTTTCTTGCCACATTAAATGTATGAGGTGATTGTTTGCATCCGGCACACCGTGTACTATTTGAGGCTCCCTAATCGATTTTTGCCGTGCTGCATCACCGACCGGGTCGTTGCAGCTTACAGCGTTTGCCTTTGTATATGCATAGAGAGACAGTTCAAGGAGGAGCTCTTGCTACCCTTCCTGAAAATGCATTTTTTTCCACGACGGTGACTGCACATGGCGTATCTTTCCCATTTCTGCTGTGACCTGCACACGAGAAGTTTTTATTTTATTTTGACGCACAGCCTTTAAGTGGGGGTGGGGGCACCTGTCTGCTTGTGAGAGATCGCCTCTGTCCGCAGCAGCTGGGAAGCCGTGAGGCTGCTGTTTTCCTGAAATCTCCGGACGATTGCAGGCACCTCTTGGTCTCTTATGCTATCAAGTTCAGTGTCATTTTTATGGTATTTGCCGTTAGGAAGTCACAAAGGGCCTTGTCATCGATTCGTGCTTCAGAAGTCTTATCTTGCTCCAGCTGCCTTCTCAGCTGCAGAGGTAGAGGTTCAGCAGCATCTGTCGAATCTACGAGTGCAATGTTGGAATTTGGTCAATAATTGGAGTCAGCAGAAAAGTTATCTGGTGCCGTGCATGGCAAGTGATGGCTGGTCTTTTGTGCCCACGCTGTGGCCAGCCCGCTTTTAATATGCCGCGTGAAGGGGGGTTGGCCTTTATTTTACCAAAGTTTGCCGTTTGGGTGGCTCGAGTTTGATTACTGCGGTTTTTGGAACCTGAGGCAGAACTAGCAGTAACTAGCTGTGCTTACACCACTATTTAGTATTTAGTGAGCCTGCTGCCATCATTACACGACAGGAATAGGAGGAAGAGGAAGTGCAGAGGATGGGCAGTTGAGGTTTATTACTGGGCTGAGATAGCCCAGCATTTAAGGTGCTTGCTCTTCACGACCGACGTCGTGGGTTCGAATCCTGCTGTCGGCAACCCTCGATTGCCAACTAGAAGTGATGATGCAAGCCGTTAAAGCTCTTCTGACACTATACAAACGAGGCTGTTAAATCAGCTAGTATTTTTTTATTACTGCTATGGATAGTCGATGTAACCAATGTCTAGCCATTTGCAGCTGTACTCTTGTAGTCGCTTGGAGCAATCGGTTTTCGCTCTTGCGACCTGGCATGTGTGAATGGCGGCAGCAGTAGTAGCAGTGTACCGAACCACAATGTCTGCCGTTGTAGGATCTCGTACATGCTAAACAGCCACCGATGTACTACCTGAGTAAGCTGAGAGCACACATGGATGTGAAAAGTGGCCGGGTGAGGGCTGGCTGTGGCAGCAACCAGTGAGCTGTTCAGGAAAGCCAGGCCTAGGTTGTGTCGCTGACAGGCAGCAGCAGCAGCAGTCCCAGTCCGCAGTAGCAGCTCAGCTGCTACTGTGGACTGGGACTGTTGCTGTATTGCTGCCATTGCCACCTCTGCAAAAGCTGCTGCTGTAATGCAGTGCTGTAGGTGCTTCTTCTCTGTCGGCTGGCAAGGCCAGCTCCGTGAGAAGCTCGGGTGTCTGCTGCCCCAGTCATTTAACCTGCCAGCCAAAAAATGCTGGGAGGCCGCGACCTTTATAATGAGACTGCGTGCCTGTGGATGCTATTCACATTCTTCTACGTCTTCTGGTCGTGCAATCGGTTGTAGCTCGGCTGGTGTACCGTGGACTCTTATTGCTATCTCTCTTCTTTGCATTGCCTGACTGACTGCAATCCTGTTAGAGGCCCGTCTCGAAATCCTTCCCCCTCCCTCCCTCCCTCCGTCCGTCCCTCCCTCCCACCCTCCCCCCGTCCCTCCCCCCCGTCCCTCCCTCTCTCTCTCCCCCCCCCCCCCCCCTCTCTCCCTCTCTCTCTCCCTCCTTCCTCTCTCCTCCCTCTCCTCCCTCCCTCCCTCCTCTCTCTCTCCCTCCCTTCCTCTCTCCCTCCCTCCCTCTCCCTCCCTCCCTCCCTCCCTCCCTCCCTCCCTCTTTTCCTCTCTCCCTCCCTCCCTCCCTCCCTCCCCCCCCCCTCCCTCCCTCCCTCCCTCCCTCCCTCCCTCCCTCCGTCCCTCCCTCCCTCCGTCCCTCCCTCCGTCCCTCCCTCCGTCCCTCCCTCCGTCCCTCCCTCCCTCCCTTCCTCCGTCCGTCCCTCCCTCCGTTCCTCCCTCCCTTCCTCCGTCCCTCCCTTCCTCCGTCCCTCCCTCCCTCCGTCCCTCCCTTCCTCCGTCCCTCCCTCCGTCCCTCCCTCTCTCTCTGTTGCTGTCTCTCCCCACCATGAATCGGCAGCAATAATCTCACCATTCAGTTAAAAAATTAGACTATCATACACTAAGATTTGGCGTTCTACATCCACACGAAGCCACTGCCAACTGAACTTGTAAAGTGGTAGCCCAGTCTCATACTTGTATAGTTTGTGGTGGTCCATTGACGTCTCTAGGCCTTCACCAGAGTTCTAACTGACTAGTGCAATCTGATGGAATGAATATGGAGCAGCAACTTTCGGCTGGCTATGACGGGCTGCTTGAGGTAGCTCCCCCTCCTAGTTTATCCAGATGCAGATGCAGTAGACGCTCCGTAATTGCATGGATTGGATCCTTGGTTGCATTGCTTGGATTTCCAATGCATTCTAGGGAGTTGAGGAGTTGCAGAATGTGTTAATTACGTGCAGTTAAGGATGCGAACCCGCAATCCACCAGATCAGCTCTGCAGTTGGTTAGCACTATTTGATTGGTGCAGACTAGAAGCTGTGACCAAGGTCGATCGTGTGTGGCCGAACTGCAGCAGCTGTGGCCGCTCTTCTTGCCAGGGCAGCTTGCTGAAGGCAGCAGCAGCAAGAGCTCGTCCTGCCTGGCCCGCTCGTGGCCCCCTTCATGTCTGTCTGCACCGACAGAATAATAATAATAATAGTGCACTTGATAAAGCGCCCTCAGAGAACTTAATCTCTTTCTAGGCGCTTTACATTTGCTGCAAAGTGAAATGCAATTGAATGGTAAGTAAAATCATGCTTGATAAACAAACAAAATGAATAACATGGTTAGGGGTGACATGCACAGGGTCAGCATGCAAATGTGGTTAGTGGCAGCATGCACCGTGTCAGCACGCATAAGCACATCAAGGACGAACCTTCTTGGTGCAGCAGCCATGAGAGAGAGAGAGAGAGAGAGAGAGAGAGAGAGAGAGAGAGAGAGAGAGAGAGAGAGGGAGAGAGAGAGAGAGAGAGAGTGAGAGAGTGAAAGCAGGAGAGCCTTTTGGGTCAATGGCACCTTTAAGAAGAGACAAAACACAGTGGCCTCACTCATAGAGTGCTGCAGCAGCGTTGCTGGAACCTTCAGGTGGCCACCCGCCCTTGTGCTGCTGCTGCTGCTTCCACTAGCCGCCGGCTTGTGTGCCATATTTAGATGGTCATGCATGGAGTCGCACACAGCCAGCCGAATGCAAGGGCCGTCTAGATAATTTGGCAAGGATACTGAATTCTTTTTGCAGATATACAATAGTCTGTTATTGTCATTGACCCAAGTGTAGACCAATAGACTTCAATGTATTATTATTATTAGTAGTAATATTAGTAATATTAATTTTATTGCTAGGAAAACCAGCTGTCTGCAGCATTGCTCGGTCGACCATTCTAATATGGTTTTTGGGTGCACTACGGTTGTAGAATAAAAAGGTCATCGGAAACATCATATCAACACAGGCCTTGAGGGACCTCGAGATTTCTCTCAGGACAAACAATATTCAGTACGTATTAAGTGCAGTATTCTGTACAGTATTCAGTACATGACTTCCAGTTATAGCGAGATTCTTGCATATTTGGATGTGTGTGTACACACATGTGTGTCTAATGTTTCTTCTGCGGCTTAGTCTTGCAGCCTTACACAAGGCTGCAATGGTCGAAAGCTCGTTCAAGTAGCCACTTCTGTCGCCTTGCTCGCTCTGGCTTTATATCATTTAAAAACGTTCAGCTTTTTGTTTAATCTTTTATTTTGCAATGGTCCTACTGGATGGGTGTGCATATGTATCAATAGTATCATTCCTGGGTCGCGCTGCACTTCAGTGTTTTGCTTGCTTTTACGGCCAGTGCGCACTTCGACTAGTCAGTACTCGGTGCCAGCAATGGCGGATAATAGAAAGCGGCCGTGCATGCTCTTCACCAATCACTCCTCTGACAGGATGCGCCAGTAGCCGTAGAGCGACTCGAGGTAAAGCTAAGCTTAACCGAATCTTAATTATATGCGGCTAGAGCGACTCGAGGTAAAGCTAAGCTTAACCGAATCTTAATTATATGCGGCTGGGAGTGACAAAAAAGAGATTTCGAGGTCACTTTTGATAACACGATGCGGCATTTTGGAAAGGCACCGTCGAGCTCCATGCACTTTGTTATGCTTCTCCTTGTGGAGAGGTGTAAAGTCGTCGTCGTCACTAAGAAGCTTTGCTGCTGCCAGCACGGTTGTGCGGCCGAAGGTTCAACTCGTGCGCCTGATGGCACACCATTACCCTTTTGCTTCCCGCACCCGGTTAGAATGAAAAATGCCGCACGACTGTCCGAGGCGTCGGCCTAAGCGCACGCGTCCACCACTTCGCGCTGTGCCGCCGTTGCATTAGCCGGCAAGTGTCCACGTGCTGCTGCAGGCACTCTGACGATAGCAGACAGCCAGGCAGTGTGTGTTTTTAGATGGGTTCGGGAGTTTCTTGACGAGAATAACAAAGGATTGGACGTCCTGGTCGATTACCTTGGGTTCATGCAGACACTAATGCAGTAAGTCGATGCGTGAATGCATGTGGGGGCTGGGCTGCCTCTTTTTCGTGACTGCCGCAGCTGCTGTCCGTGCTTGCAAGGGATCGTCGTCTGCTAGCGGCTGTCGGTTCGCGCTTGCTCGCTTGACCTGCGGACCTGCTAACGTGTGCGTTCTTGTGCACTTTCAGAGAAGAACAGTTGAGTATATCGAGCAGCAGAGCTGCAGAGTGGCGCTTTTTTCCGGCTGCTCGCGCGTTCGTTGTTCCCCAGATTGATTCTATCTCTAGCGGGCATAGAGGTAGCCGCTGCCCTATGTGCACGCGTCTGTCTGTTCGTGAGCCTGTAAGGCGCGGCGCGGTCTGCCTCCGGGCTACTTCTAGTCGTCTATGGCAGCCGTCGAGCTGCAAATTTCTCTGCTTGCTTTGAAGCTCGCGAGAGTGGCTGCCGGCCTCTGTGCGTGTGCGTTCGTGTGAAGGGGTTTGTTCATACCTGCTTTGCACTTACCTGTGTTACTCAGTTTGCTTTACGAGAAATGGCTGCTTTGTGTTTGTGTTTGCCTTTGCTCAGGTTTGAGCTTAACGACTGAGTCGTTCTAAGCTAACACAGTGCGCAGCGCTTGCCGAGCAGGGCCCCTCTCTGCGCTGGGCGCAGCCCGTGTCTCCCCCTTCCCCTTTCCCTCCCACCTCCGGCACGTGAACCAGCCTGCTGGGGGATTGCGCAGTGTTAGCCGTTTGGGCTCCACAGAAGAAGCTGCAGGGGCTTGTGTAGCGCGTGTGTGCGAATGCACGCCGTGCATTCACCGCGTGCATTCGCAAGACGGGTTTAGAATGCGCATGCGCGTGCTGTTCGAGCTCCAGCTGGAATTCCATGTTCTTTCTTTCTTTGCCTTCGGGCCGTCCAGACCGCATGACAAGGCCTCAATAGCAGGCGCCTCGTCGGAGGACTCTGAGCAGTGATCATGAGCAGCGCGGTGGGTCCGGTCGAGCTGCTGCATCGGCCTGACCTGATCTGGTCTGGTCCGGTCACGGCCGATGCAACCGAGACCGCGGTGAGCGGCCACAATGAACGGTAGCACCAAGCAGATGTTCGGCTCAGCACTGTGGCAAGAAGGACAGAGCCACTATCAGGCTGACCTGTATGACATGCTAGGTTCAGCTCGATGGGCCAACGATCTCACGGAAAGTTGATTGACCTTGCCCAAGGCAGCCCATCGCAAGCTGAAAAGGCTTTGCCAACAAGCCACCATGCACTCCCAATCGAGTTGTCGGGAGGGGGGCCCAAGGTTTGCTGGTTCTGCCTGTGACTGCGAGCCTATCGGGGAGCTTTTTTGCTACATTTGGCTTACTTCAGTGACGTAGGCAATGGGCACAACAATGGATGCTGTTGCCCCCATTATCAGCAGTATGTTCCAGTAGGTATGTGCCGCCCTTTCAGCCTCCACCAGGAGTTGTCTGCCATTCGCCTAGTCAAAGTTCGGCCCTGCGAATAGTTTCTACCTATGCAGTGTCATATGTTTAACTGAAATCAGCATCGACCAGCCGGTGTGCAAACGGTGGTCATTTGTCGCACGGCAACCGTCGTGTAATTGTCTAAATTACTCTCTTCAACACGACACAGTTTTGCAGCGGCTATAGGGCGTAAACATGGTGACATATCTTGAAGTGAGAGATGTTCACCGGCATTTGATTCAGCCGAACATATTGGTGCATTTGCCCCGAACCTCAGCCAGTGTGCTGCTATCTTGCATCTCATCGGTTGCCGAGCTAGTCAAATCATGACCGTGCCACCGGACTAGTGATAACCACGAACAGTCCCACTGACCTTGGCCTGCTCGTATACCTGTGTGCAGAGCTCCTGCCTTGTTCCGCAGTTCTCTCTCTCTCTCTCTCTCTCTCTCTCTCTCTCTCTCTCTCTCTCTCTCTCTCTCTCTCTCTCTCGGGGCACTCGCTGCCGTGACTCCGATCAAGTGTTAACGCGTGTGCTGTGCTCGTGGTGCAAAGGTATGACACATCGGACGGCAGCATTGATATTGCCGGCACACTGCCCGTGAACTCTACGCTGGGCAGCAGTTCGCCGCCGTCGCCGAGAAATGCCAATAGCCTCAAGAGGACGCAGTCGACGCCGGCTCGCGCGAAGCGTCCGTCGAGGCAGGTCTTGAAGTCGCGAAAGCTCGGCGATGCACAGGACGATGTGCACGTGTGCATCATGTGTCTGCGAGCCATCATGAATCATCAGGTAAGGGAAGCGCAGGGCATCACTGCTTCCCAATTTTCTTTGGGCGACGTGCACTGCACCGCGCCTTCGGTGATCTCTAAGCGAGCTTGTTGCTGCATGGCAACCGTCTTGATATGATTGATGCCTTGACCACCACCGTCGTTGTGCTGCGGCAATCAAGCCATTGTGCTTGTCGATGCGCTCCCAGCCTATGCCGAGCTCCAGCACAGCGATTGCAACCGATCCCTTAGCAGTCGTGGCAACGCTATCATATTAGTCATCGGGTGAGATCATACAAGAAATTGCAGCAGTACCCATAGCCTGCCCGACGGTGATATGTTCTTGCTTCAGCCAAATCCGTGTCCGTATGCATCTGCCACGCGGTTTCTCTCTCTCTTTGTTAGCATGGCTTCAACATGGTGATCGCCCATCACGATGCTATCAACTACGTTGCCTTAGCCCTGTTCCATCGAAGCATGAGGTAACAGCAGCTCGCTTGCGTGCGCGAGCGAGCACTGCGCAAGAGCCACCACCCTGGCTGCCAGGCAGCGCTTTTGCCAGTACTGCCCCCCCCACAGCAACATGGGTGGCAGCAGCAGCAGCAGCGGGGAGTGGGGGCGTGGACTTGCTTCAGTGCAGCTCGGTCTTTCGCGCCAGCGTGCCGGTAAAAAAAGTATGCCTTGCCACGCGACGCCAAGCTTCTCGGTGACGACGACGACGGCGGAGTCGCGCGCCGTTGCCTCCGCCATCTTGTGCGCCGCGTTGCCGCCCACGTCGCTGTGCCGCTGTGCCGCACAGGACCAAGACGCTTGTGCTCGAGCTGCTCGCCGCCGTCTGCCTGGTGAACGGCGGCCACGAGATCATCCTGGCCGCGTTCGACAACGTGCGCGCGACTATGCGCGAGCGGCGTCGCTTCGAGACGCTCATGCACTACCTGTGCGACAACAACGACTTCCACATCGACTTCATGGTGGCGTGCACACAGTTCTTCAACATCGTCGTGCACTCGGTCGAGAACTGGAACTTTCGCGTGCACCTGCAGTACGAAATGTGTGCACTCGGGCTCGACGAGGCGCTGGACCGGCTTCGCGAGACGTGCGAGAGCGAGCGCCTGCTCACGCAGGTGCAGGCCTACCTCGACAACGCGCTCGACGTTCGCCAGTTGTTCGACGAGTCGGAGCTGCGCAACGCAGCCATCGAGCGCGCCGGCGAGTTTGAGGACGAGCTGTCAAGGGTCAACGAGCGCCTGCAGGAGGTCGAGAACGACGCCATCGAGCGCGCTGCCGATTTTGAGAAGCGGCTTGACGAGTACCGCAACGAGACCGAGCGGCTGAAGGTGAGGAGGCCGGCCGGCCTCCCGGCCCCCTCCCCGCCGTCACTGCAGCCGCGTCCGATAAGCGGGGCAGTGGGCCGTGGCTGGCAGTAGCCGAGGCCGGAGTACTCCCTCCCTTCCCCCCCCCGTCCGATCGACGAGCTGTCAGGCGTTTGTCGATCGTCGGCGCCATGTTCATTCATGGTGGGTTCCGCTCGAGTCGTGAGTATTGCTGTCACAGTGTGTGCGGCGGCGATGCTGCGATTTGCGGAAGGAGGAGGGGCGGGCGGGGTACTTGGCAATGGTGCAAAGAAGCCGACGATCTGTGGGCCCCACCTCCAGCCATCGCAGCCAAGTCCACTCCCCACCTCCATTCAGCAATTCACGTGGGGTGGAGAGTACTTGGCAGTGGCGAGAAGCCGACGATGTGTGAGCCCCACCTCCTGCCATCTCAACCGAGTCCACTCCCCACCTCCATTCATCCCCGGTCGACCCCATTCACTCCAGCTCTCAGCCTTCACTGACACTGGCAGGGTGCTTGCCTAGAGATGGCCTCTGGTCTGCACCAGAGGGTGCCAGTCTGTACCAATCTCCAACCCCCCTCCAACCCTCCAACTGATGCCTTCTGATCCTCGTGGCCAGGGCACTAATAATAATAATAATAATAATAATAATAATACACTTGATAAAGCACCCCCAGAGAACTCAATCTCTATCTAGGCGCTTTACATTTGCTGCAAAGGAAACTCGATCGAATGGGAGTGGTATCATGCTTGATAAAGAAACAAAACATGAATAACATGGTTAGGGGTGACATGTACAGGGTCAGCATGCAAGTGTGGTTAGTGGCAACATGCACAGTGTCAGCACTCGTAAGCTCTTTCACTTTGCCAATAACTTAGCATTTTGGCAGGCGCGCCGTGGCTCGTGACTCATAAGGTGTCGGCTCACCCTTAGTTCTTAATTCGGATGACTGACTGCACCGACTTGGGCACGGGATTCGACTGCTCTTGGTAAATGGTTTGACGATGTCTTCCTAGAGCTTTGTCGGCTGGCAAAGCAATGCTTCAGCAGACGGTGTGCAAATCACTGTCTCGTGCAGGCAGCAGCGCTGGTGCTCGCACCGCGACCATCCTCGGCCGTCGTGGGTCGTCCTGAGTGGCAGGCTTAGTTAGGCCTTCCTAATTGCCCGCTGCGCTCGATCACTGCAAGCAATGGTGAGGTGATTGATAGCCGCAGCGGTTCGTCTGCTGTACACCTTCCAAGTGAGGCTGCTGTTAAGCGAGTTGCTCCTGCTCCACTCTATTGCCTGTCTGCTCTCGGTGGTGGCTCAAACCTATGGCTCGCAAGTGTTCTATTGAGCTCAAGTCGAGCCGCGGTCTCGGTTGCATCGGCCGTGACCGGATCGGACCAGACCAGGTTAGGCCGATGCAGCAGCTCGACCGGACCCACCGCGCTGCTCATGATCACTGCTCATGATCACTGCTCATGATCACTGCTCATGATCACTGCTCAGAGTCCTCCGACGAGGCGCCTGCTATTGAGGCCTTGTCATGCGGTTTGGACGGCCCGAAGGCAAAGAAAGAAAGAACATGGAATTCCAGCTGGAGCTCGAACAGCACGCGCATGCGCATTCTAAACCCGTCTTGCGAATGCACGCGGTGAATGCACGGCGTGCATTCGCACACACGCGCTACACAAGCCCCTGCAGCTTCTTCTGTGGAGCCCAAACGGCTAACACTGCACAATCCCCCAGCAGGCTGGTTCACGTGCCGGAGGTGGGAGGGAAAGGGGAAGGGGGAGACACGGGCTGCGCCCAGCGCAGAGAGGGGCCCTGCTCGGCAAGCGCTGCGCACCGTGTTTGCCGTGTTAATAATAATAATAATAATAATTCACTTGATAAAGCGCCCTCAGAGAACTCAATCTCTCTCTAGGCGCTTTACATTTGCTGTAAAGGGAAATGCAATTGAATGGTAAGTAAAATCATGCTTGAAAAACAAACGAGATGAATAATATGGTTAGGGGTGACATGCACAGGGTCAGCATGCAAATGTGGTTAGTGGCAGCATGCACAGTGTCAGCACGCATAAGCACATCAAAGATGAATCACAGGGACCCACTAAATGCTGTCCTAAATAGGTGTGTTTTTAAGTTCCTTTAAATGTGGTCAGGGGATGTTTTGACGCAGGTCGGGAGGGAGTTGCAGGCTTTGGGAGCATATGAACTAAATACACGGTCTCCAAAGGATTTAAGGTTTGTATGAGGTATTTCTAGACTGTTGGATTCCGAGAAGCGGGTGGTACGATGCTTGGCCTGATGGGGTAGTATATCTGACAGATAGGCTGGAGCCATAGGATGAAGGGACCTAAAAGTGAGCGACAAAACCTTGAAGTCAATCCGTTGCTTGACTGGTAGCCAGTGCAGGTCGGCGAGAAGTGGAGTAATGTGGCAACTGCGCCGCTCACGACAGACAAGCCTAGCTGCAGAGTTTTGCACAAGCTGCAATCGCCTGATCGCGCATGCTGGTAGGCCAGTAAGCAGTGAGTTGCAGAAGTCGAGACGGGATGTCACGAATGCATGGACCAACTTAGATGTGGTATCCTTATCTAAACAAGCCCGAATTTTAGCAATGTTATGAAGCTGAAAATAGGCGGATTTGACTGTGGAGCTGATATGGTCGTCTAACGAGAGGTCGCTTTGGAATATGACACCTAGATTCCGAGCTGATTCGACAGGAGATATGCTGGCAGAGCCAATTTTGAGAGTCAGCCTTTCCAATCTATGGATCACAGTGGGTTTGCCCATAACTAGTAAGTTAGTTTTATCATCGTTAAGTTTTAGAAAATTTGCTGCCATCCATGTGCGTATGTCATCAATGCATGCAGCTAGTGAGTTGAGAGAATTTGAGGTGCTCGAAGGCTGGGAGGGATCAAAGCAAAGGTACAACTGAGTGTCAGAAGGTCGAGCGCACACATTTCCGGCCCAGCTCAGGACTCGTGTGTCCGCTTTAGCAAAGAATATTTTTTATGCCTTTTTTAGTCGTTATCTTTTTGTCGGTTATGATCTTTTTCTTAGGCGAGGCGTCACTCCTCGGGCAGTCCGACGTTGTTCACAGTGTCTGTAATCCTGTTAGCACGATATACGGCAGCAGGGCCAGAGGAGTGGATGTGACGTCAGAAGGAAGTGAGCTTCCTTCTCCCGGGAATCTTTCCTGTCTGGCAAATGCACTCTGGGCAAGCACTGAGCAAATAATGATTCTCAACGTCTGCCTGTGATCAAATTTGCTATGTACGGAGGCGTCGGAAAAAATCCCATCTACGCTGATATTTGTTTGTCAGACGTCAACCTATGCCACACAGGGTGCAGTCGCTCATTCGAAACAGTGTGGGCCAACACCATGTATAACAGTCTGTATTGAAGTTTTATTGTATCACTGAATTAAAAGACCGCGTTCTATACCCAGCTTTCTAATGCCTTTTAGCAAGTACTCTACCTAAGTATGCCCTCTCCCCCCCCCCCAGCCGGGTGGACAGTTCACGGGTAGGGTGGGGGTTGGTGTGTAGGACATTCATCTGTACGTTTACCTTCTCAATAGCTTTCCGGGTAATTACCAAACGAATCAAGGCTAGCAAGCTTCGAGCCACTCCCCGAGGCTTCGATCAATTCTGGTTTGGTGGGACCAAATGCTTCTTGTTGCCATTCCTCTCTGATAAGGCAGTTGGCCATCGGGAGTGGCGCCTGGCTGAACGTTAGTAGATTAAAAAGTAAAGTTTAGCTAATTTAAAAGCCTCAGTTATATGTAGCAGCAGCAGAGTCTTATCAGCCATCCACCACCACTTGCAGTAGGACACATTGGTGGAGCCAGGATTGTTATCTGGGGCAAGACCTGCAAAAACTAAATACTAAATGTACGGGCAAGACACATCGGCAGTTGTTCATCGAGTGGAATTAAGGCATACTTTTTGTCGTGACAATCGGTGGGCATACGAATAGAGGGTGGCCCACACCGCTGCCCTGCTGTAAGGGGGGGGGGCAAATTTCTCCCTCTGGCTCTGCCACTAGTTCACGAAGGATTGCCCACTGCAGTACTCGAACCCATGACCTGAGTCATGAACTGCAAGTGCATTACTCCCGGGCAGGTGTGAATCAAGTCAATGCAATGTGCCTCTTTATCAGCATGGCACATTGTGCACAGGCATTTTTTTGTCAAGTACACAGTTGCCACAGAGCTCTGTGCACCCAACTCTATCAAACCAGCCAAACATTTTCTTTCTCTTTGTTAGAGCCCATTGCTTTTGCAAGGCATGGGCTGTACGTAAGCTGCTGCTGTTAGTCCAGTATCCAGCTTCTAGTTGGTTCTTGGTCTGTTCAATGATTGTGGTGCAGCAGTTGCACATAGATGTGTAGATTCGTAGATAACTTATCCCAATGACTGTGGGTAGCCTCCACCAAAGTCGCCACCATGTCCATGTGAGTGTATTCTCACAGTGGCCTGCTTTTACCCACCAGGAATCCTCCAAGACTCAGGAGGAGACAATCACGACTCTGAAAAGGAGCATGACCGAACGTGATGGCTCACTGAAGAAAACGTTCGCAGAAATGGAATCACTTCGACAAGATCTCCAACGTGCCAAGACGGCTTCTGGTAAGGATGCTTGCTATCCCACCTGGCAACGGTCGGTGCCTTCCAGGCCCAGGCAGTGCCGGCTGCTGTTGCTGCTGCTGCGTGTACCCACCCTCTTTTTGTTCCAGTGCTGCCACCCACCGTGTCAGTGCCGCCGCCGCCCGGACCGCCAGCCGGACTCTTGCCGCCTCCACCACCACCGCCGCCGCCTCCTCCAGCGCCCCCGGGCTTCGGTGGAGCTGTGCCCATACCTCCGCCGCCGCCGGGCTTCGGCAGCCCACCGCCTCCACCGCCGATGTTGAGTGCAGCGAGTCCTTCGGTACCATGTAAGTGCAGCTTGTTTGTTGCTCGCCGGCAGCACTGTTTGGAAGTACCGGCGACGTGTTCTCCGGCTGGCTGCTGATGCTGCCAGGGCTAGCGAACGTGTGTCTCGGGTGCAGGATGTCAAATCACTGTAATGCAAATAGGGTCGTTTGCACTCGGTTATCATGCCCACGTTTAAGACGTTTCACTTGTCTGCGTATGTGACTGCCGCTGGCCGATTTTGCCAAAGCTCTGTTTGCTGCGTATTTGGCGAGGGTGCTTACGGCATACCGTTGAATGTATGAATGGTGAACTGCCAGAGAAAGCTCGTGGTGAGTCTTTACATTGATGGCTTACCTGGTTAAGCCTGGATTCAAGTCCGCGGTGCTTGGGGATGCTTGGGTGGTGCTTGGTGATGCTTAATGGCCAGCTGTTTCTTCTTCCCATGACAGGGCTGAGCATTCAGGCTCAGCTGACCGCTTTTGGTCGCTCTGTATTTTGAAATTGCTACCCTTTGCTCGTGGCTGAATGCATTTTGATCTGCTGCTTTGGACCTTGACTCCTGTGACAGAGATGCAACAAGATGATGTGACAACTAGGAGTGGGAAATTTAATCTGTTCAGCCACATACCGGTGTGTGAATGAATAAATATGGAGTCGTGTAGTGTCGTAATTCCGAGTGAGCTGTCACGGATGTTTACTTTCAGCTTCGTAGATGGCATGCATATGCATATGTCGGCTCCATGGTTTTCTATGTAGCAATGATACCAGCAAATGTTGCCAGTATGCCATGTCGATGCTCTTAGTATTTTACCAGAATGTCGACAACCGATGCCACCGACTGGTTAGCCTAGATGGGTATCGAATATTGATGTCCCTAAGGTAATATTTGAATTGTGTGTAGTGTGGATTTATTTATTGCAACGCATTCTGTCTGTAGCTATGCCACTGAAGAAAAAGTTCCAAACGAAATACAAGCTCCCAACACTTAATTGGCAGGCTCTAAAGCCACAACAAGTGAAGGGCACAGTTTTTGCGGAGATTGATGATGCCCACGTCATACCGGTATGGCATCCATTAGCTGCTTACAGTTGGAATATAATTTTGTTACTCGTGAGCATTATCAATCGTACGAGAGGTACCTGGTATTGATCGAGCTGATCGCACATAACCTGTTTCCAGGACATAGATTTTGATAAGTTTGAAGAGGACTTCAAGCTCGGCATTAACACACTTGCAGCTGATGCAGCCGATGGCTCACTGGCGCTGGGCTCAAAGAGACTCGCTAAGAAGCCCGAGCTGAAGTCGCTGATGGATCCTAACAGACACCGCAATGCTGCAATCGTCCGGAAGAAGATAGATATGTCAGATCAAAAGCTAGTTGCTGCTATAACAAACTTTGACATTCGTGCACTCGGCTTGGATGCAGTGGACCTGTTGCAGCATGTTATACCTAACGAGCAGGAGACGAAGGCCTTTAACAGTTACATTGCTGATGGCAAGCCGGTCGCCGAGCTCTCTGAGATAGATCAGTTTATGACGAAGGTACGTTATTTGTTAGCTTACTCTAGTTTATCTCTTTGTGGTATCTCTGTGCACGTGTGTAGTCTCGTTCATCTATAAGCTCGTGAAGCTGTTCGTGCTCTTAAACTAGCAAACGTGGCTTGCACTAACATGTTATTTTCGTTTGTTTGATCTTTCCAGCTCGTTCAGGTTGAGCGATTGGCACAGAAGTTGTCAATTATGAGCTATATTGCAAGCTTTTCTGAAACACTGCAGCTTCTTTTGCCGGTAAGAAACGGACTCCTCGGGGTGTTTCTTATTGAGAAATGGTTGCTGGTTACTACATATCCTCAGCACCTAGCTCTCTACTAGTTCATGAATTGCCAACATCTTGTTTGAGTTCCTTCTGCATTAGGGATATTTACATTTATGTAAGTTTATCTATATTCCTTGCTGATTATCGTCGACTGTCGTCGGTCAAGAAAAATGAGCTCGTGCATTTTACTCGGCCTTGTATTGGGGTGGTATCATTTGCATCACTAGGTAGAGCTTGATCATTGGTCATGGCTTGAAGTGGCTTTTGCTTGTTTGCACTATATTTCACGAGTTGCTAAGATCGTCAGTTAGTGTGAATTTAGCATCATGAGATCTAATGCCAGGACTGTGGTTATGCAGCCATCTGTAGGGAAGTTAGTTCCTATTTGAAGGAATGGCAAAACAAAATTTGGTATGTGTGGACATGTATTAAGTGGCGACTAGTGAAGACGTGTTAGATGGCTGTGTCAACACAGCCAACATGAGTGCTCGGGCCGTCGGGGTGTACAGGTAAAATCTTTGCATCGTAGCATACTTTTGGCTTAGTTGACAGCTCCGAGTGACTTTTGATATTTTTGCTAGGCGCACGAAAGTACCCACGTGCACTCTCTCTCTCTCTCCCTCTCTCTCATTCAACTTTCTATCTATGTCTTTCTCACTTTCACCTACTCGTTCTCTCTCTTTCTTTCCTATTTCTCCCTGTCTCAGTCTCTCTTGCATGCATCCCATGATGCGGCTGTCTCAATGTTTGTCTGACGTCGTGTCAGGTCGGTGGATTCACAATGCCAAATTTCCAAGATAGATGTGGCTGCCAAAAAAGTATGCCTGCTTGCACCAAAGGGTGATGGAAGAAGACGTGCACCACTGTTGCCGCCGTTGAATGTGTCGCCGTTTCCAGATGCTGACAGTGCTGCAGACTGTTGCACTTCCTTGCTGACTTTGCTGCTGCTGCAGCCCAACTCGACATTTGCTTCTGTTCCTACTAAGCTGCTTCTTTTATGTCACTGTATTGACTGTTCAGATGTTGCAATTCTTCAGAGCTTTGTAGAGTTATCGACGGGAGATACTTGTACGGATATACCGTAGGTACTTGTGCGCAAACTCACTGACGGCTTTTTGTTGCAGCAATTGAATGCCTTAATAGCGGCGTCAATGGCAGTGAAGAATTCAAAGAAAGTTAAGAAATTGCTTGAGGTACGTCCAGCCTCTTCGGCGTTGAATGGCGACAGATTAGACATTTGCTAACCCTAGCGCCTGCACACTTTCGTGTGACAGCACCTGGGATATTGTGAAAGGCCGAGCAAAGTGGATAGTTCTCGAGCAGGCACATGATGCGCAGATCGCTAGCAGATCGCGAGTGGCCGGCTTGCATGCGACTGCCATTTGCAAGCATTCTTGGCTTGGGCACGAGTGGCTAACCGGGATCTGCACGTATTGAGACGCCCCTCCCCCCCCCCCGTCCCACTCGCCGCTCGTGCAGGCCTGGTTGCCGACCTCTCGAGCGCAGCGACTCTGGCCTTCACGCTCCCAAGCTTTCTCTCTCTCTCTCTCTCTCACGACGCGCAGGTGGTCCTCGCCTTTGGGAACTACATGAACAGCGCAAAGCGAGGCCCCGCCTACGGCTTCAAGATCGAGAGCCTCGACACGCTCTCCGACGCCAAGTCGTCGGACAAACGCATGACACTGCTGCACTACTTGGCCGCGACGGTACAGGAGCGCTTTCCCAGCCTCACCGCCTTTGCGTCCGATCTGATGTACATCGAGAAGGCATCGCTGGTGTCGCTCGAAAACCTGCAGACAGACATAGGCGAGCTAGAGAAGGGCATGCAGCTCATCGTCAAGGAGCACGAGGCACGCACGTCCCCTCGCGACGGCTCCGGGCGGCAGCAGCAGCAGCTGCCTGCCACCGGCGCCACTCTCGTGCTCGCCGAGTTCCTCGCCACCTGCGACGGCAAGCTGGCCAAGCTGCGCGGCGACTACAAGACGGCGCTCGAGGCGTACGCGGCCGCCGTCGAGTACTACGGCGAGAGTCCCAAGATGGTGGGCCCGGGGACCTTCTTCTCCGTGTTCGTGCGCTTTGCCAACTCTTTCAAGCAGGCCCTGAAGGACAACGAGAGCAGGCGGAAGCTGGACATGGTCGCTAGCGCGGCTGCAGCGCCGTCGTCTTCGTCGTCCGGACAGGCCGGCGCGGCGCAGAATAGACGCGTTCAGATTCAGGCCGACATTGCTAGCGAGCTGCGAAACCGAGGTGGTGCATCGGCGGCGGCGGCAGACCATGAAAGCAACGGCGACCTGCGCGCCAAAGACAAGAAGATTTTGAACAAGAAAGAGATTCACGACGGCACGCTAGAAGAGCTGCTGTCGGGTGAGGCTGCAGCGCTGTGCGCGTGCGTCGCCGTCATCGCTTTCCTCGATAGGTCGGTGCCGTGCGCGCACGCGCACGGCACCGACCTATCGTCGCTCCAGCGTGGCTGCCCGGCGCCTCCCCCACCGGCGGAGCCTCACTTTTGCTGTCATCGCTTTCCATGCCTAGATCGCCGCCGCCGCCGCTGCTGCTGCTAGCTCCCGAGCTGCTCCGGTGCGCTCAAGCTCAAGCCCTCGCGCGTTCTGTCGCACCGTCTAGGTCTAAAAGAGCCGTACCGTCGCGCTGACGGCATGCGGAAGAGCCAGAAGCGCGTGCAAGGTCAGCTGGTCGCAGCAGCGTCGGCCAACGGCGACGATTCGTCGAGGCTCTAGACATGACAACCGAGACTGGGCGTCTGGGCTCCTCACCGTCGCTGCGCCCGCCCGTGGTGGCGCCGCCAGTGCGAGTGGACTCGCCGAGTCGACTCGCTGTGTCACCGCTGTTGCCGACAACGGCAGATGGGCCGCCGGGCTGCCATTGTGTTGGCCGCGGCAGCTCGCTCGGACACACCGGCGGCCCGGGAGAGGGCGCACCGAGTGTGCAGCTAAGCTCAGTTTGCGGCAGGGAAGCGACAGATAATCAGCGCTGCTGCTGCTGCTGCAGCTGCTGTTGCTGCTATGTAGCAGCCCGAGCATTCAGCGTTGTGAACAGCCACGACCAGGGCGCTTAATCTTTGTGTCGCTTGTACGGTCGTGCCACGTGGACGCGCCTGCAGGTGTAGCTGCGATCGCCGGCATACGTAGCCGGTCTCTGGAGCGTGGCTGCAGACCGGTGCGAGCTGCAGACTATCCTAGTCACTGTCACACTGCTGCTGCTGTTTTAGTCCAAAGTTGCCTTTCAGCCTTTCCGAAGGCAAGGCAAAGTAGAAGACTGGTCGTTGTGGACGATCTGCTGCAGCCCGGCCCAAATGCTTCTGTGGTCGTGATAGCTCAACACTTTGACTCGGTTCATTTTCTGCGTTAAGTTGACTGGAAAATTGTATCGTGACGCGAGCTGCTGCGTGTGTTCCTCGTGACTTCGGCAGTGTGCAGGCATCGGCATCGGTCGCACATCGGCGGGCATTTTGCTTCAACTGCGAGACAGCTGTGTGCCTCTCGAGTGCTTCGTTTGCCAGATTTTACATTCCGGCTAGCGTCGTCTGTTGTGCCACTCGATCGCGTTGACCCATGCCTCTCATCTCAAATTTGCCTGCACCATCTAGTGTAGCGAGTTCATCTTCCGGAAACTAGTCTCACCGTGTCGTCTGCTGTAGGATTCCCGAACCTACAGGATTAATTGAGAGCTTAGAATGGATGAGATGGGGTATGGATATCTAGTGTCGTGAGGTTTATCCGTTGTATAAATTTTCCTTAAGTTCGATGCTACTTCGATGAACTTAGTCATTGTGCAGTCTTTTCATGCTATTGCCGTGGACGTTGCTTGGTCATTACCATGTCTAGCCCTCGAGCCGTTAATAGAGGCGATGAGCGAATGTTGTTAATATCGGACAAACGGACGAACTCGGTCATGGACTCCACAAAGCCTCAAAGACTAAGTGGTTGTTAAGCTAGAGTTTTAAATGGGGATCTCAGACGCCTAGGTGGCTTTCAGTTAAGATACTTTAGCCTACTGACTCTATCTCACACGGCAGAAAGTACAAAGCATAGTTGAATCGGGTGGGCGTTCGATGGAGTGAGAATCACGAAAGTAGCAGAGCATGACAACTAGAAATGACGTGCCAGAATTGGCTGCAGGGGTTATTTCGTTGCATAAAAACAGTTAAAGAAGTGAGTATCGTGCAAGCACTTGCATAGGACGGCTGGAAAGGATGTGCTGCCGTCGGCAGCAGAAGAGTAGATGTCGTTGCCTAACAATTGTCGAAGCGATTTCCAGTCTAATAATAATAATAATAATAATGCACTTGATAAAGCGCCCTCCGAGAACTCAATCTCTTTCTAGACACTTTACATTTGCTGCAAAGTGAAATGCAATTGAATGGTGAGTAAAATCATGCTTGATAAACAAACAAAATGAATAGCATGGTTAGGGGTGACATGCACAGGGTCAGCATGCAAATGTGGTTAGTGGCAGCATGCACAGTGTCAGCACGCATAAGCACATCAAGGACGAATCACAGGGACCCACTAAATGCTGTCCTAAATAGGTGTGTTTTTAAGTTCCTTTTAAATTTGGTCAGGTCAGGGGATGTTCTGACGCAGGTCGGGAGGGAGTTGCAGGCTTTGGGAGCATACGAACTACATGCACGGTCTCCAAAGGATTTGAGGTTTGTGCGGAGTATATGTAGACTTGGATTCCGAAAAGCGGGTGGTACGATGCTTGGCCTGGTGGGGGAGTATATCTGAGAGATAGGCTGGAGCCAAAGAATGAAGTGACCTAAAAGTGAGCGACAAAACCTTGAAGTCGATCCGTTGCTTGACTGGTAGCCAGTGCAGGTCGGCGAGAAGTGGAGTAATGTGGCAACTGCGACGCTCACAACAGACAAGCCTAGCTGCAGAGTTTTGCACCAGCTGCAATCGCCTGATCGCACATGCCGGTAGGCCAGCGAGCAGTCTAGAACCTTCGGAGCAAAAGCTTTTGTCAACTTAAGCCTTAAAGTGACGAGGTACATGAGTTTAAGAACGTTACGATTATTTTAAGTAATAAATCCGAAACTATCGGAGACAGCGTGAGAAAGACTGCACAGAACCCAGTTCCTTCCATTTTAAAGAATAAGAAGGCCAACCCCAGGTTCACAGAATAGTCACTGCTCAGTGATAGCGACCAATGAGTTCTGCGAATTTGTATTTAACTTCAGAAAGACTACTAAGATGTTACTGCCGGAGAGCTTTTTGATGCACTCTAAAAGTCTAAGCTGCTTTCGCTACGTATTCAGTAGCCAACACACTTCGTCTCATACAACAAAGAGAAAGTTAGAGGCATACTTAAGTCAGTAGGACAGTTGAGGAATTGAGTACCATGGAAGCAGTGGCACAGACGGCTGGAAAGGATGTGCCACCATCTGCAGCAGGAGAGTAGATGTCGTTGCTTAAGAAATGGCGAAATGAATTCTATTCGCGTAAGAACTTGACTGTATATAGAACCTCTGGGATTTTGTTAACTGGCCTTGCAGCCAGCCATATCCGTGATGAGCTGCAGCGGCTCATTAGCTTCTTTTGTGTAACCCGACCAAAACGGACTTGGCAGTATTGTTGCCTAAAAAGAACCCGGAGCTAGCTAAATTTCTAGCAAGCCACTCATATATTGTCCCTAGTTTTGAAGGCAGCCTTCTTAGTGAAACTTCGAAATTGAGGCTGTTATCAATGTGGACACCTAAGTTCCGACCACATATCGAGGGTCGCACAAGAAGAGTATACAGTTTCCTAGTCCAGCGGCATGGTTGGGGTGTCCCACGAATAGGGGTTAGGTTTTGGTGTCGCTAATTAAAAAAAATAGCCGACATCCAAGATTGATTGTGTGCAACGTGAGCATCGGTTTATCAGTCGCTACAGCAGATTCCGGCAGTTTGAACGACAAATAGAGATGAGTATCGGCAGAATAGAAGGGACAGCCGATCATGGGCCCAACTCGTTTTCCCCCTAAGCTGGAGAACAGCAAAGGACTGAGAACGTACCCTTGTGGAATTCCAATCCTGTCTGCTGGACGACAAGTGTCCATTAAACAATACGGATCAGGCATGACCGGATAAGTACGACTTGAACCACACCAGTGCATCGTCTGCCAGACCGATCGGTATTGTCTCTCGTTTAAGTAGGGTATCGTGATCGATAGTGTCAAACGCAGCTGGTAGATCAAGAATGGCTAGGGCAGTAATACCGTCTGTCATCATCGTTGCTGCTTAGGATGTCGGCGGTGGCACGTAGGAATTTCGTCGCATATCCTAAAAATGGTGTGGACATAACTTTACACGGGTACTCCAGCCTAGCTGTTAGCATGGCCCCTAGGTCTTGGCCTCAGACATAAGATGCTCGGTCTTCACAACCCAAGTTGTGGTTTTAAGCCTGCAGTGGGCGATCTTTAATCCTTTATTGCACACTGCAAGTGGCGACAGCCGTTTAAGCTTTTCCACTGCTAAGTAAACGAGTGCCAAATCAGCTAATGTTTTTTAATGGTGAGCGCCCTTGCTGAGCCATATTCACTTATCATATTGCGTGTCCTTCGCTATCGGTGCTTATCACAAATGTATGACGTTAAAATTTGAAGACAGATAGGCGCTCAAATAGAAATGAAGCTGAGAGTTAGCCAACGAAAATTTTTCAACGTGGTCACTTTAATGGTGCATTGCTAGAAAGGAATAAAAATCTTCGCCTTGTGCAATATAGAAGCTGTGAAAACGGGTAAAGTCATTCCGCTGCCCTAAATCCGGTCTGCTTTTACATTTCGCAGAAATATTAGAACGATTTATAATAACAATAGTAATAATAATGCATTTGATATAGCGCCAACAGAGAACTCAATATCTTACTTGGCACTTTACATTTGCTGCAAAGGAATTTTGAAAGCTACTAAATTTCAGACAAAAATATTTTCACTGCTAAATTCAACAATACAGCCTTCAAAACGTCGAATTCGTTGGTCTTCGTTGAAAGGAGACACTGGAGGCACGGGCAGAGTATGCAGCTAAATCTGGCGACTTAAAAAGAAATTACTCCTACCGTCAAAACTTCAAATTACTCAGAATATCTATGAAACGGAATTGTTTTTTTACTATTTAGTGCCCTACAACCCCCAATTTGGTCTAAGTCATGTCGCTCAAACTCTGGCTTCTTTGCACCTTAAAGCACCTTAATATATTATATATATATATATATATATATATATATATAATATATATATATATAGCAATAGTATAGCATGCGATCCTCATGCATTGCTTGGCGGGTAAATGTACTCAAGAACTACTTACCGCTTAAGCATACTGTTCACTTTTTTGCTAGAACAACCACAGTGCTTCTCTTTTTTTTTTAGCAAGAATTCCTTATTTTGCTTCGTCTAAAAGTAATATATTTTTCTTAAAAAAAACGGCATTACATGACTGCTAATTACAATTTCATCTGCTATTCTGTTAGATAACTTTAAATAAAGCGAAAAAACCACCAAAGAATTTTCTGTGTCACCTGAGATTCAATAAACCAGCACGAATTCGCATCAGTTAAAAGATACATTGTTCAAGTAACCAGACAATGTCGAGAGAAAAATTCACCTGTAAAAAAATAACGCGAAATCTGTTTTGCGTTAGTAAACTTTTAGCTATAGTTCTCTTTTCTCAATCAGTCAATCTTAGGTTCTTCAGGATGCCGCTTAGCATTGCCTCTGAAGAGGTTTTTCAAAATTGTAAACTGTGAGTTGAGCTAAGAAGGTCTGAAAAAACTCACTAAAACGAGGAGGGAGCAAAAACTTTAAGTAGCACTACGCTGCGGCGGTAGTTAACTCGGACATTGAGGGTCTAAAATATAACCAACCAACTGCTTGGTCAACCGTCGGGTACAAGGTACAGCGAACTTTAAAGAATTCATTACAGTTTCTCAGGCGAACCCATGCGCATTTCATGTGAACCCATGGTCTGGTTAACTTTGGAGTCCTGCAAGTCTGAGTTAATATAATGAAAAAGCCACTCATCAATATAGAATAATTTTGTTTTGCATTTTAAAAATCTACGCACGACTACTTTAGGCTGGCCATTTAAGCTATCCGAAATATTGGGGATTTCAATCTTTATACATTGAGCATCTATAAACTGCTTGAAAGACAGGTCTGGCCTTTAAGTCGGAGTTGACGAACGCTACATAATAATTGTAATAATAATACGCCTGATAAAGCGCCCTCAGAGAACTCATTCTCTTTCAAGGCGCTTTACATTTGCTGAAAAAGAAAAACGATTGAATGGTGAGTGGTGTAATGCTTGATAAAAAACATTAATAACATGGTTAGGGGTGACATGCACAGGGTCTGCATGCAAATGCGGCTAGTGGCAGCATGCACAGTGTCAGCACCCATGAGCACATTAAGGACGAATCACACGGACCCACTAAATGCTGTCCTAAATAGGTGTTTTTTAATTTTTTGCTAAATGTGGTCAAGTCAGGTGATGTCATGACACAAATCGAGAGTGAGCTCCAGGCTTTGGGAACATACGAACTAAAGGCACGGTCTCCAAAGAATTTGACGTTTGTACGAAGTATAGGTAAACAGTTAATTTCCGACAAGCGGGTGGTACGATGCTTGGCCTAGTGGGGGAGTAGATCTGAGAGATAGGCTGGAGCAAAAGAATGAAGTGACCTGAAAATGAGCGACAAAACCTTGAAGTCAATCCGTTGCTTGACTGGTAGCCAGTGCAGGTCGGCGAGAAGTGGTGTGATGTTGCAGCTGCGACGCTCACGGCAGTCAAGCCTAGCTGCAGAGTTTTGCACCAGCTGTAAGCTCCTGATTACACCTGCCGGTAGGCCAGCAAGCAGTAAGTTACAGAAGTCGAGACGGGATGTCACAAATGCATGGACTAACTAAGATGTTGTATCCTTATCTAGACAAGTCCGACATTTAGCAGTGTTATGCAGTTGAAAGTAGGCAGACTTGATTGAGGAGCTGATGAGGTCGTCTAACGAAAGGTCTCTTTGGAACACGACACCTAGATTTCGTGAAGATTCAATAGGAGATATGCTGGCAGAGCCAATTTTGAGCGTTAGCCTTTCCAACTTCTGAATCACACTTGGTTTGCCCATAACTAGTAAGTTAGTTGTATCATCCTTTAATTTAGGAAAATTCGCTTCCATCCATGTGCGGATGTCATCAATACATGCATCAACGGAGTTAAGAGAGAATTCGATGTGCTCGAAGGCTGGGAGGGATCAAAACAAAGGTACAACTGAGTGTCATAATGTTTATGGTCCGGATATCGTGCTGAATTCAAAATAAGCGGCCCAGCTGTTCAAAGAAAAGTGACTGGTGGACCAGCATATTAAGCATTTGTTTCTTTTTCCTAAACGCACGGAGATGCAGCGGCGTCCGCCTGAGATGCGTCGATGGAGAATGAGAAGACGCCGAAATAGCTTGAAGTTTGAAGCTTTGGCAGCACGCAAGCGACGACGCGGAAACAAAGAAAGGGCTTCAGCCCGTGTATTCGGGTGACACTCGCAGTGCAACAGCACACTGTCGTTCTTCCTTCCGTTCGCGTTCCAACTGCCTTTTCCAGTCCGCTCGCCCCATTCAGCCTGCCGAAGTCGGGCTACGTCACATCAAGGGCGAGCCCGGCTTGCTACGTAGTGGCTGGCCACAGACTTAATGTTAGACCACACCAAGCACTGCAGTTAGGCAAAATAACTGACGGATAGTGAGATAGTGGAGGAGTGAGATAGTAAAGGTTACACTAAACGATACACTGAGAGCTCCATCAAAGCTCAGTCTAGCCGGTTGGTTAATAAAGGCAAAGCGACAGGATTGTTAGCGGATATCCTGACTAATTTTCAAGTAGTCTTATGGATGAGGCGGCTTGTGGCATTTCGGAAGGCACCGCTGGATTTCTGAATCGTTCTCTTGAGAAAAGCTTCTTCTTTGCAGCGCTCTTAATTTTCCAGGATATATTTATTTTAACGCCTGATCCACAACAATCTGGTAAACAGGCGTGACCAACTGTGACTGGCCATACCATCTACGGAACTTTGCGTTTTTCTCCAGGATTGCAACGGCTAGACGCCGAAGTGCTGCGGATAAATGACCAATATCTTTTTTCTCAATAAGAAGTCTTTTTTAATTTTAGAATTAATTTTATTTTAATTAATTTTAGAATTTTTACTCTTTAGGAGCTCAAAACCACCTACTTCCAGATTACTACCAATCTTTTCAATAAAATGTTTTTATTCACAGACTTCGAGCACAGGAGACACTGGGAACTACTATTTCCTTATCAGTAGTATTGAAAAAATAAGAAAACTATCTATACGACATCGGACCCACTAGGTCATTTTAAGTAAGCTATGGCATTTGAAATGAACTATTCCCACTCTGCGAATGAAAAACCACGACGGATCACCGATTTTCAGCTACATTCATTCAGTGTCAAATTTAGCCCCTGAACAAGTTTCCGTTCTGAGTCCTGACCTGCTCGATGTAGAGCAGACACTTCAAACGAGCACGTACTGTCAGAAAGCGGTACTTGTAAAAATACTGCCGGTCCCAGGACGCGATACCTTATTTTCTGTCAAGCAAGAGACATGAAGATGCAAACATTAACTTTTTTTTAAAGAGTACTTTTACCCCTAAATAAGTGCGGAAGTTGAATATCCTTGTGAAAAGGGTAATTTATTATAGCTAATAGAAGTTTTTAGATCTCAGCGAGGTATCAGCAATCACTGAGAACCTAGAAAACATTGAAGGATACTGCTAATGTGCACAGAAAACCCGACGCGTTACTGTAAAACTCAGCTCTGCTGGCCTATCTATCTCAAAGATCTAGTTACCACGTCACACCGCGTCTATCTGAGATTTACTGGCTCCCTATCGAGTACCGTATCGATTTAAAGATATTCAATCTGGCCGACAAATCACTTCACTCGCTTGTACCAACCTTGACCTATCCAAAATCCGACATCCGCTCCTCCGGTGCGCCCTCGAACTTCCGCTCCTCAGCATCGGGGTCATCTCGTCGCCTCTCGCGCTTGAAATCTTTCGCTGATCAGGCCTTCAGTTGGTCTGAACCGAAATTGTGGAGCCTGCCGCTTCGGGCTGCGGTCACTAAGCCTTGAGTTGACCCTTGCATATTTTCAGTCTTAGCTTGAGACCCACGTTATTCAGTCAGGTTTCTCTTCGCTCCAATGAACTCGTCTATTTTTGCTCCGTGTGCGTGCGTGCTTTAATTGCGTACGTGGGCATGATTCAGCGCATATTACCAGACCGCCGGAGCTCTTACTAACCTGGCCACGAGTTTCTTCATTCTTGGTTTAGCATGCTGGCCGTAAGCATGCCTTTAGCATGCTACTTGTTCGCTTTTGTATGCCCGGCACAAGGTGTCGCTAACGCCTGAAAGGTAATTAAATATAATATACGCTTTAATATACGCTTTAAACGAGTTGTAAAGCGCCTGGATAGAGATTAGCCTCTTTTAGGTGGCTATAAAAAGACCTAGTCTTCTTTTTATTAGAACCAGTAAAATATAGCCAAGGCTTGGTATAGTCAATGCTTAAATAAGAACGCGGGGCACTAGAAGCAGGAGCAGTGTCTGCCAGACTCTCACTAAGTCGGATGAGAATAGTCGAAGCGGCGCATCTTATGCATCTTATGCTCATTAAGTTTTGCGATATCTAGTCTCGTGAAGCAGAGAACATACCAGCAGAGCGATGTGCGTCCGCCTGCCGCTTAGCAGCAGAGCATGCAGTACGCGAAATTCTTGCAGGAAATTGAATCGCTGTCTCTGGGCACTTCACACGCAGACCTTACCAATTCAGAACTGGCGGGCTGTCGGTCGAAGGCACGCCGCTCTGCTCGTCAATTCAAAAAATCATGTTAAAATACTTTTACTTGATGTCCTTTAATTTTTTAATGTGGTGAGTGTTCTGTTTTTATTGACAGCCCACGTTTGTTTTTATTGACAGTTCACGCTTTCAACAGACCTAAATGAAATTGTGCGGATAGCTTGCGGCCGTACGTCTGTGATACTAATTTGTCCTTTGCATCCCTCGCGCTGGCTATTATACATATATACATTTTTTTTAAATTTAGGGTAAATTCCTGCGACTCAACACAGCATACTAGTGCTGATTAAGTAACTTGCCTCTAGAAATGAGCTCAACATGTTCGCAGGTGTAGTGGTTTAGACATTAAAAATTGTACCTACGAAAACTCTGGGCTTTTATCTTCAGTTACTTTGATTTCGCTTGAATGTTTGGGGGAAGCAGAAACTATCTCCAATTTTTGCGGCAATTTGTATAGCATTTTATAGTTCTCCTGACTGTTCCAATGCAACAGTAGAGGTGTAAATTGAAAATTAATAATTGAACGTCCTACTATGCTTCATAAAAGCAAATTTCGTCAACTTGAAACTCTACCTATTTCTTCCCAGCTGCTTGTGGCATCGCCTGAATTGATTATCCATTAATGAAAATAAAATGCTTTAAAAGCGACACTTCTAGAATAACAATTAAAGTTATCAAATCGTTTACTCACCATTAACACTTCGCACTCCCAGCAGAGAGCCCCAACTGCTCCGCCGTGCGTTAACATCCTCACTGCCCCTCTCCCCCCCTGTCCCTTGCGGCTCTCCGCACTCAAGGTCAGGCATCTATAATTACCCGACGCAGCAGCTGCTCTTTGGCAAAACCAGCTGGCAAGCCGCAGAGGAGAGCCGGTCATCCTGCCGGCAACAGCAAACAAGCCGGCAGCCGCTAATTACACTATAACAATATCACCTCGTCTACTTAAAAAAGTATTTGCACGTCGTATTAAATGAAATTCTTCAAGTGTTTGTATACTGAAATTACCGCCATCAATTGGCTAGACCGCAAGAAGTTATACGCGATGAAAGACATCATAGATTTATACGTGGCATTGATACTATGAACAGTGGCCAGAGTGATTAGCCTGGCGGATTCTAAACTATGCAATTCGGGGCTGGAGTCCTGCTCGGAGTAGAGTGTTCCGTTGGTCAATTGACACAATCAGTCCGTCCATACGATAGGCCACTGGGTGACTTTAATTTTGGCTCTTGTTCAATAAAAAAAAAAAAACCGATGACCACACGAAAATAGACAAGAGCACAATTCGCAGTTGTAGATTAAAGAACCGACGACCATGCCGAAATAGGTGAGTTCACAGTAACCACAATTCGCCGTTGCCGATTAGGGAGACGACAGTCCGAGTGCGGCGGAGTCCTCGACGAAATCAATCTGCGCGAGTACGCACATCTTGCACATTTTGCAGGGCGCGGCTGGAAAGCAAGTGGATGCTGAAGAAATTAATGATGCATAATCCCGAATGCTCAAAGCGCCGCGCCAACTGCGAGAAAGCGCCGCCCCGGAAGTGCAGACGAGAATGCCTTAGCTAGAGCAGCGGGACTGACGTCAATCTAGCCAGATTCAAAGACTACGTGCGCGCGCGAGCGTCTGTACCCGTAAGCTTTGAAACGCCGGGGTTTCTTTCTTTCGTTCGCGGCAGCTGCAGTCCAGCCAGTCAGGCCGCAAAGAGAATTTACACGGCGGCGCGAATTATTCACTCGGTTTGTCAGAACGGTCACGCTCGCCGGATATTACCTGTGCGGCGACGGCAAAAACGCAGCGCTTCGACGCGGTATTAATTTCCCACGTTCGATCGCTCGGAACAATGGACGTCCGCGGAGCGAGCTTTGCGTTCGCCCGCGGGAGATCGCGAAGAGGAGGGAGAGCGGAAAGAGCTGCGCTAAAGGCGCGCTACGCTCCTGGCGGCGGCGCCGTCGCATGCGCAGCGGGCCACGCCTCTCCGGAAGACGACCCTCGCGCGTCCGCTCTTCAAGTAGAGCGTAGAGCGAGGACGCCCGCGCGTGCGCGCACTTCACGTTGTCGCCGCCGCAGATGCGTGACGCGAGAGCGGCGTCGTTCCGCCGGCTCCCGATGACTCCGCTCGCCGCAGCCCCACGCCGGCATCTCCGGCACCCGAGAGCCACCTACCTTCTGCCGGTCGCTCGAAAATCGGCCGGCATCTCGGCGGGGCGGCCAATAGACACCTAGGTCGTTTTACGCCGTCGAGATGAGAAAGACAGCGAGCCGAGACAGTTCAAGAGTCTCTTCGACGGAGAAGGAGGACGAACCTATCGCTACCGCTGAGAGTTCGCCCGGCCCGACTCGCCAAGGGCGGGCACTCCGCGCGGGCGGTCATTGGATCGAGAGCTTGCTCGCGAAGGAGAGCGAGCCAGCGTTCGGCCGCCGGCAGTCGCTCGTTTGCGATGCCGCATTCGGCGCGCCGCCTCCGCGTGTTGGGGCTCCTCCGGGGCCCGTTCGTACGGTCGCGACGCGAGAACTCGGCAGCAGGGTGGTGAAGCGGCGGCGAGCTAAATCGGCCCGACTCTGAGTGCTATTCATTATTCGCGTTTCCTCGTACGTAATTGCTGCGAGCCCGTGTAGCCACAATTTGTGGCCGAGGCCTCGTAGGAGCCGACTCCGAAAAGTAGGCAGTTAGCTTTGTCTTCGGAGTTAGCATTGGAATTTGAATTGATTTGAGCTCAAGGCCGCGGAGCCGTCGGAGTACGTCGCGGACGCTGCTGAACGTATGTAAGCCTCTGTTGCAGTCAAATAGACTTGTCTGTTGGACTTGTCAATAGACTCCGCTTCTGGCCGCAAGTCGTCTCTAACCATTGTTATGCTTGATGTCCTTGAGCGTGCTACCGCTAACCATTCGATCGTGCTTCCTTTGCAGCAAATGTTAAGTGCCTAGAAAAAGATTTGAGTTCTCTGAGGGCGCTATACAAAAAGTTCCGTATAATTACTTTTATCATTATAAGTCGGTCGTACTCGCGGCCAGCTAACTGGCAGAGTATGGATTTTGCGAGCGTTGATAGAGCGCCAAATGCATCTCCTACATATACATAAACATCCTACACCGCCGGCTACATCTCTCTCCGACCAACATATCGCGAATGGCGTCCACGTTGAGAAGAATCGACTTGAGGTCCAAGGAATGTCGCGCGGACGTATCTGCGACGTTGCCAGGGCGCCCGACCGATTGGGGCTTCACTCTTTCGAACGGCGGCGTGCGTGCGCGAGCGCCCGCCCGAATGCCGCGCGTGAGAGAGCTCCCAGCCCGAGGGTTCGCGGCTGCCCAAGCGACCCGCGCTCGGCGGTGCGCAGACTCCCCAGTTCGGCTCCCTCGAGGACGCTGCCGAATATTCGGCGGCGCCGCCGAGGCGCGCTGGAGATGAGCAGGCATAAGCCCTGCAAAGCGGAGCGCTACCTCTCTGGCCTCAGCCGCCAGGAGGACCGCCTCCTCCTCCTCCTCGAGCTGCCGGCTGCGTCGCTAATATGACGATTCTCCGAAGACTCACGAGACGCTCGAACGGCCAGCGAGCGAAAGATTGCCAAACAGGCTCTGCCTCCTCAGTCAGCTGAGAAGCGCTCGAACGCGCAGGCGTATCCGGTTCTCCCGTCGTTTATAATTGGCGACGGGCATCGACTTGGACGCTAAATATAATTGTAAGCACCTGCTCGCATCAGCCGCTCGGGACAGAACAATAGCTTAAATGCAGTGCAAAGCGAAAGTGGAGGCGAAAGGTGCCTGCGAAACGTATCGATCTGCCCACGATGAGCCGGGGCTGCTCGGCCGCGGGACTGCTCGGCTCGGGGCGAGCGAAAAGCCGGTGCCTTCCCCACCCAGAAGTTCTCTCTCGCTCGCTCGCTATTCTCGCCGGCCGACGCCCGTAAAGTGACGCGACCGCCCGTAAGCAAGTCCGCTGAGAGGAGGACTGAATTACGCCGACCCGAAGCTCACGCGCGTTCGCAGTGGCGGCCACCCTGTCGGCTGGTCGCCATTTGCATCGGCAATTGTTCTGAAAAAGTGAGAATCGATAGTCGATTGATTTTTCGAAGTCCACGACGGTGCTGCCAATTACGGCGCGGGCTTGGGCGGCCGGCTTTCGCAGCTGTCGACGGTGGGACCGTGTCGACTGGGGCGGCGGCCACTGTCCCGAGCCTGGCTGGAGCGTGTGCGGTGGAGGCGGCGGCGAACGCAGCAGCGCGGCAGCTCGCGAGCGCGGCCGCCCCGCATCGCCGAACGCTCGACCAGAAGACGACGCCGTCGGGCCGCGCCGCCGTTCTCGCCGCAGGCCACCTAGCGGCCGGTGGCCGTAAAAGAATTACCGCAGCCGCCGCCACTTCGGCGAAATGGAGCTTCGGCCCTGGAGGAAGCGAACGGCCAGGACGAGCTCGGTGAGCTAGCTCGGCGCTTAGTGACGGCTGGCGGAGAGGCGGAGGCGGCAGCAGCGGCGACAGCCGCTGAGGACAGCAGGCAGCAGGCGCTGCCACACCTAGCTGCACGTCGAGGCGTGTCGGCCCACTGGGGTGTCGCCGAGGCTGCAGCTGCCCCACGTGAGATGGGCACCGCGCTGTCCGTGTCGCCGATTTCGAGGAAAGACAGCTCGGAGGCCGGCGGCGGCGGCAGCGGCGGAGCCGGAGCGGCCGCGTACCAGTCGCTGCTCAACAGTTCGAGTCGCGACCGGAAGCCGCTCGTCGCCAAGACTCGAGGGCCACTGCTTCTCGGCAGCCTCGGCCTGAAGAAACTGCAGACAGTCGTCAGGCGGCGCGACGACGGTGGCAAGGGCTCATCGGCGGCTCGAAAGGAGAGCGCAGCCGCTGCTGTGGCGGCACACAACAAATCCTATTCGTGCTACACGATCGCCGAGTCGGCCGGAGAGATCATCGATGGTTCGACCGGCACCTCCGGCGGCTCAGCCGCCGCGGCGACGGTCAGCATGCTCCGAAAGTCCGAGACGGTTCCGGCCAGCCTCGGCAGCGGAGCCGGTGGCAGGCGCGCCGTCATTCAGGCGTCCACGTCCGAGCTGCTCCACTGCGTCGGCCAGTACTTGTGCGCCAGATGCTGGAAGCTCGGCGACCTGCAGGCGGCCGACGTCGTGTCGTGGCTTCGGACCGCCGACCGAACGCTCATCTCGCAGGGCTGGCAGGAGATCGGCTTCATCAACCCGGCCAACGTCGTCTTCGTGTACATGCTCGTCAAGGACCTGGTGGCCGACGACGACGCCGTGGCCACAGTGGCCGAGCTGCGAAGAGGCGTGCTCACCTGCCTGTACATGTCCTACTCGTACATGGGCAACGAGATCAGCTACCCCATCAAGCCGTTCCTGTCGCCGGGCGGGGACAAGGACAAGTTCTGGGACCTGTGCCTGCGGCTAGTCGATCGCACGAGCAGCAAGATGCTCGAGATCAACAGGGACCCGCTGCTCTTCACCGGCCTGTTCCGAGAGCTCAAGGCGCTCTCCAAGTCCCAGGCGGAGGAGTGAGGAGCCCGGGCGAGCAGCCGCCGCCTGCCGCTTTGGCCGCCGCCTGCCCGGGGCCGGCCGGAGCTCGCTCTCTCCCCGCTGCTGGCTGCCTGCCTTCGAAGGCAGCGCCATGGCGGCACTGCTGTTGCTGCTGGGCACAGCAGGCTGGAGCTAGCGAGCGGGCGGCGAAAGCCGCCCGCTCTGGGCCACGGCTCCGCCATGTGCATCCTGGCTCCGGCCGGCACGGCAGCCGCCGAGCAGCTCGTCGATGATATTGGATTCTGCTGGCCTGCGCAGGCGCTGGAAGCCAATACTTCATTGCCGTGCCGGAGACAGTTTGAAACAATTAGCTAACGCTATAATTGGATGTTAGAGCGCTCTGGGCCGACGACGACGGACGAGCTATTTGTGTTGTTGCCGATGCTCATTGTTGGGCCGCGGCCAGCAGCTGCAGTGAAACGACTGGCGTGAGAGAGAGAGAGAGAGAGAGAGAGAGAGAGAGAGAGAGAGAGAGAGAGAGAGAGAGAGAGAGAGAGAGAGAGAGCGAGAGAGAGGGAGAGAACGCGCGTTCGCGGCAGGTCGATTGCATTATTCTAGTCATTGCAGATCGCGCCGAGCAAAACTGGTCGTTTTCAAAATAAAGGTCCGAATGAAGGTCGAAATGAACGTCCGCGGGAGTCTCTAGCAGCCATGCTCGGCGGCCATGCTCGGCGATGGGCAATACATCTCTTCTTGCAACCTTCGGGGGGGGGGGGGTTGGGGCCCGGAGTCCAAGTCAGCCTTTAATTAACCGAACAAAAAGTATGGCGAAATGAAGGCCGTTGAGCCAAAAAAAGCTGTATTTAGGAAACTATCATCGCGACACCAATTGACTCGACTGCTGAGGGTTACTGCAAATGTAAGCTTCCCTGCCAGGTTACCAGGTTAGCAGCTCTGCCTGCAGCGATTCGCTGGCTAAATTAAAAATAAGCCGTATAAACATGCTACAAAGAGCTTACAAAGGAGACGATCTCGTTTGCTATCACAGACGGCCGGCAGCCAGGCGACACGTGGGTGACTCCGATGGCTGAGGAGGGGCGGCAGACTGCTCTCGAAGATCGACTAAGTGCCAGGCACCAGCAGCCAAAGCACTAGGGCAGCCGCTGCTTCGAGAGCCTGCCTGCTGCATGCTGCTTGGCCTGCAGCAGGCCGCTCTGTGCTCCGGTGCGTGCCTAGGCACACTGCAAAACGAGCTCGGTGCCACTTTGTTTCTTAAACGAAGGCTGGCCACCTGCGGCAGCACTGGCGTTTATGTGCACACGTACAGTCCTCTCCTTGCATCCCAGCATACAATGTAGAGGGTTGCCTATGATAACACGAAGCGATCGCTTCACGATCCTGCAAAGCAAAATTAAGCCCTTTCTGGAACGCCAAGTAATCATCGGCCATCGCACGTATAGGACTTCATCAGCACCTGCACAGACGAAGTCGAGCAGTGAATGCGGCCTCTGGTCACCGACCAGTGCAGCTCTAATGGCTGCAGTAAGGCGCCCGATTGCATTTATTAATATATACCTGATAAGAGAATAACATCAATCCCTATATTATGCTAGGATAAGTTACTAAATTCGTCACAGACGACGTTACGTTACCAGTATGTTACCAATGCTGATCCAATGGTTGCAGTAAGGCACCCAATTGCATTTATAAATAAATACCTGATAACAATAAGAATTATATCAATACCTATGTTGTGCTATGGTAAGTTACTAATTTTGTCACAAACACGGACGCTACGTTAACATCACGCCAGTTGAGATAAATTATCAGTACTATTACTACTATTTATTATTACTATTTTATATTATTAATTTTTGCACTTATTTATATTATTATTATCACTCACTACTACTACTGCCACTGCTACTGCTGCTACTACTACTACTACTACTACTATTACTACTAGCGCTGCTGCTGCTGCTACTGCTACTACTACTACTACTACTAGTGCTGCTGCGGCTGCTACTGCTACTACTACTAGTATACATCAATAATGAGCGGCGTGTCCAAAAAGGAGTATGGAAGATAATTTGCTGATTTGCATATATAACTGCACAATGCACTCGCATAGTTGAAATTGAACGTGCCTCTCTGCCTTTCTTAAGCGACGAACTTCAATAAAATCTGCCCGTAAGTATTCAAGCGGGGGGGGGGGGGGGGGGGGGAGAGGGGGCTTACTATATAAGCTAATATAGATCTAAAGATAGTCGGCACGGCACGTCTATACCACATCTTTGTGCCACTCAGCTACCCATCGCTGAAGAATAAATTTAATAAAATTTGATTTATTATCGGTTTATGAGAACATTATTTAATAAATATAAATTTGAAATACGTTTTCGCTTTTCTTCCTATATAAATTCTGCTTGATTAACTAAGAAATCTGAGCTTGGCAATCAGTGGGTGGGCTGCAGCTGTCCGGCGATTCCACGACTCTCTTTCAATCGACGGAGAAGGGTGAAAACTCCAGTGGAGCTAATCTGCGGCCTACGCAGGCCTAGTGAGTGATGCTTAGGTGACACGCCGCGATCAGCGATCGAAGACGAGACGCAGCTCTGGGTGCGTTTTGAGCTTGGCAGTCAGTGGGTGGGCTCACCAGTTAGTTCGGAGGACACCCAGGCCTACCTGAAGTTTTCTATGACTTTCAACAGGTTTAGACTTAATTCCATATAAAACCCGTGGTTTCCGCCCATTATTGAAGACCTACGACTTTTCACATCAATGAATTGCAAAGAAAAAGGAGCAGAATATAAGCGTACCTATCGCAGACAATAACGAGAAAAACATGCAACCAAAGGAAGCCGCTCAGTGCCACACTGCCAAAACTCGACCGAAACGTCACACACTACAAACTCTTTAGTAGCAAGACACTGAAGACGACGCCGAGGAGCTTCGTGCTGCCAAAGCTCAGAGAACGCCTCACTATGACATGGTCAAAAAGGGAAAGAGACTGCAGGTAAGATTCGAGCACTGGACGACCCCGGTCGTACTATGGAGCACTAGCCTGACAGTAAGCCGGGCTCACCAGCTGGGCTGGGCTTATCACTAGGTCAGTTGACACTTAGGCCTGCATTGTAATGCATCAGTTTTATTTCCTGTAATTTTTTACGGGCATAATAACAATACTTTTGTATACTTCCCTACGAGAAAAAAAATCTCTATTCAAACGCTTTACAACAGAAGCAATAGCCAAGAGTTAATAATTTGCAAGGTATCGTGCTTAAACCAACATATAAAAGCACACATGAAGACAGTCATGGTCACTGGTTAGAAAGACCCGCGGCTAGAAACGTGCAATGCATCCTGCACAGGTAAGCTAGCAGAACGCACAGGTACGCTAGCATAACGCACAGTTAAGCTAGCAGAACGCACAGGTAAGCTAGCAAAACGCACAGGTAAGCTAGCAGAACGCACAGGTAAGCTAGCAAAACGCACAGGTAAGCTAGCAGACGGGTTCACTGAGGGCGAGCAAAAAGCTAAGCTGAACAAATGCGTCCTAACGAGCCTAAAGAGATGCAAGGTCAATCTAGGTGATGCCGGAAGCAAGTTTAAGGCTTTCGGTGCATACGAAGGTCCGATCACAAAAGCTATCTCAATTTAGTGCAGGCAACTGCGAGCTGCGACTGGCAGCCGAAGAGCAGGTGGCTCGGTGCCAGAGCGAAGTGGAGGAGTAAGGAGGTCGAATGAGTACAAGCGAGCTGGTACAAGCGAGTGACACGACCTGTAGAGGAAACAGCAAAACCTGAAGTCGATTCAATACATGATAGAGAGCCAGTGAAGATCAGACAGAAGTGACACAATGTGGCAGCTCTGCCTTTGACGACAGACCAGACGAGCCGCCGAGTTTAGCATCAATTGCAGACGATCAAGAAAACTTGCCAAGAGTCCTACAGGGAATACCAGTAATCTACACGTAATGCCACACACTCGTGGGCAAGTTAAGAGCTACAAAAAGATCTGGTGGTAAGCAATGTCAAATACTGCAGAGAGAACTACAAGAGCAAGCAGAGAGGAGACTGCTATCCTGATCAGCAATGTACAGAATGTCATTGTTAAGTGGTAGAAGAGCACTTTCTGAGGAATGGTAAGCTATAAATTTCCATTATAACTGGCCAGCAAGAAATGGCGAACTGACGAAAAATCATTTATTTTTTGGACCACCACTCGTTCAAGTGTCTTGGATAAGAAGGGCAGAGGTCGGACCTAAGTTTCGTATGCTCTGCTCTCACGATCTTGGGTCGGCTTTTATTGAGTGTCCTGAATACAACAGTTTTCGGAGGCACAGGGATGTCACCAAATACCGGGACATACTTACAATTTTAGCGATGGGTTCAATCGAGACAGGCCTGAAAGAGGTGAGTGAAGAGCAGGGCTACTTGAGGTTGCTGTGCGGCAGGGACGGCATGCAGTTCATAATCCACTCTACCATATCTAAGCAGAAGAATTTGAAGAAACACCATGCTAAGTCGCCATCAAGATTGCTGGTGAGTATGGTTATTTGCTAGCGGTTAAGAATGTGCTTACTAGAGCACACTAAAAACTTTCGGGTCATTGATCGGTGTCTCGACTATTTCTCTATAAAATGTGGGCTTAGCCTTAGCTAAAATTGATTCACACGGCCAACAATCCTCAAATACGAACCGGTAGACAGCAAGTCCTGCCTTTTTGGCAGCCTTCTCTTGCCCACGTTTAATAGTCTTTGTCTTTTTATGCCAACCGTAAATTAAAGGGCGGCTGGGTGGGCCAAACCTATTGTTTAGTCAGAGGTGCCAACTTATGTAGGACGGCATTGCATTAAAAGTGAGAAGGTTAGTGAGAGGGTCAAACAGAATAGACTGAGGGTATAAGTATGCTGTGGACAGCAAAAAGGTCTAGGGAATTGAGGTTACGTGCCTCACACGTAATTTTGAATGCCATAACAAAAACATATTCCAAAGAGAATAAAACTCGCATATGATTATATACGCCGAAAGGGGTTACAATAGTGGTAGATAAGGTGCAGTCACGGAAAAAATACGGTCAAGGGTGTGACCTTTTATAATAAGCAGGGGCTTGAACTTGAGAACAGAGCCTGAAAGATTCCAAGACTGAAAGCATGTTGGAACACACCAGATCAGTGGGCTATTAAACAGGCTATTGAAATCACTTCCAACGAGAAAAGGACGATTCCAAGTGTGAATAGCTGAGAAATAAAAAGCTGGTATTTCTACCCGGTGTGCATTAAATTACTGCCATCAGCAACTTACCACTAGCTGGCCTGAGAACCAGATTGACACATTCAGACAGTATACCCAGATTCGGCACGTAAGTGGCTACTTTAACCCGAGGCTCCATCAACCCCGAATTGAGAGCACGGGTATGAAATCTCGACAGCTCAATCGGAAAACATTGACCACATAAAATAAGTTTGTAAGACCATTCCCTGATCGAGGACATATGCCTACTCCAAGTCTCACAGCAGACGGCCTTGGGTCGCTCTATATTTTAAAATTAACCAGACTGTGTTCAACATAAGCAAGTTGCCTATAAAGGAAAGTGACCTGGGGAGGGATGGAGCAGAAACATCCAGCAAGATCTGCAATGTATAGTGGAAATGGGCGAGTCACTGGCCGTGTAGTCAACTGAAGAGGGCATGACGAAGTTGTGATGCCACAAAGAACAGTGAGCCTTTGTCTTGTTTAGTAACTTGATCGTGAAAATTGCTGTGTGGATCTTTTTAAAAACTATGCCGATCGACTGGCCGTTGCGACCAGCTCATGGCAGGGAGCCACACTTTAGATAAGCTGCTGAAGTATGACGGCAATTATGGATAGTCATAGTTCTAAATAAATGATGCATTGCGAGTCGCACTAGCTATTCAGTTAGGCGATTGCCACTGAGGGTGAAACGCTTGCTTTTCAAAGCATTGCTATGTGGGATTAGCCAAGGAGCAGCTAATACAGCCTAAACAGTGCTCTCTCTCTCTCTCTCTCTCTCTCTCTCTCTCTCTCTCTCTCTCTCTCTCTCTCTCTCTCTCGCATAACGGACAGTAAGGTCTGTTTTGGCTGTTCCACTCTTTTTTTGCTATGACCACCATGCCAAGAGATACATTTTGAGATAAATAGGTGCCTATAAAAAAGTAACACCCCTGTCCGAATCGTTCTGTTGCCATTTTGGTGACAGAGGCCTGCACGGCAGCAGAAAGCCTCATTAAATGGGTTTAAGGGTGGCAAGCAGCAACTAATGCAGAATATCGACAGATTTTTCATTTAAGTAACAATCGAACCGACACGAAATTAAACTGCATGCACCACAATGGCACCCTTGCCATCTGATGGCTTTCACTTACAACAAGGTCCACACATAAGAACTAGCTAAACCATGGGCTAATCTATTATAAGAGTATCCATAACCATGCCAGCCAACCACTTCAACCACTTCAACCAGTTTTCCGAATAAGTCAATAAGATTACTACTAACAGCTATCACACACAGAGTGAGGAGTGCGTGTAGGGTAGTCGGGCTCATGAGTCGCTTTGTACAGGCAGACCGATCGAGGTAAGAAGTTTGGCCAACACCATGCAACTCCCAAGCACACAAGTTGCTCAACTAAGTTCTAGCGCCTCATAACCACATGACCTAACACCTTGGATCTGCATTTACATTTGGTACAGGCCCATGTATAACTTCAATCCACCTGCCACACCCACTGCAATCGTACTGCCATTTCCAAAATAAGCTGCACGAAGCTGCTGTTTTGGCTCCCCATGACAGTCAATCGTGCTTGGATTTACCAGCAAAATCTCAAACCTTTTTGCTTGTGCTTTCTGTTCTTTGCTTCTGCTTTTCTTGTTCTTTCGTTGCAAATGGCTGCCAAAGGCCAGGCACCGAACAACACATACTTCAAATGCTGCTCAGTATATCAGGGCATAGGATGTCGGTTAGGGTCAAGGGAGTTAAATAAAAGACAGCTATCTCAGCAAAGGCATGCAGTGAATAGGGAGCTAACCGAAGAAGCAGCCATTGCCTTACTGGACATCATGACTGGTGGGGGTGGGTGCGGCACCACGATGTCCATCCTATCCTAAGTGTGCGACGCAGGAGCACTGCTCGAGACAAGGCGACCCAGCACCTCGCTCTCGACCTTACCGTTTGCCCGCCGGCTAGCTGGCTTGCGAAGTCTTTTCACAGTGAGCATCAATAGGTCTAAGAGCAAAGGGCTCTGGGTGCCGGGAAGCATGCTTGGTGGGTTGCCAGCAGCAAGTTCGCGTGCAGAACGCAACGATTCTCGGTGAATTGCACGACTGCACGCTAGCCGAGGACGTCCCGAGTAAGGCTTCGAACCGGAGAAGAAACCTGGCAGGATGGGGAAGGGGAGTCAAGCTCGGAATGAAAAGAGTGGCTCGAAAACTTGCCTGAAGTCAGCAAGGCAGTGACAGCTGTAAGCGTTCGCTATCTGCACCTCTTTGCCAGTCATCGTGCGGTCAAGCTTGACAGCTAAACACGAGCAAGGGCAGCCGATCGGACAGACTGGAAGTGAGACAGAGAGTTCAGCAGCAAATTGGCACTAGCGGCTCTGCGGCTGAGCCAGGCGGAGGGCGTACCCGCAAAACCTAGATGGAGCCATCGGGGTCGTAGGGAACTCTGATGAACGCTGACGGTGGCACCGTTCCTGCACCTCACTACCCGTGTCGTGGGTTCAAATCCTGCAGCAGGCGATCTTATATCGCTCACACCAAGCGGCAGCGATAGCCATTGAGCCACTTCTGCCCCTGCATAAAAGAGGCTGATACACCATCAGCTAAGCTTTACTGTAGTGCTACTTTTACATTACATTATTCTTATTATTACGAGGGGCATTCGGCATGGCAACAAGCTGCCCGGACCAATCGACATGACCCAACCAGCACAAGAGATCCTTCCCTCTCACGCTAGAGAGCGACCTCGGGCAACTCCAAGCGTGGTGTGGACCATTCTGCAGTCGTACTATCAACCGCTCGGTTATGAAACATACAACCCGTAAGTTTAAAGCGTTGATTAGCACTCGCTGTGGTAGTAGCTCACTCGCTGTACCTCAGCATGCTGTGAAAAGTCGACCGTTACTAAGGTTCCATCTAAATTTAAAGAGGCAGCATCTTTTTGGCCGGTTACATGCCGAATAGCATGCAAGCCACTTAATCAGCGTCATGAAGTTAGTGGACAGCCTCTTAAATTCTGCCTGTTAAATGTCTGCTTGCTAAAAACCTAGGGATTAGTTATCCGAGATCAGGCTGTCCAGGAGAAGCTATGTGCATTTCTCCTAACAAAGACACGAATGACGACCTGCTTTGATGTATATGTATCTGAGGCCACCCCACCCAGGTTCTCATTCTTTCAGGCCAAGCAGTCTGACAAGGTCGGGGGGGGGGCTAGGTAGCTATTGCTGTTCGTGAATCGTTTGGCTGTAAGACATGCAGTTTTTGCATGAGCTATCGTTTGAATCTGTGGCAATCAGGTGCTCATCAAAGACCATGCCTCTCACTGTTGTGGTCTACCGACCTCGCCGTCTAACCTTGTTTATGGAGTTTTCGGAGCTTCTCACTAAAATATTTGTGTGTGACAGGCCATTAGAGATTGCACTAGACTTTCAACATTTACATTGACACCCTAGCAACAGCCAAGTCGTTTATTTTTTGACTGTCCGGAGAACTTTGGTTTGGTCCAATACGTTAATCATACCATTCACGTCAGTGGCCATTTCCTGGATCTCGCTATCAATAAGAATTTCTGACCCACTGACCTTATTGTGTGCACTCTGACCATCTCAGATCATTGTCTTGTTTACTGTTCCTATCTTGCACGTACCGGGTAACGTCAAGTTTGTCCAGCGACGAAACTTTAAAAAGCATTGAGCAGGAAATCATTTTGAAATTTGAATATGAAGCAGGTTTACTTGATCTGCACCCTGACTTGACCGACAGCCTTGATACCCTCATTGATATAGTGAGCATGGCCCTTAGGAGTACCCTTGACGAGCATGCTCCCGTACATTGTCCGTGTACAGAGTCGCAAAGATTCTTTTCAATTTATGAAAAAACTTCAAAAGACGTGCCGTATTAAGCACAGGCTTGAACACCACTTCAAGAAATCTGGTCTGATGAAAATCTAGCCAATTTCAAAACTTCCTCCGAATCTACACCCGGAATCTTAAGAAAGGTAGGGGTTTTGTTCATGCGAAAACGGAGGTCCTAACAGCTAATAAGGTCTAATAAAAATGAGCTTGTCTCCTGAAGAGCATATACCATCATTACTGTGGTCTTCACTGGCAGACAAAATTAGCCAAGCCACAAGAAGGATTTTTAATGCTGCACTGGAAAAGGGGTTGCACCCAAGTCCTTCCAAAACGTCCATCGTCAGATCAATACTTAGAAGGCCTGGAGTAGATTTAGAGGTCATTGCAGATAATCGCTCAGTTTCCCTTCTTCGTTGTAAAAAAAGACAGCTATCTTGGCAAAGGCATGCAGTGAAAAGGAAACTGACCGAAGAAGCAGCCATTGCCTTACCGGACACCGCGAGTGGTGGGGGGCACCACGATGTCCATCCTATCCTAAGTGTGCGACACATTAGCACCTCACGAGACAAGGTGACAAATCTACGCCCGGTAGCTTAAGAAAGGTGGTGTTTTTGTTCGCACGAAAACGGAAGTCCTGCCAGCAGAACCTAAACAGATTTATAAGACGGTAAACAATTTACTGGGCAATTGTGCCCATCCCATCATTTCTGTGGTCTTCACTGGTAGGCAAACTTAGCTCAGCCATAAGTGAGATTTGTAATGCTACTCTGGAAAAGAGGGTTGCACCCAAGTTTTTCAAAACGGCCAGGGTTAGACCGATACTTAAAAAGTATGGATTAGATTTAGAGGTCCTTGCAGATTATCGCCAGTTTCCATCCTTTTTCGCCAAAGATTCTTGAAAAAATGGTCGCTAAGCAACTTATAGCACACATTGAAAAGAAAATTTTTTCCTAAAAGTTTCAGCTGGGTTTAAAGCGGCAGCACTCCACCGAAACTGCACTCCTCTGTGTAACCATTGACATCCTATGCAGCAACGATGACAGGAATGTCACCGCCCAAGCACTTCTAGATCTATCAGCTGCCTTCGACACTATATCCTACTAGAACGATTGAGAACGATCGGTCTGGCAGACGAGGCACTGGCGTGGTTCAAATCGTACTTGTCCGGTCGTATTCAATCCGTGCCGTGTGTGTCAGGTCTCATCCACCAGACCAGTCACCTGTGGAGTCCCACAATGGTCCATCCTTTGCTGTTCTCCATTTATACTGAGCCTAAGTGGAAAGGGATTCATGCCCATTGAATTATGCTGGCGATACCCAGCTGTATTTTTGTCATTTAAACCGTCGAAATCTGCTGCAGTGACTGATAAACTCAATGCTTGCCCTTCAGACAACCGCTCCTTGATGTCGACCTTAAACTAAACGACAATGAAATAGAACTGCTACCTACAGGACACACCAATCGTGCGGCTGGACTAGAAGACTTTGCTCTTCTAATCGGCGATGCTGTTGTACGACCACCAACACGTGCTCGGAATTTAGGTGTAGTCTTTGACAGCTGCTCAAATTTTGAAAGCTCCGTTAAGAAGACTGCTTCCACAGCTAGCCACCACGTCCGATCCCTATCTAAGATTAGGAACTGTCTTCCACGGTGGCTTGCAAAAATTAAACTAGCTCCTTGATTCTGTCTCAGCTAGATTATTGTAATTCCTAGTTGGCTGGGCCACCGAAAAAGCAAAGCTACTAGGCCACTGTAGCTGGGGATGAATATGGCTGCAAGGCTAGTCTTAGAATCCCAGAGGTTTGACAATGTGTCTTCTTTGCTGAAAGAGCTTGAATGGCAGCCAGTTGATCAAAGGATATAAAGTAAAGTTCTTATGCTGACCCATAAAGCCTGCCACGGCTTGGCACCTTCATACCTAGCTGAACTGCTGCATTAGTTTCAGCCTCCTCGTGCCGTCTGGTCCTCTAAAGAAAATAAATTAGCTGCTCCATTCCTATGCTTAAAGACCTGTAGTGACAGAAGCTTTTACACTGCAGGTCCTAGACTGTGAAACTCGCGTCCACAATTCTTGTGCAACGACATCTACTCTCCTGCTGCAGACGGTGGCACATCCTTTCCAGCCGTCCTACTGCTGTAGCTATGCCTCTCACTTTCTCTTTGTTGTATGAGACAAAGTGTGTTGGCTACTGTATACGTAGCAAAAGCGGCATAGGCTTTAAGTGAGCTATAGAAGACTCTCGTGCACAACATCAACTTAGTCTTTGTGGCATAGGAGATACAGACAGAGATACATAGAATTACGGATACATTGCATTTCATTAAACTTGAAGGAGAAAAAGATGGACGTGGAAAACCAGGTAAAGTCAAGGCAAGCGGCAACGAATTAATTTACCGAGGGCACGAACGTGGAGCATCCATACTAGTGAGGAGTCCTTAGTGGTGTCTCGTGACGACGAGCCCAGACCAGCGCAAACCGCCAGCATCTGTCTAGCTGCCTATTAGCATGGCGACACAAGCATCGGCAGAGAGAGCGCTTGCTCGGGCCCCAGGTTCTCGTTATACAGCTCTTCTATGCAAGGGCCTGGCGATTATTTGCTCATTCCGACGAAGCAGCAGCACATGTATGGCAAGTGCAAGTGCCTGTCGAATTGCTGCATCGACAGCCTGGCAACCCCTGCTGGAAAAAGATCGACAGATCAGCCTCAGGCCAGGATTGCGCAATTTCATAGTTCTTATTCGCTGGCGCAGGCTGAAGCACGGGCTCGCCCGGGCAGACTGATCATGGCAGAAGTTGAAGGAGTGCAAGGAGAAGAAATGCAGCCCAATAACCCCCTCTGTCATGCTGACGACGGGCAATCAACATAGCGGCCAGGAGGATGAAAATGCATCGCTGAGCAAGTGGCCAGTCCATGTGGGGTGTACTGGATAACTGCAGCACGCTGCCATCTGACGCATAGGATGAGTGACTCGGGTGGTGGCCACAGGAGTTGAAGGCCTGTGCAGATTTACACAGTAGGCTTAGCATCATTACGTTAGTGATTAGTGCAATTGCGAGAGAGAGAGAGAGAGAAAGAGAGAGAGAGAGAGAGAGAGAGAGAGAGAGGAGAGAGAGAGAGAGAGAGAGAGAGAGAGAGAGAGAGAGAGAGAGAGAGAGAGAGAGAGCAGGAGAGAGCACATATCTAAATTATAGCGGTCTGATTACCACGGCATATCTATGCATTAGCTTTTTCTTGTTTAACCGTGGAGTTCATTCTTCTCCTGACAGTACTTGGGCATTTGACTACCCTTTTATCCATAGTTCATTAAGTTACTTGCTACTTATATCGTTGACCGGTCTTTTAACACAACTACACTTCTCTTTTCTTTGTTGTGTGAATTTCCAAAGAGACTCAGCCACTCATCTTCCTAGACGAGCAAAGTTTTTGAGTGCACCACCCAGTAGAACAGCCGATCTGCCCAAGAATGTGCACATCCCGTGGCCCTACTGTGCCTACCACGCCTTCTGTGCCCACACTCACCTCTGCTGCAGCATCGCCAGCCTTCATGTAAGTTCAGTTAAAACCAGAAAACTAAATTTGCTGTCACCTTTATTTGCTCCAATCCCATTAGCAACAGATGTTTCTACTCTGCAGGTACGATACTGTGGAAGTCACTGCCACAGTTCTTACACAGCAATGCTATCCTTTATCCTATTACATATTCTGGCAGTCACTTTTCAGCAGCTCTTCACCACTAGTTCTATGTATCCCTTATTTAAACTGAGTCCTTAGTTCATAACTGCCTTCCACTGTTCTCTGTTGCATCTGTGAAAGCAGCTAACTGGCTGAAAGGAAAACTCTCCTACGGAACAACCACTCAGTCCTCATGGCTTGTGACATTACAGACGGCCACACGCATGCAACCATGTGTGCACATGTGCAAGCAAGAATACACAAGCACACACACACACACACACACACACGCACGATTACACGCAAGGAAACACACACACACGTGCATGTGTACATATGCACACAGATATAAATACCCGTGCACATGCATATGCTGCATACATGCATTCACGTGTGAGCTCCGGTGTGTTTCTGATGGAAAAAAGATAATGCACATTTTTGCATGCATTAACACATAACATGCATTACGAAGCCTACAACTTTATGCAATGCTATCTTTTCTCCTACTGCCTTTCCGGAAGCCCTTTCCAGGATTCCTTCAGACTGCTTCCATGCTGCTTACTTCTTCAACTGCCACCACCCCAATTTAGCTATAAGCTTTGCATTTTTCCTTGCCATGCATAATAATAATAATAATAATAATGATACACTTAATAAAGTGCACTAAGAGAACTCAGAGAATCTCTTTCTAGGCACTTTACATTGGCTGCATGAAGAAGGCTACCGATTTCGTACCAAAGCAAAACTGCTTATGCTTGCATTATAGAAGGCTTACTTGTGTACTAACCATAGGTGGGCATGGTTTCAAGAAATTACAACATTATAACAGCCATTTTCTAACAGCATTAACAAAATTTTACAAGACCACAGAAGAGCCTAGGCAGCTATCATTGCCAATTGCCGTGGGCAATTGAGTAAAATAACGGACTCGAACCCACGACCTGGGTTGAGAGGTGAAAGCACCTTACTCCTGGGCTAAGATGGACACGACGATGTTATATCATACCTCTGCCACTGGTTGTTAACGATCCCGAGAAGTTCGCCCACATGGTCTTCACCATTTGATGCTGCATTCGTCAGGCAGAAAACCAAGTCGTTATTGCTTTGAAGATGAATTATAACCAGCTGGTCGTTGCCTGGGCTGATGCTGATGCCAGTGATCTGAGCAGGATAAAAGCTCAAAATGAATGTTAACTGATTCAGCTCAGCCTCTTTTATATGGAAGAACGAATGCTGAGACGTCTTACATGCACAGCCTTCGACAGCCACTGGTATAAGGCATGAAGCAGATGCAGACTCATAGCCCGGACGATAATTTTAAAACTTCCCACAAATATGCCCGAGGCTTTTCCAGCAGAAAATGCAGCACATTATGCAAAATACTTTTGCTTATGCTTTCACTGGTTGATGGAATCCCAACGAAGTGATAATGATAATAATGAAACATTAGTATAACATCCTAAGCATACTAAATCTCTGCTGGGGCAGTGCAAGCTTGCCTCAGCAAGGTGTCACGAGCACACAGAATCTGGCATAGCTGCACCACGAATCACCCACACTGCAGAGAAAGACTGAGCCAATACGAGAGCTGGCACGTCTAAAGCATTGTCTCGGGCAGCCATCAAGCAATCACAGCGTACTTTGTATAGGCCCAAGTTAAAAAGAATGCATCAGGGCTCATCATTGTCAGGCTACTACACAGGCGAGACGATCGAGAATAGCAGTGCTAACCCGGAATGTGCAATATAATCACCTGTACAGAAGCACAAAGCAGGCAGAAGCAGCTGCAACAAGTGAAGAAATACTCACGTCTGCATAAGGAATGCCTTTCTTCATTACCGAGAATTTCCCCTTTGAAGAGTTTAGCTTATAAATAAATTTGTCCGTAAGAAGGACTGCACGATCAGACGAGGTGCTACCTTTGTTAACCTAAAAGTTGACATGACTTAGGAAGGCGATGCTGCAGGCACATTGTGGCAGAAGAGCGTGGCTCACGGCTATCGCTCCCTTATTGCAGCGGGCATAAAAGATTGTCTGCTGCAGGACTCGAACCCACGACCCGGGTCATGAAGTAGGAGCATCTTACCGCTAGGCTAAGACCCACGGTGCTATCACGGGTGCAGTCATGGCGAGAGCGAGAGCAAGCGTCAGCGGCCCACGAGCTTAACGGCAGAGCGCTTCGGGCTTCAGGTTGAGCAAAGCCTGGGCTCTCGTGCGCCAGTGCACACAGCTCGCTACGCTCAACAGCTTGGCGCTAGCTCTCCTACCTTTTTTATCTGCTGAGAGAATAGAACTCGCGAAAAGCCGTCCTTGCTCTTTTGAGCGCTGACTGACTGTTGATACATCGCAGGATGCGAGTTATAGGCTGTCTACAACAGGCGTACACTCGGTGACGTCAGCCCGGTGGGTGTAAAAGTGTGACCACGCTAGACTGTGCTCAGGATGGCAGCGCATTACAGCAGCAAGGGAATGACAAGGGTAAAGTGGTGCTGCATGCAGGTAGATCGGTTAGTCCTCAGGTTTAGGTGGCAATACCCACCGAATATGGCCAGACACCTGCTTGGCGCAATTTCGTCTAAAGACTGCCTCGAGCCACGGTAAAGCAGATAGGGAGGTGCAAGCAATTCATAAACAAAGGGGAGAATATGTGGTTCTATTGAAATATTAGCACGTGACCGGATGTGCAAATAGCATTCAGCAGCCGAGCTGGGAAGGCATATGCAGGTGCATGCTGCTGGTCAGTTACGGTCCGGAACACAGCAGCTATGGCTCGCCTTGCAGTCAGGGTGGAATAACCATCAAAATCCCGGTGAAGGCATGATGGAAAAGTCAGACGACTGCTTCAATATTGACTGACAGCCACAGGGAAAAGATGGTGATGATTGCATCTCGGGTCAAATGTGATCGATATTATGCAACTGCCTCTGAGGGGCAACACCTGATTGGAACACACCTCTTGCCTGATCAACTACCCAAATCAACAGCAACGTGTTGGATACTAACTGATGCGTGCTGCTGGATCACATCGCCACGACTGATGAGCTTGCCAGACCGTTCTCAGCATCTTGGATCCAGAAACAATACGGTCAGCGATAACACGCCGGCTTTGAGCATACGATCAGAAGTTTCGGGCCGGTTGAATTCGGCTATATGAAATATAAGTAGGGTGGCTGAACAGACAGCCGGAATGTTTCAGGGCTACCGAAGCTCACTGCAGCACTAAACATGCATACAAGAAGAAACGGGGTTAAACCCACGACCACATCAGACATGAATAATCCTAATGTCCTAGCCCCTACCGAAGTGCTAAGTGGTCACTACTCAGAGAGGATGCATACTCACACTCCTTCTCAAAAGTCTCGTTGCACCACTACAAATGCAGAAATTGGTCAATTAGTGCTGGAGATCCAAACGCAACTACCAGATCTGCTAAACCATGGCCGGAACAAGTCAAAATGGAATAGCTGTTACTCATAGTTAGTAGTGTACTGTGTATTAAAACTGCAGAAAACCATGCAGTTGCTATGGAGTTTAGGTATTTAAACCTAGAGTTTCTAAGGACTAACTATTTTTTTTACATTTTTGTTCCATACATGCTCTTTTATGTCTGTACAGCCACCGTGGGCATGGTGGGAGGGTTTCCCTACCACCGAACAGAGAGCTGGTTTTTTTTTAAGTTTGTCTTCGTGCCAAATCCAACATGCCAAAAAGGTCATCGCTTGACAGAACCATGATAGGACGACTTGCAATGACGGCAATGCATGAAAATGGCATACCAACCGAGAAGATGCAAGCACACCAACAATCAGCCAACGAGTGATGAGTTACAATCACAAAAAGCTTACGGCACATGAAAGTCTGGCTATCAGAGCGCACTTAAGGAACAGGCATATGGTCACTTAAAATAGACTACCCGGTGGGACGACTTTCACCTGAAGGTGCTGGCTCTTCAGCAATGGAAGATATCACTCCGAGAGCCATTTCAGTCACTTGCGACTAGTACCAGCACGGTCAAAAGCATAGAGGCAGTGCACAAGATGCTTGCCAGGCACTGCATACTAAGGAAGGTCGGCAAGTGAAAGCCTTGCTAAACGATTGCACAGAAAAGATCGCCTCAGATGGTCCCGGAACCAAGCCCACTATACGGCAGACGACTGGAGTCGATTCTTATGGGCAAAAGAGTATACATTCCTAATTCTACTAACACTAAATAAAAACAATATAATAACAATAAATTTGAATAGCACCTGCAGAAAACTCAAGGTGTTGGCCCCGGCCAAGGTCTGGCTTAGGTCGCGGGCTCGAGCCCCGAGGCATATGTCTAGCACCTGAATAGGGATTAAGTTCTCTTGCGGTGCTATAAAAATGAATTATATCTCTTTCTAGGCACTTGACACAGCTGCAGAAGAAACATGGTCTAATGGTAGTGGTGGCATGCTCAATGACAAAAAGCATAACATGGTTAGAGGTGACATCCACAGTGTTATGACTACCTCTACCAGAATTACTGTCTCCCGCTAACGCTGAAAATCAATTGCAGATGCATAAAGGTTTAGGGTTGCTTCTGATCCTCTGGCGTGAGAGTTCTACACCGTATTAATGGACTGATGGATCAGCATGTGCACACCGATTTTCCAAACATTGTCGGGACTCCAAACGCTAGAGAGCTCTTCTAGAAAGCAATTACATTCGACAGAGGGGCAACGACCCACAGAACACAGCAAAGGCCTTCAAAAGGTTGTACCTTTGAAGCAGCTGTCAGAGTCATGAGTCGGCAGAGTCAGTCGCCTGACCTGAATCCAATAGAGTATCTTTAGTACAAGTCGGAGCAAAGGTCTCATTCTGCCCCTGCTACGACTGCTTAAGAGCTATTTAGCCGGCTTCAGCACCACTTGGATAATATAGCCTACGAGACCAGTAAGTGGTTGATGGACTCCATGCTGAAGTGAATACAAGAGGTAGCTAAAATCTATAGGTTTCAAATTCTTCAGACTTCAAATCATCATGCTTCTAACCTCTCATCATATTATCATATTATTTGCTGTCAATAAAATTTTTACTTATGCCGGACCTTAAGTACGCATGCAGAATATAGCGTGCAGAAAATGATGGCGTATTTTTCTATATGCCAAGTCGAAAGCCATCTGCCGACAGCAGGTAGGTGTCTGTCAACATGCAGGGTGAAACAATACTTTTGTGAGACGTGTATATAGTTATCCTCACAAGTCTATCATTAGATTAGTTCTGCTGATCCCATATCCACAGCAACCAGCTGAAATACTGCCCAAGATTAATGCACGTAGCTAAATCATAAAATTATTCAAATTGCATAAAAATACAGTCAGAGTCAGCAGTATAGCACATATGTTATTTGGAGATACAAACTAAGAATCAAACGAACCTTAAAAAATGCTCCAAAGACACATAAAATAGAAAAATCCATGCAGAAGTAGCACTCGATTTGAATATCTCTGGCAGCGAAGCTAATACGATTGCATGCATATAAAGGAATAATATATAAAAAATGACATTGCATACATGTGCATGGCTCAATGGAATACAATAAATAATATACAATAACAACGTACTAACTCTGCAGTGGGATATGGAATGAACAACAGAGTCAAAATCAGTTGGTAACAAAGAAGGAGGAGGTAAATAAAAGCAATGCAAAACCCAATGCACACCTACCTGCGATAGGTAGTCGCCAATCCACTTTCTCCTCTGTCCCCATTGTGCTCTCTTGCCCAAAAGGTGCTCCCCGGCTGCAACTTTGATCCTCATCTCGGGCCATTGCTCACGAGGTATTTTGCGAAGAATCATACTGGCCCGCCATCTGTGACAGAAGCAGCAAACAGCAGAATATAGCAATACCAACGTGCAGTTGAACTACTGCGATAAATAAATAAATAATTCATTTGTATAGCGCCCCAAGAGAACTTAATCTCTATTCAGGCGCCTCACACATGCCACGGGGCTCGAGCCCATTACCTCGTTCAGACCTTGGTGGGGGCGAGCACCTTAATCACTGGGCCAAACCTGCATGGCAAGTTCTACCGATGGGCTCAACGATCCTCCAAGATCATGCAAGATATCATCCAATTGTGTAATGCCGCGCCTGACCGGTTGACCTAAAATCTCTGAGGTTGCCACTCACTCGATCGAAGAAGCCACTCACACGATCAGAACGAATGCACCGGAGCAATTATAGAGCCCGAGAGGAAAGGGCCTTTCTATAAGGCAGACGAGCTCGATGGTAGCAGCTTGCCGAAATATTGTTTGCACGTTATTAGGGCGTGGCATAACAGCTACTGATGGTTGTGTCCTTTCAGTAATTGCAGACAGATCTTGAATACCCAAGCAGAGGCAAGGTGGTGGTGCAATAATCATACTTACGTCTACACTCAAACCAGGCGGAAGAGACACCAGCATACAAAAGCCACCGGCTCATAAGTGCTCGATGCTATTTTTGATGTAAAGTAGTGTATCTGCAACTCCAAAAAGCCACAAAGACTGTGTGGGTGTTACGAAGGAGAGTTTTGTATAGCGCACTCACAGCCTAAGTGGCTTTCGGTAGCCAACAGACTTCGTCTCATGCAACAAAGAGAAAGTGGAAAGCATAGCACAGTAAGGAGAGCAGTTGAGGTAGTGAGTAGCATGGAAGTAGCAGCTCAGGACTGCTGAAAAGAATGAGCCATAGTCGGCAGCAGGACAGTAGTTGTCGTTGCGTAAGAATTGTGGAAGCTAGCTCCACAGTCTAGGATCTGCAGAGCTAAAGCTTCAGTCGCCAATGGTCTTCAAGCAGAGAAATGGAACACCTAATTTATCGTCCATAGAGGACCTGAGAGCACGAAGAGGCTGAAACTGGTGCAGCAGTTCAGCTAGGTACGAAGGAGCCAAGTCGTGGCGGGCCTTGTGGGTCAGCGTAAGAACGATTTGCTCTGTTTCCCTTGCTCAACCGGCATCCATCCTAGCTCTGTTAGCAAAAGAGACACGTGCTCAAACCTCTGGGACTTGAAAGACTAGCCTTGCAGCCATATTCATAGTCAGCTGCAGTGGCCTTGTTGCTTTCTTTGGTAGTCCAGCCAAAAGAAAATTACAATAATCAAGCCGAGATAGAACTAGAGAGCTAGTTAAAAAATTTTCAAGCCACTGTGGAAGATAGCTCATAATCTTGGATAGGGAACGGACGTGGTGGCTAGCTGTAGAAGCAGTCTTCTGAATGAAGCTTTTAAAATGTAGGCAGCTGTCAAAAACGACACCTAAATTTCGAGCACGTGGTGATGGTCGCACAACAGCATCACCTATTAGAAGAGCAAAGCCTTTTAATCCAGACACACGCTCAGGGTGTTCTATGAACAGCAGTTAGGTTTTATCGTAATTTAGTTTTAAGAAGTTTTCCGACATCCAGGATCGAATGTCGGCAATGCAAGCATTCAGTTTCTCAGTTGTTGCAGCTGATTCCGAAGGTTTGAATGACAAATAAAGCTGAGTACCGCCGGCATAAAAGTGATATCCTACTCCATGGGCCTTAATCACTTTCCCCAGAGGCTGAATATAAATGGAGAACAGCAAGGGACTGAGTACGGACCCTTGAGGGACTCCACAGGTAACCGGTCTCATGTGTGAGACCTGACCCACCCGACACGGATTGAACGCGATCAGACAAGTACGATTTAAAACACACCAGTGCCTCGTCTGCCAGACCGATCGTTGTTCACAATTGTTCAAGTAGAACATCGTTATCAATTGTGTCAAAGGCAACTGACAGATCTAGCAGAGCTAGGGCAGATGTGATCTATGAAAGGATATGAAAGTGCAGCCTTTGGCTCCCCCTACAGATCGAAGCTCTCACCTTTGTGTTGTAGAGGCTACTCACAACTGCTCTTTAAACCGAGCTATAACTCCTACAGTTTTAAAATGGCGGCTCAAGGACTCAAGCCAGACCTTCGAGTTCACGGCATTGCTGCCTACACAAATGTGCCATCAGGATAATGATGCTGAACTTATTATAGCTTGCAAATACACCGATAGAAGCAAGCATACCTTTGTGCATGAAGGTGAACTTCACACTCATGTATCAGTATTTTGACATTAGCACTATATAAATAAAAGTAAAGGCTAGCTTACTAACCAGCCTCATTTATATACCGGCAGAAGAGCCTTAGTGGCTATCACCACTGCTTGCAATGGACAATAAAGGATGACCTGCTGCAATATCGCTCCCACGCGGACCCTAGCTTTATGCACTTAGCTTGCACCCTAGCGCAACAACAGGCCTTTGGGCCACGTATTTTCAAAAGGAAAATGTGGTTTCTACTGATATGCTGTTAAGTCATTGCTGCTTTTCTCGTGCAGCACAAGATTCAATCGAATGAGGTAATGGGATGACAAAAGCCAAAGATAAATGGAAAGACTGCAAGCAATATTCTTGCCGCATGAGCTTCAGAGCAAGAGATGCTGTGCTCCCCGAAATCGCTGTAGCAATTCTAAATTAAGCACAAGTCCAAGTGCGTGATCACTAGGTGCAACCTCATGTACGTAAGAATGCCAGCAGAACCAAGCACTGCTAGCAGGTGAGATGAAACCATTTTCTTTCAAACGAGGCTTTGGTTATCCTCAAATATCCTCGACTCAGCTAGGCTCGAGGAAACTAGAGTAGCCATATCATGACTTGTCAACATATCCGGACTGCTGAGCTCAAATGACAAACTAAGGAGCTCAGCAGTCCGGAAATCATGCCAACACAATGAACAAGAATACCATTATGTCTACACCAGACCGATGCTGCTGCTAAGCTATTATGAACCTGTTGCATCATGTACGAGCCATGACCGACAAAGTGCAGGGGCTTCTAATGGGCTGGGTGACACAGCAACTAAAGCTTAAGGTTTGCGACAAGAGCTTGTGGATGACTCACATTTGGAATGCCTTCTGCAGCTCCTTAAAAAACGCCATTAATATCGCTGGAGGCTTGGGCCATTGAATATTTTTTCCAAAACTGGGCATCCTCTTGGCATCCCTACAGTTAAGCAAACCAATAACACAAACCAGTAGCTCCAATTGCAAGCAACTCAACATATTGCATAGCTCCAACTGCAAGCAACTCGATATATAAAATCCAGCAACGTGCAATATATCTGGACTCTTGACACAAAGTTCCTCTGTCAGGATCCTTGATATAGACGAAACTAGCTGGGATACAAGCATAAAGATCTTCCATGCAATACCACCACCTATTGATTATTACAATAACCAAAGGCATAACAAAAAAAAAAAAGGACCAAGACATCCAATCTCATATAGTGTCACAAGGAAAGGCAGACGCCCATGCACTCCATATATGACAAGTCAGGATCAGCATACAAACGACCAGACTCTAAGAGAGTTGTGCAAATGGATAAGGCGATCATAAATCAACTCTTTCCATGACGGCAGTTGGCACTTACACTTTTTTAGGGTAAAAGCACTATTTTATAAAAAAAATTTGGGAGAGATCCCAAAGTAATTGAGTGACTTACTTTGTCGTAAGTTTATAAATCGTATTCCATTAAAATATGTTGATTTAATAGGTCTTTTGCCATTATATTAGGAAACAATTCCTAGGAGCTTATCGAAATTAGGGATGCGACCGGCATTGCTGGATGGGTGCATATCCACAGATAATGCCAGAACCAAAATCAAAATAATGGTGACGCACGCGACAAGCAGCTTCCAAAGGACTAACTGACGGCCGTTTTCATGGAAGATAAGCAATAAGCGCACATAATCGTATCAGGGACCTGCTTGCCATAGAATTGGCTGCCTTAGCATCAGGTCATTTAGTGAACTGCTTATTCGGCTAGTCACATGCACAGGCTAACGTTTTCCTCCATATTCTCTCTACGCTTCGATGGCTCAGGGGGCTCTAGTAAGTATAAAAAAATTCCAAACTGCCAATCAGCCAAATGTGCATGCTCGGTGTTACTAACCATGCTATCAAAATAATAAACGAGGTTTGAGAAGGAGTGTTGCACAGCTCTCCGGAGTCGCATTCAAACTTTTCCGTCAATGCTTCCGGCCTGACCAAAGCGTTTTGACAACCTACAGGGGCCTATGCAATAGGCAGCACTGCATTTACAATAACCACTGCGAATCAGATGAAGAAAGGTCAAGAGTCCCATTGTCCCAGAGCCCAGTTGGCACACGAATTCACTGTGAGCGTACCTCAGCTTTTCGACAAGGAGGACAATGTATTTGCGCAGCTTGTAGCGCCGGTATCTTTCGACGATGATGCGAATCGCTTTCATACGCCTTACGAGACGACGAGCCAGCCCTCCTCGCCAGTGCTAGAGAGCAAAGCGAGCGGGCTGTATGTAGCAATTACAATGGAGAGGCAGCTGTGGCAGCTCCACTTTAGAGAGGCCGCAAAGGACAGCGTAGTACCTTCTGCAAGAAGACAACAATCGACGGCAGCCTTTCTGCACGTGCTCTCTCCAGCGAAAACACCGTCTGAGGCGTGCGTACGAACAGCTTGGTCTTGCCATACTGGACGTCATCTGTAAACCTGTACTGGTCGACGATGGTCCTTGTGCCATCTTTTGCATTTCCCCGAAAGACTGGCCATATTTTTGCACAGATGCACTTGTACCTGCAATATTAGAAAGCAAACGCCTCTTTAGAAAAAGGCAGCACACATCGATCAGGCAGCAATGTCAGCCTCACACTGAGTGATTCCAAGGCACGATGAGGCAGCACTCTGCTCATCATTCCACAAAGTAGTAAGCAAAGCCTAGCAACTACTTTGTCATGCTGCCTGCGACGACATGACACAACAAGGACGATCGCGGAAGCTGGCAAGACGATAGCCTGAATGCACGATGAAGCACGAATCGGAAGGCACTATTTGTATGAGCCGGGTAAGAGCAACTGTCACAGGTCCCCTCCCGTCGAACGCCACGCAGATTCCTCTGAAGCAGCTCTCCAGGAGCCGGCAGCAGCTGGCTAGGTCTTCCTCGGCTCCTACTTTCGCCTCGCTATCAGCCAACCGAGCAATACATCGCGTATTTCTCTCACACATTTTCCGGTTCTGGTAGTTGGATTGACATGTAGGGCGTCTTCACAGCCAAAAGCAGGCCTAATAAGGCAGTAGTCTCGCTGGGCTCGGCTTGGGTTGCAAAGATCGTGGCAACCGGTATAGACCGGTTGCCACTTGCCAATTCAAGGTGAGTGACCGCCATGGTCCACGCCCTGTGCCACTCGGAGGAAAGGAAGGACCGGTGAGGGCGCTTGCACATCACGAACCAGGTCGCAGATTCGAGTCCCACAGCAGGCAATCGATCGTTGCCCACTGCATGTGGTGGTGAAAGATGCCAAGGCTCTTCTGCTTCGACACAAATGAGGTCAATACAGCAGGCGACATATACTATTTTCTTTCTAGCCAAGGCAACTTGGTTGGTCACGCATAGGAGGAGATGCTTGCCAATGTGCCCTGGTGGAGATGGGGTCATTCCAAGCTCAGAGAAGCTTCGCGGCTTTCTCCACTAGCTGACGAGCTTTTACCCAACCCTCCTCGAAGCCTTGCTCGGTGTCTCTGACATCACCCTACTGAAGCATCCTCTGAGCTCATTAGATGCTCTACGAGCTCGAGATTCTTTCAAAGCTCGTAAACGCACTGTCAAAATTCACTCCTGCTACCTTCGTTGACTTTCCGACATTTCGATGACCTCAGGCAGAGCTTGAGCCTAGCCTCACAACCGCAGCTCAACGTTTGTGGGCAAAGCTCTACGACGGCTCTTTTTCTATTAAAGAAACAGCAGAGTCTATACAAAAAATCGCCGTTCGTCACTTTTTTACATTATTGTAACACGGATCTGGGTTTCCGATGTATTTATATGAAGAGATATGGGGATTTTGTTGCCCAAGCACAGCTGCCAGCATATTCAAAATCGGTGGAGGACACCACCGGGCAGACCCAATACTTCCAGAAGGCTCCCTCTCGCGTCTTCGTGCTAGGTGGTGTGCTACCGGCATTAGCCTTTAACTCCGAGATCAAGCTCGAAATATACACTCTGCCTGGGAAGTGCATGGCTGTCAACTGATTTGACCACTACTGCTTACATGAGCAGTCAAGACGGTCGTGATAAAAATAGCTGCATTGACCCAATCGAACTTACTTGATATAAAGTCTAGGGTTAAGTCGATGACTCTTGCAATGGCACACCCTATACAGGCATTCGGCATTCACATTTAAACTCCTACAGCTTGCAAGGCAATGAAACTGCACAGAACATTTGCTGCTCACGTTGAAACAAGGTTGTTATAAATAATAATTAGATACCGATGGGTAAGCCTTACAACAGTATTGCAACCAGTCAGGAAAACTCAACAGACCTAATCAGTTTTTACAGTGTACACTTTCCATGGGAAGCTATGCTAAACCTCATTTCTACTAGCCGGTGCTGAAGTGTTGCTTCACTCCATCGCATTTCCAAAACAGACGTGTGCTCAACAAAAAAGGATGCGGTCACAAATCAGTTCACGGTGCAGTCACCTCAATGAGCTAAATAAACATGAAGCAAGCAGCTACATGAGATAGTTTCCACAAGGCTGAGAAGCATAATACACCATTGGCTCTCGGAAGGTATCCCATTCAATTTAGGTGCCATTACACTAGGCTCTCGAAGCAGCTCACAAAGTAGCCTGGTCAGAGATGAGAGCTAAGAAATTTATGTTCGACGACTAAATCCATCAAATAAGTAGCTGGATTATGTGTCTCAAGTACTCAAGTAATCTCAAAGTAATCTCAAGTAATCGTACCTCACGTACCTGCCGAATTCACAACTCAACTTTTCCCAATATGGCATTGCCACACTATGCTACACAAGTTAATAATAATAATAATACACTTGATAAAGCGCCCCCAGGGAACTCAATCTCTTTCTAGGCGCTTTACATTTGCTGCAAAGGAAACACGATCGAGTGGTGAGTGGTGTCATGCTTGATAAACAACAAGTTGGCAGAAATTAAGTTGCCAGACATGTAAACACGATTAGGACCATTCAAGTGAATAAAGAGATGCTCAATATTAAGGCCGGCTCGGAGTATAGAAAAGAAAAAAATGAAACTAAGATGACACCAAAATGGCTAGATTGGCCCAGTGTTTACAGGTGCTCGCCCCGACGAAGGTCTGGCTGAAGTCATGGGCTCGAGCCCGTGGCATATGTGAAATGACTGAATAGAGGTTAATTTCTCTTACGGGCTATATAAAAGAATTAAATATTGTTTTTTAATTTAAAAAAAATGAAAAATGTATAAACATAAGCCAAATGTAAGCAAGAGATGCAGAATAACAAGATGGCTAATCCTAATTAGGATGAGTTTTGCATAAAAAATGGCAAGGTCACACAATTTATCTGCAGCTGTCCCTCGGCAAGATAGCTGGTTTCTTTGTGAGCTCTCACCTCAGCAAAAAACGTTCGAACGTAACGCGGTAAGCAAAACCAGCTCGGCGTACACGGACGTTTTCGACGAGACCCAAGTACGCTATTTGATGCTTTACTCGTTCGTCATTGAAGCCCAAGGGTGACTTCTCCTCGTTCGGCTTTATGCAGCGCACATAGTGCGGAGCCTAAAATAAGCAACCATTAAGATAATTCTCCCATTCTTTGCCAATCGCTATAAAATATCTTACAACAGTCCCTCCCAGCCAATCTAACGTAGCCATACAAACAAGCAAGGTTTCCATTATGCAGCATTACTACAAAGTAAAATAGCAGAATAAACAACAAGGCTCAAGGCTAAGGCATGCTGCTTGATCTACCACGGCCTAGCCCTTAAATAGCACAGTACCTTTGTGGACAGTGCTTCAACCAGAGATATGATGGAGTTTTTGAAGTGTGTTCCAGCACTCACGGGACGCTTGGTAACTTCTTTGAGTTCCTTCGCACCATCAGGAAACATCTCTTTCAGCACAGGATCTGCACTGAAATTTAAAAAACCTGATCGATGGAGTGGTGATTGGCACTCTACAAACGTCGTTTGGAAGAGTGCAACAAAGCTAATCCCCAGTCAAACTGCGCAGGATCACTCCGGAATGCATAAATTAATGACAGCAAATATGGCACGTGGCTGAAATGGATGCCGGATTAATACGACACTATGAGACCTTGGAGGCTATTGAAGGTTCAATGGGCAAGAGAGAATAGCTATTAGCAGGCCTAAGAGTTGAGCTCACAATCTCCAAAAGGTGTAGCTGACATGTAGCCACTGAGTTTCTATAGACACGCTCATAAGAGTGACATCACAAGCATAAACAGATTATCGTATTAGTCATGGCTACTTACCTTCCATATAAAAGACGCTTAAAATCTTGGAAGAGTGTGTCTTTATTCTTATTAATGAAATTCTCCACGCTATATGTCACATCGCCTGCATAGTGCTTGATCCTGAAGTCACGATCGTGGACAAGGGTCTTGTCAGATTGATTTAGCTGCAAGTAAAGTGAGAATACTAGGTCGTCGTCTAAGGGATTGCCTAATAGCATGTAACAGCAGCCAGAGAATGCGGTGCCATGTGAATTGCATTGTGTTCGGTCATGAACAAAGCATCTCTATGGTCTTTAATAAAAGCAGAAGTTAAATAAAAGCATTTTAATATAGCAGTTCAATAAAAAGCACTAGTCTGGATGACACAAATGCAAAACACGTTGCACTTGCACGAGATCTAAGCCAGTAAACCTTCATTTTCATTTGGGCTGTATATCGTACAGTGATCACATATCTATTTTACTGGCTACATCGATGAAACAAGTGCTAAGTGTAATGACGACACTTAAGCCTGAAAAATAGGCTAAATGTGGCACGCAAGCAAAAGCTTGGCACAAAGGCTGTTTTTATGCATAGCATATGCTTAACCTCATACATGTATGTAGCAGGCTAATGACAAGAACCCGTGACAGCTTTAGAACCAGATGTGCAGGCAGTAGGTAACAAGTTGACACTGCGTGCAACTGCATTCAAATGTGTAGCATAGCAAACCGAACACGTGACAAGACATCGACACACAAACTGAGCACGAGCCATGCAGACAAAGGAAAAACGAATGTGCCAGTGCTTCGGATGCAGCCCTTACAGCTTTACTTGAGAAGTGTTTGTGGGTTTTGAGACTCTTTTCCAGTGCATGAAGAAGGTCCTACAAAAAGAAGAATAAAATGGAGACAGCAACTAAGCAAAAAAATTTCAGACATCTGTACTTAATAGCACATATTCATTAAGGAGGAAAATAAAAGATGGCATGTGCAGACACGTGAGCTTGTGGCTCAAAACCAAAACATGATGGCCGAATGCTATTGCATCGGATACCTTCAGAAACTTGTAACCGAACCGGTAGACAGAGACCGATGCACACCATAGCGTAAGCAGCTCGAGGATTCGTAACTATGCACAACTGGGACAAGTATGGTCACATGAGCATTTAATTAACAAATCAACGAACCGAATGTAAAAAGGCGCCCCAAACGTAGCCCTAAAAGACCATCGTGGCGCTTTAGCTAGGAGGAGAGGGACCGACCAAGGTGAAGGGCCCAGGGACGAAGAGAGTAAGGTCAAAGCCAAAGAAACTAGTAACCCGACGACATAATAATAATAATAATAATATTGCACTTGATAAAGCGCCCTCAGAGAACTTAATCTCTTTCTAGGCGCTTTACATTTGCTTTTGCATTACATTAACATACTCTTCCACAATGAGTGGAGACATCCTCGGAGAGGGAAGACGTGCTTCAGATGCTCCGGCGGGCCTTCCTCAGAGGCATGACGACACTACAAGCTGTCTTGGTCAACAGCAGTTCCCCTGGAGCAAAGCATCAGCTGCCAAGCAGCGGCTGGCAGGCTGGCTGCTTTCCAGCTGATAACCTGCTGAAGCCCAGCCACCATTGACATTCACTAGCACGGTAGCATGCCTGCGGGTAGTAGGACTCCTCCGGGCATCAATCCGACTCGAGCTAGTGGCCTGCGGTCGGAAAGCAGGGACCTAACCTACCATGCTATGTCCTTCCGGCGACTACAGCACTGTCGAAGGGTAAATACTGCAACATGCCGGACAGCAACTGCCTCAGGATTCAATCGATGCACAACTCAAAAACGATTGTTCACAGTCTAAATGATCGCTACACCTCAACACTATTTCGGCAATGCCATCGACTTCGTGACATGGACAACAAGATTAATGAAAATTATGTGCCTGAGCTTCTAGCCCTAGTGTGTCGGTCAAAAAGAACATCCAGTTAAAAAAATTGAAACACAGTGACAGCACCATTAGAATTGAAACAAGCTAGTGCACACTCCCTCAACATCATCTAAGTACTACGAGAGCAGCTGGGTGCGGCTGTAGCGTGAGCATGTTTCATCGAGCTGCTCTCCATGCTAGGAAGATGCACTCCATGCCAGGAGGCAGGCTGAACGGCTGTGCATTGGTGATTAAGCAGAACTCCTGCTGCCCCGTGCGATGGTGGACGACAGCTAAGCTTCTGCTTCCTGTAGGAAAGCACATCTGACGGCTGAAGGCAGCTGGCCTTTGTGTAGGTTTGGCCTGTTGACTTCGACCTGCCCCCCTCCCCGAGCTGCTCCCCATGGTGACTCATATATCCTCTCTCCATTATCGTGGCTTCATGTATGCATGCACGCTGGGCAGCAATATAGAAAGCTCTCACTCTTAGTCTGTCCTCTCCCTCCTTCCCTCCCTCTCTCTCTCTTTCTCTCTCTCTCTCTCTCTCTCTCTCTCTCTCTCTCTCTCTCTCTCTCCCTCCCCCCTCTCTCTCTCCAGGTGACGATAAGATTAAGAGCACTCCTGAGACTTGCTAAATCCGCTGCCACTGAAGCCAGAGCCATACATATATAGCTCGAGCAGAGAATCGCAAGGTTAAAAGCAAACTTCTCCGGGTCCAAGCTAGGTCTAGTAACACGGGCACAAGGATCAACTAATAAAGATGGCATTTGGAGTGAGTTCAGTTGCTCTCGTTTATAAGCTGACCCTGCAGCTGAGCTGTCTCGTATGTTAATCTGTAACTGTACTAATCACGTTGATGAACACCCCTTCATAAGTATACAGTCCATTATGTGACGTTTTAAATCGACAAAAAGTGTTTAGTTCTAGCGATCTAGCCCTAGGGTTATGCTGCTGGGGTGGCAAACATTCAACGACGGCCACAAGAATATATACGGAGACATTAATAAGAAAATAGACTAAAAAAACCATGCCACATCGTTTTTGGCATACAAATTAGGCACCTTTAGCCCTAATTTTTGCCTAAAAAAAGACCTTTTTAGTCTCCGCTAGCTATCGGCTATCATCCGGTTTTGGCCCATCTAAGTGTGCGCGAGCGAGTGTGTGTGTGTGTGTGTGTGTGTGTGTGTGTGTGTGCGCGAGTGTGTGTGTGTGTGTGTGTGTGTGTGTGTGTGTGTGTGTGTGTGTGTGTGTGTGTGTGTGTGTGTGTGTGTGTGTGTGTGACCGTGCAAGTGCACGCAAGCATACAAAGAAGTATCAGTGTAAGTGTGTCGGTGAGTGTGTACAGCAAGCACAGAGACACCATAATTGCAGAAGCAAGGCCATCAGCCACCAGTCATACATTCGACTATGCCACAAGGACCCCGTGCCATGTTTTTCCCAAAACAATATAACAGAATCTAACAGATACGTCAGCACAAAGAATAGCTCAATCTTTGCAAACACACACATCGGGTGCAGTAGAGCCAGCTACTCACTGCATCGGTTACTTTTCCGACACCAAAGCATGCATCGTCCACAATTGCCATAATGCCCTCAATAGGCTTTTCGACTAGGTCACAAATGACTTTGTTGTTGAAATAATCGATCTGTGAAAAGAAGCACATAATAAAAAACACAGTACTGCTCAGATTGCCATCTTCAAAAATGAAAACCATTCAATCAAGGTGATTGTTGGCAGAACAAGGCATCGCAAAGGATGGACCACAAAGACCAAGAGAAGAGCGGCCAGTTCCACCTAGCCGGAAGTACTACCAAATTATACAGTCGGTGCAGTGGCATGTTCCACTGCTCGGGAACGCAAACAGCAGGAAATGCAGCATCCTGGGAATTTTATCATAAAAAAGCCAGGGATGGACTGACATATCATGACAGTGGGCTCATTAAGCGGCTATACACACTACATTTAGCCATAGGCACCGAGCATGCACAATCACCTAAAACTATCAATTGGACAAACTATTCAATGTGAAAAATATGGTAGCAGTATCGCACCACACATAAAAAACCCAGGGTAGTTTTGCTGTGTTTGCAGTACGATATGGCACTACGGTGTCAACTGCATACATAATATACTAGCATTCCACCAAAAGTCTAGTGAATGCTATGATAATCGAGTTACAGTTGGTGCAAAACTCTGCAGCTAAGCTTTCCTGTCGTGAGTGTTGCAGTTGCCACATCACAGCATTTCTAGCCGACTTGCTCTGGCTCCAAATCAAGCAGCATATATACTTCAAGACTATGTCACTCACTTTTAGGTCCCTTCATTCTCTGGTTCCAACTAAACTATCGAGCAACTCACCAATCAGGCTATGAATCGTGTCACATGCTTTTCATGTTATCTGCTATCACTTTGAGTTACAATATTTTGATTTTTAGTGTGTACTGAAAACATTAGGTCCGAGAGCACTAAAAGAAAAGGAAGGTGCAACGAGTTTCCAAACCACTACACTCCACTATTATTAAACGAAAATCGACCGGAAATTAGCGGCACAAAGCTCAAATTTCTAGTGAATAATGTAGTACACCATCATTACAATGTACCCACCGAATCCTGAAACAAATGTGTTCATTCGTTCTCATGCAAATTGGCTGAAAAGACGCTCGCCACTGCCGAAATCCACCACGAATTTGCCAGAAATCGGCTTCGATGGGTCTCAACTTGGACTGCTAATAGCGGCACACCATGCACTGGACTCATTTCTATCTCAGATAAGCAAAAAGAGGCCATATAATGCGATGCCTCAACACAGGCGACCACACGTGACTCAAGCAAACTAATCATATGTGCCCTGTTCCAAACACATTTAACGACTGCCAGTATGCCACCGGGCAGCGGCAGACAGCAAAGCACGACCCTGCATGCACACGCTGGCTGCAAGCTCACGAGAAAGCGGCGGCAAAACCGTATGCTGCGCTCAAAATGCGCACGGCATTGCATGCTTACGTGGACCCACGTGATCCCTTCGCTGAGATACTCCTCCTGCTCCTGCTTTAGCACAAGCTCGATGAAGAGCTGCTGCAGCTTCTCATTGCAGTAGTTGATGCACAGCTGCTCAAAGCTGCTCAAAGCCAGGACATTCAACCCATTCAAAAAAGCAGCTATCGAAAATAGCTCCCGCGCATTCGCGTGCCCCCTCACGCATTTGCATGCTCCAATCCGCAAGCGCCAGCCACGAGCAGCGACAGTTTGCTGCGCTGGCTACCAGCCGAGCTCAAAGCACAGCCCGACGTCGTGAGCAAAGGAAAGCCAGGGTATACCTATTGTTGTCGAACACTTCAAAGCCGTATATGTCCAGAACACCGATGACAGTCCCTTTGCCACGCCTCATTTTATCGTGTTCAACATGAATGACACCATTTATAGTGGTCACAACCCAGCTGAATAGCCTGTCATATAGATTCTAAAAAAAGCTTAACATCGCTAGGGCGGTGTCGACAGTGCGCACAGAAGCAGTAAACTGACAAAGCAGTGGCGGTGCCTTCAGCGTAAACTTTGTTTCATAGGCAAAGCAACGTCGACACTGGCTGCCATCAGTGGACCAGTACCTTTGCAAAGGCGTCTTTGGCGAAGTCGGCCTCGCTGGCTGTGTGCCCCTTCTGCAGCACGTCGGTTCGTGTTGCTACCACCCGAAAGCAGAGGGCATCGGCAAGGTCTGACTTGGTGACAGACAGCAGCCTAGCAACTATTTCAAGAACATCCTCATTTGCAATGGTCACTTCGTGTGTATTCTTGGTGTCGATTTGTTTAAACATCAACTCGCCCTATAAAGACAAGCGCTTGTGATGAGAATGAGTCGCTAATCCAAGCAGAACACGTTAAAGAGCCAGTGTGTTGTTGCCGAGACGTAGTTCTTCAGAACAAAAGTTATCACATGATGCAGTCAAAGCAATATCACCTCCACCCTACAGAGATACTATCTTCAGGCAACATACTGTGATGGCGAGTGAGTAGAGCCGTTTTATTTTAGGAATAGCGCAGCTGTCAGTCATGACACCACCTCTCGCAAACAATTGCCACACAAAATCCAGTATGTAGCTAGGCACGAAAGAGCAGTGATATTCGGTGGTCCTCCCAAGTATGCGCAGACCTCGGGTTTTGTGTATACGGCGTGTGTAAAACGTATGCAAAGGGCACGTGCAGCTGCAATGAACGACAGATTGAATTCTTTTAGCAAAAAAGTATATTGCCGCCATTTGGAATTACAGTGCATAAAATTATTAATGAAAAATGTTAGAGAACAGACACTGGTTACTCCCACGACATTTAAGAGACACCGGATGTTCAATTGGACAGTAAAAGCAAAGAGAGCTATCGGTTGGGTAGGCTCTTGCCAATGCAAGAAGCCAACACTACGCGACAAGACACAAAACCTTATCTTTGGCTGTCCGACACGGCAGCGAGCAGAGGATTCCGGGCACGCACACTCAGTATGGAACTTTATAGATTTGGAATCAGGCGTCAGGGGAAAAAGTCAAAGACGACTACGGCGAAGTGTGCAGCGGAAATCGACCACAGGGCGGCCACCAGCGAGCACTCGGGGCAGCAACGAGCAGGACGAGCGAGTCGTGGCTACAACCCTGGCTGGCTGGCTGGCCGCAGCACCCACCAAGTGGATGACGGCGGCCACCACCTTCCACAGCGAGGCGATGCCGCTCGCCGGGACGTGCATGGAGCGGAGGGCACTATCGACGTCACGAAACAGGCGCTTGTCGTCGACAGTGGCCACTTTGTGGTCGCCGCCCTGGCCGGTGTAAGCATATCTCTTCGGGTCTCGCTGCAAGCTCAGCTCGCCGAGCTGCAGCTCGGTGGCACCGGCAAGAAGCTGCGAACAAAACGCCGCGAGAGCAGAGGCTATCAATCATCAATTATCACTCAAGCATCACCGCTTGCATGGCCGAGCGGCGTGGGCAGAGCGCCCACCCAAGATCTGAGCTCGAGCAGGGGATTCCATGGCGTTGCCTCACTCTTTGCATACATATGTGTGTGTGTGTGTGTGTGTGTGTGTTGTGTGTGTACACATATACATATATACAAACATACACACACATCTGCTCACACGGCCTGCCGAGACGTGGCTTCGTTATGAGAGGGCAGCCAGCCACAAAAATCGAAAGGCTGCCCCAGCACCCATTAGGTACAAGCACGTGAGCTAGTTGCAGGCAAACCAATGCAAGCGAGCAATAATAACTGAAGTACAGCATAACGTACGAGGGCAAGGAAATAAGGCACAGAAAAGTGACAGGGCACGTTGCAAAAGCTCCATGCACAGCAGGCCAGCAGAGCCGCCAGGTCTTTGTCGAATCCTTTACAGTGGGGGAGGGGGGAGGGGTGATGATATCGTCCAGCTCATAATAATAATAATAATAATAATACACTTGATAAGCACCCTCAGTAAACTCAAGCTCTTTCTAGGTGCTTTAAATTTGCTGCAAAGGAAAATGCAATTGAATGGTGAGTAATATCATGCTTGATAAACAACATGAATAACGTGGTTAGGGGTGACATGCACAGGGTCAGCATGCAAATGTGGTTAGTGGCAGCATGCACAACAGTTTGCTTGCTTACGAGTGGCATAGCGAGTTGCAGCAGCAGAAAAAATTCTTACGTGATAGAACGAATGGAAGTTTCTCTCTCCTGTCTGCTGACGGATAACTCGAGACTGCAATTAATAAGACAGTACATCACGATGCCTTCCTCTCAGGCCCATGCAATGCTGACGCCTGGCTAGAGGGCAGCACGACTCACACACAACAGCGAACAGGTAAACGACAAGGTCTACTCAGAGAGAAAGACGCAGCAAAAAGGACCTAAACTTTGCCCATGCTAAATAAAAGCATTACCTATTTTAAATCTATTTATATCGATTGCCGTGGCAAATCAACGGTTGCTACATGCGACAATACGTCCCACGACACAGTTCAAGCTGGCAATGATGACGTGTGGCGCCTCAATGCAGCTGACTCAAACGAGTCTGCATACCCATAACGTCGAGTACAAGCAGGCAATTTTTAACATGCAAACAGCCATCTTGCAAGTTAAATTGAGAGAACGCCTACAAACCAGACTGCTACTGATGCTGCTAGTGCTACTGTCAAAGCCACATCTGCTGCAGCCACTGCTGCTGCTTCCGCTACTGCTGCTGGAGCATGAATGAGATGCATGGTCAGCCTTCACATTCCAGTGGTACTTTTAAGTGCATTGTCATAAGCCTCGTATACATGCAGCAAGTGAGATGGCAAACAGATGACTAGCTTTGCGTACATTCAGTGTAGCCAGGGCAAGGGAGCTGGACGGCTGCAAAAACTTAAGTCATTCAAATAGAGGGGAGTATGATATCTTTCCTAACAGCCCAGCCCAACCCCCATCCACTGCTACCTTCAACCACTGCCACCTTCAGCAAGTCAATCATTTAAGGAAAAACAGGCTTTGAGGAACTGCTCGGTCGTGGAGCGGAGTGAGACCAGAGAGACTTTGAACTTAGCCACCGGGCCCCAAGGCTGCACGCACACCTAGCAGGCTTTTATGCTGGCCTGCATCACGGCAGCAGCTAGAGTGGTGGCCGTCGAGTCATATGACAAGTATGGCTAGCAATAGCCGGAAGGAATAGCGTGATGTCAAGTGCAAGCGTTGCTTGACAGACTAGAGAGAAAATGGTGAGCAAATGCTACTGAAGCAAGGGTCGTGGCAGGTCGCAATGTAAAAATATCAAATGCCGAAAGAGCATGATGCCAATCGAACCCTGCACAGGCATGTGGGTGGACTGTGTGAGCACGATGGCTACATTTCCAAAAATGATTAGAGCAGCAGACGGTGATTGCCTGAGCGGGAAAGGTATGCAATGCGACCCTGTAGATGGCCCTGGCATCTGGCAGCTGCACAGGTCAGACTACCGTGAGGTTCCTGTTATAACTACCGCCCACATGTGGCAAGTCAACCGGTAAAAATTACCCTACGGCTTGACGTGATAGCATTTAAGAGGAATGGCCAACGGATAGACAAAGAGCAAAAAGAAGGGCAGGGACCGAGCAGCAACCGAATGCAAATGTAATGTCAACTTCATGGAGAATTTCGGCAGCCAGGAGGCGGGGACCAGGAGCATAAGAACTCGAGAGGTTCTACAGCCTGGGTAGCTGCCCTACTCAATGCAAGAACAAAGCAAAAGAAAGCACACACTACACTTGAGCATAAGGAGGGAAGAGAAACGCTTGCCTTTTCCAGTAGATAGTTGCTGATATGACCACCAATTGGGTCTCCATTGAAGTCAAAGTTTATATCCATGTATTTACCAAAGCGACTCGAATTATCATTGCGGTTGGTCTTTGCATTACCAAATGCTTCGAGGATCACGTTCGATCTTATGAGGATATCCTTGACACTGAAAAGAGGCATACCGAGGTCTTTTGTTGCCATGCACCAACTGAGAGCATCTCACACAGCCAGCAGACATAGCTGCACAAGTGCTTAGGTGTCCCGTGGGGTCACTCACTAAGCACCTTGATAGGGAAATGGTAATAGGGGCAGGAATGGCCACACATCAACTGCACGATACAACACCAACTGGAGATCATCTCTATTTCGATCGGTGACATGAACTGCAGCACGACCACATATTGAAATGCATATGCTCAAAACCAGATCATGAACAGAGGCTCTCTCTCTCTCCAACTTGAGGTGAGATGACAGGATTAGGCTGACTAAGTAAGGAAAACTATGACAAGGGGCAATGAAAGCGTCAATTGAATTGAGGACACTCTGGTATGCACTGCACCAGCACAAACATTAAACTGATTCAGAATGCCATTGACAGCACTGCGCCCCATGGCAACCCCACCAGACGTCATTCGTCAGGTGCACGGATGCCACACTCATGCTACTGCAAGCTAACCGGTGACAATAATAGATCTAAGCTGACATAGAAGCAGCACTGCTTATTTGCCACTACTGCTGGAAACTGGCATTAACCGCTCAATGTAACGAAGACACTATAAATGTATTTAAGACCCAGGGGATTTAGCAAAAACTTTCGTGTAGCAATAATGATGCAGGCAAGTGTACAGCATAAAAACACGAGCCACACACAAACACACACACACACCAGGAGGCACCTTGTGAGGAGTATTGAAAGTAGTAATGCCCCTGCACTGCGAACACCTGTCACATAATCTCAAGTCATAAGCATAAACAAAAGTTATACACAGAAATAATAGACGTTCAACATCATAGGACAAATCTAGTCAGATTAGAAGCACAATTGGCAGCAATAAATTTCTTGAGAAAAATCTTGTGCCTGCTTTCTGCAAAACCGTTTTCTGTGGAGTTCTGACAGGAAGCAAGAAGATCGAGGACCTGCCCCCTTGACATTATCCACTCCAGTATTGACTCGGTATTACTCCAGTATTACTTCCAGTATTACTCTGTGGCTCTGCTTGGGTTCCATGCAGGCAGCCTTCACTGTGGAGCCCCATGCTATCAAGCCATATAGAACTCTCAGAGCAGCTAATAACTAACGACCTGCCAGTCGTGTCGTCTAGGATTAGTGCAAGTCGGGGCTACTCTGTCTCCACAGCTCTAAGCCAATAAAAAGCAAGAAAGTTGCAGCTCCTAGCTAGCACTTGCTCTATATAAAAACGTGCAGGTACACGATTTTCTCAAATCTCAGGCATGCTGTAAACATATTTTAAATTTAATCTAGCAAAACTCCTGCATAGCTTTAAGGGTGAGCTAGTGTGTGCATGATTGTGTGTGCGTGTGTGTGCTCGCGCATGCAAGAGTGTGCCCGGAAATGCACAAACAGATTAGCCACGCTCGCCAAGCCAGATTCTTAAGTAATAGAATGCACAGTGGCAGTCACAGTAGCAGGAGCAGCAGCATGTTGCTCAAGCTGTCTTGATGGACTCTTACTATTGGCAAGGCTTCAGAGCCTGAGACACGTGCAGATTTAGGCAGCCAACTGTGGCCTGGCAAGCTCGAGCATTGACGAGGAGCTGACCGAACACAAAATTGCCAGCACCTAAATGGCAGTCTCTCATTGGTGTATGTGAAGCCTCAACTCAAGCTCAAGGTAGTGCCGTTATCGAAGCAGTCATAAAAGCACCTTCTCACGACTAAGTATCCAATGAAAAGTAATTGAAGTATCCATTGAGTAGATAAGTGTTAGATGCCCCACCGAAAGACAAAAGTCAATGCACATATTGCTGACAGTCACAGATCGAAATGAAATTCACTCTTACAGCACTTTCCAACAGCCTAGTGAGTCCCCCAAGGGCTGTGAATGCGACTTGGCTGGCAACTTCACCTTTGGAAAATGGAGGTTACTAAATACAGTGGAGCAGATGGGCAATCTGAGTGAGAAGAGACACTATATATACTTTAGTGGAGGAGATAGAAAGAGAAGAGCTTGAAGTAGCTCGAAGGTGGAAAAGACCAGTAGCTGTCAGACCTAAACTGTGGAAGTAAGCATCGGCACCAAAATTCAGACAAGCCGATCCCAAGTTTGAGATTCAAAAGAAAAAACGTGCTGCCGACAGCTCTAGGGCCAAATGCAGCACACGGAGCTGGCTTGCCAAAGTAGATCTCAGGTCTAGAGCTGGTTTTCGTGGTCACACACGCCGAGATCAGCCAAATAGTTATCGGACAGGCTGCATTGTAGCTTTTATAATCTGCTTTTCACTGGATGCCAGTCCAGACATTCTAGGAAAGGATGAGCTGCAGGTGAACTATGGAGATCAGCATTTGAGCAGGACAGAGCCCGGGACCAGAAGTAAGAAGCGTCTGCAGGGGCCTGGGAGTTATTGCTGGAAGACTGGAAATAACGGGCAATAATGAGCTTGGCAATAATCTATAAGGGAAAGGCTAAAAATTCAGGCATATTGCGACGGATCATTTTCCTTTCTCATCATCACCCCTCCCACATAAAGAGGTCACGGATCGGCCACAGACAAGCATAAATATGGCTGCATCAACAGATGGATCTACACTGCTGTCCCGAAAAATACACGCACGGATCCTGAGAATCAACACAAATCCCAAACATTGCCGAGTATTACAAGATTAAGGCCTATGTAAGATTAACACGAAGAAGCAAAAAATGTTGCAAATTGCAAGTGCTACATACTACCTTAGCCTAAAAGCTGTAAAAAAAACCATTCACAATCATTTGTCTGGTGGTTAAAAGTGTCCTCTAAAACAATTACAGTTTTTGAAGGATTCCTTTGACAGCACCATAAGAGAACGGTGTCAAGTATGAATTTTTTTATGAGCAAAGTATCCATCCTCAAAAATGAAATGCATCTTAACGACTGTGTAAGACACTACTTTAGGAGAGCTTAAGGTTTGATACATCCGGTTTTCTGCATGCACAAAAATAACCCAGATAATGGTTCGAGAGACTGTGCAAGAAATTGATAGCACAGTAATGGCGAGAAACCTGATGAAAACTGCGAAACCATGCAAAAGTGCCACGGAAGTCTTGGAAAACATCAGATATGCCAAAACCATGGTGATTAGCACACATTAAAAAGTTTCCATTAAGATTGTGAGAAGGTAGTTCAGTTAAATACATGCATTCGCAAACCGACAGAGATAAGACCGGGAAATAGTTTTAAGATAATTCTTTAATTCCTTGTTTACAAGGAAATGCTGCTGGATGGCTTTTCTTTTCTGTAACGCCATCGATTGATTGCATCGTTTCAGATCATGTCAGGTCTGTGGCTGTGCATGCTCAAAATACGATGCTTCAAATTTTTTTACGATTGCTAAGAAAATGCTCGATACGGTCATTGAGATACATTTTTAAAGAGGGGGATACTTGTGCGTCCAGTAAATCTTAATTCGCAGTGCTCCGAGGGTACCACAAAATAACAAAATCCTTTTCAAATCCTTTGAAAATGGCGAACAGGGCAACGGCAGGAAACTGCTTCAGATATTGCAAAAACAGGGTCATTTTGCTTGTTTTTGGCACAGGGTAAGAAAAGCAAGATGATGGCATCAATGACAATTTGTTGCTTATATTTCCAACTCATGGGAATACTATGTCTTGGAAGCATTTCTTTGCAGTTTGCTTGCACCAAGAAATAAAGGATCTCCAGCTGCATGACTCGAACGAACCAACGACCTTGGTCGTGAAGTATGAGCACCTTACCATTGAGCTAAGACCCACAAATGGTAAGTCATCTTGATTGCTCCTTTCACAGGTCAACGGTGGCAAAAAATGATGACGATGCTATTCATCTGCACCAAAATGCAAAATGCACGTACCGCTCAACTTCCCTCTGACCACTTGCATGAGTAACAGCTGAGATGTAGCGCATGACAATCTTGGATGCCTCAGTCTTCCCAGCACCACTTTCGCCTGCAATAACGATGCAGTGTAAGCCCTTTGCTGACATAATCTCAGCAGTCACGAGAATAGACAATCAACTGCGACCGTAAGCTTTGCATTACAGAATAACCACTAACTGGGACTTCCAAGCAAATGCAGTTTCACAAGATAAGCTAGATAAGCTAGAGAAAAAGTGCCAGCATGTTCATGCTCCCAACACGTGCTCACATGACCAAACTAAGATTCCATAGGATATGTAGACAGCAATTTCTCAGAGTAACGAGTAATAACACACATTTGTGTAAGTGTTGCAGTAGCCCAAGACCCATACGGGCATTCAACTATTTCCAATTACCAGTAATTTCCAAGCTCCAGAAAAGAAAAACCGGCACAACGAATCTTGGAGTTATTCGAAGGGTCTTACAGTCGATCAAAACTATATGCTGTGGTGTCGAACATTGGTCGTCCGAGACAACACTGGGCTCGCCAACAAAGCCTCACGAACACTGCGAGGAGATACACGTATGCACTGATCTATGTGCATGCTATCAAATTTCGGGGAAGCTGAAAGCTGATGTCAAAGAAAGCTTTGCACAGATTCTTCAGTGGAGCAGTAGGTAGGGCCATTCTCTTTGTGCCATATCATGGAATTCAGTATGCACTTATCCCCCTGCCTAAGCAGCAAACCAGTATCGCTAGTATGACCAGCATTTGACCTAAGTAAGTATTGCTGCCAAAAATGAAGGATGCATGGACCTACGGGTTTTGCTCGGCTAATCGAACCTTTTATAAATGTGTGTAGTTCAAAGCTGCATGAATGACGTGTGAAATAAATTATGCATCCCTTCTAGTCTTTCGAGCAGGCAAGAAGCCTCCCTTTGCAGGAAATGTAAAGCGCCTAGGAAGAGATTGAGTTCTCTGAGGGCGCTTTATCAAGTGCATTATTATTATTATTATATTATTATTAAGCAACGAGTCAGATGAAGGGAGCCAATCAAACATAGCATATGTGTAAGCATGTTGGAGGTCTCACAGGCGATGGGTAGTGAGCTGCAGAGCAGCCGACAGGGGACCAATAGGGCTTCAATGATCAGTCACCAGGGGAACACAGATTAAATGGGCACTACACCAGATATGGTAATCGTTGTTGCAAGCACTCCACATCGGAAGAGCGCGGGCAATAGTGATGAAATGCAACCCAATGTACGTGCCCGGTCCAACTGTTCACCATGATGAGAGGTGATCACTGACAGACAACACGACTACCAGTTGGGTTGTTTTCCTTTATGGCACTGCATCACGTGATGTGAGTGCCCCAAGGTCAGAAATAATATATTTGGCGATGACCCATGATCTAGCCTCACACAAACCGAAGGGTTGAGTGAACGAACAGTTAGGACAGGCTTGACAAGAAGCCACATACCAGAGATGACGATGCACGTGCTCTTTCCAGTCCGTCTGGTGGTCCTGTATGCTGAGTCGGTCAGCGCAAAAATATGAGGTGGCCTCTCGTACATCTCTCGACCCTGGTAGTCTCTGATCACGGCATCCTCATAGATGTTCATCGTACGATATGGGTTGACAGACACGACCACTTCACCGATGTAAGTGTACACAATACCGTTCTGGAACCTATAAATTGAATCAGCAACAGTTGGCCAACAACCAAGCTAAATACTACATACCTTCAGCTGGTCGATACATTCTCAGCATCACAAGTAAAAAATGCCACCCTTTACTTACTCTAATCAGGGGCTCACAGCCAATGAATTAAAGAGTGAAAGCAGAAGCTGCAAGCACTAGGGTGAACGATAGTTAAATCCCTTGATTTGTAACCTCGGCAGCCTCGGTAAAGGGCACCTGGCATTGTGGCTGGGCAGCTGCATCATAGGCATTCGCATATCCTTTCTTCTTTGATGCAGAGTAACTCAGATACAGCAGTCACGTAATATGACCACCCAGAGCCAATTGGGATCATTGCTGATACCGAAGCTACTGTTCCCACTTAAGAGCTGTTACCTAGTGAGCACTTCAGCTGGGATGCTTCAGCTCCCCGCCCCCTCTGAGCACTGTATCCCAACACAGTATGCCCACCACAATCAAGTAATTAAATACATAGGACTAATTGCCAGAGAACAGTAGAGCGACCTCGGCTTTCAGCAGGCAATGCCGGGCTACCTCCACTCAAGTAGGACGGCAGGATCCTCGCCCTAATCGAAGATAAAGTATGATCGAGTGCGTGCCTACGCCTTGGTCAACAGGCTGTGCACCAGAGATTCTTATCTCTGACGTGGCAAGTACTGTTCCCACTTAAGAGCTGTTACCTAGTGAGCACTTCAGCTGGGATGCTTCAGCTCCCCCCCCCCTTTTGAGCACTGCATCCCCACACAGTATGCCCACCACAATCAAGCAATGAAATGCATAGGACTAATTGCCAGAGAACAGTAGAGCGACCTCGGCTTTCAGCAGGCAATGCCGGGCTACCTCCACTCAAGTAGGACGGCAGGACCCTTGCCCTAGTCTAAGATAAAGTATGATCGAGCGCCTGCCTACGCCTTGGTCGACAGGCTGTGCACAAGAGATTCTAATCTCTGACGTGGCAGGTCCCCAATGACGAATCCGTGACTGGCAGACGACCAGCACAAAACTGTACATGCTTTAGTCCAACGACGGGCAGCTGTTATGCAAGCACTGCTTGGTCATGAGAAAGAGCAACCGGAGACGTTGCTCAGCCAGAGCATCGGCAGGAAGACAAATTCATTCTTCGGGCTCCCTATCTCTTCAAATATCCCTCAAGAAAGAGCACGTTGCCGTGCTATCCCCCACTATTCATCAGAGTAGCAATTTTCTGCAACCGGTGCTCAAGCGGAAGTATACTGCAGTGCAGTCCCAATATTAATCTGACGAAGGCCACTGACTCCCAAGCTAGGATGTTGCATCAAGGCTCTTTACCATACAGATCTGAAGTGGCCCCAACTTAAACTGCCCTAAAAGCTTGATGATAGCACAGATTGATCGCTTGGCCAACCCAGCGATGTCGGGATTTGACATTGGCAAATTTGTATCCTGTGAGTAACAGCAAATAGGAGCTAGCTGATCCGAGAGCCCCGTTGGTAAGTTAACCTTCAGTCACAGCTCAGAGGACTAATCGTTATGAGCTTACAACTCTACAAACCAACAAGGCACCATGCATTGCCCCTACAGCCACCGAGAGGCACCATGCACTGCCCTTGCAGCCATGCTTTTTCCACTTGCAGTAAAGCCGTGAAGGTGGGGCAGAGAGCTGCATGTTTGCTGGTGGCTGACTGTGTAAGAGCACGATCTCGAGATGAGCAGCAGCAAAGTTGCATTTGATCATGACAGACACAGGAGTCTTTTCTCAGGACACCCCACTCCCAAAGCAGCCGAACATAGCACTCGTGAGCATCGCAGTTGCCACATCTCGCTCACTTTAAGGTCACTTCATTCTTTGACACCAGTCTATCTGTGAGATCTACTCCCCCCCACCAGGCCAAGCTTTTCGCTTACCACCAGCTTTTCGGAATCCAACAGTTCACCAATACCTCGTACACACCTCAAATCATTTAGAGACCGTGCATTTAGTTCGTATACTCCCAAAGCCTGGAACTCACTCCCGAGTTGTGTCAGAACATCCCCTGACTTGACCACATTTAAAAAGAACTTAAAAACACACCTATTTAGGACAGTATTTAGTGGGTCCCTGTGATTCGTCCTTCATGTGCTTATGCGTGCTGACACTGCATGCTGCCACTAACCACATTTGCATGCTGACCCTGTGCATGTCACCCCTAACCATGTTATTCATGTTGTTTATTTATCGAGTATGATATTACTCACCATTCAATCGTGCTTCCCTTTGCAGCAAAATTTAAAGCGCCTAGAAAGAGATTGAGTTCTCTGAGGGCGCTTTATCAAGTGCATTATTATATTATTATTATTATAAAAAAAATAAACCCTCACAGGCTAGACAGCCAACTTCAGATGCAGTCTTTGGGAAGTCGGCAGATGGCATTGCAGCACGTGCAGAAGCACGTATGAAGTAGACGTATCCAGACTACTTACAAGTCACTCTATGGATGAATAAGGAGAACAGTATCACGAAGGAATCCCAGCAAAAGGTGATGCTCCTAAGAATCTACTGGGGTAACCACAATGCGATTCTTTGTATGGAGGTAGCTCCTTGGCCCGGCGGACGTCCTGCTTGAGAACATTGTTGCATCAGTAGGTTTTCACCGGCTACAATGGCAACTTGGCCTCATCTCAGCTATATACAAGGTGGGGACTCCTGCATAGGCCACTTCTGCAGGAGCATTGGTGCTGAGTTTATTAAAGATACAAATTCGTCATCATCTGACATACATCTGCACTACAATCGGCAGTACTTTCCTCGGCAGCAGCTGCCGAGGCCAAGCTGTCCAATAGGTGCAAAACATATGCCGGTGACTCCTGCTACGATGAATTGATGCAAGGCACAAGCGCTGAGACATCCGAAGAAGCAGCATTGGCCGTGCCCTCCAAATTAGATCCTGGTCCTCGGTGCCTGACTACCGGTGCTGACCACTGCACAGGCAACGTCTGCACGGCCTTGGGCGATAAGGCTGCTCGAGGTAAGCCTTCAACGTTAGCCAATGTATCTGCATAGCAGGTACAAGCAATATTCTCGGAGCTGAATACAACGTGTTTAAGTGTTACTACAAATGTGACTGTGACTCTCGTTCACAGACCAAGTCTACAAAACTATCAATCAATGAATGACAAGCAAATTCTGGCCTAGTGTATCTCAGGGGCCGAAACATCTGTAGCATCGGTACTGGTTTCGACAAAACATTCGGCAGGGCAGACTGCTTAAAGCCTCCCGAAAGAGGTGCCCCTGTTCCTAAACTTCTCTACAAATTTCTGAGGCAAATGCTTGTGTTCTTGAACTTGCTCTAGAATATTCCAATGCATGTAAACTTCCAGCGAAATGCATCCTGACTTGCAAGTCCATTTGCACAACCACGCAGCACAGCAGATAATACCGAAGACTGCCTGGGATTGGCAGCTCCGATCGAATAGTTGCCGTCCGCAGTCGAGTTCGACCAGCATTGACTCATTGATTATAGCCACTAACGAGCCAAATGCTTTTTCCATGAGCCTATTTTCCTCCTTCGACCATTTGGTTGTGCTGTTTGATTACACCGACCTCGCGATGAAGAAAAAGTACAGACAGCAGCCTACCTGTTCACGAAAGAAGTCCCTCTGCCGATATTGCAAAATCGCTCACAGGTTTCTCGTGACGAAGGCATTGTCCAACACAGTGGCCTCCCAGGCCTTTCTGAGCTTCTCTACTTAACTCGCTTTCCTATATCTCAGCGAACAACTGTACAGCCTGTACAGTTTAGCCAGCCAACGATCTGCACCCTCATGAAGGTGCAGATCGACGAAAGATTAATAGGCCAACAACTAGCCTGCCTAAAAAATTGTGCACCGGAGGCTGGCGCTCAATCCACTTCTCATGGGAAGAGAGTGCGCCGAGTCTTCCGGGACACACCTGGGCACCAGCCTCTTCCATCCGACTTCTGCCGGAGAAAAGCGAGCCCACTAGTTCCCAGCTCGGTTTCGTGTGATTTCTAATTAACAGCTGCGATGTCCGTGCGGTCTTCTGGCATGTGCGACTACTCGTACAGACTAAGCAGCACACATCACGCCAGTACTGTTCTGTAGGAGCTTCACTGTCTCCCCAATCTAGCATCAAATCGATTTTGAGATCTCCTCTCAGACTGACAGGTCGCTTCACTAGCTTCCACCAGCCTATCTATCCAACCTCCTTGACCGTCGAACTTGCTCTTGTCCCGCTCGCTCCTCAGCATATAGTCATCTCACCGCCCATTGAACTGAATTGAAACCCTTCGGTGATCGAGCCTGCAGCTTGCATGTGCCGAAAGTCTGAAATGTGCTTCCGGGTATGGTCACTATCAGCAATGACCTTGCATCACTTATGTCTCCGATAGAGATGCCTTTGTTGCGATCTGCTCTCCCTATTCTCCAATTAACTTGTCTCTTTCTTGTTCTGATGTGCTTTGAGTCCTAACCTGTGCATAATAAAGTGCATGACACCAGCCAGATTGCGTGCATACTATGAGGCTCCCTGTATTGGCACGAGTAGGCACTGCAAGCTGCATCGAAAGAATTGCACTCACACGTGATAGGATTTCAGGCTTAGTACATGATTTTCGGCAAACAGACAAACGGTGCAGTCAGCTAGCTGAGCAGTGAAGCAAGAAGTTGGAAACGGTAGCCCTCGCGAGCACATGCAGCCCACGAAGTCAGGGTAGCACATCGCACGGCCTCCCACACACTGGTATTTTGCCAAAAGAATGTAAGAATATATCGCACCAGCAGCGTAAAAACCACCATCTCGATACGCATATGCCTGTCACATCCTCGCATACTGCTAACGATTCATCACTGTTCGGCACCATTGCCTAAAACCGTTTTCCCAGAATCTTGTCTCACAACTGAACACCCCTATTCTCCCTGTCATTGCTACTAGGTAAGGCCTCTTGCACCACTGCACGTGCCTAAAGCGTGCATAATAACAATTAAAATAATACGTCTTCTGCATAGCGCGCTAGGCGAACTAATCTCCACTCGTGTGGCTTATAACTCACTACGGAAGACACAATAGCCAATAGTTAATGACAAGCAAGGTATCATGTCTAGGAGCAGATGCAAAAGCACATGAGCATACAGCTTAGAAGAGCATGCAACAGCACTCAGGAAGACACTCCCGACTGCTGTAGGACCTTTGTTCAGTAACATGCACATAATCATGCACATAATCATACACAGGTAAGCAAAGCATACAGGTAGAAGACTATTTCGCCACTCTAAAAACAAGCATACCGGTCTTCACCCCGCCCCCAGTTGCTATGAGCACAGTTTCGTAATAAACAAGCCCACAAAGGGCCAACTCATTCAGACAGAGCAAAGGTGGGTAGGTTTTAGCTACTTTTAGATGGTGTCAAATTAAAGAGACGACGTGATGCCAGTCAGTGGTTGGCTCCAAGCTTTGGTAGCACAGAAGCTAAAGACACGGTCTCCGAGAGATTTCAAGTAAGGGCACAATTAATCGACCACAAGCAGAAGAGGGGGTGGGATGAGAGGCCTGGTGTGAAACTAATTCAAGTAGGTAGGGCAAAGCAAGAGAAGGAGGGACCTCAAGGTGAGTGACAGAAGCTTACAGAGCTTGATAGGCAGCCAGTGCAGATTGATGAGCAGTAGTGTAATGTGCCAGCTGTGGTAAACGTTTACGACAGGTAAGCCTAGTTACCGACTTCTGTACCAACTGTATGTAGGCATCTTATTGTACAGGCTAGAAGACCTACAAGAAGCAAGTTATAGAAGTCTAGTCGGGATGACCCAAATGCACTGTCAAGCTCGGCTGTAATGCAATGTAATGTATCTTCGTCTTGAACTCCACAAAGCCACGAATACGAAGTGGGTGTTACGAAGGAGAATTTGCTATATCCTGCTCAAAGCCTACGCAGCTTTCGGTACGCATAGACTAGCCAACTGACTTCATCTCCAGACACGAAGAGAAAGTCATAACCATAGCTTAGTCTGGAAAGCAGTCGATGAAGTGAGTAGCATGGCAGTAGAAGCTGAGGACGGATCGTGGTATAAGAATTGTGGAAGTGAGTTCCACAGTCTAGGACCTGACGACCAAAAGCTTATGTCGTCAATGGTATTTAAACACGGAGCTGGAACGGCTAATTTTGTATTGTCCAGAGAGAACCTGAGGGCACGAAGAGGCTGAAACCGGTACTGCAGTTAAGCTTGGTAGGAAGAAGCCAAGACTCATGGGCCGGGCTTGTTTAGACAGGGAAAACCAAATCTAAATTAGTCCATGCACTTGTGACATCCCGTCTGGACTTCTGTAATTCACTTCTTGCTAGTCACCGGCCTGTGTAATCAGGTGCTTACGGCTGGTGCAAAACTCTGCAGCTAGGCTTGTCTGTCGTGAGCATCACAATTGCCACATCACATCTTTTCTTGACGACATGCATTGGCTCCCAGTCAAGCAACGCATTGACTTAGAAGTCACTCACTTTTAGGTCCTTTCATTCTTTGGCCCCAGCCTACCCATCAGATCTACTCCCCCACCAGGCATAAACAAAAGAAAGGGGGGGCTACGCGGGCCCCCGAGAGCTGAGACACCGTTTGGCAGGAGCTTCGAGCTCAGTACCCGTTTGTTTAGTACTCCTAGCATTGTCTCGAACCGCTCAGCGCAATCTCCTTCAAGCTTTACCGTTGAACAATATCTCTAACATAGTGGTCATCAGGCTTGCTGTGACTCCGGCGACCCAACTTAACGCTGCTCTTTGGAATCCTTGCTCAAAGTGCAACAAACCCCTATTAATAAGCGACCTTATTTCTGGAAAAAGGTCTCGATCTACTCGCCTTGACTGAAACTTGGCTGAAATCGGTAAACTGCCGACAAGTAAAGACACAAACCGACTGGCTTATTTTCTTTCACACCCTTAGATCAATCAAAACTGGAAGCGAAGTCACTATTACCACACGCTCAAACTTCGGCTTCAAGGCGTTTGCAGTACCCCCGAAGCAGTCTTCCGAATCCACATCTTGATTTCACCCGACAACAAGCTACCGATGGTGGCAGTAGTCTATCGCTCACCAGGAACCAAGTCCTCCTTAATGTTGGATTTTCTGATCTCCTTCAGTTCTGTGCACAAGAACTCGATCGTTCCTCATTAGGGCTGATTTCAAGGTTCATTTTGATAACTTATCTGACGCCTTCAGCACCGAATTTCCTGCATTGACTGACCCATTGTTACTTGTGGCTCTTGTGCATGGCCCAACTAACATCAAGGGTCGCACAATCGACCAAATTTTCTCATACAACTGCACTTTACCATCACCAAGTATTACCAAATTCTGCTATCTGACCACATGCAGATCTCATTCTCTCTACAATGTGTGCCCTCCTCCTCTCCATCTAAAATCATCTGTGAATTTCAAAACCTCGACTCATGACATCGATGCTGTTCGTGCGAGAATACCTGCTTCGCCTCTGCTGCTCAATCTCCCTTCCAACCTGTAATGTAATGTATCTCCGTCAGTAACTCCACAAAGTCATAAAGACCATGTGGGCGTTATGCAGGAGAGTTTTGTATAGCGCACTCACAGCCTAAGCGGCTTTCGGTACTCATTCGGTAGCCAACAGACTTCGTCTCACGCAACAAAGAGAAAGTGGGAAGCATAGCAGAGTTAGGAGAGCAGTTGAGGTAGTGAGTAGCATAGAAGTAGCAGTTCAGGACGCTGAAAAAGATGTGTCATAGTCGGCAGTTGGAGAGTAGATGTCGTTGCGTAAGAATTGTGGAAGCAAGTTCCACAGTCTAGGACCTGCAGAGCCAAAGCTTCTGTCGCCAACTGTCTTTAAGCGGAGGAATGGGACAGCTAATTTATTGTCCACACAGGACCTGAGGGCGCGAACAGGCTGAAACTGATGTAGCAGTTCAGCTAGATATGAAGGAGCCAAGCCGTGGCGGGCCTTGTGGGTCAGCGTAAGAACTTTGCTCCATATCCTTTGCTGAACCGGCAACCATCCTAGCTCTTCCAGCAAAGGTGACACGTCCTTTGCTGAACCGGCAACCATCCTAGCTCTTCCAGCAAAGGTGACACGTGCTCAAACCGCTGGGACTTGAAGACCAGCCTTGCAGCCATATTCATAGTCCGCTGTAGTGGCATAATAGCTTTCTTTGGTAGCCCAGCCAAAAGGGAATTACAATAATCAAGCCGAGACAGAACTAAAGAGCTAGTTAAATTTTTTACAAGCCACTGTGGGAGACAGCTTCTAATCTTGGATAGGGATCGGATGTGATGGCTAGCTGTAGAGGCAGTCTTCTGAATGAAGCTTTTGAAATTGAGGCAGCTGTCGAACACGACGCCTAGATTACGAGCACGTGGTGAAGGTCGCACAATAGCATCACCTATTAGAACAGCAAAGCCTTTTAATCCAGCCACACGCTTAGGGTGTCCTATGAGAAGCAGTTCGGTTTTATCGTCATTTAATTTCAGGAAGTTTTCCGACATCCAGGATCGAATATCGGCAAGGCAAGCATTCAGTTTCTCAATTGCTGCAGCAGATTCCGACGGTTTAAATGACAAATACAACTGAGTATCGTCAGCATAGAAGTGATATCCTATTCCATGGGCCTTAATCACTTTTCCCAGAGGTTGCGTATAAATGGAGAACAGCAAGGGACCAAGTACAGACCCTTGGGGGACTCCACATGTGACCCTTCTCATGTCTGAGACCTGACCCCCACACGACACGGATTGAACACGATCAGACAAGTATGATTTAAACCACGCCAGTGCTTCGTCTGCCAGACCGATCGTTGTTCTCAGTCGTTCAAGCAGAACTTCGTGATCAATGGTGTCGAAGGCAGCAGACAGATCTAGCAGAGCTAGGGCAGTGACATTCCCGTCGTCGTTGCCACGTAGAATGTCATTGTTAACACGGAGGAGAGCAGTTTCGGTAGAGTGCTGCCTCTTGAAACCTGATCATCATTGGTAGATTGCTACAACACGACACTAGCTGACATGCTCGATGGGTTTGCACCTCTGACTAAGCGCACTGAGTGCCCTCGCCCAGAGTGCTGCACTACTGAAACCGAAGACATTGAACTACTAGCTATGTCTACTAAGCCCCAGCTTGAAAAGTATACACAATATCAGAACCTACTGCCCATCGACAGGCATACGAGGACTACTGTAGATCGTATCAATCGATTCTGGTGAGCCGTGATGGCACACTAGGTAAGGCGGTTGCTTTCACGACCTCGGGCTCGGGACCTCGGTCCTGAGGTCGTGAGTTCGATTCCTTCGGTTTTGGGCGATTCTTTATCGCCACTACACAAAAAGAGGCTGTTTAATCAGCTAGGATTTTTTTTTTGTTAAGGCCAAGTCTAGCTTCTATAAAAAAAAATGGTCGACTCATAGATGCACAATCAAAAACTGCTTATATCTACTATCAATCATATCCGTAACTGCTACCAGGTCTGCTCCTTAACTAGTGATCCCTGTACTGATCTAGCAGATTATTTTTCAAGCTTCTTTGTTAGCAAGATAGACAAAATCAGGAAGTCAATCCCTAAAATGGCAGCTTCGCCCCGCTGGAATCCTGTCCCTCAATTCCATGCAGCACCTCAATGTCTACATTCAAGGAGGTCGCTAGTGACCTCGTCCTGAAGGTTGTATCCCAATAAAAGAAGACAAACAGTCCTGTGGACCCTATACCCACTTTCCTGCTTCTACGATGCATTGATCTGCTGCTGTCATGCATAACTAACATCATAAACATGTTATTCGCCTCAGGTCATGTCCCAGCACCTTTCAAAAAGGCTGTAGTCTGGCCATAACTCAAGAAAGCAACACTAAACCAAGAGAGCTTCAGCAACTTCCACTCGGTCTCCCTTGCATCATTGCTATCAAAGACACTGGAACGAGTTGTTGCAGACCAGCTGAACTCATATATTGAAGTTTCAAACCTTGCTAGTAAGTTCCAATCAGGTTTCAGAGCTAATAATTCCACAGAGTCAGCATTGCTTCGGGTGCGACACGACTGACTTAGGATGCAGACTTGAATAGAGTATCTCTGCTTGTTTTGCATGATCTTTCGTCAGGTTTTAACACTATCGATCACCAAGTACTTCTTGGGTGCCTCTTATCTTGCCCGGCATCACTGGCACTGCATTGCAATGGTTCAGGTCCTATCTCAGTGGGAGACTCCATAATATTGATGTGAATAGACAGAGATAATCACCAAGTACTTCTTGAGTGCCTCTCATCTTGCCCGGGCATCACTGGCACTGCATTACAATGGTTCAGGTCCTATCTCAGTGGGAGACTCCATAGTATTGATGTGAATAGACAGAGATAATCAGAGGAACCTCCACAATATGGGGTACCTCAATGCTCAGCTTGGTCCTGTTATTTTCACCGTTTATTCTCTCCTTCTAGCTTCCTGGTGTGATTTCCAGTCAGAATTGAGGCCTTCACTTCTATTAAGATGACACTCAGTTGTACCTTCGCTTTGATCCCTCCGGCACGTCGAATTGTCTTAACTCCCTTGCTACATGTATTGATGACATCCGCACATAGATGGCAGCAAACTTTCTTAAATTGAATGATGATTAAACCAACTTACTAGTTATGGGCAAACCAAGCTAAATTCAGAAATTGTACAACCTAGTGCTAAAAATCAGCTCTACCAGCATATCTCCTGTTGAATCTGCACGGAATCTGCCACTAATCACACTTGCATGCTGGCCCTGTGCATGTCATTACTAACCATGTTGTTTTTGTTGTTTATTGAGCATGCTACCACTAACCACTCGATCGTGCTTCCTTTGGAGCAATTGTAAAGCACCTAGAAAGAAATTGAGTTCCCCGAGGGCATTTTATCAAATGTATTATTGTTGTTATTATTATTATTATTATTAAATCTACATGTCATCTTCTGGAGCGACCTTTTACTAGATGGCCACTTCAGCTCCAAAGTCGTCTGCCTACTTTCAGATACATAACATTGCTAGAATTGTTGTCTAGGTTTTTTAGACAGGGATATCGCATGTAAACTGGTCCATGCATTTGTGACATCCTGTCATGACTTTTCTAACCCATTGCTTTCTGGTCTAACCGGCATGTGCACTCAGGCGCTTAAAAGATCGTACAAAACTCTGCAGCTAAGCTTGTCTGTCGTGAGCATTACAGTTGCCACATCATACCACTTCTTGCCGACCTGCACTGGCTCTCAGTCAAGTAACGCATCGACTTCAAGGTTTTGTCGCTCACTTTTAGGTCCTTTCATTCTTTGGCTCCAGCCTACCTATTAGATCGTCTCCCTCACCAGGCTAAGCATCGTTCCACCCACTTTTCGGAATCTAAGGTTCTAGACCAGGCTTTTAGTTTGTATGCTTCAAAAGCCTGAAACTCACTTCCGTCTGGCATCGTGACATTACCTGGCTTACCCACATTTAAAAAGAAGCTAAACGCATCTATTTATCACAGCATTTAGTGGGTCTGTATGATAAATAGATGTGCTCTAGCTTCTTTTAAAATGTAAAGTCTGGGGATGTCATGACACCCGACGGAAGTGAGTTCCAGGCTTTGGAAGCATACAAACTAAAGGCCCTGACTCCACAGGATTTGAGGTTTGCACCAAGTATAGGTAGTACTACTACTACTACTACTACTAATAATAATAACAATCATTTGATATAACAATCTCAAAGAACTTAATCCGTTCTAGGCACTTTATATTTGCTGCAAAGGAAGCACGATGGAATGTTTAGTGGTAACATGCTCAATAAACAACAAGAATAATATGATTAGTGGTGACATGCGCAGGGTCAGCATGTAAGTATGGTTAGTGGCAGCATGAAAAGTGCTATCATGCATAAGCCCGTAAAGGTCGAATCACATAGACTCACTAAATGCTGTGATAAATAGATGCACTTTTAGTTTCTTTTTAAATGTGGTCATATCAGGAGATGAGCTGCAAGTCGGAAGTGAGTTCCAGACTTTGGGAGCATACAAACTAAATGCACGGTCTCCAAAGGATTTGAGGTTTGTACGAGGTATAAGTAAACGATGAGATGCCGAAAAGTAGGTGCTGCCATTTTAGGGATAAACCCCATAAAATGGCAGCACCTACTAATCAAGTCCGCCTACTTTCAGCTACATAACATAGCTAAAATTCATGCTTGTTTAGACAGGGATACCACATCCAAGTTGGTCCATCTATTTGTGACATCCTGTCGTGACTTTCTAACTCGCTGCTTTCTGGTCTTACCGGCATGTGCAATCAGGCGCTTACACCTGGCAAAAAACTCTGCAGCTAGGCTTGACTGTCGTGAGCATTGCAGTTGCCACATCACACCACTTCTTGCCGACCTGCACTGACTCCAAGTCGAGCAACGGATCGACTTCAAGGTTCTGTCGCTCACTTTTAGGCCACTCCATTATTTGGCTCCAGCCTACCTGTCAGATCTACCCCCTCCCCCACCAGGCCAAGCGTCATACCCCCTGCTTTTCGGAAATTAACTGTTCAGCCTCACACAAACTTCAAATCCTTTGGTGACCGTGCATTTAGTTTGTATGCTCCCAAAGCCTGGAACTCACTCCTGACTTGCAGCACATCAACTGACTTGACCAAATTTAAAAATTAATTAAAAACGCACCTATTTATGACAGCTTTTAGTGGGTCCCTGTGATTCGTCCTTTATGTGTTTATGCATGCTGAAACTGTGAATGATGCCACTAACCACATTTGCATGCTGATCCTGTGCATGTCACCCCTAACCACGTTATTCATGTTGTTTATCAAGCATGATACCACTCACCGTTCGATCGCGTTTCCTTTGCAGCAAATGTAAAACCCCTAGAGAGATTGAGTTCTCTGAGGGTGCTTTATCAAGTTTATTACTATTATTATTATGTGGTAGATTAATAAAAGGTCACTTTGGAATATGAAACCTAGAATTCAAACAGATTCAAATGGATATATGCTGTCAGAACCGACGGCGAGCGTTAAACTTTCCGATTTTTGAATCACACTTGGTTTTCCCATAGCTAGTAAGTTGGTTTTATCATAATTTAATTTTAAGAAAGTTTGCTACCATCGATATGTGGATGTCAGCAATACATGCGGCAAGGGATTATTATTATTATAGTATAGAGGAAGCCATCGTAGCTCCCCGAGCAAAGAAGACACATGACTGAACCACTGGGATTTTTTGAATGCCCTGCAGCGATATTCTACACTAGCTGAAGAGAGGCCATATGGCTTTTTTGGTAGCCAATCCAAGGCGGAATCGCAGTACTTTAGTGTAAACAGAACCAGTGAGCAAGCTGAGTTTTTTGCAAGAATCGTGGTAGATGGTCCTTAATCTTAGACAGGGATCGGACGTGCGGGCTAGCTGTGGAGGCAGTCCTCTGTATCAACTTTAAAAATGTAAGCAGCTACCAAAGACGACACTTACATTCCAATCAGACGGTGCCGGTCGCACTACAGCGTCAATAAAAAAAATCAAAGTCTACCAGTCCAGCCGTGAGCTTGGGGCACGTTCCTCTGATTGTGAAACAACGACATGCAGTTTGAAGGCAGCAACAAGAAATAGGCAACTGTTATCGGCGCAGGGCTAGCCGAGTATTTGAGGGGGGCTAAGCGGCGGCTACTGCGAGTAGGACTGCCGCCAATCCGGGTGTGCGCTGATGAGAGCCCCTTCGGCCGAGCGGTGCGGCAGAGTGCGCACGGCGTTCGCGGGTGGATTCCCGGCGCTCCGCGGCCGCCGACGCCGGATCACTTGCCTTAGCTTAAGGTTGTCCAAAAAGCTGGCCGTGTCGACAGTATCGAGCATGACAAAGTCGTCAACGCCATTCGCTCGAACGTCTCTCTGATACGAAGTCGCGGTCGCCGTCATCCTCACCCTCGTTGCCGCGTCTCGCTTTGGAGGGCTAGCGCTGCCAACTAGTCGCCGGCGGCAGCACGACTAACTCTGCTGGTTGGCGATCGTGGCCCGGTAGCTAGCGGATTGCGGAGCTGCACGGCTCTCCGGCCTCTCCCGCAGATTCTGGAATTACACTGGAGATCAGTAATAAGCACCTTGAACGGCGGCTCCAGGAGAAATCTAGGAAGTCGCCCGACGAGCAAACGCAGCGGCGCGCTAATTTCCGGGTACTGTCAACCGGAACCAGAGACCCCCTTGAGGGGTGGCGCTAGTTTCAGAATATTGACCTATAACCTATAGTGGTTCAACCGGATAGCTGTGCTAGGCCGCCGCTGTCAGTCACTTTCCGTTTGCAGATCTTTTTAATTTGATAATAATTTCTTTTTTAATAAGCTTTCATTCCGTTCCGTTTTTCGTTGCTATCTTCGCAGGATGAGTGCCCTTATGGTGGGGCGTGGCGCTGTGCCCAGGCATCTCCACATCTCCGCCGGTCTTGCTCGCCGCACGAGCCCATCACGTCCGGGAGATCGTCGAAGATTATGTCTAGGCTAATGAGGCTTTTTCTAATTAACAGGATATTCGCCATTCGAATGGTACTGAACCGACTTTGAGAGAAAAATTGTCCCAGTTGTTCGCCACCAGTCACGCTCTCTCCTTCCCCTACGAGCTACGCCTAGCCAAATTATTTAAGCTTAACGGAGTCACTAAAGCCTTGTTATTTATTTTGCAGCGTTCGACCACAGTGAACTAAATAGGTTGCCAAAGTCAGCATACTAAATAACTTTCGGATTTTCCCAATGTCATAGGCTAAAAATCCTGAACCAGTATAAGTGAAACGTGTGCATCCTGTGTGCAGTTAGACTTCAAGAGCCCCTGAGATTATTACCGGTTTGAAAATTAAAACAGGTTGGTAACCGAATAAGTGGTTATTTATCATTTCGATGGTATGCAAAGCCTCGTTCAATGACCCACGGTAAGTCGCACTTAAGGCTTCTCAGTGACTTGTGCCTTACGCATATTGCTGCACTTATGAGCCTATCCGCTGAGATAAAATGGACAGCGGTCGGTGCTTAGGTTTGGCGTTGGTTCTATAAAGGAATGGGCGCTCTCTTTTTTATAGTCGCGCTCTGCCGCCCTCTACGTATACCTGCGCGTATCGAGGCAGCACCTGCGACTCGTTAGTCGTGCTTCGCGGTGCACAATTCCTTACTGGCGTTTGTAGCAACAAGCTGCACCCGTTACTTGCTCAGCGTTTTGGCAAACAGCTGTAGGGCAGAAGCCGCTACAGTGCGGTCATGACGATAAAGCATCATGTAATGTGGCAATTGATTGGCGTGCCCTATAAACCTACTGAATCGCCGTAGGAAGTTTACAATAATGAACCGGTAAGTAAGCCCGTAGATATTTCAGCCACGGGCGAAGCTGCTTACTAGAGTGGCCAGCAGAGCTTGAGTCAGAGGAGCCACGTCCCTTATTACGCACGAACCCTCGCGCCAGCCCATAGCTTGACTTTTTACGTCAAAGTCAATTTGGGTCTTTATAGTCTGCAGCATAGTTTAGGAGCTATAGTCTCATCATGCTCCGACACGAGTAATTGCTCAGTTTACGAGCGACCATGTAACATTCGTGAAATGGTGGGCCACATCAAAGAGGTGCTGGCTGACGAGTCGTGCAGTCGCTCACGCTAGCGTCCATACCCAATCGGTCGGGCTCGTGGTCGAAGTCGGTGATTGACTGGGGTAAGAACTTGTGGCTTGCATGTCACTCGAGACCGCTTTGGTTGCGCCGTCGATAAGGAAGCTGCAGAAATGGGTATGCTGCTATTGCAGGCTTCCTTCGGGTCGCTCTGTATTAGTAGGCTTGTCGTTACCAAAACGCGTTGGTAGATTGGTGGCATTGTTATAAGCACTGGCAGAAATATCTCACCTTCCTCTTTTATCACTCCGCCACACTCTGAGTCTTTCGTTTGCGCATTTTGATTATGAATAGGAAATTGATACTAATTTTTAGGTGGCTTGGTAAGTGCAATTGAGCAGCCAAAGTTATCATTCAGTGCACAACTTATGTTCCCGTAAGTGACTTTGTACAGCTTTTGAGTAAGCAATAAGCGGGGCCTGTATTCGCGGTCAGTGCTAGGAATGCTACACTTTGGATATGCTGGTAAGCGGCAATTCTGATAAATTATTTGTTCGATTCATCCATTCGTACTTGAGTGGACGCCTTTAGTTAGCAAAATTCGGGCCTCGGCGCGACCTACCAACTTAATACCGTCTGAGCCCAGCTGTAGCTACGATGACTAGCCCTAAATTCAGTTTGGAACTTTCTTGCTTGGTTTGAGGTTTCAACGTAAGAGTTCAGGTGATCTACCGTAACTTTTCCAGTGTCTTTGAAAGGAACGGTAAAACGGAGACTGTCCGGAAGTTTCTTAAGTTATTCAGGTCTAGAGTTGCTTTCTTAATAAGTAGCCTAAAACATCTTTTTTGAAAGATGCAGGGACATGACTTGATGCGAAAGATATATTTACTACATGTGCAACAGATCTATGCATCTTACAAGTAGGACAGTGAGAATAGGGTCTAGAGGATTACCAGTCTTACGTGACTGGAAGATAAATTACAGTACGAGATCACTTGTGGCCTCCTTGAAAGCAAACATTTAGATGTTATGCAGAAATGAGTGAGAAGAGTCCTGTGGGGTGGTTGTTGAGTGACAGGAGTTCAGAAGTGATAACGCTACCTCAGGGACGGACTCTCGGATCTTGTCCACATTACAGACAAAGAAGCTAGAGATGCTATTGGTCAGATCGCGGCAAGAATCACTAGGTAAAGGAGCTAACCTGGAAGTGGTTAAGGAGATAGTTTATCGCAGACAGCAGTATTTTGGAATTCGCACATGTGATTCAACAGTATGTTTTACAGAAGCAATGCTTGGCGTTTGCCAGGATCGATCGGTATAATATACACTATTCTTTGTATTCCTTACTATGAAATTGCAGTCCTGATCTAGTGTAAGCATTTTTTAAACTTATGCTTAGTAGACCTAGCTAGTAGTCCAATGTATGCGGTAACCGTAGTCCGGCCTTCTGAGGGAGAGCGAACAATGCTCTCACTCAGAGGTGCCAACTCTTTAAGCATGTCAGCTAGTGTCTTGTTGTAGCATTCCACCAATGATGACCGGTCAGATATGGGATTGAGCAGCAGGAGCGAAGAAGATATTTTGGCTCGAACAGCATTGATGTCAAGGGTCTTGAGGTTTCGCAATTCACAAATGATTGTATGCACTGTGGACTGAATGAGATCAGCGGGTTGTCGGATGAGCAGAATTTGGCAAAATTAGGGAATGGCAGCACACACTTTAATGGGAATATTTGATTGAGTGCGTGACCCTAGTTGTGAGGGGGTCGTGGACATGAGCCGCAAGAGAAAATGAGCCCGTCAGGTCACAAAACTTTGCACTAAAGGCGTCGGATAAGATGTCCAAGTGATTGTTGGTTTGGAAGAAAGAGTAGCCAGATGGAACAGAATCAGTTATGGTCGGACGGTTATTCCTAAAATTCGGGCTTGCTTAGGTAGGGATACTACATCCAAGTTAGTCCATGCATTTGTGACGTCCCGTCTTGACTTCTGTAACTCACTGCTTGCTAGCCTACCGGCATGTGCAATCATGCGCTTACAGCTGGTGCAAAACTCTGCAGCTATGCCTGTCTGTCGTGAGCATCGCAGTTGCCACATCACACTTCTCGTAGACATGCACTGGCTACCGGTCAAGCAACGGATCGACTTCAAGCTTTGGCGCTCACTTTTAGGTCCCTTTATTCTTTGGCCCCATCCTACCTATCAGATCTACCTCCCCCCCCCACCAGGCCAAGCATCGTACAACCCATTTCTCGGAAACTAACTGTTTACCTATACCTCGTACAAACCTCAAATCCTTTGGAGACCGTGCATTTAATTCATATGCTCCCAAAGCCTGGAACTCACTCTCAACTTTGGTCCCAACATCCCTGATTTGATCACATTTAAAAAAATTAAAAACACACCTATTTATGACGGCATTTAGTGAGTCCCTGTAATTTGTCCTTTATGTGCTTATGCGTGCTGACACTGTGCATGCTGCCTCTAACCGCATTTGCATGCTGACCCTGTGCATGTCAATCCTAACCATGTTATTCGTGTTGTTTATCAAGCATGGTACCACTCACCATTCGATCGTTTTTCCTTTGCAGCAAATGTAAAGCGCTCAGAGAGAGATTGAGTTATCTGAGGGCGCTTTATCAAGTGTATTATTATTATTAGATTTCAGCCCTGTCTCGGTCAAAGCGAACAATTCCAAATTACCACCAATAATCCTGTCACGTATTATTCAGGGTTTATTGCACAGTGAGCGAGAATTCCAAAGACCAGCGTTAAGATGTGCCATCGGGGTTATAGTTGGCTTGTGTGAGGTTACTAATAGTCGGAGAGTCTAGAGCCGCAGCCCTCGTGGCTAGCTCTCAGAACATAGAGATGCAGCGTGAAGCGGAAACCGTGTACACGTCCGTAGGCACATCATTCGTTACTTGGTCAATCGTCAAACAAATTGATACGATTTAAATATGCCTTAGCTGTATTGGATACCGAATATGAGTTTCGTAAGAGCCTCGATTTTTAAAAGGAATTCTCAAACGAACAAGAAACGATAATATCGCTTGGTGTCGAAAGGCAAAGATTTGGGTAGGTAGGATGCTTTTAGAATTAGATCAACTGGACGCCTCCTGGACCAACCGGTTTCGTTCTGCCAGGCGCTTTACCACTAAGGAACCTAAGTGGTGAAGTTGGACTGGCAAATAGCTGTAGTAGAGACGATCAGTACAAGGTTTTGGTTTGGTTGAAGGAGACCTGTGATTAATATCTCATCTACAAATCCACCGGCTCTTAATTACGACTAGGAGTTTAGACGACAGGGTAACTATTGGGTCCCTCTTTGTAAAGTTCATCTTAATCATTCCCCCTTAGTCAAAGGTAAATACGGTCTTGATCAACCAGTATTCAAGCTAATAATTTTTATTTCATTTTGAATTATTTCAACAGCGTCTCGATGCGCAGGGAGGCGTTACATCTGGCACCGAGAAAAACTTTGAAGCATTATGCCAATGCACGCCATCATCCGCTCTTATTTCGGAAATAGGTTAGAACTATCCGGCTTTTTAGGGACCATGAGTCGTGAACAAATTCATGCCCTGATGAGTAGATTAAAGGAAATCTGCAGTAAAACAGACGACCTTACACGATCTGCAATCAGCACATGGAAGAACTGACGGCAGGTATTTGGTAATTTGGAAGGTCATTTGGAAATTTCCGTAACTAGCTGCACGCCAGTCGGAGCTATCCCGCAACCTGAAAATAGCTATGCAACTGTTTGCACAACGAAAAAAAGCTCAATGGCGAAATGAGGCAGAGCGCAACCTTCATTTACTTCGTTATCTCATTATATCTACACTTTGATCTCACCACACTTAGCTCGCTTGAGAGAATTCTTTTGTTCAATGCCACCAGATCACCCGTACGCCATCGAGATCCACTGCCAATAAGTCCTAATCCGAAATGCGGGCGCCACTTGAAAATGCCTCAAGTTGATTGCTTTGGCCAATGACTCGTACTCAGTACCTACCAGGGCTAGCAGGCAGTGAGGTACTCTCCCATTCATCATAACAATTCGCCAGTAAACTGCGAAAGCTGGCCATGAACGCCCCCGAAATACGCTATACGGGAAAAGGCTGGTCTCAAGCAGTGCATTCATAACACAGCGGTCAGTATTATGAGCTTCGCTTGTCGGCAGTTGCATCAACTGGCAAATTAATTCGTCGGCGCTATAGAATGTGCTTCCCTTCACTCGATTTTTTTTGCTGTGTATTGGCTTTTCTTTTTAGGTATACTACCGATAGATGCGAATAGTATAATGCGAAACAGAGTGCACTCAGTCTCTGATGGGAAAGTTTCTCACAGACTTATGTGCCCTTTTTTAAGAGAAAGTAGGTGGCTTTCTTAAGCCGGAAGAGAGCTTGTGGTCTCTTAACAATGTGGGGGGGGGGGGCTTATGCAGCTCTCTAAAGCCTCAGCAATTTCCACTTGCTTTGCAGAAAATGTAAAGCGCCTAGAGAGAAACTGAGTGATCTGAGGGCGCTTTATCGAGTGTATTATTACCGGTATCGGCTTGCATATACTCAGATCACACACACTATGGCCGTGAATTACTTGTAACGCCACCTTAAAAGTGATTGCAATGGTTTGAAGGCGTATTTACGCATTAATCATTATTTTCCCAAGGAGTCGAGTTCAATTGTTTGTAGGAGTTTAGCAAGCAAGTTAAGCACCACAACTCGGAACGTCTGCATTATATCATTTCTCACCGACCTGCCCATGTCATCTTAAAAGGTGCCGGGACATAAAGTTCGTATCTCAATCAAAGAAGACAACAAGTCCTCTGGACCCTATTCCCACTGTCCTAGTCCTGCGTTGCATTGATCTGCTGCTGCCATGCATAACTAACATAATTAATATGTCATTAGCCTCAGGTCATGTCCCAGCACCTTTCAAAAAAGCTGTAGTTAGGCCACTTCTCAAGAAAGCAACACAAGACCAAGAGAACTTGAGAAACTACCTCCCACTCTCCCTTCTACCATTCTTATCAAAGACACTGGAACGGGTCGTGGCAGACCAGCTGAACACATATCGAAACCTCACACCTTGCTAGTAAGTTCCAGTCTGGCTTTAGAGCTTATCACTCCACAGAGTCAGCCTTGCTTAGGGTGTACAACGACCTACTTAGGAATGCAGACATGGGTAGAGTGTCTCTGCTTGTTTTGCTCGATCTTTCGGCAGCTTTTGATACCATCGATCACACAGTTCTTCTAGAGCGCCTCTCATCTCGCCTGGGCATCACTGGCACTGCTCTGCAGTGGTTCAGGTCCTATCTCAGTGGGAGACTCCAGAGTATTGACGTGAATGGACAAAGATCATCCGAGGTACCTCTGAAATATGGGGTACCTCAGGGCTCCGTGCTAGGTCCGGTTCCTTTCACGGTTTATGCTCTCCCTCTTGCTGATGTGATTGCCAAGCACAATCTAGGCTTTCACTTCCATGCGGATGACACTCAGTTGTACCTTTGCTTTGATCCCCCCAGTCTCCGAGCACCTCGAATTCTCTCAACTCACTTGCTGCATGTATTGATGACATCTGCACATGGATGGCAGCAAATTTTCTAAAACTAAAAGATGATAAAACTAACTTATTAGTCATGGGTAAACCCAGTGTGATTCAGATATTGGAAAGGCTGATGCTCAAAATTGGCTCTGCCAGCATATCTCCTGTTAAATCAGCTCGAAATCTAGGTGTTATATTCCAAAGCGACCTCTCGTTAGACGACCATATCAGCTCCACAGTCAAATCTGCCTATTTTCAGCTTTACAACATTGCTAAAATTCGGGCTTGTTTAGATAAGAACCACGTCCAAGTTGGTCCATGCATTCGTGACATCCAGTCTCGATTTCTGCAACTCACTGCTTACTGGCCTACCAGCATATGCGATCAGGCGATTGCAGCTGGTGCAAAACTCTGCAGCTAGGCTTGTCTGTCGTGATGCCATATTACACCACTTCTCGCCGACCTGCACTGGCTACCAGTCAAGCAACGGATCGACTTCAAGGTTTTGTCGTTCACTTTTAGGTCACTTCATTCTTTGGCTCCAGCCTATCTCTCAGATATACTCCCCCATCAGGCCAAGCATCGTACCACCCACTTTTCGGAATCCAACAGTTCACCAATACCTCGTACAAACCTCAAATCCTGTGGAGACGGTGCATTTAGTTCGTATGATCCCAAAGCCTGGAACTCCCTCCCGACCTGCGTCAGAACATCCCCTGACCTGACCACATTTAAAAAGAACTTAAAAACACCTATTTAGGACAGCATTTAGTGGGTCCCTGTGATTCGTCGTTGATGTGCTTATGCGTGCTGACACTGTGCATGCTGCCACTAACCACATTTGCATGCTGACCCTGTGCATGTTACCCCTAACCATGTTATTCATTTTGTTCGTTTATCAAGCATGATATTACTCACCATTCAATTGCATTTTCCTTTACAGCAAATGCAAAACGCCTAGAGAGAGATTGAGTTCTCTGAGGGCACTTTATCAAGTGCATTATTATTATTATGACCTGAGGCTAATGGCATATTAATGATGTTAGTTATGCTTAGCAGCAGCAGATCAATGCAGCGTAGGAGCAGGACAGTGGGAATAGGATCCAACGGACTTGTTGTCTTCTTTGATTGGGATAAAAACTTCAGGACGAGATCGCTAGCAACCTGCTTAAATGAAGACAGTGAGGTGCAGCCAGGAATCGGGGGGGGGGGGCAGAATTGTAGGGGGGATGCGGTCCCCCAACAATCGACAAAATGGCAATCGAAGCAAGATAGTTATAAAAATCGACGTGTATTAAGGCATGCACTATAAAAGGGCGACAATGAAGTGTCTAAGCTCTGAAGTAGCTGCTAAACAAAATGTACAACATCCCTTGACACACTATGGCATGGGATGTTCAGATGCTGCAACCCCAGTTATGAAATGGGACGGCCTAAGAATCCGATGGCAATGCCATTTGCCAAATAGTGTGGCAACAGCATACCACAAGCAAATGCAGACGCATAAACACGGTGCTATCGGCAATGCAGAGGGACAAATGTGCTACGGCAATCAAATCTGATGTGCCTGCCAGAAGTAAACGAGGGTTCGCCTACGATATGGGTAGCTTGCTGCTTGTACAGCGATTAAGAATGAGCACGATGTATAGGTATAGAGTGTGCGGGTCAACTTGTGTGAACTTGTGAAAGATCGCTTCCTCTGGTCATGCTGTACCGAAGGGGGTAATTGCCATTTGTATGCACGGCTATCATCAAGGTCGACTATCCAGGAAGAGGCCGTGGTGGCCATCCTTGTCATTGTCCTTGATTACACCATTGGTGATCCACCACTGCCATGATCCGTCCTCGGTGGCAGCCTTGACGATAAGCGTAACTGACTGGAAAGGTATTTTTTCGTGTAGAAGCAATTCTTTGCCGTCCTGGTGTAGCACGGTGAAGCTTTCGAAACCACTTTTATGCACCTGTAACAAGAAAAAATAACGAATCAAAGAGCTGGCACAATACTGCCCGTACTTATCCATAATCGAGGCACAGTGTTGTAGTGCTCCATCCACATAACACCAGCCGATTATATGTGGTTTGAGAAAGTACAGGGCTGAGAGGCCGTTCCCTGCTGTGCATTATGTACATATTCATCCTGCTGGCTTGGACCAATGATAGTCGAGCAGCGGATACAGTCTGTATGGTTGCAGACAATAGTTGATGAGGAAATATAGAAAGAGAAACTGATTACCTGAGTTAAAAGCCTCACTCATATAGCAGCAGAAGAGCCTAACCAGCTATCACCACCGATTGCTGTGAGCAATAAAGGAACTTCAGGACTCGAACGCACTGGGCTACGACCCAGGGGCAAAAAAGGTCAGCTGACTAGATAGTTTAATTTACATAGCAGCAGAGAGCCTTTACGGCTATCACCACCGCCTCTCAGTAGGCAATTAAGGATCCTCCATTGGAGTACTCGAACCCACTACCTGGGTCGTGAAGAGCAAGCACCTTACCATAGCACTACGACCCAGGAACCTAACGATTGCAGCTTTGGCAATCGCCATTAAAGACATTTGTTCAGTCTGTGCTCCCTTAAAGCCAAGGCCTGCAAAACCTGTGCTGAGTGTCACAACTGTAGTCTTGGCAGTGCCACCCTGTTCGACATGACATTTTTTGGTCATTTAGCATCAGAGCAGATGGCATTCAGTTGTAAGTATTTCGAAAATTACATATTCTTAGCTTAGCTAAGTTAGGGTGACTATCTACCAGACCTCCAGCACCAGACCGTTCATTCGTTCTAAGTAAATTAAGCATAGCTGAACTCAAGGCTGCTCTAGACTTGTTCCCTTTGCATCAAATGTAAAGCGCCTAGAAAGAGTCTGAGTTCTCTGAGGGCGCTTTATCAAGTGCATTATTATTATTATTATTATTCATTACTTAATATGCTAAAATGAATCATGTGGAGTCACTTCCCATGACGTGCTTGCCCAGTCAAGCTCAAGGTTTAGCAAACCGTTGAATTCCTTGCAAAGGGCCTGCATCGACGAGCTTAGCAGGGCGAAGAAGTCGATTCAAAATCTTTTCCCAAAAATTGACAAACACATTCGTGCACACACAAGGCCTCATGGTTGATGTTGCATCAACAACATTTAAGACCCTTCTACAAAAAACACCCAGGAAACAAGGAGCTGGGTTAGGTATGGGTAGCCAAGGATGATCACACGGTCAGTGCGGCATAAAGGCTATGTCGGTGAGGCAGCGAGTAGGGGAGGCAACTCGGGCTCTGTCTTAGCACAAACCCTGTGCTCTTTTTATCAGGGGCCGCACCGTGAGCATGCCCCCCCGGATTTATAACATTTTCTGAAGGTCTGACACTGCGACTCGTTAACTTAGCTGGTATGAATTTATCAAAATCGGCAGAAATAAGTAGGCAGCAGTAGTATAAAAACTACTATCGTTACAACGACACTACTTATCCCTATTAGCTCTGCAGCAGAGGCATGTCTTGAGCGTTAGTCTTTCGAGGTGCAAAAAACACAGCCCATCACCACGAGCTGCGATATGAAAAAACCCACTCAACTGCAATCCAACAAAACACACACAAACAGCACTGCACAAGCGACCAAACGGCTATTCAACTTTTCCGCATGAGCCGAGATTAGGTGAGCCATTGGTGGCAGATGACTCGGTAGCAAACCAATAGGACAGCATTGCATGCAGTGACAATGGCTACCTTAGAGCTCATGAGCTTCACTGCCTCTTGCCAAGTCATGTCGTGCGAAAGTTTCAGCTTTCCAATTTCCTGGTCTTTCAACTGCGCGCTGCACATGTCGCCGACCATGAAGATGGCATGTGGATTGTTTAGGCTGCCTGACTTCTTAAAGCTCAGTTGCAGCCTAGATAGGAACTCTTCGTTGTCCGACTGCAAGTGGGCACACGAGGTCAGCCTCGATAGATCGCCAGGAAGCCATTGCCATCAACCAAACGGCGGCAGCAGCAGAGGCCAGCGTGCAGACGCGATGCGAGAAGAAACGCCCCACCTCCACCTCTTCCTTTTCTTGTTCCGGGCTTGGCTCTTGCTCGTCCGGAAGGCGCAGATCGAAGCCTGGACAAGAAGTAGAAGACGGCAGCTCGATCGCGAGGCAGCCACATCATTGGCTGCGGCGGACGCTCAAGCAGGAGCAAAGCCTAGCAGCGAGCACGGGCAGTAGAAGCAGCCGCAGTCGTAGAGCTTACTGCCAGCGACCAAGACGGGTGGCATAGCGCCAGGGCGAATCAAGCCGTCGGTCGTCTCGGTCATCTCCATCTCGTAGTCGGAGCTAGTGATGACAAAGCTCGTGTCGGGATTCGCCAGCGACATCGGACCAGCGGTGGCAGGTGGCTCCTTCGGAGGCATGCCACTGTTTCCTTTGGGCAGGGGAGATGGACTGTCGCCACCACTGCACGTGGGGCTGGACGACAAGCAGGGACTGGCCAGATCGCCATTGGCACGGAGGCCGTCCACCTCGGACGCCACTGCCGACAGCGCATGCAAATTGCAGGACGGCGGCTCGGCATCGCATAGCTGCGGTCGAAAGCCATCGTCGCCGCAATGCGTCGGGTAGGCGCTCGAAGCAGGCCCGGCATGCGCGAGCGGCAAAGGGCAGGGCAGGCAAGCGCCTCCTCTGTCATCCAGAGGCGTGGCACTGCAGCTGCCGTCGAACGGTGAAAAGGCGCTCTCCGAGGCAGCAGTCGAGCAGCCTGTCATGTAGCCCTGGCTGCTGTCACGCACGGTCCGACCCCTCGCCGACGACGATGACGACGACGACGAACCGGCACCGTCGTGGTGGTGAGAGCCCGGCGTGCTGCTGGAGCGGGCGTGAGGCGCGAAGTGGTGGTGGTGAGAGCCCGGTGTGCTGCTGGAGCGGGCGTGAGGCACGAATGCGGAGCCGCCGGACGGCGGCTCGCTCAGCAGGCCCGGCGTGCCACTGCCGTAAGCGGATGACAAAGGCGTCGACCACCGTTTGGGTGTGACGGCGTCGACCAAGGTTTGGGCCGTCGGCAGCGCAAGCGCAGGTGGCACGGCGGTGTTCAAATCGGAGCTGCGCAGCGCCATGCTCGAGCTGCCGGCAGACAGAGGCGTGCTGTACTGCGGTGGGCGCTCACCGCCCACGCAGCCAAGGACGCCTTGGCTCGCCGTCGTCAAAATTGACGGGCTGGTCAGCGTGTGTCTGAGCGTGCGCCCCTTTCCTTCGCCGCCGCCGCTGCAGCTGCTACCCACAGAGCCGGAGGAGCCCGGACTGGTCGCTGCCGACTGTCCATCATCCAAGGAGCGACTGTGCCGAAGCGACCGGCTGGATGGCGACACGGGCGCCGCCGTGGGACTGGTGACTCGCACGTTCACGTGGAGTCCGGGTTTGAAGCGCCGCTTGTGCTTGCCACTGCTGCCAGCGCCACCTGGCGGCGGCAGCATTGTCGTCGCTGACGAGGATGCAGCCGCAGAAGGTGATGGCGACTCGGTGTCGGCATTCGGCAGCGGCGGCAGCGGCTCAGCATGCGTGCCGCCTGATGGGAAGCTGCCGGGCGGCTCTTCCTCGATCGCCTCGCAGTGCAGTCTTGCCGGCAGCAGTGCCACTGCCTGCTCGAGCCGCTCTTTGCTCGCCGGCGGCGGCGGCGCAGCAGCGCTGCTCCAGTCAAAATTGGGCGAGCCGCTGCTGCCGCTGCTGCTCTCGCCTGCGCAAATGGCATCGCTACGTAGTATGTCGTGTTCCGTCCACAGCATGCTTCCCGACACAGCGGCCCGGGCTGCCGTGGCAGCGCTGCTGCTGCCTCCTGCTCCTGACTCGTGTCCAGTCGATTCTCGCCGTACCTTTTCAACGATTTCGGCAATGTAGTTCTCTCCATCTTCGTCCAGTTCTTCAATGCTGTCGCCTGCATGGCTATCAGAAACGTCACCCAAGACGAACTGGAGGTGAGCGAAGTGACTGGCATACTTGGGATCGCCTGGAAAGCCTGCAATGAGGACAGCAGCAACGACACTCTGCGCAGCAGCAAAAAACGCCAGAAAAGCTGCCGGGTGTCTTTATAGCACAGTGCAGCATATAATTGAGGAAAATGAGCTAATAAGCACCATTCTGAAGGTGGTCGAAACATCGATGATGCAGCAACTCGTTGGCTGTGGGCCGCTGATGAGGGTCCATAGCCCATCCGCTAAGTACAAGCTCCAACACCTCATCCAGGAGGCCGTGGGGAATATCGTCCTTAGGTGGCGAATTGAGAGCAATCTGCAAACAGCCACCAAAAAAGGACATGAAGCCGATCTCATCTGAAGATCACATTCAGGCCGTCGTCCAGGGGCAAAGGCAAAATGAGAAGTTCAAGTCGGTCATCAGACCACAGATCTTCGGTGTCCTTACGACATAATGCAGCATGTGACAGCCTTTGAAACGCTGTTCCCATGGATGATGACCGGACAGCATGTGTACCATTGTGCACATGGCTGCCCATATGTCGGCAGCAAACCCGTGGCCATCACTTCGTGCCTTTTCAGGACTCCACTGAGTTTGACCTCCGAGAGGCTGCTTTCCTGCGACCACGGAATTTTGACCTGGTCTCAGCTTGCAGCTCAAGCCGAAGTCACCGATGCCGAGGACGTGCGACTCCAATTTCAGGAATATATTGTCGGCTGAAAATCAACAGGCGAACGTGCAGGCAGCATTCAACGTATAGCAGATTGCAGCTGTGACGGCAGCAGAAAGGAACCTTTGAGATCCTCGTGAATAATCCTCTTTTTGTGCAGGTAAGCCAGCGCATTCAGGATCTGGTCCATGTACAGCAGCGCTTTCCACTGGTCCAGTGCACGGGAGCGCTGGACAAGCGCCGATAGGGTACCACCGGCATAGAACTCGCATAGGTAGTAGAGCTTCTGACCATTCCGAAGGGCGCCGTAGAGCTGCACGATGCCCGGATGCTCCAGCTCGGCCCACACGCACAGTTCCTCGTGAGTGAAGCCGAGCAGACCCACCTGCAACAGGGGGGGGGGGCAAACAAACGCACTGTACCAAAGCGAGTCTCGACGGGGCAACATTGCAACTTGCAACCCAAATCATCGTGTGGTCAGCTAGGCTCACTCGCGACGTCGAAGCAACATTCTGCACTATAAAATAGTGACAATCTTGACGAAATCTTTGTTTCGGCTACATCTTAAGGCATGCAGTATTGTTTACCGCCTTCGCAGATCCCACACTCTGGCATTAGAGCATAACCATTACTGCCGACGACAGAGATCTCTGCTGAGATCGATATACTCCAAAGCATGTAGCAATAACAAAGGCTGCTGCTACAATACCTTCTTGATAACAAAGCTGAACTCTGTTGCATTATCGATGGCAAGATGCACCTGCCCACTGACTCCCCGGCCGAGAAAAGTCTGTTTCGTCCAGTGCACACGTTTTTGGTAATTTCCATCCTGCACCTTGAGCTGAGAATCCTGCACGGAGAAAAGGAATGACCAAACCTCTAGGATAATCACTGAAAATGCAATACAAACATAGCCCACTCATATAGGCCATATATTATGCTATGCCCATGCACTGCAGGTCAGTAATGTGTTCATCAATGTGGAAACAGGCTTCATTCAACTTCTCAGCTATTTAGTTATACTGCTTCCAGCAAGTCAAAGTTGCAGCTCCCACAGCACCATCAATCATTATCATCACCACCAATGCACTTCGACAGTTGGAACAGTTACACATGCCAGGGCCCAATGATTGATGGCCTGGGAGGAGCAGTGCTTGACACCGGTTTCCACATGCATACCACTTAACTAGGGGCTTACAAAACCGAAGGGCAGGAAAAATGTATGCAATTGCTTGCAATGCATGTGCATTATACTGATGCATGATGTATGTGCTTCGACGAACATTACACGTTGCTGTCACAACGTAAGTAAAAAGGCTAATATGGTGGAGTCATCAACTGGATTGCCATTTCGTGTGTCCACAAGGACACTAGCCATCGAAACAAGTAAGCCTCGTTGACCTTGGGAGTTTGAACTCAGGGTGCCTCTGTCACCAAAGGCAAGCATCAAAGGCCAGCGAAGCACAACAACATAAACCCACTGCCGATACTGGAATGTATGGTCACATGGTACCTAATGTTTTGACACTATTATGCACCAATGTAAGTATTTATATGTGCCCTTCCCAAAGATTTATATCGTGCTATTAGAGCCCTGTATGGGCCTGCAGCAGCTCCAAGCGGCAAAGTAAGAGAAGACGGTGTTGTGTTGGGCCTTGTGGTTGAACCCCGACACATTGGAGTCAGAAGAAAATGCCCCAGCCGCATGCCCCACTTCGACCGGCAAAAAAGGTGTACACGACTGAGCTGGTGATAAAAAGAACCACTGAATTTACCAGATTAAGAGTACAGCAACGATCTTAGATAGTAAGTTCACATATGAACTCAAAATATGTATCTCCATCAGTAGCTCCACAAAGTCATAAAGACCATGTGGGTGTTACGCAGGAGAGTTTTGTATAGCGCACTCACAGCCTAAGCGGCTTTCGGTACACATTCGGTAGCCAACAGACTTCATCTCACGCAACAAAGAGAAAGTGGGAAGCATAGCAGAGTTAGGAGAGCAGTTGAGGTAGTGAGTAGCATAGAAGTAGCAGTTCAGGACCGCTGAAAAAGATGTGCCATAGTCGGCAGTTGGAGAGTAGATGTCATGGTTGTGTGCAAGGCCCGAGGCCATACCCTGTCAGTCAAGACATGCCAGAATTATTTCATTAATGCCAGAATTATTTCATCAAGGGGGAGGAAGGTGTGAACACCTCACCTTGCCTGTCAGGATGATTCCTTCCCAAAAGTCGGCATCACAACTGTCGGCTACATCATCATCAGATGACAATCTATCATTAAGTCTTTCTTGGAGACTCTTCCAGTACTGGACGAGTTCGAGGAGATGCCTAGGCTCACCATATGCAACACGGCCTCGGCCGATCACGAGCCTGCAAAGTCGCGCGGCAGTTGACTACACACTGAGAGCATGAGTCGCAGCACTGCTGCCAGCACGGGTGGGGGGCCTCCCAGAATGCGTGCACGAGTCGCACGGCTACTTCGTGGCAGGAAAGAGCTCACATATCCACGGAGCAGAGAGCATACACTTGCCCCGACCTCGAAGGGGTGGAAAAGTGGCTAGATGAAGGAGTCGCTCACACCGATCCAGCATCACACCAACCCACAAGAGGCACACCTCTATTGGGGCAGCATGCTGCCAGAGAGAAGCTGGCCGTCGCAGCTGCAACCACAGGCCCCATTGCTGCCTCCTGCCTGCACTGGCTGAACGACGGCCCACGCGGAGAGCGATGCAATTTCGTGCAGCCAACTAGAACACGCGGCAGCCGGTCACGTCGGCTGCACTCTCTCGGCTGCCTTCGAGAGAAAGAGGCAAGGCACGCTCACTTACCGCAGGCCAGGGTTTAGTGCAGCCGGTGCTGGCAGCTGCACGGCAGCGTCGAGCAACGCCGGCTCTCCGCCCGGCGGGACTTGAGGCCCCGCGCTAGCCAACTCTTCGACGCCGTCGGCAGCCGACGGGCATAGCAAGCTCAGCCTCGGCAGCAAAACGCTGTCATCAGCTGCCAGTGCTGCAGCAGCAGGCAGTGCCACTGCTCGGCCGTCGGTTGCCGGAAGCCCAAACTCGCTGACGACATTGGCAAGACGCTCCTCCAGCTCGTCGCCAGTCGGAATGCTGCCGATGCCTATAACCAGCTTCAGGTCAGCCAGAAGATTGCTGGACGACGGCAGGTTCCAGTCGGGGCAGTCGACCGACGAGCAGCAGCAGCTGCTAGCAGACGCTCTGCAGTCGTCGCTGCCGCCGTCACCACCACGACGACCGGCGGTGGCGGGGTCGCCGGCCGCTGAGGCGATTGGCATCGTACTGCTGCCAGTGCCACTGCCTTGCCCGAGCCTGAAGCTAGACGCACCGGGGAGGCCGAAGCCGCAGCTGGCGGCAATATCTTTTGCTGCGACGGCGCCGTCGGCGGCAGTGGCTGCTGCCGTCCTGCCGAGCGCACTTGCGTCCCTTCCTCCTCCGGCTCCGCCGTTCAGCTGCAAGCCCGCCATTCGCCTGGCCAGCTGCAGCAGCTCCGCCGTGCTGGTGGCGGTGCGCTGGCGAGGCTGCAGCGCGTCGGCCAGGCGGCTGCGCAGCCTGTACCAGGCTCGATCAAGGCCATGGTGCTGCTGCTCCATCGGCTGGCCTTGCAGCAGGACGGTGCGAAGCTCGTCGCAGAGGACGGCATCACAGAGCGATCGCCGGCAGTAGCACACACCCAGGTGGTAGGCGATCAGGTTGTACAGCAGCAGGCAGAGGTCGCTGCAGACGAGGTAGTGCTGCTCGCATGCGCTCGAATGCAGCGCCAGCCGGCTCACGACGGCGCACAGCTCGCAACCATCGGCGTCGGAGGAGGAGAGTGTTGCCTGTGTCTCGGAGGCAGCAGCAGCAGCGGAGTCGATGCGAGGTCCAATGCCCGAGGAAAGATAGTGGACGAGGCATTCGTTAAAGGCGGCAAACACTTGGTGCCTCAACCTCACCACGGGGTCGATGGCTGGGCGTACCGCTCCCGGCACCGGGTCAAGGCCACCGTGCTTGAGCTACAGCGGCAGTGCTCTCAGCTCAAGACAGCGCTCGGCCAGTGTGCAAACGTCGTGCTGAGGCGATGAAACTGCCACGATGCAATGTACGCAAAAGTATGCAGTGCAGTGTAACAAACGCATGGGCGAGAAAAAGAAAAAAGAGAGAAAGATTGCAAGGGAGCGACAGGACAAGAGTGAGAGAGAGACAGGCAGAGGGAGGGAGAGGGGCAAGTGGACAGAACATTCAGACCTAGTGAACGTATGCACATGCACGGCAGAAGAAGGCACTCCTACTGTGCACCTATTTTAAATATTAATATTATACTAAATATATATATATAATTAAATATATATTGATATAAATTATATTAAATATATAATTAATTTATATATAAATATATAATTAATTTATATATTAAATATATAATTAATTTATATAATAAATATATAATTAATTTATATTTATATAAATATATATTAATATATATATATATATATATATATATATATATATATAATTAAATACATAATTAATTTACTGGCCATTAAGCCAGTCATTGCCCTTGCCAGAACAAGGCTGCTCTACGCTCGTGGATGAGCAGCATGACCATCAATCCAACGATGATAAGAACTCGTGGACGGCCACTCTACTCGGGCAGGCAATGGTCTCAAATCACTCAGTCGATGCCAGCCCCCTCCAAGTTAAGCAGAGGTGAAAGGGGGTAGAGCAAGGCAAGACAGAGAGCTCTTTCGGCAGCCTTTCATGTGATGAGCCACCAACTAGCATGACCTTAACCCTGGGTCACAGCCCAGGGGTAAGGCGCTCGCTCTCTGCGAACCAGGTCGTGGGTTCACGTCCTGCAGTGGGCAATCCTTTATTGCTCACTGCAAGCGGTGGTGATAGCGGCTAGTCTCTAATGCTGCTATATAAATGAGGCTGTTGAATCAACTGACCTCCTTTAACGAGAGTAATAAGAATAATAAGGAGCCTTATAGTTAACTTGCAGCAAAGGCACGGCAGCTATGTTGATGCATACTAAAGGCGATATTGACCAGGAATTTAAATCGACTAAAACCTGCAAGCTAGACTTGATTTCAAGCTAAAAAAGGCTGATTCACTATGAGAACACAGTCGTCACCCCAGCTCAAATGGATGAATCATAAGTGACACCCTAAAAGTAGCAAAAATATCTCTGTGGTTATAAGCACTCCTGAGGCAAATGAGTCAGACTCAACAGTTATCACTAACCAATCAATATGCTTTCTTTCCAGCATAGGTCAAGTACCTAAAAAGAGATTTGGTGCTCTTAGCATGCTGTACATATGTCTAACTCTTATACTAATAATCTCTGATAAAGTGATCGAAGGTGTTACAGCCCTGGGTCTTAGCCTATCGGTAAGGGGGTTTGCACTCCACGGCCCTGGTCGTGGGTTCGAGTCCTTCAGCAGACAATCTTTTATTGAATGCTAGCAGCAGAGTAATCGTGGCAAAAGCTCTTTTGCCCCTATATAAATGAGGCTGGTGAATAGGCTAATCTTTACTTTTCATTTTTACTTTGCCAATTCACACGAGCAAAACCGTAACGATTCACAAAGAATTGCTGGTGGACATTAACGATCAGCAAACACGAATCCATTTGCCAAGACAGGTGCCTCAAACCCAGAGACCAAACAACCAGGCAAAGGACAGGCGAGAGCAGCGAGCACTAATATCACATCTCAATCTGGCGGAAGAGTACCAATCAGCAGCGGCTTACCGTGCCGAACGCAAAAGCCAAATCGATGTCAGGCGGAAGACAGCCGTGCGCCTTTGACAGCCTGGATGTTGTGCTAGTCCTGGATGTGGTCCCGTGCTGTGCCAGCACTTCACGGCTCGGCTAAATAGAACACGCGTTCACCAAGTTCACGCAACGCGCCGCCACCGAAGCCAGCGCTAATGAGGCTTCAGCAACGCTTGGTGGTGGGGGTAGTCAGGCTCAAAGCAACAGCTCAGAGATCAGAGCTACGAGCAAAGGACACGGTCTATCCTAGAGCAAGACTCGGAAGTGGAAGCCACACTGAACCGCTGAGAAGCCCCGTCGTGAGGCGAGCTTGCCGCAGGCCAGATGTCACTGTCCGCGAGCGCGCGCCTACGAGGGAGCCGCAGCGGCAGGCAAGACCAGGCCCATAAACCAGGCCATCCCATGCACGTCTGGCACGTCGGCACGTGAGCGCGCAGCATCGGTGCGCGCACTCTTGCTCACAAGCAACCCATGCAGAGAGTGGCGCGACAGCAGCGCACCGGCAGGCCGATGCATGAGCCGCATTTGCGACCATCATGGCCCAACAAAAGGTCTGCATCTGACTTGACCAGCCTGTCTGCTTTGGTTTTCAGGAGGCTAGCACTCCTAACGATTTGGTCAACCCGAGCTGCAAGCAGAGAGCATGAGGCTAGCAATGAACACATGCGCAGTGCCACAGCTCCACTGGCCGAGGTCGTGGGCTCGAGCCCCGTGGCGCATGTGAAGTGACTGAATGGAGATTAAGTTCTCTCAGGGCGCTAAACAAATGATTTATATTTCTATTTGGCAGCCACAGCGAGCCCACCTCGCCGGGCGAACAGCGCTTCACAAGAAGAGTGCCGAGTATTCCCTCGAGCAGAAACTACGCTTTGGTCAGTGGAAGCTACCAACTAACAGAGGCACGGCCAGAGCATATGGATTACAGAAGTGTGCATGCCTGAGAGCAGCGACGTTCTTTCTGGCTACACATTTAAAAATAGACAGGAGACATCTAATCTCACAAGGTATCTGGCCATTGTTACCATGCTTATTAAGTCACGGAAGAATTGGCCAAAAACAATAGGAATTCTTAAATCGGTGACAAATGGCTGGATGGGGGAGGAGGCAGGCTGACCCGAGAAAATGCAACTGGATGGCAGCATGATATGAGCCGAATTTTCAGCAATCGAAGATAGCAGTCACAAGTAATAAATCCAGCATGGGCATTATGCATGCTTCTCGATCATGTGAGTGCACATTCAATCACAGAACGCCTTCCACAAACAGAGGAGGAGAATGGATGTAGGCAGAATGAGTGAGGAGAATGAATGCCGGCAGCTCTAGAGGGGGCAAGTTCCACGGTGAGCTGGCACTGAATCTAAAAGAAAACTAAACCAGCAAAAAATCAGTGATGGATGGCTGCTGAAACATCTCACAATTCTGGCGACCTCACGACCAGACACCTGCTGTGTGAACACTGCAAATAAACCACCAGTCTGTGGGCTTTGCTGAACCACACACACACACACACACACACACATATATACATGTATATATATATATATATATATATATATATTATATATATATATAATATAAAAAACTCAGATACCTTATACTCCTAAGCAATTTGACCCATACGCATGTGGGCTGATTGGCTGAGCCGATGAACTGTGCCTGGCTCTCCACGCTTCTCACACAGTCTTCGATCTGCGAGGGGGATTCGCCATACTGTACTCGCTGGTGCTGTACATCACGGGGCCCGAAGAAGGACCCGATCTGGATTTGCTTGCATGACCAGTATAGTGTTACCTTGACTTACGACTGTCCCAACTAACAAGTCCTTCGAGATACGTGCCGTCTCTCAGCCGATTTTTTGCTTTGAGTTGAGAGCTAAAATTTGGGTAATGAGCCAGCTTCAGTCACCCCACTACTAGTTGGTACAGTAAACGCCACAGAGAACGCCCCAACATCTGCCCACTCGTTCACTTTAAATGGTTAGCTCGAAGTGGAAGCATCAGTTGCAACCGAGCGTGCGACGGAGCTATTTAATGACACTTGCCTAACTACTTTCAGAAACATTCTGAAAGAGAAAATGAAACAGATCACATTGAACAGGTTTTTATCGAAAACTCCTGCAGATTAAAGTGGGGAAAGCGTGACAAAAACAGCAAAACTCAGTGAACAAGATTCAGCTATTTGTTTCAGTCTTTCATTTTCAACTCCGGCAGCATCTTTAAGTAGTCCGATCTCCAAGATAAATGGTGTACATTATAGTTGATAGAAACAGTTTATTGCAGTACATTCTATTGCACTGTGTTTCTATACAATATTAGTTATGCACAAGTGCATTTTTTAATTTAAACATGTGACAAATATCGTGGTATTTTTTTGGGGGGTCTAGAACAGATTAATGGCATTTGAATTTATTTCAATAGGGACAATTAATTTGACATACGAGTAAATTTGAGTTATGAGCTCCGTCATGGAACGAATGAAACTCGTAAGTCAAGGCACCACTGTCCACCGACATTGGGGCGGCCATCGCCTTCAACTGTAAGCAGCTCGACCGCTGCCTGAGCACTATCCGTGCTGACAAGTTCACCAAGTGGCTGTCCAGCCTCAGCAAATAGAGGGCCACGACGTCGACAGGCCGGCGGTCGACGATGAGAACGAGCTAAGACCCAGAAAACACGTCCGAGTTCGACCAAATCGAGGTCGGCACAGACCTACATATCGACGACGGCAACCTGTTCCCGGAGGAACAGGACGTCCCGGTGTTCCAGAAATGCCAGGACATGTAGTTTGTATAAACGAACGACATACATATCACATATCGATTATGTACGACATAACATATTCGAGAGAAATACTGGTACCTCGGCAGGCATGATAATTTTTCAAGGATTTTTATGATTGTCTTGGACAATGTGTATTATACATGTATACACTGTACAATATATGACCAGATCAGAACAATCGTAATTAACAGAACAATACATATACCAAGGCAACCATCAAGCAGTTCACCAACATTAGGAACCTGAGCGTCAGCCGGATCAGCGACTTCAGTCACAACGGCTGGCTAAATCAGAACGAGATGAAAACCTAAACATGTGCTTATGGTGCAGCTAGCTTTCATCCATGACACGGCAAACAGTTTCAAACACCAAATGCCAGCTGTATGTTGGAACTGCTCGTATGAGAGAGCTACCTCAGGCACTAGTCAAAGCAGCATCTTCCATCGGCTGCCAACACTGCGCAAGCTTACATTGGGAGGCAGTTTTTGCCTTACCTGAACTGTTGGCAATGCAACTGATATTTCCTGTGGTGTATGCTAAGTCGGCATGAGTTGCATGCACCAACTGCTCTTACAAATAATCAATAGTAATATAAAAATAACGAAGTAGCTACCAATGACTTTGGCCTACAGCTAACTTCAGCACAGTCTTATTGGTGGCGCAGATCTATTGGAGCAATTAGTCAGCCTGTCCCACCAGGAACTAGAGCTGCAGCGTAAATCTTAGCCAGCACTATCAACACGCCTGTTCGGCACGTGATAGACTCTTTTTTGTCTGTCGGAGCTGCTGCCTATCACAAGCTGGCTGTGCAGCCAACACAATCACGTATGACAGCATAACAGCTGCCTACACCCCTCACTGCAATCCTGCCCCTGAAACGGTCTTTCTAAAAAGCCTGGGCAGATCCAAATATGATTAACCTTTTAGCTATCATGCACACAGTCCGAGAAAAAGGTAACGCAAAACACTCACCTGGTCAGCATTGTCACCACCGTCAATCTCAAGGTGATAACATGGAAGGAGGTGGTTCAGGACCAGCATGCCTGCACTGCTGGCAGGCGCATAAGCTCCTATCACCTTGACTGTATAACCTTGCGAAAAGGCGTGGGTAAGTAGCAGAACCAGCCACAGCCCCGCACTGTCTGCATCCTAGAGACTTGGAGTAACAAGCCCGTCACGTCAATAGGCCCTATAAAACATGAAAACCAAACGTCGTTTCGACATCATCTCTCGAAACACCTTCGATTTTGTCTAAAAATTTTTGTCTAGGATCCCTACTTGAATGCTAGAATCGCAGATCGCAGCAGCCGACGGCCAAAATGCACTACTTCACGTCATAAATCACATCTTCAGTAGAGGTACAAACCGGTTCCCAAGAATTATGTGCCGACCACCACGCACCTTAGAGCTCCAGAACTTACCTGTTAATATCGCCGGGTAAACTTCCGATAACGAGAAGAAGCGAATCACACTCACATTTACAATATCTCTCAAGAACTGACACGCATAAGACCATGAAAAAAGAGCGCTTCACCAAATCTTAAATATCATCAAGGTATACTTACAGGCATAATAATATGTGATCTATCTGCGATAATATGGGAAGCGAGGTTTTCTAATGTCTACATCGGCACCCGAGGTTTTCCAAATAACAGTATTTAAAGCTTTTTGGTGGGCACGGAAACGATTAACTCAGCCCTGGATTAATTACGCTTAAAAATCACTAGAATACATGTGGGAAGGCACGGCATGCAATACAATATGAGTATCGGGAAATCTATACCGATATAAACAATAGGAGCTCAAGCAACGTTCAAGAAGCATATGAAGCCTTTAGCTGCCCGGTCAGCAAACAGCACAGCTAACACGAACAATCCTGGGGCTACAGCCATGACTAAAACAAACGCATTCCAGAAAGATTAACGTAGATCTCTCCTATGTGTCCGTCCTCACACATAGCACACAGATTGTGGGGCACTTAAACTCACATGACGAAGTTTAGTCCCAGCTTCCAGTCAGCAATACCAAAACATCTATTGAGGAAGTGAAACCTTAGATGTTAGTCAGTGTACAATTAGCTATGGAGAGCTTCCATAGTACATAATATTATTAAATATTATATATATATATATTTTCTTTTTAAACAGCCCATAATGAAACCAGATGTTTACTAATAGTGATCGACGTAGGTAGGTGAGCTCGCCTGCATTGGCATAGATACCTACAGACATGAACATGTGCAAGGCGGGCGAATGTGGGCGGGGCTAGTAATTAGCGGCTAGCTAAGAAACGCCGCGCTGTACTGATCCTCCTTCCAAGTGAAGCTCGAGCCTCGTAGAAAGCAAGCATAAATCTGAATATAGAATGTTATAACTTATAATACAAGCAAAAATAGGCATTTTGGTGCTGGTTGAACGCTGCTGTGAATCTCTTCAGCTTAGCGGACGTCAGACCGGCCATAACCCGGGGGGGGGGGGCCCATCTTAACGCTTGTCTTTAGAATTCCCACTCAGTATGCAATCAACCCCTGGTAATAAATGACACGATTTCAGAAAAAGGCCCCCTTGATCGAGATCTGGCTGAAATCGGCTAAGTGCCAGACCATAAACGACGTCACCCGAGAGGCTTCTCCTTCTTCCAAACCCCTAGATCAATCAAAGCTGGCAGTTAGCCATCGTTATGGCTCGCTCATTTTTCTATTGTATGCATTTTCAGTCCCCTCGAAACATTCTTTCAAATCTCTTATTTTGAGGTCATCCGACAACAAGCTGGCAATAATGCCAGTAGTTTATCATCCTAAGGTGCCAAATCTTCCTTCATGTAAGATTTCTCTTACCTCATTTAGATTCTGTGTACAAGAAATCGATCTTTCCTCGTTATGGGTAATTTCAACATTCATTTTGATAACTTATCTGACGCTTTAAGCACCAAATTTCGCGCACTGACTGACTTCATTTTCTCTTGTGGCTCATGTGCATGACCCTACTCACATCAAGGGTCACACACTCGACCAAAAACTAAATAATTGTTAGCATAGCGCCTTAAGAGAATTTAATCTCTATTCAGGCGCTTCACATATGCCACGGGGCTTGAGCCAATGACCTCGGCCAGACCTTGGTCGGAGCGAGTACCTTAACCACTGGGCCAAACGAGCGAGGCACTACTCTTCGAGAGCCCAAGAGTCCGAGCCTACGGCAACATTCAGCTAAGTGTAACTTGGACTTTTAATGAGTTCTACTGGCTACTCAGCCGCTCGTACCTAGTGCTGTAGTGGTCTACCTTCGGGGTCAGGATCGTCGCTACCGATCAGTGGCATACGGTAGGTTTAGTATTAATCGGGCTTCGGGAGTTCGCATAGTTAACTTCCTCAGACCTGGCAGGCCAAGTAAATCGCTTGCACCGGTGCATGACCGTACTACTTTCAGCACGCAGCTGTGGCTGCGTGTGAGCGCTGCATTTCATGGTCCACCGGTAGAGCACCGTAGGACTAACGCTTGTGCTGTTACTCTATAAAAACACTGTTGAATCCGAAATGCACATCCAAAAATGCTGATGTCTACGATCAACCATTTCCTTAACCACTCCCAGGTTAGCTCCCTAACTAGGGATCCTTGTGATGATCCACCTAATCGCTTTTTTAGCATCTTTGTCAACAAGATAGACAAAATCAGGGAGTCCATCCCTAAAATGGCAGCATCTCCTCCTGGAAACCTGTACCTCGATTCCATGCAGCACCTCAATGTCTGCATTCAAGGAGGTCACTAGTGACCTCGTCCCGAAGTTCATATCCCAATCAAAGAACACAGCTAGTCCTCTAGACCCTATTATACGGTCCTCCTACGACGCATAGATCTACTGCTGTCATGCATGACTAACATCGTAAGCATCGAGGCTTTCATTAGACTCAAGTCATGCTGCCCCAACACGTTTCAAAAGGCTGCTGTCAGGCCACTACTCAATAAGCCAACTCTAGACCAAGAAAACTAAGGCAACTTCCGCCCATTCTCCCTTGCACCTTCTAGTATCAAAGAGACTGGAACGAGTCGTGGCAGACCAGCAGAATTCACATATTGAAACTTCAAACCTAGTTAGTAAGTTTCAGTCTGGTTTTAGAGATATTTTCCCCAACAAGTCGCATTGCTATGGGTGTGTAACCACTTTTTTAGGAATGCAGACGGTGCCTAATTTTTTGCTTACTTTGCAAAGGCACCCCTGAATTTGAAAATAACGATTGGGGAAACGTTCGGGGGATGTGAAGGGTTTCAGATAGTTATTACTGGTGCCTCTCGGGCTTCTGTGACTGCGCATCTCAGAGCATCGCTCCTTTCTTAATTAACATCAGTATTTTAAATGTGGATTTTATTCGGAAGCTTTTTGCAAATACAGCCAGCGGTCAAGTTGAATGATTATTTAGGATACAGTTTCGCTGACGAGCTCAGGCCATTGAAACATTATTTTTTCTTTGTGAAGAAGCACAGAAAGACATTAATTTTGAAGAGGAAATTAGCTCTGAAGTCTCCGATATCCACTCCCATTGCATAAAAATCAGAAGATGTGCATTCATTTATCGAACTTTCATCCTTTGATACTACCAGCTCATTCGCCATGTTCATTAGCTCACACACACACACACACACACACGCGCGCGCGCGCGCGCACGCACGCACGCACGCACACACACACATATATATATTTGTGTATTTAAGCAAAGATTTACCTTCATAAGCCGTTGCCAAAGGCCCCGAGCGATAGCGCTGCTTTCATATTCAGCTGATTTATAATTCGAGGGCTCGCCTTCCATTGAGGCCGTAGTCATTTATTTAAATCTCTACCTACTTCAGCATTTGCAGCTACCACGAATACCGTAAACATTGTAGACAAGACAGACACTCCAGATGCCCTCGGTAATGGCTTGAGCTGACTATATGTGACAGGTCGAAACTATTCACCGATTCACCAGCTGTGTTGTACTGACACTAATAAACAGTCATACTAATAATAATGAAAATAAAATTAAGTAATTTTGCTCTCTGAAGTAAACGAATCTCTACATAGATGCTTTATACTCGGCGAAAAGCAACAACGAAGGAATAGCCACTGAAAAGCGAGGACTAATGCTTTGACTTATGCATAGGACATGCAATAGCACATATAAGAAGACACTCGGGGCGGGTACTGGTTAATTAAAACAGTGGTTAGTTCTTAAAAAGTATTGTAAAGTCGATCATCTAACAAGACTTTACAGCTCCACGGATTCAGCTGAACACGGTCCCGAGAGACTAATAGATGACACTGCTTCCTGTCTATTTCAAGGGCACAGCAGATAAACAGCTAGCTGATATCTACCAGCACTCCAAATATCATTTGAAGCAGTGCTTGTAACCGACACATTGCCTTGCCATTGTCAAATTTATCAATGCATCGATTCAGTAACAACTTATTATTTACCAGTTTTCATACACACATCAATAAATTCAGCTTTGCTTTGTGTGCTTCAAAAATTTAGTTTCGAAGAGCCGAAAAACAATGATAGTTGCCGCAAGCAGTGTGCCATTACCGATAACGATGCTGACGAGTTAATTACTGTCTGGAAATCCCCAAACAATCCCCTGATAATTGCACCTGTGTTACGTAACACCAGATTCAGAGTCGTATGGTGGTATCAAACTAACCGTGTCACTTTCTGATCAAAGGAGATAGCACCCCCATGCTTGATTCCAACTTTCGAAATGCATCATCAGCGGTGGCCACTTTGCTAATCTCAGAGTTTGTGAACCGTTCGACAGAACCAAGCTAATAAACCACAGCGTTTTCCAAATTCGCTCATCTGAGCACCTTGTGCCTTATCGAGTACTTCTGGGTTCTGCTTTTTTCGCAGATTTTTCCGAAGAACCACACTAGTTAATATATAATTTTGCAGACAAGACATAACAATATTCTTCAGAATACGTGTGTACAGCGCCTTCAGAGAATTTAATCTCTTTCTAGGTACTTTAGAAATGCTGTAAAGAAAACAGGATGAAATGGTTAGTGGTAACATGCATTAGTCAACAGACATAATATGGCTAGAGGTAACATGCATACTATCAACATATAAGTAAGTTAAGTCGTAACATGCTGGGTCTGGTGTACTGAGACAGCGGACTACTCCGGAGGTAGCCGAGGAGGCGAAAACAGCGAACCCACTTGCAGAAGCTGTTTCCCAGTCTTCGTGCTAGCCATGAGGCTCGGTTCCTCGTTTCCGAAATCAACGGCATCAGCCTGAGCCGTCTTGATCTGTGCGCGACTGCTCGCACAAACATAACACACAGTAATAGCACGCATATGCACACAAAGGTTAAGTCACAATGACCCATTAAATGCTGTGAAAAAATAGGTGCGTTTGTAGCTTCTTTTTAAATGTCGTCAGGGGATTTCGTGACGTCAATCGGGAATGATCCGGGCTTTGGGAGCATAAGAACTAAAAACACGGCCAGGAGGATTTGAGTTTCGTCCTAGGTATAGCTAAATGATTTGAGTCAGAAAGGAAAACGATGCCTAGCTTTTTGGTGGGGAGTTGTTCCAATAGGTAGGTTGGAGCTAGAGAATAAGAAACCTAGAAGTGAGTTGCAGAGCCTTGAAGTCGATAGGCTGCGTTGATTGGGAGCCCGTGCCGGTCGGCGAGAAGTGGTTTGCTGTGGCAACAGAAGGAAAGGCAAAGGCGTAGCAGTGAATCAAGTATCGAGCAGAGCAGTCTCCCATGGTCTCTGACTGTTGTAGACCAGTTTATCTCTCGTTCTCTCTATTTCCCCGTCTGTCTTCGTGCACCTGTGAGTTCGCTCGCGCACGCGCTTGTGTGTGTTTCCCTCTTTGTGATTTCGGCGGGTAAATTCGGCATCGTCGTATGGCACTCCCGCGAACGTCGAAGCTAATAGCATTTGGTGAAAGCATTTGGGAAGGGATCGTATTACATCGGATTACCTCTTTGGCTAGAGATTTCGAGAAGCTCCTGGGCGTATGGTGTAGAGAAACGCGAAAGTTCAGCGAAAAGTTACAGGAGCGCAGGTCGCATGCATTTCTGGTGAGTTGAGCGTGCAAGTATGGTTGAGTGCACGCAGAGAAAGAGGTGCGTTGTTATGCTCGCGCTCACTGTACAGGTCGGTACCCAATTCAATGATTGGTCCAGCTGGCGATGTTTAGGTTCTGATAGTGAGACTATAAGTAAACCCATACTCGACAGGCCGGCACCGCTCAAAACGGGGGCCCTACTAGCCAGCGGTTTCGGTTGTCTACTTAAGAGCTTTGCATTTTCGTCTATTCATGATACTTGTGCGCTTTCTCATGCTTGTCTAAGAACTTAACCTTGTTTGTCATTACTCTTGGATGCTGCTTCTTCGGCAGCGAGTTATCAAATGCCTTGATTACGATTGATTTTCTTAGGGCGGTATAAAAAGGCATTATTATTCTTAACACGCAAGGTAGCACAACAACGGGTTTGCCTGTAAGTAACGCTACGATTGGCACATCAATTTCCTTTCTGTTCTAATTGCTCTCTCGTTTACCGGACGTTCGCTTATCCTCGTTTCTTGGCAATCCGCACATTCCTGGTAACTCCCCAGGCCTTCCATTGCTTCCCTTTATATTTTCAACAAAGTGAGTTAATTCTTCTTAACTTAGAATGGCCCCGACTCTTGCGGAACTTGCATGACTAAGAATAATTAGTCAAAGTGTGGCACGTAAAGCCATGGCATTGCAAGACAGGGGCTTCGTTTACCGATTATTTTTGCGACCGTGGTAGAAGGTGGTGCCCGGGTCAGTAAATTCCTGGGCAGAAAATAACTAGTGAGATTTCCTTCCTCAAAGTCTCCCCATACATCAGCCCGCATGGCCTCATCTCGGTTTCTAACAACAAACAATTTGCCACATTAATACTAGGTCTGCGAACGTATTTATTATATAGTTCATTTGTACAGCGCATTAAGATAACATATTATCCATCCAGGAGCTTCATATAAGCCGCAGAGCTCGAGATTATGACCTTGGTTGTTGCAGGTAAGCAAATTACCCTTGGGCTAAACCAAACAATAATAATAATATAATTCATTCGTATAGCACCCTAAGAAAAATTAATCTCTATTCTGACACTTTGCATACACCACGGGCGCACGAGCCCGCGACCTCAGTTATCAAATAAATTAACCTTGAATTTGGTCGATGCGAACACCTTAACCACTGGGCTAAATGTAACCACCCACCCCACGGTATCACCAGCCTTTCCTATAGCAACAATTAGGCCACACACACTTGTTTGCAATTTCGGGTCCGAACGCCTCGCCAAGGCTGGCGATGGAGCAACGATGTTTACTTCTTTCATCGCACTGAAACGAATCTTCCCGAAAAGAACCCTGCCTGGGATAGGATCTCCTTATATCTCTTTATTACGGAGAGGATACTCTATAAATCTATCGTGCTACTATGTCACCACTTAGCGTGGGCACTGCCCATTTAGATTCAAACGGTACTAACATTCGTGTATTTACACCCAGAAATGCATGCGTGGCAAAACTATTCTGTACTCTAAGAGGGGTCCAAGCCAATGGTTTACCGTTGTTGCAGACCCAGTTTAAGCGTGCTGTCAAGTGGAACCAAATTCTCAGCTATCGTCTACCGAACCAGTAGATGACTGCTTGAAATTTTGACAAAACGAAACACAGGCTGTTATGATCCACTTTGATATCAATCCCTCGAATCTTTCTTTAGCATAAAAGTATGACTTTAATTTTAAAACAATTCAATTTACATTGATGCATTTTTCGTTGTTATAGGATGGCATGTGGAAATGGAGCGCACAGAAAATTCTTGGATTTGAGCTTAGTAAGAATAAGCGGGAGGAATAAAAAATTAAACAAAGCGAATGTGAAAAGTGAATCGATGGAAATACTGTAGTGGACGGTTACTTGGAGGCTATGATTAATACAATGTATAGGAGTGAAAATGACAGCGCTGACCTATAGTCAGTGATAGCTGAGGTTTATTTGAGACAAAAAGTATTCTATGTGGCTCGTAGTTCTACCTACTATTTTTTATATGAACCATTTACATGCAGCTAGTTAACTAAAAGCTATTTGGTTACTATTTACTTCTGAAGTTCGCTAAACGAAGTATGAATTTCCTCGAGAGTGCCTCAATCCGAAGGAGTAGCAATCTAGAGTGTGACGGCGGAAGTTCCTATATTTTTGCCCTAAAATAAGGTTGGGAAAAAATTTCCAAAATCGATCAAGAGTCGGATTTCCCGTGACAATTTAAGTAAGTCATTCAAATTTTCTTAAAACATGACGTTACAGACAGTTAAAAATTAGATTAATGAGTTTGCATGTGCAAAGACCCAAAAATTAAGTTGGAAATGGATAAACTTCAAGTTCTTTGGCTGGCAGGATAGCTGCAATGCTACTGAAAAAGACTCGATAGTTTTCTTGGCACATGCAGCTCTGTGTCTAATTAGCACTGACTGACTCACCGAACGGCAATGTATTGCCCCACTGGAAGCCAAAGAGGCAATACATCTGCCACTGGGCAAACGACATGTACTTTTTGGAGGGCAGATATAATCGTTCTATGTAATGCTGCTCAGTCTAGCATGTCACTAACACGATACATCTTGAGTCGAATCATCTCCAGTTAAAATTGTTCCACGTTATTTGCAACTTATGCACAGTGTTCTGTATCTGATGCTAATGTTCTGGCATGGCGTCGTACATGCTTTTGCAAGGCCATGACGAGCCCCTGTCACTTCTTTGAAGCGTGCTTAATGGCCAGGCAAGTGGCTCGATGAGCGGTCCACGGTCGGGTGTAAGAGCTATCAGCGATGGTGTGGTTCACGTGGTCTGACAGGCGCCCGGCAGCGAGGCAGCTCGGGCGGTGCAGGTCAAACCAAAGAGACATCTGATGAGCGCTGTTTCACGATGAGTGGACGAGTTAATTTAACAATAATATTAGTGATAATAAAATTAATGTAAATAAATTTGCTTAGGACTCTAAGAGAACTAAACAACTTTCAGGGCTTCTTTGGTTTCTCTCTCCTTTCTTCTCTCGTCCCATACGGCTCCTTTTTCTCGGCCGGCTTACGATCGGCACAATTTTTCTCCAGTGCAGTGTCGCTCTGTCTGAGCAAAAAGTCACGAAGGAGCGTGTGTCGTGAAGAGCGATATCGAAAAAAGATGCAAGCTCCTGTATGTCGCTCTCGCGCTCTCTTTCTCTCTGCCTTTTTCTTCGTACCTCCCTTTAATTTAGCTTGAAGAGCCTCGTCGGAAAATTAACCATTGCGCTTCTTGAGAATGCAGTTTTTAGAAAAGAGAAAAAACCTTTTTAGACTTTCCGCCACTCAGAACGTGGTAAAAAATAATCAAGTTCTCCAAAACTTCTCTCCGAGAAGGCTCTTTAGGTTTAGGATTTTAGTACTCGAGGCATGCTTTCGCTTTGGACTTAGTCACTGATATATATACTACCTCTGAAACTGCAAGATATTTAACTAAATGAACGAGTAAATATTTGCAGATATGACTAATCTTGCTCGTTCTAATCATATTTTGTCTACTGCTCCGAAATGACGCGATTGATCTGTTCGAAATAGATCAGACTAACTACCTATTGGCGTCCCCTTTACTTTGAGCGGCTGCCTGTATTGATGTATGCAAAATAAGATACTCCACTACGAGCATAAACACAAAATCCGCATGCGATGGAAAAATTAAAAGTATTCTTGCATTTATCGCATAGTACTAATGCAACGTGAGCCGATAGAGAGTATCCGCTACAAGTGCATGGAGCTCATTCTCACCGAAAGCGCTGGCTTTCGGACAAGGTAACTACCGCTTCTGTGGAAACGATAAAGTCGTGTCCGTTCGCACAATATGGCGAATCAGTAAACTTTCTATATCTTTACCAGCCTATAACCATGAAAAATCACGGCAAATTCTGAGCTTTCCTGTGGCAGGTGGGCTTGCGTGCTGGATGACCTAGCTGGAGTGGAAACACACGCTCCTGTCCAGTTTCAGCAGTGTGGCGTGAGTGGATGTCACTGTTTTTCTCTGTCTATGTTGCCCAATAGTTTTGCACAAACTCTACGTACTTTGCTCCGTTTTATTATCAATCCGTTGCTATCAATTTTCGGAAATTTCTCCTCAAGTTTACTAAAACTCCTCTCTATTGCTAAACTCCTCTCTTTTGGTGAACTGAAATTTAATTTGCAACTAAGAAATTCATTTTGCTGTCTTCGCTTTGGTCAGAATCAGCAATCGATCGATTCACAAGTGACCTCTTTTTAAGGGAGGCGCGTACGCACATTTTACATTGTATAAGTCAATACTCTTGCTATCGAGAAGATACAGGTACGTCAAAATTAGGTCAATGCAAATCTGAGGGCTAGATAAGGACCAGCGTCACAGCGACTCGCGAGCTTTGTGAGTCACTGTGTCCAGAAAGCAGGCGCCATATTAACTTTTACGTTCAAGCACTGCAAAAAATTTAAAGTGTATACATCGACGGAGATTTTGATCTAAGAACCACATTCGTCGGATATGGGTACGCGTCCATGGTATGAGACTCGACATTTTAAATTCTGGCAGGTGACAGGACTGAGCTTTCATATTGCTGCGAATATGCTGCCACAGCTCCTGCACTTAAGTACTTCGGCCAAAACCACCGCGCTCGTAGCGATTACAGTTCTTGCCGGCCGGCGGATGACAAATACCAGCCAAGTTGGCACCTCAAAGCTGCTGCTTGCGAGTCGCCGATCCTGCCTCAAAATGCGCTAGACAACGGTAACCAATGGTTGCTGCTCATAGAGAGCTGCAATAAAGAGCACCCGTGCCTCAATAGCTATAAAAAGCCCATATTTTTATCGTAAAGCAGTCTATTTCGCAGCCACAGAGAGACGCAACTGTTCAGCAGTGGCTATATATAGCGTACAATTCAGTACAAAGCCCGAACCGCTACTGACTATTACACCAGTTAGGCTTGTAGCCGAGTTCCAGGGGTCAAAGGCTCGTTCCCGCGAAACCCGGCTATACTCCGGCCACGCTGCCGCTCGCCATGCCGCTGAGCTAGGGTAAGACGAGCGGCCGTCAGGTTAAACCTCTTTATAATAACGCATGCGCAAACAACAACAGGGGAACTAAACAAGTCTACAGGGAGGGTCCTAAACAAAGCACACTATAGGGGCGCAAGACGACGGAGCAAGCGCGAACAAACGTGTTAGTTGGTCAGTCGGCTTCCACTGTCACACCCTCGCCGGCCTCCGTCCCACCGGTACAAGCGTACGCCGTACACGACCCGGCTAGCTGAGTATTCTGGGATAGACGGAGCAGACGTCCACAACAGTCGAGAGCTTCCGCCGAAAGACGCCAACTTACGGTGTGGGGGGGTCACGAACACGCTACGCAGGGAATGCGGAAAATACAAGTCTCAACAACGAGCGTGCTATCCAGCTCCGCTCAGGCCTTGGGTACTCGTCGCCTTGCGCGCGTGGCCGCATCGCCGGAGCACGCCTGCAACCATCCAGGTGCATAACTCGGCGAGACCGGGAGCCTCCAGCACGACTTACTCGGCCAACTCCTCCTACCCAAGAGCCACGGTGGTCTCACGTCGCCGCACATCCGTCCAAGCCGTAGGTCCGACCCCGGCCTAGCCGGTGACCCTTGACCTCATTATAGCCGCCCGGTCCCAGCCAACCGAACATAGCCTGGGCACAGGCTTCCTAGGCCGCCTAGCAATAGATTGTGGCATATTTGGCTCGTAAATTCGAATCATGATGATACTGAAGCTTTGAAAAGTTTATAAATTGGCAAAGTCTATTCAAAAAAATGATTCGACGTTGTATCATGTAAGTATCTTGGATAGACCTTACAGATATATCTTATTGCATGCGAAGAGGAATAGATATAATAATAATAATAATACATTTAGTATTAATAAATCTCTTATAGCGCCAATAGAGAACTCAATCTCTTTCTAGGCACTTTACATTTTCTGTAAAGGGAGCATGATTGAATGGTTGGCGGTAGAATGCTCAATGAACAACAAGCTTAAAATTGTTAGTGGTGACATGCACAGGGTTCGAATGAAAATGCCTTCGAGTGATCTATTATATGGTTAGTGGTTATTTTTCTGTGAGATGAGATACTTTGGCAGACACTACCAAGATCTCTATGGCTCCTAGTTCACATTTAAGATTGGACCGATTACACATTTTACAGCTAGGTGATATTCCACATGACTTACCAAAAATATGTCCGTTTTTCCGAACATACAGATGGTTTTCTAGAATTTCTTGGTAAGTTTGCTGTAAAATGCTAGAAATACTGCGGTGCGCAAACAATAGGCCACATTTTGTTCGAGAAAAGAAATTCAAATTAGGCAAATGCATTTACAATAACGGCTACAGCGGCGCTTAGTGCGACTTCAATTTTGAAGTTGGCGAGGGCACACCGGGGCTCTCCGGTTTTTCCTGGAAGTTGGAATACAAATAAACACCTACATTTACCACCTGAATTTAGATAAACAGTAAAAAATCAGACAACGATGTGTGGTGGTTTCTTCACGAACTCAGGCCAGCTAACCTGAATGGGGCAAGGGTGGTTGTGAGAGGTTTAGAACGGTGTACTTAAGTACTTAACGGGGTACGCCCATTTCACCCCTATAGCCGGATGCGATGAACGGTACAGCGAGTCCATTCTCAAAGAATTCCTACCGCGGCGTGGCTCTCGCTAACTTTTCCCGAACCGGCGGGTGTACTTCTATTCCGGGGAGGTCAGAATGTCCCAAGCGGGAGTTATCTCGAGTTTGCCGAACGAAATCGTCTGCCTTATTTTATCGCATTGCGGCACCGTAGACGTCGTTAACTTTTCCATCGCCACCGGCATGGTCGGTCAACTCGGACCGGTAGTAAGGTGTGTTTTAGCCCTCGTTAAGCTTTTGCTGCCAGAAATCTGCGCGTTGTACAGCCGCCGCAGCTGACGGCTTAAATGTTTGCTCCAGTGTGCGCGCTGGTTTATTTGGAACAGGTGGTTATTAGAGGAGGCCGTGGGCCGCCGGTCGACTTTAACTACAATTATTTTCGTGGCCTATCCCTCGGATATCTCTAGTTTAATTGCAACTTGAGCTTACAGGTTTTGGCTGCCAATTGTGCCGCCCCGAAAGCCCCTTGGGCACGGAGAGCGTTGTAGAACAATTGAGTGAAGTGGAACAGAGTGAAGGGGCCTGTGGGCTCTGGCCCTCCCCCCCCCCAGCCGTCACTGACCCGAACGACCGGGCCGTGTTGCTGCCCGACGCTTTTACTGCTATGGCCATCTGCCTTGGTCAAAATACAAGTCTGGCCCAAGCTTAACTTCTTCTTGGGTCTTAGGTAATGCACTTAGTGCTGCTCGCTTTGAGGAGTTCCACATTCGAATGCGTATGCACATACACCCGCATGCATGCATGCAGCGCTTGTATTCCCTATATTGGCACAAGAACACAACTGTCATGCCCAGCGTCGAGTCTTTGTTGACGCGTAGGCAATTCACTTGCGCAGAAGTGCTTTTAGTGATAGCTATATTCTTCGCAAGTTGTCTACCTCGCCGAAACACCGAGCTCTCCTGCCGATGGCTCAGCTTGCGACCTGTGCGTCAGTCGATGCTGCCCGAAGGTCGCCAGCGACTATTATGTTTTGTGAAGCCACCCCGGTGTCAATGTATCCATCTATTTATTTGTTTGTTCGTCTGTCAATTCATTGGACCAATTTATCTTTTGTGCCACTGCATGTTGCAAAGCTCTCAGATGTGCTGCTGTAAGCTGTGGAGCCCCTCAGTTGGCATATTGGCTGTGAAAAAAAGTTCTTGCATGCTAATCCACCATGTATTCATAATAATAATAATAATAATAAAGGTTTTGTCACTAACTTTCAGGTCACTTCATTCTTTTGCTCCAGCCTATCTCTCAGATCTACTCCCCCCACCAGGCCAAGCATCGTACCACCCACTTTTCGGAATCCAACAGTTCACCAATACTTCGTGCAAACCTCAAATCCTTTGGAGACCGTGCATTTAGTTCGTATGCTCCCAAAGCCTGGAACTCCCTCCCGACCTGCGTCACAACATCCCCTGACATGACCACATTTAAAAGGAACTTAAAAACACCTATTTAGGACAGCATTTAGTGGGTCCCTGTGACTCGTCCTTCACGTGCTTATGCATTGCTGACACTGTGCATGCTGCCACTAACAACACTTGCATGTTGACCCTGTGCATATCACCTGTAACGATGTTATTCATGTTGTTTATCAAATATGATATTACTCACCATTCAATTGCGTTTCCCTTGGCAGCAAATGTAAAGCACCTAGAAAGAGATTGAGTTCTCTGAGGGTGCTTTATCAAGTGCATAATAATAATAATAATACATTTGATATAACACCCTCAGAGAACTAATCTCTATCTAGGCACTTTACGTTTGCTGCAAAGGTAGCATGCTCGATAAACAACAAGAATAACATGGTTAGGGGTGACATGCACAGGGTCGGCATGCAAAGTTTGGTAAGTGGCACATGCACAGTGTTAGCTCGCATAAGCACATAAAGGACGAATCACTGGGCCCACTAAATGCTGTGATTAATAGATGCGTTTTTAGTTTCTTTTTAAATGTGGACAAGTCAGGAGATGTCGTGACACAAATCGGGAGGGGGTAGAGTTCCAGGCTTTCGGAGCATACAAACTATAAGAACAGTCTTCACACAAGATTTGAGATTTGTACGAGGTATGGGTAAATGATTAGATTCTGGAAAGCAGGTGGCACGGTGCTTAGTCTGGCCGGGGAGTAGATCTGATTGGTAGGCCGGAGCCAAAGAATGAAGGGACGAAGTGAGTGACGAAACCTTTATGTCGGTGCATTGCTTGACTGGGAGCCAGTGAAGGTCTCCGAGAAGTGGTGTGATGTGGCAGCTGCAACGCTCGTGACAGACAAGCCTAGCTGCAGAGTTTTGCATCAGTTGTAAGCGCCTGAGTGCACAGGCCGGTAGACCAGCAAGCAGTGAGCTACAGAAGTGGAGACGTGATGTCACAAATGCACGGACTAATTTAGATGTGGCATCCCTGTCTAAAAAAGCCCGAATTTTAGAAATGTTTTGTAGCTGAAAGTGGGCAGACTTGACTATGGAGCTGATGTGGTCGTCTAATGAGAGGTCACTTTGGAACATGACACCCAGATTTCGTGCAGATTCAACAGGAGATATGCTGGCAAAGCCGACTTTGAGCATTAGTCTTTTCAATTTCTGAATCAATTCATTCCTTCGTTCACTTGCATGCATTTGTTTGCTCCTTATGTTCATTCACGACATACCAAAGAGCTGAGCAGCCATATTAGATAGGTGTGGAGATTCCTTCCAAGTTTGGTAAAGCAAGTAGCTGCTAATACATTATTTTAAGCACTCTTGCATGCATCTATGTTTGTGCTATGTTTGGGCTTGTGTATCTATGTTTTCGTGCCCCTGGATCTTAGCCTAGGGTTAAGTAAGGTGCTTGCACTTTATAAAACAGGTTGTAGGTTTTAGTTCTATAGCATGCAATCCTTTATTTTCCTCTACAAATAGCTCCACTACATTATCTTTCATCGTTTCAGCACCGGTCGATAAGCCCCAGGATGCTTCACTGGCTTTGATACCCTCTTGAATGGGACAAGTTGGGCTAGGAGCTGCCTAACATGCCTTCCTACAATTGGCTACCAAGGCCAAGGTCGGCCTTGGCTTAACTGACTACATCCCGTCACATGGCTGGTACAGCTTATTATCCTTCGAAAATTGACAAAATCTGTAATCTGTTTTAGAGGCATGCTTGTACAGCAAGCAGCTGTCACCTGGGTGACACAGACGTTTTTGTGGATGTTTTTTCCTCAGCCGTTGCTTGCACTTATCTCCGTATGTAACTCTACAAAGACTATATGGTTGTCGCACTACAGAGTTCCTATAGCATAGCATATTCGAAGCCTTGTCGGCTTTTGGTATACATAGGTTTGCTAACAGACTCCAGCTCACTCACCAAAGAGCATAGCTGAGTCAGGACGGTAGCAGATGAAGTGAGAAGCGTCATCGTAGCAGCCTGACGGCTGGAAAGGGTGTCCCACAGTCGGCTGCAGGAGAGAGGATATTGTTACATAAAAATGCTTGAAGTGAGTACCACGGTTTCACAATCTAGGACCTTCAGAGCAAATGCTTCCATCATCAGCAGTCTTAAAGTAAAAGAGTGGAATGGCAAATTCATTGTCGTGAGGGTATGAGGGAGCTGACATTGATGTGGAAGTTCAGCATAAGGTGTGTGGCCTAACACGAGGGATCTAGGGCATTTTTGCAGGGCTAGCGGGATAAATACCATCCTGGTATTACATGCCGGCGAACCATTCGACAGCATAGTTCCTTCAGTACCTAACTATAATATCTTGCCTGCTGCATATCTCTCCCGGTGCATTTATCTGATGTCCTCATGTAATCCTGCTGTCTAAGTATTGTGCTATTGTAGAGAAGTGAATTCGGTGAAAGGCTCTCCTGAATTATGCAGGCATGGAAATTAAGTTTGGTGTTGAAACCTGGCTAATCATCCCTTTCGTGAAACTCTCACGACACGATTATTCATTCTAGTAATCCTGATAGCTTCATATGTGCATCTATGGTAGTATTCATGTGCACATGTAAGCAGCAACAGATCATCTAGTTCATTCGAGCCATGCCATGCAATGGGCAGTCGCTCTCACCTCTGGTTTTGGAGGTCGTAGGCTCGACTCTTCTATGGCATGGCATTCTTTTTTCCTAGCTTCATTCTTTTGGTATGTTTAATGCTTTATTGATCAGTGTTCACATAAACATTTCTTTGTAAAAAGTTTTAGTCACGGTTATCAGGCTTGTAGTTTTTATTAGCTCTTAGATCAGCAGCTTAGCCCTTTTTATTATTGTGTGGTGATGCTGACTGCCTGCTTTTGGCATCAATATGAATGTCATCAGTTTAGCGAATCTTCATCACTACCTCAACATTCTTTACTTTTTTATTTATCACACTCTTACTTCAGATCTTTCCTTACTCATTGACTCAGCAGCGCAGGGCAGCCAGGGAGCTAAGCTCCTTGACTGCCAGAGCAACTAGGCTGAAAAAACCCAAGGCTTTATCCAGCCGTTGAGTTCATGCATAAAGCAGGCTGAACTACTGATACAGTATACAACGGCTTAGCCGGAGTAGTGCCGGCTACCAACAGTCGAGGTTTCCTTGCTACTCTTCTGGTGCATCGCGATATTAGCACAGCAGCCTGTGAATCGTCATCAGTATGGTAGGCAAGGGCCTGAGACAATCTTGTGATTGTAGGACCTGCCCCGTAGATCTGGTTGTCAATCTGCTAGTGTTGGCAACATGTAGTGCACACATCCACACTCTTAGTTGTATGCTCACCGGAGTTTGCACAATGACCGTTATCACTTGTTTGCTTGTTTACACTGGTGATTGCAAAATAGTATGCTTGTTGGCATCCCCTACCAACTCAAAAGCAAGCATCTGTATTTCTGTTGGGCAGTAAATCATGCATACCGACAGAAAAAAATATATCTGGGCAAAGGTCAAGATATATGAAATACGTTCACCCTGTCACTGGGAGATCTTTGCTTACACTTCTACGATCAAAAATTGGTCGTGGTTTGTAACATTCAGTGGACGACCTCTTGAGTCGATAGCTTAGTCATATGTTTTTTGTATGTCGCCCCAAGAGAAATGAATCTCAATCCAGCCACAGTACATCTGGCCACAGCACATCATCATCCACAGTACATCTCCACATCACACCACTTCTCGCCGGCCTGCACTGGCTACCAGTCAAGCAACGGATCGACTTCAAAGTTTTGTCGCTCACTTTTAGGTCACTTCATTCTTTGGCTCCATCCTACCTATCAGATCTACTCCCCCACAAGGCCAAACATCGTACCACCCGCTTTTCGGAATCCAACAGTTTATCAATACCACGTTAATAATAATAATAATAATATTGCACTTGATAAAGCGCCCTCAGAGAACTTAATCTCTTTCTAGGCGCTTTACATTTGCTGCAAAGTGATACGCAATAGAATAGTAAGTAAAATCATGCTTGAAAAACAAACAAAATGAATAACATGGTTAGGGGTTACATGCACTGGGTCAGCATGCAAATGTGGTTAGTGGCAGCATGAACAGTGTCAGCACGCATAAGCACATCGAGAACGAATCACAAGGACCCACTAAATGCTGTCCTAAATAGGTATGTTTTTAAGTTTCTTTTAAATGTGGTCAGGTCAGGGGATGTTCTGATGCAGGTCGGGAGGGAGTTCCAGGCTGTGGGAGCATACGAGCTAAATGCACGGTCTCCAAAGGATATAAGGTTTGTACGAAGTATTTCTAGACTGTTGGATTCCGAAAAGCGAGTGGTACGATGCTTTGCCTGATGGGGTAGTGTATCTGAAAGATAGGCTGGAGCCATAGAATGAAGAGACCTAAAAGTGAGCGACAAAACCTTGAAGTCAATCCGTTGCTTGACTGGTAACCAGTGCAGGTCGGCGAGAAGTGGAGTAATGTGGCAACTGCGACGCTCACGACAGACAAGCCTAGCTGCAGAGTTTTGCACCAGCTGCAATCGCCTGATCGCACATGCTGGTAGGCCAGTAAGCAGTGAGTTGCAGAAGTCGAGACGAGATGTCACGAATGCATGGACCAACTTGGACGTGGTATCCTTATCTAAACAAGCCCTAATTTTAGCAATGTTATGAAGCTGAAAATAGGCTGATTTGACTGTGGAGCTGATGTGGTCGTCTAACGAGAGGTCGCTTTGGAATATGACACCTAGATTTCGAGCTGATGCAACTGGAGATATGCTGGCAGAGCCAATTTTGAAAGTCAGCCTTTCCAATTTCTGAATAACACTAGGTTTGCCCATAACTAGTAAGTTAGTTTTATGTTCAAACCTCAAATCCTTTGGAGACCGTGCATTTAGTTCGTATGCTCCCAAAGCCTGGAACTCCCTCCCGACTTGCGTCAGAACATCCCCTGACTTGACCACATTTAAAAAGAGTTTAAAAACACACCTATTTAGGACAGCATTTAGTGGGTCCCTGTGATTCGTCCTTCGTGTGCTTGTGCATGCTGACACTGTGCATGCTGCCACTAACCACATTTGCATGCTGACCCTATGCATGCCACCCCTAACCGTGTTATTCACGTTGTTTATCAAGCATGATATTACTCACGATTCAATCGCGTTTTCCTTTGCAGCAAATGTAAAGCACCTAGAAAGAGATTGAGTTCTCTGAGGGCGCTTTATCAAGTGCATTATTATTTTTATTATTATTATCTGGCTTCAAGATAAGCAATATGCAAAAGTAATTACAAGAAAGGTATCATATCTAGATTAGCATGCAAAAGTACACAAGAAGGCATTTTCGACCGCTGGTTTGTACCTCCACTGGTATGTAATTAAAAGCTTATGAAGTTATGCAGCTGTTTTCTATGCAGAGTTGGGAATTAGTCAGGATGATGTCGGCATTCTTTCAAATACAGAGTGTGGCTGGAAGTGTGCTCACCTGCAGCAACTGACTTCTTTTTCACATACATTTTTTGTTCTTTTACATTTTATTTTGCCATTTCTCTTTGGTTTTCTCATTGTCCCTATAACAGTGACTTTGATTACGATATTGAGCAGCTGTTTGCTTATGCCTTTGCTGAAGGCTACTCCCGGCTATGCTTTATAGGTTGAGATCGAGCAAAGATCTAACTCGCACAGTTGGTCTATCAGTGCATCGTGCAATCTGCCCACCCTGGGATTCTTTCTCCTTGCTACCAAGCTAAGAGGTCACACTGGAAAAAGGGCATGCCGACTGCTAAAGATGTTGACCTACCAACGAGCTTAGCTGATTTCTGGCTCGTTGTTTTGCCTGTTGAAGAGAAGCTTTGTTGTGACCGTGTTGCATGTTATACACTGCATGCAGACAGAGGAATTAATAGCTAATTGATTATTTTTTAACTCAATCTTAATTAGAAGCAGTTATCTAGAGTTGGGCATCTGTTACCATTGACTTAGCACGGTTTGCTATTTGTCCTCGCCTTTATTGATAAATCCATCAGCCTGGGAATTAAGTTCATTTTTTGCTGCTTCAGCCTGAATGGTGCATCCTTTTCTTCTGTCATCGTCGTCTGTCATTCTGTAGCTAGTGTCTTCAATTGTTAATATTGATGTGACCGTCTAGACAGCATGAACTCTGTGTTACTGGAGCTATGCACAAATTCACTTTCTCAACCATAGTATGTTCCCCCTCTCAGCCAGAGCATCTTGGAATTTGTGAACACGAATGGGTATTGCACTACCCTAGCAGTTCGAGCTCCCTCCACTGCACTCGGTGCACTTCCCACATAGGATGTGACTGCTGTACCAAAACGTCGTGCCAAAATTGAAAGTTGTTGAGCATTTGTCGACTGAGATCTAGAATGAGTCCGTATGTCATGGCCATTGCACTGAATTCCCATGAGCACGATGACAGATCAATCTCAACGCTTGCCCTTCGAGGAACACTAGCTGACAAGGCTTAAAAGATCATCACGTGATATTGCGATGATAGGATATGCAACCTTATCCAGACTTGCAACTTTCGTGCATGCTGCCTGCTAGCACGGTACTTGTGCTACTTTAGCCCAAGATAGGCTACGACGTGGCTTTTCTTAAATGATTTGATTGTTTGGAAGAATCAACATCCACCGTGCAAGACAGGTTTAGGATTTTTAGGTTTGTGTATGCAGGCTTTTACATGTATAACTTGTTAACTGGCTGCCCATTATTCTCTTTCTTTTGCTTTTTTTTTCAGGGGAAGGCCGGTGTGGCAAAATGCCATTGCTAACGGTCTGGTTTGAATGAATATATTATCTAATGGCAGCCTATTATCTGTCATAAAATAAAGCCAGTTAGATGGCACAGAGATTTCTCATCGACAGTGCATAATGTAGCTTTTAAACCAGCTTTACATCTTTTGTTACTCGGGTGGTAAGTGATCATAGCAAAGCCTCAAGTATAAGCTGCTTGACCGTTACAGGCGACTGTCGTTGGAAAACACAGAGCATGTGCTGTGTGATCTCCACGTGAAGGAACTAATGACTAGATTTCATGCTTACATCGAGTATGCTGACGTGAGCCACTGTACTTGGCTGAGAGCAGACTCTTTCCGGGGTCTGTCGAGGTGTTTTAATCTCAAGACATTGCTGAGTATCGACTCCACAGTTTCTCCGGCTACTATCAGCAGCGTTCTAGAGAGGTGCAAGCATCTGGAGACACTTTCGGTGAACAGTGTGCTATGGGACCTTTTACCGAGGCCGCTGTCAGAAATTGCCATGCAACAGGTTAGGCGCCTCATCAGCCTCTCAATGCTTGTCGATGGAGCTGACCCAATACACAGTGCGCATAATATGGCTTTGGAATTTGCTACTTGGTTATCAAACTCTGAAAATGTGGAGGGCGACCATAGAGCAGATCAACCTTGCCTTCGATCTCTTGTACTTATCGTTGACTGCTTGAAAAACAATCCACGTCACAGCCCTCAGATCCGGCTCAGGACACCTGACCAGTGCATTCAGCGATTTTACTCAGGTCAGCAATCAGCCAGCTTCGCAGTGCCTCTATTTTGGCGTGCAGTTGATTTTTCATCCCTTCAGACCTGCGATATGCCATTATATGCCGTTATGTCATGGAATCTGAATGAATGTCTTCTCGTCTGGCAATCGAATTCTGCTGCACTGCCGTGCAGTGGTGCGTGACTGATATCAGTGATTTGACTTGCAGGCACCGACCCTAGAGCTGAGCATGTCTTTTCCATGCTGCCTTGCCTTCAAAGACTGGATATTCGTGAGCTTCGTCGGCCGATATTGCCCAACATGTTTCATGTAAACTTTGAGAGCCTGCATCAGTTCCACTTTGCAGCCTCAGGCAGCCCGAATGCATCACGACGGAGTGTCAGCTTTCTTCGATGCTCGGCTAGCCATGCATCAGGACATGGTGCACTGCCGATACAATCGGCAGCTCAAAGCAGACCCAGAATACTAGCGAATGGTTGGTGCTGTATTTTATTTTGCTCATCTGCTCAATTTGTGTGGGATTCTAGTTTTCTAAAATGTTTTTCTTTTAGAGAAACACGTGTGTTTGCTGTACCGGCACATCTGATTACCTGAACTCAGGTTCATATATGCATTTAGGAAGACTATTTTTTGTGTTAGCAATTGATTTTGAATGTGATTAGCCAGCCTTCGCTTCACGCAGTTCTTAGCAAATCATGGCAATGAGTTTTTCCATTGTCTTAGCTCACTAAACAATTGTTCTTGATCCATTATCAATTGTACATTTTTAATGGTTTGCATTAGGTAATGCCCCGGGATTAATAAGAAATGTTAGTACTGCTGCTATGGTGTTGTCAAGGGTCCGTATATCTGCAGCAAGAATTGACTCCTAAAGTTGAGCAGTGACATTCAGTAGTCTTAGCTAAAAGCATTTTAGGGGAACTAACACCTAATGATGGCAACAGTGCACATTTCTGTGCATATTATGGTTGGTTGTCTGGGCACACGGCTCAAGGTTTGAATCATATTAGTTCAAACTCATTTCCGACGCCACATGAATAAGATCCCATGATTATGTAAGCCTCTCAGTCAAAGTTATGGTAATAACTGCATCGTGAAGTAAATAAGGTAATGCAAGTGATCTTTTGACCAGCTGTTGTTGCTTGTTGCCTAAATGAGTGAAGGCTATAATAGTATGGTCATGGCAGTCTTCGGCTTTACCTTGCTGCTTGGGAAATTCAGAATGTAATCATAATAGTCACTATAGCCTCGTCACTGCAGCAAACTACTTGCGAATTGAGTTCCAGTAGCACACAATGTTATTTATCTCTATCTGTAACTCCACAAAGCCACAAGGACTAAATGGGTGTTCCACAGGAGTTTTCTAAAACCAACTCAAAGCGAAAGCGGCTTTTGGTATGCATGCAGTAGCAGAGTGGTTCTATTTATTTAGTACATTCTCCAAGTTAATATCATGAGAATGCAAGTGCCCAAGCTGGCAATTCATCCGGCGCCCTCATGAACGCATCGTTGCTTTGCATACCTACATTTTCCAGCTGCTTGATTGCCCATATTTGATACCTGGAAACTATGGCTTGCCAAGATCGGTGCTATTGTGCACGGCCATCATGCATAGGTAGGCTTAACCTAAAAAAAGCCCTACCCGTAGATATCTCTGACCTGGACCGTTGACAGACGTTTCGCTACTTTAATCCCCGTTTCAGGTTGCATATTGAAGAAGGAACACTTGGAAACCGGAGGGTGCATTTCGTGAAAGTGCTATCTACGATTAGTGATCATATTTTAAACATTGCTGGACAGATACCACAAGGCTTTTATTCTTGGCATGAAGGAAATGGGTTTCCGATGGGAAGGTCAACCGAATTGACCATGCATAGCTTAGTTGGTCTGTCTCGGTTGCTAAGAAAACTTAATACGTCTTCCACTGATGTGATTCGGGGCATGGGATGGCTGCAAGTATGCGATATAACGATGAAAAAGACTGAATGTGACGATTGAGGTGGCTTAAATGATACATTATTGCATTGGATCATTGAAGTTTTCTTGAGTTTCTCTCCATATGCTATGCCAGCCAATGTCAAAGACAAGCATCTTACCGACCCCAAAGTTCGGGCAGACAACAAACTGTACTGGTATTTAGGACTGAAGTCATGTTTAACCCTTGAAGACTGCAACATTTCCCAGCAAACCTTACTTGCTTAAGGTGTGCTTTGTTGATTGTGTCCGACTATTCGAACATAGATCTTTAGCTTCACTTCAGTAGGTTTGCATGCTGTTAGGAGAGTCAGAGAAATGTTGATTAGACTTATGTAGTCTAATCCTACCTACGGCATCTATGCGTCTGTCAGTGGTTTTCTTGAGGGCACTACAACTTAATTCCAAACATAAAGTATTAACTGTGGCTAACCTTCCAGCTGGCTTTATATGGATAATATAGGGGTGCTGACCGTGCTATCACATCTCTGTAGGATGTCTAAGCCGATGGCAAGAAATAGGTTAAGAAATTGTTGCCCTTTAGAGGTTCACTTCTTGTCAGCCTTTTGAGTCAAGTTGCTCTTCGTTGCCAGAAATACCACCAATGTGAGCATACCGAGCTATCTTTACTAGCCTTATGTAGTAAGTGCTGGTCCGTATCCAGCTACATACACAGAAAAGAAATGTGGACTCTTATTTTCTGATAAATTGCAATTCAGTTGTTCTCAGGGAGATTGGGGCAAAGTAAATGTACCCTGAGTGACACGTCAAGCTCATGTTTAAGGTTAGCCAATCAGTGAAACCGGATCTATAAAGCTCCAACTGAGCCCAGATGCATATGTAGGACAATGCATGCAGACGAAGTAAACGCTGTGAGCAAAGGGTTTATTCAGCTTCCTTTTAAATGTCAAGTCAGGGGATATTTTGATCTCTGTCGGCAGCAAGTTCCAGGCTTTGGGGACATAGGAACTGTAGGGCTGGTCTCCATAAGGTTTGAGGTTAGTTCGATGTACAGTTGAACGACTCGAGTCAGGGGAGCAAGGGGTATGGTGGGAGTCCCGAGGATTAAGTATTTCTGATAGATATTCCCAAGCAAGTGAATGTTGGGAGCAAGCTTTGAGTGACAAGGCCTCGAATTCGATTCGCCGGTTGTTGGGAAAGCAGTGCAGGTCAGTAAGAAGTGGTATAATGTGACAGGCGAAGCGTTGGCGATGGACAAGCCTAGCGGCAGAGTTTTGCACCAATGTAAACCTCTTAGTGCACAGCTAGGAAGACCTGCAAGTAGCGAGTCACAGTGAGCTTGACAGTTGATCACAAATATATTGATATACTTGACTGGAGCTCGCTTGCCAGATTTGACATTTTAGCATAAGTGTTTAGCTGATCTACCGCTACTTGTCTGAGTATCTTGTATCAGAGCAGCAGCAAAGAGAGATGTGACTATGTGGAAATTACTAAAGTTCTCATAGTCTAGTGTCGACTTCTTAGTAAATGGCTTGAAAAAACCTCTTCGAAGGATGCAGGAACAAAACCCTAGGCTTAGGATATAATTAATATGTTAGTATGCCGGGCAGCAGCAAATCTTAGGCAGATGGACAGTAAGGGTATGAGGTCTATAGGGGTAGTAGAGGGGAAGGAATAGAATGGGGAGAGGAATTTCAAGGATAAGATCAGATTGGGCAGACTCAAAGGTTAACATTGAAGTTGGACAAGGAATGCAAGGTGAAGAATTCAATGGAAATGTTACCTTGGAGATAGACACTCTTACCATGTACATCTTGCTTACCAAAAAGCCAGAAAACGATGTGCATTTTTGGATTTCTCATCTATAATTCAGTTTGTTTCTCAGAGAAGCAAGACTTTCCCTCGTGTAGGATGGATCGGTAAGACCTACAGTCGTCCTCGTTTGTCAGTCGAAAGACAGTCAGTCCTGATCGTTGGCTTGCCTTAAGGTCGTGCTTAGTTCTCCTAACTTGTTCAACGTCTGCAGGAAACCACAGGGCATTAGGACGAGATTCCACACTATGCTTTATTATATTCATCCAAAACATTGGCCAGTATCGTATCGTAGCTTTAGCAGCCCACTAATGAGGGTAACTCGAATTGATGGTTGAATAGAAGGGGCAAGGGAGACGGTTTGTGTGTGTGGACAGCATCGACGTCTAGGGTTTAAGGTATTGCTTAAGGTATTATTCGAAGATGAGGGTCTTGAGACCGAACGAGACAGATTCTGCTGAGAATAAGATATGCCTGTGGTCAGATGTGCCGAAATGGATGATAATAGGAGTTTACAGCATACCATGGCGTGAGAACATTTGATGGGGAGTGTGACCTTTGCTATGATGTAGCCATACACATGATCAACGAGAGAAATGAATTAGCTAATGTATGAAATTAAGCGCAAAGGGCGTGACTGGGTTATCAAAGTAATGCTAAAATCCTCTAGTATGAGCAAGGATCTGTTTTCGGAACATAAAAAATAAATTGAATATCTGAAGTGTTAAATAAAGCAAGTCATGGTATTTGTGGGGGGTTATAGATTACTACCACTATTGGCAGTATGGTGTTGACTCATGTTCCACTCGAACTTCATGACTCAGAACGTGACTTCTAATTCTGCAGTGGGCAATTCCTTATTACCCACTGCAATCGGTGGTTGACAACTATTAATGCATTTTGCTGCTTAATAGATAAGGCTGTACAATCAACTAGCCTATATAGTTACCTTTACCTTTACATTTATGAGAATGAGCCAGTTGGTCCGCTTCTTGTGGTTGTCAGTTTTTGGCGATTTTAGCAGTATGCCTGTATTCATCCACCAAATGTCCTTTACCCTCACTACCCCAGCCTGCCTGCAGCCCGAGCTAGGCTGCTGGTTGTGCTACTTTCCAGGTGACCACTTTGAGAAGTTGCCGACGTGGTGCCACCCAGAGGATCTGGTATTTCTCGATCTGTCTGCTTGCCATCCAGACGGCGGTCACACAAGTTTTGGCACGCTGCTTGATCGAATGCAGTCGCTTCGCCACTTGCGGCTAAATTCCTATTTCCTTACCCATTCGGATGTCACCAAAGTGCTACCCAGGTGCTGTGGTCGCCTGCAGAGCCTTGCCGTCTGCCGCGGCCACGATGAGTCGTGCACGGTGAGTGTGAGGCCACTCAGGGTGCATTTTATGTATGGGTTCATCTTATGTAAAATATTTTTTACACAAATCATCAAAACCCGTGTCTTATGTACAGGTGCATCTTATAATTAGGCGTCTAATATTCGCGAAAATACGGTAAGTATTTTTCAACACGAACGGTACCGTGCGTGATATTGAAGGACGATTATTGCTGTCGATATTCACGTTTTTACAATTTTCATTCCTAGTTGTAAAAAATTGGGTACCGGTAAACAATAATCGTTGTGGTCCTGCCTCAGATAATTCTTTGATCTAAACTAAAAATGGTAATGAAGTCTTATTCACATCCGAAGGGTGATGAAACATTGGACACGTTTTCATACTTGATAAAGGAAAGGAAACCACTGGATATAAATTGCTCATTGCAGCAGATGGCTAGGCCACCTGCGTCTTATGGAATTTTTTTTACACAAATCGTCAGAACCAGCGTCTTATATATGGGTGCATCTTATAATTAGGTGCATCTTATAGGCAAAAAATATGGTAGAAGAATCGGAAGTAGCTTTCACCCACTATGCTCGCTGCCAGCAATGCGGGATTACAGGATTGCCCAGGCACGGCTCTAACCCGCAACCTGGGTCTCGAAGGTTTCGAATGAGTAAAAACTTATTCTGGTAAAGGCCTAGACCATCACTTTCATGGCTACCCACCAAGCTAGACAAGGTCAAGCCTGTGATACAGCAACGTCCTTGTCCTATACATGCAAACTGGGTGCTTCACGTTTCTATTACAAATTATTTGCCCGTTGTACCAGGTATCATGCTGTTTAATACAAGTCTCAGGTGTAAAAGCACTGCTGCCAGAGGTTTGGCACAGCTCAACCTTCCAATAAACAGCGTTTGAAACCTTCTAATAAACAGCAGACAAAACCAAACCTGCTTAGCATGAAATTCGTGGTAGTTTTTTGCTATACTATGGCCCTCGGCTGAAAGCTTTTTGCACATTTGATGTGACCTGGGCTTTTTTAAGCTCAAAAACATCTAAATTCTTATAAAGGTGCTCCTCTGCAAGTTGTACGTCATAGCAAACACAATATCCTATATCACTTGACATCGACAGACCTTGACTTTCGCGCTGTGTCTAAAGCTGCTTGGAGGAACATCACGTCAGTGGTATAAATATCGAGGAAGTGCCCTAAATCCAAACCTCGAAAAGTAAATGCTTCAAGGAAAGTTAAAAAAGTACAAGGTTGTCAATCGGGATCCTAAGCCTTCTAGTTTTCAGTATGAATTGGACGAACTCATATGCCATGTTTACCGTGGTGAAGTGTTCCGTTTCTCAGGTTTGGCCCAGGTGTTAAGGTGGTTGCCTTTAAATGACTGATGTCAAGGTGAATGGATTTGATGACCGAGGTTGTGAGCTCGAGCACTGTGGCATATGTGAAGCGCCTCGGTAGAGATCAAGCTTTCTTAGGGTGCTATACAAATGAATCATCTTTATTTATGTTTATCCTCGCAAAGAAGGTTTTTTCACTTTCAGTCCCACCACTCCTTTGCTTCAGCATACCTATCCGACGCTCGTACCTTCAGTTTTTATAATCCCAAAACCTGAAGCTCACTACTGACTGAAATCACGACATCGCCTGTCTGTCTTGATGGTTGTTGAAAGGAAGCTGAAAATGCACTTGTTCCTCAAAGAATTTTCCCTATCTATAAAAATAGGTACTCATGCATGTTGGAATTGTTCGTGTAATTAGTAATCAATAGACATGCTTCCTTTCTAGCATATTAAGTGTTTAGAAAGAAATTTAATTTTCTTATGGTACTATAGGCATGTTTTTTCATTATTATAAAGTAGATTATTCTGCGACTGGCACCCTTGCAGAAGGTGGGCTTGTGTGTAAGCCTGTCCATCTGTACTTGACATATCGATAGAGACCAAGTGAGTGTTGAGCTAGAGAGTTTTCCATAACACAATTAAAACATAAGCACCATGCACATGAAAGTAAAGATCAGCTGATTCGATAAGCCCATTTTATGTAGTTGTTGAAGAACCATAGCGTGAAGGACTCAGCAGTTTATTGTGTCTCCACTTAAAAGTGACGAGAGCAGGCTACACCACTCACTGCTTAAGCTTAGTGGTTTTGTTTTCGATAGATTACATTATAGGCACTGGCATTTCAAAGGTAAGCAATTTGAGGTCTCTCTTTACAATTACTAACTCCTGACTTCTAAGAGCTCACCTCCAGAGTGTAGCCGGACTGGTTTTTGTGGCCGGTGGTTCTGCCAAGTGGCCTGTGCAAGGTCTGCTATCGATCAATCGAGACTGCATTCACGTCATGCACTGTTACCTGGCTCTTCTCACACTTTTCTTACTCGATAGTGTCCCAAATGGTGATAAGATCCATCTTTTTATCTTGCTTACGGAGGCTTTGGTAATGCCTAGTAGTATCCAGCTTCTAAAGGAATCTTCATATCGCCTAGGAGTTGTTGCTGAAGGTACTTCCATGTGGCTGAATCATCGGCTCGATTTACAAGCAATATCGTAGCACTAAGAAGAAATAATGCCACTTGTCGTCATATGGTATTGAATTCACAAACTTCGAAATCAGTGGCCAAGTCATGGCAACTGATTTGTTTTAGTTTTCGTTGATTTATCTGGGCAGCTTTATTATAACAGCTGATCATTTTGTTGTAAGAGTTTTTTTGCAGAAACTTTTACCGTGATTTTGGCAATCCTTGCTTTATGCCTCTGTGCTCGCCCAGGCAATCCGTTGGTATATAACATTGCTTTACTAGCCTGAATCCATTTAATGGTCTCCCATCAGTTGAGACAGCACCCTGCTTGCCCGGCTTTGGGCTGCTACACAGAGCATTCCTCATATACTTGCTTATAGCTGCCCGACCTTTTCGTCAACATTGTCAACTCATGTAGTAGTGAAATGGTTGCCCTGGATCTAGCTGGACTGAGCTGCTGCAGCTCGTGGACCACTGAGGTGCTTTACAACCTGAGGGCTAGCTTTGCTGCCCTTACTGGTAAGTTCCCTGAACTCCAGCACAACTGATGATCAAACAATTAGTAGGCGCACACATGTGTGTGTGTGTGTGTGTGTGTGTGTGTGTGTGTGTGTGTGTGTGTGTGTGTGTGTGTGTGTGCGCGCGTGCGCGTCTGCGAATGTGTATGTGTGTGTACATGAAAGAGAATGAGTGAGTGAGTAAAAGAGAATGAGAGAGAGAGAGAGAGAGAGAGAGAGAGAGAGAGAGGAAGAGAGAAGCAATGCACGTAACAACATTTTGTTTGCTGCTGCACATACTTGTACGTCTGCTACTCGCTCAGATTGCTGAATGTCTGTTATAGGTCTGAAGTACTTAGGGCTGCCTACCTGTTTTCTGGTGCCTCACGTGAGCACGCAGTTTGCTCAGGTAAGTGAGTGCCGAATCAAACACAGTGCCAAGGAGTTTCACCGAACGGCATGCCCTGCGTGAGACTTTGTCTACAGCTGGAGGTGCTGCGGTGCAGTGCCTTGCTCCGCTGCTTGCCGGGCAGCAATGGCAACATTGTGGCGTCCATCTGATCAGTCTTTCATCTGTGGGTGGGCGGTTGGTTGGAATGTGGGAGCCAGAGCTGTGGAGAGCTATGCAGAGCCAAGGGTCGCCGGGTCATTGCTCGGTCGCCATTTGCAGACGGCGCTGGCTTTTTTGAGGAACCATCGGATTCCGTGCTCTCTCGATGGAGTTTTTAGCCGTTTTACCGATCGTGACACGAAATGCAATTGCGGCAGCTTTAAAATTGGCACAGCGCTCTATGCCGGTTTTCACGCAATAGTGGCACAGCGTGCTCCTATCCATCTATCCTCACCGAGTCTTGCAGGCCGAGACTGCTCTGTCCATCGTCGGCAGCGCACTGCAGCAGCTGCAGGCCCTTGAGCTGTTCGCTGCACACAAGTCGTGGCTCTCGAATTGCGACTGCTGGACTCTCACTCGAAGCCGTTTGCTACCACAGTCGGGCGAGACTGGGTAAGCACGAGCCGCTTCCGGTTCCTCTCGCCTCATTCGATTGTTCTCTGTTCCATTGCGGCCACTTGGAACCGGGCGTGGTACGTGGCGGGATGCTGCTTCGTTTTACAGACTACAGTGCCACGGCTCGGCAGTAGCACGATGCAAGAACGAACCCACCGGCTTGGCTTTGCTCGGCAATCTGCGATACTTGGCCGCTCATCGAATCCCAGGTAGTGAGCAGGCCTACTGCGGCTTGGACTGCAGACTGCTGCTGCTGCTGAGCCACCGCCGCATGCTGCCACTGCTTCTGCTTCCTGCCTAGGCTGAAAGCAGCCGCGTGTCGGTTGACTGACCTACGGTCTTGTTCGACTTGTCGTTGGGTTCGTACCCGGCAAGATCAGCTGAGCTCGGACTTGAGTTAAATCTTGCGCTTTTCACTTTTAACGATCGAGTGCCTTGGTGCGCCTTCGATACACTTGAGAAGCCTTAGCTTAGGAGAGCAGTGGCAGCTGCGTTTTTTTTATCGTTGTGCGACTTTGCGGCACCGCGCACTTGGTCTTGCACAATAAAACAATGAAAAATGAACGGTTAGCTGATTCAACAGTCTCATTTAAATAGCAGCAGTAGAGCCTTAACAGCTGTCACCACTGATGTCAGTGAGCAATATAGTATTGCCCACTGAAGGACTGGAACCCACCACTTGCGACTTGAAGAACAAGTACTTTCCTGCAGAGTTAAGGCCCAGGGATGAAACAGTCACGCCAGCAAAAATAAACAAAGAAATTATAGCTGAAATATCAGCTGGATTTAGCACAAGTCATTACAAAAGTCCCTGCAGATGCATCGCCAATACTTCTCCAGGCCATCTGCCACCACCCGACACTCAGCTTATCACGAGCTGTCAATCTTTGATGCCAAATGCAATCCCATGTGCTTCAAAACACAGCTAAAATCTTTAACTATGACGGGATCTGCATGGGAAGACTTTTTTGTTTGCAGTTGTTTAGAAAGCTGTTGATACACGACTATTTCCTAATTAGATGCTGTAATGAGATGCGACCTGGTGGTCAACTATGCCAGGAATCCTGTGGTAGGCCTGAACTCCTGTTGCTGTTACTATAGTGGGCTTGTAGTGACTTGACACATTTGGACCTCATCAAGGGCCAGCTGTGAGCACTCCGGTGTCACTGAGGTCTTAGCAATGCTGCAAGAGCTCGGAATGTTGCAAGAGCTCGGAATAACTGGCAGTGCTGTCAGACACAGACACACCATCTGTAAGGTGATTGCTAACGGGTCAAAGCAGAACTACCACAACAGCTATCGCCCTAGGTTCACAAAGAAGAGAGAGGGCAGACTGCAAAAAGATAGGTGCTCCGAAGGACCGCCTGCACCCACCAGCTCAGAGGTTCGTGCTGCCTTCCCAGAATCAGTAACGAGGCAAGGGTGAGCATGCACGTAGTTTTCCGAAGACTTCATGCACAAGGCATTTTGTCTCGTGTGGTGCATTAGACGATTGCGCATAATGGCGTATTAGGTAAGGTGGTTGCTTTCACGACCTCGGTCCCGAGGTCGTGAGTTCGATTCCTGCGGTGGGCGATCCTTTATCGCCGCTGCAAGCGGTGGTGATAGCCGTAAAGGCTCTTCTGTCGCTATGCAAAAAGAGGCTGTTTAATCAGCTAGGATTTATTTATTTACATGATAGCCGCTGTGTTCGGTCAATTATTAAAGGCATGGTTACACTTGCTCACCGTGAGCTCACACGTGATCAGTTCGCAATCCACAACTTGCTGCCTGGTGTTGGAGAGAGCTAGTTCTGGTTGTTCTCCAATGGCTGACGATTCATGTTTTTTTTGGAGCTGTTTTACCAAAGCATGCATGCATTAATCGAATTCTTTAAGATACGGTTAAAGTTAGCAATAAGTCGGCCAAGAGCGTAACTGAGCGTCGCAGCACTTTCTGGCTGCCACTTCCCAGGGCACATCTCTTCTCATCGGCTCGCTGCTGCGATTCAGCATTCCTCCGTACTTCTTCACCTCCAACGCTTGGAGTGGGCATTTGCAGTGACGTAGTCAGCTGATCGTTTGCCGTTCTGCTGCTGCACAGCCACTCCCAGCATCGAAGTTCCGGCATGTGCCTATAGCACCTATCACCTACTCTTTGTCTGCCCCAGGGCGGTCCCTCTCCCACCCACGAGGCAGCAGCATGGGTGCGGACGTCGGTGGACTGTGCCAGTGCTTGGGATGGGTGCGTGGTAGCAGCGTCGCGCGGCATCTGGCCCTGTTTGCCAGCCACCCTGACTGCACGGCAGCCACGCTGGCCTGCCCGGAGTGCCGAGCACCACGAACAACGAGCACCACGAACACCGAAGTGCCACCACGTTCAGATGCTGCTCCTCTTGCAGGCACCGATAACGAATCGTTTGTCACCAACCTGAGAAGTAGTCAGAGCTGCAGCAAGCTACGGGTGCTGTCGCTGTTCTTTGCCACGTCCATAAATCGCTACGTGTTCCACTTGCGCGACCTTCTGGGAAGCTTGCAAAGGCTCGAGGACCTCAGGTTTGTCGAGGCATCGCGCTCTTAAATTCTCTGCATCTCATTCGACCGAACCCTAGCCATGCTAACAGAGAGATGGCCTAGTGTGAGCTAGCATACGGAATCATCCGTTCAAGGAAGCTTTTCCCGCAGGTTGGAGGTGCCAGATATGCCGTCATTCCTGCAACTGGTGGAATCGTTGTGCATGTGTTCGAACCTGCGACGAGTTTGTTTATCGTTCGCTCATGTCGACTTCCAACTCTCTGATCTGCTGCTGCTGCTGGGAAAGGTAGGAACATGCTGCATGCAGAGATCTCGTTGATATGCCGTGTCGTTAAACCGAAGCCTGCTGCCATTACATCACTGACGAGTGAGATGCGAGCATGATCTAGCAGTGTGACACCTGTGGGCTCTGAAAACCTGCGCGGGCATGCATGCATGCATGTTAGTGTGTATGAGCAGGTGTGTGTGTGTGTGTGTGTGTGTGTGTGTGCGCGTGCGTGCGTGAGCACTTGATCACAGGCGTTCTCGAATGGATCAGATGCAGTGTATGCCTTTGTACCAGGCTCTTTAATCCAGGAGCTGTGACAGGGTTTCAAGCCCTGTGTGCGGTTTTTGCAGAGCAATGCACGCACACACACTCCTACATGCTGCATGGAAAGTCGTGCCACCGTTGCTCCTTCCTGCTCCACCTAAAGCCATGTATTGTTCCACCTATGTCACAATGGCCAACTACAGGCAAGCTCGGCCGTTCAGCTCGCCCATACCAAATTTCTTGGCTGAGTCTAATGCTCGGCACACAGTTCTCTTCCTCGCTACCGAGGCAGTGAAGCCAGGGATGGTTGGCCGTACTGCCTCGGTATGTCACTCCGAGTGAATTAAAGGCTGAGTCTAGTGCCCCGGGGAGCCATCGACATTGAGGTGTGGCGCCATCGACATTGAGGTGCATGCAGACAGACCAGCGGAAGATTCCAACACTGCACTTGCACTGACCTTCGTTGCTTGGCCACGTTACAAATGGAGCCGGTGCAGAGCTTCTGGCGCAGCTCGGAGCTCGAGCGGCTTCTCTCGGCAGTGAAGGCTGCAGCTAGAGGAAGTGGTGCCCGAAGCAGCCACTTCCCGGGAGAAGGGAGTGATGAAGTGGGAAGGAGAGAAGGGGAGTTCTGCTGCTGCCACTGCTCCGGCGCCGTAGTAGACCTATTTTGTCGTCTAGTGCGGTGCCACATTGCTGGACCTGCTGGCACTTGGTGCTCCATTTGCAGTGCACAAACCTGACGGTGCTGCAGTTGTTTACCAGCGATGGCTCGCAGCTAGGCTTCAGGACCATGGAGATAGAGATCGCCAAAAGGTAAAGGCTGCCGTTTCATTTGAGTGACCGAGCAAACGAGTGCAGCCATGTTTTCATTTTGGACCTCGTGCCCACCTGCCAGTGTGCCTACATGTAACGAGCCTGTTTGTGCTTGCTCCGTACCTAGCTTGCTGTGTACCTGCTACCTTAGTACACTCCTGAAGGCCTACCCAGGCAGGCTGCAATGATTCGTGTCTTGCTGCTGAACTTTATGAATCACGTGGACCTGCTTAATGCTGTGATAAATGGATGCATTTTTAGTTTCTTTTTAAATGAAGTCCGGTCAGGTATATCGTGATGCAAGTCAGAAGTGAGTTCCAGGCGGTTTTTACTCTCCATCTAGCCTATGTGATTGCCAGACACAACCTAGGTTTTCACTTGTATGCAGATGACACTCAGTTGCACCTTTGCCTTTGATCTTCCAGCATGTCGAATTGTCTCAGCTCCCTTGCTATATGTATTGCTGACATTTGCACATAGATGGCAGCAAACCTTCTTGAATCGAATTATGGTAAAAGCAACTTACTAGTTATGGGCAGACCAAGTGTGATTCAGAAATTGGAAAGGTTAATGCTCACAGTCGGCTGTGCCAGCACATCTCCTGTTGAACCTGCACGAAATCTAGGTGTCATGTTCCAAAGTGACCTCTCATTAGACGACCAAATCAGCTCCACAGTCAAGTCTGCCTACTTTCAGCTACATAACATTGCTAAAACTCGGGCTTGTTTAGCCAATGATACCACATCTAAATTGGTCCATGCATTTGTGACATCCTGTCTCGACTTTTGTAACTCAGTGCTTGCTGGCCCATCGGCGTGTGCAATCTGTCGGGAGCATTGCAGTTGCCACATCACACCACTTCTCGCTGGCCTGCACTGGCTCCCAGTCATGTCGTGCAGGCATAGACTTCAAGATTTTTTGTCACCCACTTTTAGGTCCCTTCATTCTTTGGCTCTAGCCTACCTATAAGATCTACTCACCGCTAAGCTAAGCATCGTACCACCTGCTTTTCGGAATCTAATCGAATACCTATACCTTGTACGAACCTCAAATCCACTGGAGACCTTGCCTTTAGCTCCTAAGCTCCTAAAGCTTGGAACTCACTTCCGACTTGCATCACGACATCCCCCGACTCGACCACATTTAAAAAGAAACTGAAACACATCTATTTATTACAATACTTAAATGTCAGGCAGTCGTCTTGCAGGTTACCTAAACGTAAGCGATCGGCGACGATTGTGCTACAGCATCTCCCATTACGAGAGCTGTCAGTTAATCCGGGTGTAAACTTAGGGTTTCCCATGAGGAGCTGGGTTTATCATTGTTGAGCACGAGGAAATATACCAGCATCAAAACCGAATCAACATCCAAACGGAACCAGTCTTTGCTGTACTAAGGCAATGTGGCAGAACTCTGTTTGTACAGTTAGTTTCTGCTTTGGTCCTACATCGGATCAAATGCATCGTTTACTCTGATATATATGAAGTCCTTCCTAGTAATACTTATATTTGGTTCAGCTTCGTCAAATGAGGTAGGCGGTTTACTACTTTGTTGTTGATATTACAATCACCCAAATATTAAACTTCTTTAGCAAAGACTAAGACGATCTGCAATAAAAATGAATTATATCACCAAGCGGGAAGACTATCGGGAAAATTCGTTCGTTATGTATTGACTGTCTCTGCAGTCACTGTCCAGTTAAATCACCGAGGACTTGGAAAAATTACTGACGTGTTAGCCATCGTTACATTCTTTCAAAGGCTGGCCTGACTAAAACTTAGTAGGCATGTCAATTGAACTTGCATGGCCAACATTTAGGATATTATTAATGGCAGGAGTTCAGTTAATAAATCTCTACGGCTGATACGAAGTACTAGATCCGAGCTGATTTGGCCCAGTGGTTAGGTGCTCGCCCCGACCAAGGTCTGGCCGAGGTCGTGGGCTCGAGCCCCATGGCATATGTGAAGTGCCTGAATAAAGATTGAGTTCTCTTAGGGCGCTTTACAAGTGAACTATATATTTTTTATATTTTAGACGCAGGCACGTGCGCATGGTTCATTTTTGCCCCTCCTCAAAAGGTTACTCGAGCTTGGCTAAACCAAAACTTTTTTTAAGGCATCAGGGTTGATGAAGCTAATAAACAAACTAGAAGCTTTCACAGCATTGCAGAGTCCATGCTGCCAAAGCAGCTCCGAGATCAAATATTAGCATCCAGGTCGGTATCGTTCACTACAGACCTCTGGATCACCTTTTCCTGGGCTTCGATTGTGACTCCACCCAGAACCACACCGATATTCTTACTGATAGCCGGCCTTCTTGGCATATAGTGGGCCATACCAGTCCTTAATCGACCTATTATGGCCACTCGAAATTACAAGTGAGATAGCCAGATGGTCAAACAATTGCTCAGAATTATATGCAAGTACTTTATTGCTTTATTGAGTGTCGTAGGATTTAGAATGGCATGCAAATTCAATGGTAGAGGGTAAAGGATATATCTGTTAGTTGTCTTAGAAGGACGATACCTGAAGAAGTCGCAAGTTCAACCATCTATGGAGTAGCAGCAACACTGTTGTGAAATAAAAGTGTCTGGCTATACACACGTGTGGTAAACTTGCCAGACCCATTAGGACTAGCGCCATTTGATAAATAGCTGCTGAAAAAGCCTTTGAAAATTCATTTCATTTAGTCAACACGACTTAGAGCTTGGACTTTAATGTCATGGGAGGAATGGTCGGAGTTAAATAAATGAAAGGGAAAACCGTATCTAGCATCATTGGTAAGGCATGGTTGGACAATGCATACGATGAAGGTCAGAATAAATATGAAGGAAGTGAGCCGTGAAGTCCTCTCAGCCCTTCGGTGGTTATCTTCGACCTATACACACCCTGATCGTCAATAAAAAAAACTCAAGAGAAGCGAGGGGCTTTGCTGTAGGCTAATTAAACTCTCGGTGTTCAGCTGAGTATTCGTTTAAGGAGAATGAATCTCGGGTAGTACCGAAAGCTGCTTAGGCTGTGAGTGTGCTATTCAAAACTCTCATGCGTAACACCCACCTGGTCTTTATGACTTTGTGGAGTTACTGACGGAGATAAATTAAATTACTCTGAACTCACGCCTCACCTATACTTGTCACAGAAAAGCTATGACATTTTTTTATTTAAAATGAGCATTTTTGCATAAAATTGCACGTCTAATTAATGGGTTGTGATTACCTGTGTGGTTTGCTAATGCAGCGATTATCGGATTTGGGATTCGATGCCCCTTTTTGGTATCGGATCAGGTGCCTAAAGCTCAGGTGATCAGGAAGGCTGTCATTACGTCGTTACCCTCTCACTGTCGTTCAGGACACACTATACAATTCAAAGGGACGACCTGCCCAAATGCCAGACTGAAGTACTTCTACAAGGATGTACTTGGATTGTATGAGGGAGCACTTTCTTAGAGAGTATCATATAAGTTTTGGGTGAAACCAGTAAAAGAGATTTATGATCGATCAAGCCACTGGGGGGGGGTAGAAAGCTGGAGGAGGGAGGGGGCTGGCTGCTTGACAGAGCACCACATCGGTCGTGGCCCCCGTGTCCCATTTGGGCGCCCGGCAGATCGACCTTTAGTGACGCACGAGCGCTCGGTTGCTTGCAGATACACTAAAGAGCGGCCAGGCCTGAGTGTGTCGCTGGTGCACACAGGCCCCCTCAGGGCCAAGAGCAGCATCAAGGATCAGCTGGAGCGCGTGCCACTCAAGCACTATGTCGAGCTAACAAGCTGCGAAGCCAAGCTGATGGATCTGTTTGAGCGTGAATACAATCTCTAAAATAAAAGAGGCTCGGCAGCAGCTAGTGAGCCTCGGAACCCCTGGCCTGACGCCAGCTCAGAGCCGGAACTGGGTGCAGTGCGCTCCGAAAGTCTTGTCAGTCTTAACAGTGTCACTGCTCTTGCTCCCGGCCGTCGGATGCCGCTGCTGCTGTGCTCCGGACGCAGAGCAGCAGCTACACAATGGCCCCTTCGCTAGCACTTCCGCCACGACGCGCCCTTCCTAACAGGCCAGTGTGCTGGCCGTAAGCGGTGCACGGCTCCGCCTGCACCCAAGCGGCTGTTAATGCACGCGTAATTGCAGCCGACTAAGGAACCGGATTTGCCACCGTGGAATAAGCCGTTCACGTGGTCCGACTTTCAGCTAGTTTTGAAACGTCGTTGGCGAGGTCACTACTTTTGGTCACGGTTTGGCACGTCAGCAGTCACCGCTGCCGTCGGCAGCCTTCCTGGGGGCCTTGTCACCCGTGTAGCGCCGGCTCTGTATGTCGTCAATGGCCTTATCAGGATTGTAGTGAGCCATTTGTAGATGGAGCGACGGTGCAACAATGTTGAACTTATCGATTTTCTTGTTGATTTTCTGCACGGCATCTCGAAAGTCATCAATGCATGATTGCCAGACACTGGCATGCTCGTGACCAGCAGTGTCGTAGGCTACCCACAGGCCATCTTTCAATTTCCTGTAATCGTCTCTGAAAGACGGAGGGGGCAAGAATTAGTTTTCCATGTTGCACTCAGCTGTTAATGCGACGCAAGCACGGAAATTGGTCTGGTGTGGTGCACAAACTGTCCGGCATGCTGACTAGCGACGTAAACCGCAGTATGCTCACAGTACTGAGTGTCTATGACAACCCATTTTGCACATTGTGCGCATGTCTGATAGTGTGTGTGTGCAACATATGCACCCTCCGGTCTTAATCCGGGCAACTATGCCTACGTCAGTTACATCTCGAGGAGTCGACAGCTTCCCTTCCTTTAGCATCGCTTCGAAGGCTCCCCTTCTGCCTACTAGGCTAACGACATCGGTCAACGCGAAAAGGGGTGGCTCTTAGGCCGGTGCAGAACGGTTGGTGTCAAGTGGGTGTGTTAAGTGGGAGGCCCAGAATGAACGATGCTATCAGTTAGCCTTGCCTCCGGGTCTTTACCCAAGAAGTAGGGTATTCGCACTTCACGACCCAATTCGTGGGTTCGAGTCCTGCAGTGGGCGATCCTTTATTACTCACTGCAAGTGGTGATAGCCATTAAGGCTCTTCTGCCGTCATACAAATGAGGCTGTTTAATCAGCTAACTTCGGCTAGGGAGTGACTGGAGAGTGGAGCAGCGGGGAGCGGGGGGGGGGGGGGGGTTGATGCATGTTTAGTTTTGAGGACCACCATAGTATATGCTAGTGTTAAGCCCAATGTGGTATCCATGTGAGGCCTTGCCTCACTGTGGTAACCAAGCCAGGTTAGTTTGCAATGTGAGGTGCCGATTCATGGCAAAAGCAAAACCGTTTAAGTGCTCGGAAGATGGGTGCTGGATGTCTGCCCCATCCCTTGTGCAGGAACCTGCTCCTCGGACCAGCTGCTGTCATACCCATTCAAGTCAATTGAACAGAAACCTTGTGTAAACCAGGCTGCAGACTCGGCTGGAAAGTAAATAGCTTAGAGGCATCGTGAGGCACTGGATCTACCACCATCCAGATTTCTCTCACACAAGAGGGTGAAGATCTGAGTGGAATGACTGCCACATTGCAAATCCCTAATCTCTTGCTACTGACTCCCTCACTTGCCCTCCAGCTATGACTTGTGCCCTTTAAGCAAGAGCAGGAATGATGAGCAGTCTCTCTATTCGCAGTCTAAGCAACAGCTGCTGCAGTACGGCCGCTGCATACTTGATATCCTTCTCGAGGACGATCCATTCGGGTGCGAAACCGTTGTTGACCAGTATCTTGTTGAGGTTGTATGTGGTGGCATCAATGTAAGGATTATCGTGACTGCTGCTTTTCAATGGCTTCCCAGAGCCTGGTAAGTTGTCGAAGTCGCCCCTCGCCATCGACTCCTTAATAAGATCCTCCACCAGTCTATCAATATGGTTCCTGCGCATTAATGAGGCAGTCATTCAATTTTGTGGGGAACATTTACTCGGTCGGCACGATGGACCGACAGTGCCGATACAGGAGTGTTCATCATAACTATCACTCTTGTGTTGGTCGAACACATAAGAAACCGCTAGACAGTCATATACCTATTCATGTCCCACTGTACAATGATGTGCAGGCTGTACTTCCAGCCACTTAGATACACATCCAAATGTGCATGGTCCATCCATATCTATAGTAGGAGTCTTTTAGTTCACAATGACAATTCAACTGTATGGTGCAACGTCGCTTGCATACACAAGTATGTATCAAATGCAGCTATAAAAAAAATTCTCAGTCATCTTCAGTTTTAATGCTCCTTGCAAAGCGCAATCACTTGTGCAGCCTGTGAGAATGGTGATAGGGAGTCCACCTGTACACATATACCATTTCCTTGCCCAAAAGCTATCTGAATGCAGAAACACGTGACAAACTACTTCAGCTCGATGTAAGGTGAAGTGCTTACCTTGTCTTTACTTTCTCCGACTCCTTCTTCTTCTTTTCTAACTGCACTAAGCTCTGTTCACTTTCAGCGATCGACCTGTCCTTTCTGTATTGGTAAACGTTTTCGTTGGCCCGGTCTATGCGGAACTGGTCGTATTGCTTCTGCCTCTGAGCTGTAGTGCCATATCCAACGCCCTGCCACGAAAAAAGCCCCCCCCCCCAGTAAGTAGGACTGAACCAAAGTTTACCAAAACTATTCCATGCTCTGCCAGCGTTCGCAGGAACTTAAGGAATAGACTACATGCAGCCAGGTAGGAAAAAAAATGTTCATCCGGCAATATAACAAGGCAATCTTGAGTTCTGCAATCCTCAGATTGGGCCACGATTATCTGTACTCATCTTGTATTGTCTGCTGCATTTTACTTTGTATACTCTTCCTCTGGCTGATTTCACCGCCAAACAGATTCTTGGCTTTCACTTTAATTTCGAAGCCACTGAGTTTTTCATATCCTGTTACAGTTCTCAGCCTTGTTCTACATTCGACTCACTCACCTTCCATGTAGTCTGCTTCGACAATTGCACATGGACGATCTCTAACTTACTGGAACTAACGGCAATAAAACTTACTTAATAATTATGAGATGGCCTAATGCCATCCTACAGTTGGGAGACCTACCTTCAAGATTGGTTCATTTGGCATCACTCCCGTGACTTATGCTACTAATCTGGGTGTGCTGTTCCAAAACGACTAGTTGACGGATGACCACATTGCCTCCACTGTCAAGTTGGCGCTACTTTCAGCTGAGGAACATTGCTAAAATTAGGGCGCGGCTAGACAAGAGTACGATAGCGAAAAGTTCTCGCGCGTGCGAGTGTCAAAATGATAGCTATTCCTTTTATTCAGGACAACCGCCGTGAGCCCTCAATCATATGCAACTGGGGCAAAATGTAACAGCCTATCTAATCTGCATCAACGGCATAGTTTTTATATCACACCACTTCTCTCTTCCTCTCTGAACTACACATAAACACGCTTCCTGGTCACATCGAATTGATTTAAAGATCCTCTCATCGGCTCCATACAGATCCCTTCACTGGCACGTACTAGCCCACCTATCTGACCTTAGTCCTCTGGTATGCTCTCACACCACCGGCTCCACAGCTTCCGGTCGTCTTGCCATTCCTTGCACCAAAGGATCTGATAGTAAATTGAGTCGAACAAACAGCTGAGAGATCTGGAAGAGCTAGCAGAGAGTCCCTCACAAGATCAGTAATGACCAGACGGCCATTCAGAAGGTAGGATAAAAGGAAGCACTATTTATGGTAAATGACGCCAGCTGCCACTTCTGTTTGATGGCCTGTGGAAAAAGACATGTGAAGACAACTTTATTTACAATATTTTGGTAGCACCATCAGAACACGATTATATTTGCTCATCAGCAAAAAGGCAAGTGAATCCGAAAAAATGTTTTATTTCTTTTTGACAAAAAAGTCTGTTGCCAATGAAATTTGCTATGAAGGTGGTATTCTCGAGTCTCAATGTCAAAAGTAATCATAAAATACCTAACAGACCCCTTATAAAGCCAAAGAAGTATCAGCTTAAGCATATAATGACGTGCCAATTTTCTGTGGTAGTTGGCCGTGACACGGTCAGTTGCCTGAAGACAAATTTTGTTAATCTGGGACTGTGATTGGCACAGGTGCACAACTGATGCATGCTCGGCTGCATTCGGGCCAACTACTACTACTAGCCACTGTAGTCAAGCATCAGTAGATGCCAACTACTACTACTAGCCACTGTAGTCAAGCATCAGTAGATGCTCCAAATGGCATTAGTGTAAACAAAATAAAGCTCGGCTGAGTCAGTCTGCTGTCAACAGCCCAGTTAACATTAATTTAGATAGCAACAGAAAAGGCCTTAACAGCAATCCCCCCTTGCAATGGGCAGCAAAAAATTGACTTGCAAGACTCTAACTCGGATATGAGTCGTGAAATGCAAGCAACAGAGCTAATAATAATAATAATAATAATACTAGGTCGTTTGTAGAGCGCCTTTAGAGTCTTAAATCTCTATCCAGGTGCTTTACAGCTTGCTGCAACATAATCAATAACCAAGGGTTAGCGGCATGCACGGTATCATGTTCAGACAAACATGCAAAAAGTATGAATATACAAAATATAATTCAATTGTATAGCCCACCTAAAGAGAACTTGTGTCTGTTCAGACGCTTCACATGTGCAACAGGGCTCAAGCGCATGACCTCAATCATCAACTACATTCACCTTCACCTTGATCGGGGCTACCACCTTCACCACTGGCCCAAACCAGTGCAGAAAAAGCCAACAAGTAGCATGCTTAAGCCAACATGCAAAAGCAGATTAAAAGACAATCAGTGCTTCCGGTTAGTATGAACCTGTGGTAAGTAAGTAGCATGTACTGAATCATCCACAGGTGAGAACACAAAGCACAGATGAATGAAGAGTTCACTGGTAGGGGAAAGCTGAACGGAACAGGTTCGTCTTTAGTTGAGACTTTGATGATGCATTTGGTCACTGCAGGTAGTGACGAAAGCGAGAGGCGAGTTCAAGGACGATGCATGTGAACTGTAGGCCCGATCATTAAAATATTGCAATTCAGTGTGAGGTACAGTGAGACGACTGGAAGTTGAGGGGCAGGTGGTGTAAGAATACACCCAGTGAGTAAGGTGGTCGGATAGTTAGACAGATGCTGGCGTGTAACACGATATCCAATCACCGAAAAAGATCTTGGGAGTCCATTCGACAGGGAGCCAGTGAAGCTAAGACGGAAGTGGTGTTCTGACTTAGCTATGACGTTGACGACAGACTAGCCGAGCTGCAGAGTTGAGCACCAGTTGTAGGTGATTACTGGCAGGGAGTCCTTAATAAAGGGAACTGAGGTAATCTAGAGATGTCACAAATGCACGAATTAGCAAAGACTTGGTGTGACGCACGACAGTAAGGCATGTGCCTAAAAGAGCCAGCATAAAAAAGAATTAGCTAAAATTCCCGAGCAAAGACTTAACTACTTTACAATAAGCACATTGGACAATCAGTGCCACTAGACCGAGTAAAAGCCAGTGTTTACTGAAGACTTGCACTTGATTGTGAATTTGTTGTAAGTCAAACTATCACCGAATATCCTTAATAATAGTAGTAATAATAATAACACACTTGATACAGCGCTCTCAGGGAACCCAATCTCGCCGTAGTCACTTTAAATTTGCTGCAAAGGAGCACGATTGAATGGTTAGTGATAGCATCCTCAATAAACAACAAGAATAACTAGGTTAGGGGTGACGTGCACAGGGTCAGCTTGCAAGTTTGGTTAGTGGCAGCACGCACCGTGACAGCACGTATAAACACAGAAAGGACGAATCACGTGGACCCGCCAAATGCTGCGATAAATAGATGCGTTTTTAGTTTCTTTTAAATGTGGACAAGTCAAGAGACGTGACGCAAGTCGCGAGTGAGTTCCAGGCTTTGGGAGCATACGAACTAAAGGCACGGTCTCCCTTGTCGGACACTTCGGGCTGAAGTAACAGTATCTGCCTCACCTTGCTACCTTCTCCTACTTGTCTTCTCTCGAAAATAAGTTGACCACTTTCGTTCGCTTAAAGACCGCCAGCGACAGATGCTATCGTTCTGGTGGTTCATACACTGGGCACCCTAAAAAACTCTTATGACAACAATGCCATGTTTTCTCCAGCAGCCGACTTGGTCGCTTCCTGTCCAGTAGTCATTTGCTGAAACTTCTTAGCTACTCACTTACGCAACGGTCTTCACAATTCAGCTATTAATTATGGTTTTCCCCATTTCTTCGTTGCATGAAATGAAGGTTGCCGTGCGAATCGCATTAAGCTGTGAGTGAACTAAAGACGACTCACAGACTTAAATACAGACGACGGTTGATAGTCGAGATCCTCAGATCTGGTTACAGCCCAAGCTGGCCCGTACAGTTTTCGGCATAACGAGAAAATGCGCTTTGGGTCTCATCGCCCACGGTCTTGATCATTGACGCTGCGGGACTTACCTCGAACGAGAGGTACTGCCTGTGCTGCGGTACTGTATGCTTTATGTCTGGCTGTTCCTTTGCGGCCTCTTGTTCGTCCACCTCTGGGTTCTGGAGGACGTTCTGCAGTAAAAACGGACCAGGGACACTTACCTCAACCGCGGTAAACCTGATGGCGAGCAAGAGTATGCACCGCAGCGCGACGAGGGTGGTAAAAATGGTCTAGTAAGACAAAAAGGCGGGTTGTCAGGGCGACTAGCGACTACGGCACGGTTCGTAGCGACTACGACAGAACCGAGAAAGGAGCAGAGGCAAGGAACGAGATCTTGCGCCAGACGGGGTAAATCCAAGAGGCAGCGGCAAAGCCAACTATACAATGAGATATGTATAAGCCTCCTTGATCTTCGAAAAAGTACTCGGGCAAGAGAGTTCACTCCGACTGTCCGGGTGGTACTTCTTGGCTAGGCTAACGAACGCCTGCCGAACGTCCGACTCCGAAAACTCATCGGGCAACTGCAGCGTCCGGGCGTACTCAGAAACTTTCGCTTTTCTTTCGTTACTGCTGGTGTGAGTGTAAGTGTGCGAGAAAAGGCGACAACTGCTACACACTGCACTGGTCAAACGAGGGCAGAATCGTATCACCGAACCAAGCGACATGTTACACCACACCCTCCTCAGATCCAAGGAAGGTGAAGGTCATCTTGCTTTAGCGTACTCATAGATACATGGCTACCGCCGGAGTCGCGCGGTTTGCCAAACTAACGTGGCAGGTATGGACGGCGGATAGAGATAGAAGCAGAGAGAGAGAAAGAGAGAGAGAGAGAGAGAGAGAGAGAGAGAGAGAGAGAGAGAGAGAGAGAGAGAGAGAGAGAAATAGAGAGAGAGAGAGAGAAATGCGCGGCTGTAGAGGGAGAAGGAGAGGAGGAAGGTGAGAGGGAAGGAGCACTCAGCCTCCAATCGGTAGGTCGAACAGTCGCTCTGCACCATACTACTTACGTCTCTATTGTGTTACAGTTGTAGTTTGACATTCTCCAAGCTGCAGGTACGCGATACCACGCAGAACACCCAAGCGGGCTCAAATACGTTTATTCACACGGACACCGCAGCGGGCCGGTTCACCACAGTCCCGCCCGGCGTCCTCGACGTTACTCCCCGGGGCCTGTGCCGCCACTTAATTAAATATAACTGCCATAAATTGCAGCAGCCCATAAACCAACGGCAGTCATAATCTCTGCTTGCCCATAAATCACTCAAAGCCATCAATTAGCCGCAGTAGGAATAACAAAGCAACAAATGCTACCGACCCATAAACCACTCACGTCTCAAAATAGTCGCAGCAGTATCCATCGTTGAGAATCAAAAGTAGCCGCAAATTCAAATTACCGGAATTTGCGTTGCAGTAGCCAATTGACACCTTAGTGCAGTTAATCAATATAAAACATATTCGCTTTCAAAGCCGTCGTACAAAACGCACGTGGGTACCGGTCAAAGAGCGCCCAGATCTACGCGAATAAAGCGCCTCTTGTTCACTCGGCCGATTGCGAATTTTATTTTATCTTGAGTAAAATTTTTCAACCGTACTTCTTTTGGAGGTATAACATCGGCGGCTCTGTGTTTGATTGTGCTGCGGGTTCCTTGACCCGTTGAGGCGATCCGCCGACGGGTCAAGCTGTCTGCTAACCGCCAGCGAGCCCTGATGTCTTAGCTGGCTGGATTCAGCCGGACCGCTAATAATAATAATAATAATGTACTTGATAAAGCACCCTCAGAGAACTTAATCTCTTTCTAGGCGCTTTACATTTGCTGCAAAGGGAAATGCAATTGAATGGTAAGTAAAATCATGCTTGAAAAACAAACAAAATGAATAACATGGTTAGGGGTGACATGCACAGGGTCAGCATGCAAATGTGGTTGTTGGCAGCATGCACAGTGTCAGCACGCATAAGCACGTGAAGGACGAATCACAGGGACCCACTAAATGCTGTCCTAAATAGGTGTGCTTTTAAGTTCCTTTTAAATGTGGTCAGGTCAGGGGATGTTCTGACGCAGGTCTGGAGGGAGTTCTCTGAGGGCGCTTTATCAAGTGCCTTATTATTAGTATTATTATTACATGCTACGCCCAGTTTCGTTCAAATAGCTGAACTGGTCAAATAGAAGAGCTCGTGCAATTATTACAAAGAAGAAGAGGCACCCCTCGTATTTCTTGCCTAAGCCAGTGCATCCTTATTCTAGCGAATGCTGCAGCGCTTATACTGGAGTTAACGTCCTGCTGTTATCGTCGTCTAACACTCGCAGGTAGTGATAAAGGCTGCAATGCAACGGCTGAAACCCTGTAAATAACACTGCATCGAGATATGGCTACCATAATGATCACTCTCCAGTAGGAACAAGAATGTGGAAATAGAGCTATCGTCGAAGTGCCGACCTCTGCAAAAATCGACTGAATAAAAATGGCTGCTTTAACATTTGCTTCAAGTACTTTATTTCTCTTGGTTTCCTCATTTAATTGCTACGTATTGCAGTGACTTGACTGTTTCACTTCCGTCATGCCACGTCGCATAGTTAATTATTTTAGAAGACACAAGCAGCAGGCTTAGCACAATGCACGTGCACAGATTTCGTAAAAGGTTGCACAACCTACGAATGCTCACGTGTACACATGCAAGCAATGGATTTAGCAATGTCACATTTGCACATACATTTTTTTTACTGGCTCCACTGTCAAGCTTGCTCCACATTCTGATACAGCATACAAAGATATTGGTACAATGGCAAATCTAGGCACACGTCAGAAGCCAAGTAGGGCAGAAACAGTTGCCCCTTATAAGTCTCGCCTTTGATTAGGGCTGACCTGTGCGACTTAGTTAACCAGCAGCTGCTAATCACTACGAGACCTGTGCGACTTAGCTTGCTAGTTACTGCTAATCACAACGAGCAGTACAACAATTTCACTTCCCTCACATGAAATGCGTGCCCACATTGCTACAGAACAGGTGCACACTATAAATACGCAAAAGACGAGTTCGTGTCTGTTCTGGCTTGACAACGAGCAAAGGCAGTCAGTCCTGCTTAGCAGCAACGACCCAATGACCATCCACCCAAGGTAGGTGCATAAATAGAGCACAGTTGCAGCAGCTGCAGGGTTGTCGACTTCTGCGAGGCCACAGCAGCAACAGCTAAAGTGCCTGCTGCCGATAACCTGCCGCCCAGCGTTCTTCTCGGACCGCAGCCAGAATATGCAGCAGTGACGAGTCCGAAGGCTCGAGGCACTTGGGGCAAACGACAGTGGAAAGAAGGCAGGGCTTGCTGTGGCATGGCATCCGTCTTCTCAAGCATCCGATCTCAACCAGGGTCAGCACTTCGAGACAATGCATAGACGGCCATCCTTGCTTTTGGTAACTCTATCCTCGTCGCCTTTGCTGAAGTCAACGAAGCCATCTTTACCACCCGCACGTAAATGCTTGATGCTGCAACAAATTGGGTGAACGTGATGCTCATGCCAAGGCGATCCACGATCAAGTCGACATTGGGAAAAGCAGGAAGACTAAGGGAGCTACCGGGTGGCAGGAAAGCACGGCTTGAAAGAACTCTCTCGGAAGGAGTCTCTCTCGGAAGGAGTCTCTCTTGTTTGTCAATTAATACAGCAGAAACTCGCTCTCAGGTGCAAGTCACGCACGGCCTGTCGCTAACTGCTTCTCAAACTAGCTATGCCGAGCGCAAGTCTTTTCATTGGCCACAGCTGGCCTAACTGTTACGACGAGCCAAGCGCACATCTAGCCGGTATCGCACGGGCATGTCGCAGGCTGCACGAAAGACGTCACGACTGCCAGCGTTGCATCCCCCAACAGCCGATGAGAGAGAGAGAGAGAGAGAGAGAGAGAGAGAGAGAGAGAGAGAGAGAGAGAGAGAGAGAGAGAGAGAGAGAGAGAGAGAGAGAGAGAGAGAGAGAGAGGCCAACACGTTGAGAAAGCATCGGCGAAATTGCAATGCTGCTTACAGGCAACAAAAGCCAGGCAGGCACAAGCTTCTTCCAGAATCATGCCAGCTACGACTAAAACAGTTGCCCCGGGATGAGGCGCTCACTCTTCACGACCGAGAGAGAGTTGGTTTGCAGCAGGCAATCTTTGTGATTCGTCCTTCGTGTGCATGTACCTGCTTACAATATGGCTGCTGCTTGTGGATGTTACCACCACACATTCGGTAATGCTTTATATTCAGCATCTTTAAAGTGCCTAGAGAGAGAGAGATTCAGTTCTCTGAGAGTGCTATACTAATGTACTATTATTATCAATCCTTCCTTTGCCACTGCAAAGGAGGAATAGTCACATAGGCTCTGCTGCCTCTATATGAATGGGCCGACCTTTACTTTTACTTAATTCAAGCAGCTTAAAGACTCTATACAACAGTGAGAATAATGATGTTGCAGTGTGGTGAAACCAAGAACAAAATAGTAGACTCAAAAGTAAGCACCTTAGTGTCACACCTTCGATGGACAGACTTCGCTGGCCTAACAATAGCTTGCACTTGCTCTATGCAGCATCGTTGAACATTTGTCGATACTCGTCGGCGATCAAGGGTTTAAAACGACCAGAAATGATGAGAGTATGCTAACTTACCTTCCCGAAGAAACAACACTCACAAGCTCATCCCTCTTCGTTTGTAAAGTGATGTATGTGACTGCTTCGTAGATGTTGTCACAGCACACGAGTATATCACCCTACAGAATAATAAATCACAGTTAAATCAAAACAGGCAAAATCAAGCAAATAGGTTTTGCTATAGCAGTAAGGTCCTAGTTGTAGGTTCGAGTCCTGAAGCAGTCAATTCTTTATTGCCCTTCCACCTACAAGGGAGGGGAAAAGCTTCAAAGGCTCTACAGCTGATATATAAATGAATTTATTAAATCAGCAGATCCTAAAGTTTTTTTAGCGGTCACAACGTGTCAATCTGCGTATGGATTTGGTATTCAATTACCAATTTTGCCAGTTGGGAAAACTCGCACCCCCCTGTCGGCTGCGTAACGAACGAGGTCCAGTCACCAAAGTACAAGGTCACTTGTCCATTCAACACTAGCTTACATGTTGCTTGTTCAGCAAATGTAACGGCAAGTATTCAAAAATAAGTCTACGAAAAAACATAGGGTTGTATACAGTTCCCTGCCTAGTATTAATTTAACTAGCATATCAATAAGTTGCTACACCACTCCGACACAAACTTTTCGCCGGCACAGAAAGGTGTTATTAGCATCTGTCCGGTTTGAGTTTCATTCAGTTTTGACCAGTCATCTGGAGAAAACGAAGGATGGCCCAAGGTTGCAAAAAAGAAATAGTGCTACACACAATAATCATATGATTTGGAATGAGCCTAACGATTTGTAACAAGGCTACCAAGCCTAAAAAGTTGCTCTTGCATGGCTAAGGCACATACTTTTAAAAGAGTGGTTGAAAGAAATGAGATAGCATGTTAGGGTATAAAGGAACACCTTAATTCTCCGAAACGGCCTTCTGGTAGGCAGTAGTTCAATGAAGGGACTCGCGCCCTCCCCCTTTTGTTTTTACTAAAGGACGTTCTAATCTGGATAATGACATCCTTTCCTAGTACCTTGTGTTTACTGGCTCTCGGTGGCTCACTAGTAAATCACAAGCAACTTCTGCGACTTAGTTCTGCACAATTCCGATAGCACTTACTTCACCATTAGTTTCACAATGGCACCTCTAGTGTGGATCTGTACCACGCGACAACCGTGGGGCCACAACGTTTTGCCATTTCGTTTAGCAGCCGAAGGTAAGTGGGTGACAAGTAGGCTAAGTGAGGCCTTACGAACCCAAACTGGCTCCTAGCTTAAGTTAGAGGGCTCTGTTAGCATAAGCAGAACTAATGGAGTTCATCATCATCCCATACACAGGCAATAGCCACAAGAGAATTCAGACCCACAAGCCTACCAGACTACCAGACTCAGCCACCACAGGTTGGTTCTCCACCCCTTCCTCTGCAACCTGTCCGTGTCCATTCAAGTTCGAAGAAGCGTGCACACACACACACACACACACACACACACACACACACACACCCAATCGATTTAAAGCCTGTCGGAATATGGAGGACATCATGGCCGAAAATACGTTCCTATTACTTATAATAATAATAAGAATAATAATAATAATGTACTTGATAAAGCGCCCTCAGAGAACTTAATCTCTTTCTAGGCGCTTTACATTTGCTGCAAAAGGAAGTGCAATTAAATGGTAAGTAAAATCATGCTTGAAAAACAAACAAAACGAATAACATGGTTAGGGGTGACATGCACAGGGTCAGCATGCAAATGTGGTTAGTGGCAGCATGCACAGTGTCAGCACGCATAAGCACGTGAAGGACGAATCACAGGGACCCACTAAATGCTGTCTTAAATAGGTGTGTTTTTAAGTTCCTTTTAAATGTGGTCAGGTCAGGGGATGTTCTGACGCAGGTCGGGAGGGAGTTGCAGGCTTTGAGAGCATACGAACTAAATGCACGGTCTCCAAAACTTATACTACACGAGAGCAAAAGAATTAAGATTAAGAAAATCTCGGCATCAGGAGGCTTTGCAATGCCAGCACCCTACCTTTTGCTTGGTGCCGTTCACCTCAACGTGCAGGACAAGCATGTTGTCTCCAAACGACGTAACAGAGATACCTGCAACACAAAGCACTCGTACATTCCACACCAAGGAGGTGTGCTCACTTAGGTCACTTGGAAGAAAGTGCGACACGGCCCACTCGCAGAGCCGCCAGTACCTGTCAGATGCAAGAATGACACAAAATCCTTGACCTTCTTCAAGGTAGCATCGACTGTATAGAGACCATTGTCGCCGACCAGAAGGATTCGCTCTCGTGGCTTGTAGCCATTTCTGTCATATTTGACGGCCTTGCATGCATACTGCAATATAATGCAAGAAATCGTAAATTAAGCCACACTGGGAAGTGTTATAGGCAGGGCATGTGGAAAAGGACCTGAAATCAGTAGGGTAAGATCAACCTGACTTGAGAAGCAGCGTTTGGCCCCCTTTAGGATCCGAGGTGGAAGTACTCAACTGATCCAATTCATGCAGTCATCGTTTAGTTTCCCCCATCCAGCAGGGAGGAAAAGAGAGTAAACCACTACATCAACAAATTTGGTCAGTTAAATCAGAACGATGAAAGAAACACTGCTTTTGGATACTGTCAAGAATCTAACTTTTCATGCTAAAAAATGCATCAAATTTTCTTTCTCGGATAAATGCAATTGCTACAGTTAGAATAATTGAATCGTGTATGGTTTTTACAAGAGCTATGTTCACAGTTCAGCACTACATATTGCATTTACTAATGTAGCATATAGCTTCGATTTCATTGGAGCTAACATTGAATTCTTAATTGCCCCCATGCATACAGCTATCCTAATTGCTAACTGTTATAAAGCAAGAGGTTACTTCATAAACCTAAATTTCTGCTTCAAAAATGAATGCAGAACGCCACTAAGAGAAGCAATGATTCAGTATCAGCATAAAAGATAGCAAATATTGCAACATCAAGCTTATATAAAGACACAGACACACAGACATACAGTCACACACACACACACACACACAAACACACACATGCACGCGCGCGCACACACACACACACACACACACACACACACACACACACACACACGCGCACACACACACACACACCAAGTAGAATCAATACATTATGAATAGTACACAGCTTCACAGTTAACATTATTTTAATTTTAAAAGCTGTTTAGTATTTTTTAGTATTTAGTAGTTGTTTAACATTTACTTAGTTTCTGAAAGTAATAGACAACTAAACAGTAAATGAAATCAATATAAGTAATTTTTTAGTCCCCTACAATTCATATGTGTATGAATTCTTTTGGCCTACGTTCCTTGTTTTATATAGCAAACAAGGTCGTATACTGAGATTTTCTTTTAGCCACTACACGTATCCACCACTACGATACTTTAGCTAAAATGGTTATGCATACCTAGTAGAGTACCAGAACGGGTACCATATAGATACCAGGTCTTTGTATCATATTTCACATACTAAATCGTTCTTTCTTCTGATTGTGCGAAGGAAACTTCTTGTTTAGCTAGCACAACCCTTACCGATACGAATGCAGATCCTACGGCTGCTCTTATTATTTTCCTGACACTGGATTGAAGATACTCTTTAAGTCAATAAATTAATTGAAATCGGTAAATTATTATTAGTGATTTATAGTATATTATATTATATATATTATATATATATATTATATATTATATTATATATGATATTATTCCGTCACTGCACTTTGTTCAATCTAGAGTTTTGGCATTCGTCAATGCACTTTGATCAATGCAGAGTTTTGGCAGAGTCCCAAAATCAAGTAAATATCATTACCGGCCCTACGGGAGCCTGAGCAGATTATGTGGAACTTGTAATAGGAAGAACGTAGCATTTAACCGGGTAGCCGCCATAGCAAGCATATGATGCAAAGCAAGTTTTCGCAGCACTGATGGACACACCAGTGAAAAGGGCGGACAGCATTGGTAGGGAGGAACAGGAGTTAGTGCGATCAGGCGCAGTGCTGCCAAAACATCGAGCTCATCGAGCTCACACGCTGCACATTGCCGACCACGCCGACCAGTGCTCACGGTCGACTGCCGCTCGCTCGATCACGACACGTCAATCGCGACAAATGCAGCTACCTCGGTGGCTCGACGCCATGCGGCTGAGCCAAGCAAGCGCGGACACTCGCGTGCGCTCACCGTAATCTTGGCAGGCGATGGAAACTTGGCACTGGGCTTTCCGAACGCTGCACGCTGCAGCTGCTCAAGCGTGGTGATTTGCATGGCTGCAACCAGCACGGACGATGAGATGCAGAGATGACGACTGACTTTGGAAGCGGGCTTCCAATGTTGCCACACGCACAGGCTCGATGCTGACAGACGACGCGAGCAGATGGATGCGCGCGCTCGCTGGCTCGCATACCCTGCAGCCCTTGCATCTCCACGAAAAGATCGCGAACGCGGGGCGCGTACGACGACTTCTTGCCCCTGAACAGCCTCTCGGCGACCACCTTCATGGACATCTGCTCCTTGCGTGCTGCACTGATGCCGCGGCAGTAGCAGCGCACCATGTTGCGCATGTTGAGACGGCGGAGCATATCGTGCGCCTAGTAACACGCAAGGCATCGCTAAGTGCTGACAGTAGCAGCGCAGCGATGCAGAGCATTAGACCCATTGCAGGCATCTGCACGCTATTGGTGCTTGCAACAGCAGCCGGGCAGCCACTCAAGTCAAGACTGTGCTCTTCCACACGAGCAGCAGCACCTCAACTGCAGTGGCTCTCCATCAAGCACCACGTCGACTTTAAGGCCCAGGTATTCACTTTTTCAGGTCCGTCCATTGTCTTGCCCCAGCTTACCCGTGTGAAATACATACTCTCAAGGCTTTCCCTTGCACCACAACATCATCCAATTCTGGTAGCTTAGCTGCATGTACCCAACCGACCTCAAAAAAGCATTCGAGACCGTGCCTTCAGAGCATGAACGCCCAAAGCCTAGAACTTGCAACCGACTGACATAACGACATTCCTTGACGTAACGAATCAACAAAACTTAAACCATGCTAGTCGCTTACGCAAAGTTCAATCAAGCATCTTATTTGTACTAATCAGTTGACAGGTTATGTAATATATCTGTGTCGGTAACTCCACAAAGCCAGAACGACTAAGTGGATTTTATGCGGGAGAGTTTTCTATAGTGCACTCAAAGCCTGAGAGGCTGTCGGTACTCATACCGTAGCTAACGGGCTTTGTCTCACGCAACAAAGAGAAAGGGAGAGGCATAGCTGAATCAGGAGGGCAGTCGAGGTAGTGAGTAGCACAGAAGTAGCAGCTCAGCATGGCTGGAACAAATGTGTCACAGTCAGCAGCAGGAGAGTAGATGCCGTTGTCTAATAACCATGGAGGCGAGTTCCACAGTCTAGGACCTTCAGAGCAAAAGCTTCTGTCACCAACGGTCTTTAAACAGAGGAATGGATCGGCTAACTTATTGTCCATAGAGGATCTGAGGGCACGAGAAGGCTGAAACTGGTGCAACAGTTCAGCTAGATATAAGGAAGCAGAGCTTCGGCAGGCCATGTGGGTAAGAGTAAGATTGTGCTCTGTATCCGTTGATCAAGGCAGGGACCAATTGCAGCTTCTGTAGCTAAGGAGACACATGGCTGAACCTCTGAGATTTGTTTACCAGCCTTGCAGCCCCAGATACGCTTGTTTTCCAGCCTATGCAATCTATCTAAACCGAGCGACAGCACGAGTAAGTCACGACAATGTTAGATGTAGCAGGTGCTCTTCTTGTTCTGAAAGCCAGCTTCCAGAAATTAAAGAAATATATCTTAACATTTCGACTCGTCATTTGTACTCGCAGGGAGGTGATGTCAGCCGAAATAAAAGAGTTAACAAGCAGTGGTTGTTAGCTCAACCCGAACGGTGACACGACAAATCCTTCTTTCTTTGTTAGTGCTACGATAGAATCCAGCTGGCCGTGTGCAGCCGTTTTTACTCTAACGCATATACTGGAATCCGTCTGACAGTGCATCAGGCCAGATGGCAATATGTGAGTAAAAGAAAAACAGGTCGGCCCAGCTGCACAATGCATACATCACTGTAAATGAGCAATTCATATAACTGGCATGCCTTTGTAGCCCCCCATGCCAATCATGGGTCTTTGTACTTCGACTTTACTGCCGGCCCAAAAGAATGATGCTATCTCCTCCTTCGTGTCTTTCATGGACCCAACCTTTAGGTGGTGGCTGGCTAGACATCACGGATAGCCACTCAAGCCGAACATCTAGGCATCTAATGCGGACATTCCTGCGTGCAAGAGGCGATGTGTCTAAGTGGGTCTTTGCTTGTCGATGGTACATCTCCACCACTTAAAGTCGCCGGGTGGGGGTTTCCCATACGCACTGCAGAGTAAATAAATAAATAAATATAAATAAATAAATAAATAAATAAATATATATATATATATATATATATATATATATATATATATATATATATATATATATATATATATATATATATATATATATATATATATATATATATATATATATATATATATATATATATATATATAGTTTCTACCTTACTCAGCCAGACTCAAGCTTTCATTTGCAATGGCAGAGCCGCAGCATCTCTTGGCCCTTTCGGGGCTAACCTGACACAAACACTCAGATTTGCTGATCTTTTAAAAATTGGTCACTGAGCCACTGGCTTGATGGCCATGATGCAGGTCAGTGAGTTCTCGAGTTGGAGTCTGGCTGACGGTGGGATATTTTGGCTTTCGACTGACACCTACCATAATCAGGTTGTCTGCAGTGCCTACGTGACAAATTAACAATATTATTATTATTATTAAGCTATTAGTATAGCATCCTTAGAGAACTAAATCTCCATTTAGACACGTTCCACATGCCGGAAAGGAAGCATGTCTATTCTGGCTCCGATTACTACCATACACGGCGAGTTTCTATGAAACGACAATGAACTAAAGCGTAATACTTCAGAGCAGCATCCCAGTGTATATCGCCGTTGGATCAGAGGCAAACTGATCGGTTCTCCCAGATATCATGATATAAGCAGACGTTGCTACTTCTTCTCGGAGGTATGAGAACAGCCATACAGTGACTGAGCACATCAAGAGCTACTAGCAGCTGTAATGTTACTTATGGCTGTAATGTTGGCTAGTCAGCCAAGATAGGCTAGCACGTATGTCAGTTAAACATAATAATAATAATAATAATAATAATACATTTGAATGGTGCCCTCAGAGAACTCAATCTCTCTAGGTACATATCTAGTGTCTGCATGCATAAGAACACCAAGGGGAATTCAGAAAGACCCGGCGAATGCTGTAAGAAACAGATGCGTTATTAGCTTCTTCAGTGAAGGGTGTCATAACGCGAACCAAATAATGTCACAGACACTCTAGTACAAGATAAGGTACAGCAGTCTGCAGCTCACAATTAAGGGTAAGAGAAGAGATCAAAAGTTAGAGAAGAAAAGTGGTACACCGAAAGAAGCTAACTGGTACAACGAAATAATGCAACAGTCAATGGTTATATAAGCTGATGGTCAGCACTGTGTGGTATATTTTCGTGCACAGCCAAAAGGTGGGGCTGAAGCCAACACAGAGAAATCAGCGAATTCCATCCAGCTGCAAATTAATCCAAACGAAAATCTAAAGCTGAAGTCACATGGGAATCGCCAAACCTCAAGACTCTTGGGATCGATGATGTCCACAAGAAAATATCTTATTCGCCCCTGCTGCTCAATTCCTCTTCCAACCGTCATGATTTGTAGACTGCTACAATATGACACTAGCTGACATGCTCGTAGCGTTTTCATCAGACTAAGCACACCATGTGCTCTCGCCCAGAAGATCTATGCTTTACCGCAGACATTCAACTAGCCAGAAGGTTGAAACGAATACAAGTGATCACGACTTAATGTCCATGGGCAGGCATATGCCAACTACTGCAGATCATAGTCACCAGTCCTAGCTAAGGCTAAGCATAGGTTTTCATAAAAAATATTGTTTAATCACTGATGCACAATCCAAATATGCTGATGTCTACAATCAACCATCTCCTTAACCCCTCCCCGATTAGTTCCTTGCCCAGTCATCATTGTGGCAATCTAGCTGCTTGCTTCTCTCGCTTCGTTGTCAGTGAGATAGACAGATCAGAGAATCAATCCTTAAGGTAGCATCATCCCCTGTGAACTCTGGTCTCACAATAGCAACACCGCTGGACTCCCCTCCCCCATGTCCGTGCAGCACCTCAATATCTGCATTCAAGGAGGTTACGAGTGACCTCATCCTGAAATTCATTTCCCAATCCAAGAAGACTACTAGTCCTCTGGCCCTATACCCACGGTCCTACTTCTACGATGCATAGACCTGCTGCTGCCATGCATAACTAACATTATAAATATATCCTTAGCCTCAGGACATGTCCCTGCCCCTATAAAAAACACTGTAGTTAGGCCACTAATTAAGGAAGCAACACTAGAGCAAGAAAACTTAGGCCCAGTCTCCCTTCTACCGTTCCTATCAAAATCACAAAATCACAACGAGTTGTGGCAGACTAGCCAAAAACTGTTACACCGTAACTTCAAGCCTAGCAAGCAAGTGCCAGTCTGGTTTTAGAGCTATTCACTATACAGAGTCAGCATTGCTTAGGGTTTCCAACGACCTTTGCAGAAATACAGATTTAGGTAAATTATCTCTGCTTGTTTTGCTCGGTCTTTCGGCAGCGTTCGATGCTATCGATCACCGAGTCCTTCTCTCATCCCGCCTGGGCATCACTGGCACTGCACTACAATGGTTCAAGTCCTAACTCAGTGGGAGACTCCAGAGCATTGATGAGAACAAAAAACCATCCGAGGAACCACTGAAGGTTGCCACTGAACCACTGGCTGGCTCAGAACTCTTCACTTGGTCTGCTTCTCCTCACAGGTTATACTCTCCCACTTGCCGGTGTGATTGCTAGGCACAATCTAGGCTTTCACTTCTATCCAGATGACACTCAGTTGTGCCTTTGCTTTGATCCCTTCAAGTCCCCAGCACCTCGAATTCTCTACATGCCCTTGCTGCAGGTATTGCTGACATCCACAAATGGATAGCAGTGAACTTAATTCCATGCATTTGTAACATCCTGTCTCTACTCCTGTAACTCATTACTTGCAGGTCTATTGGCCTGTGCAATTGGTTTGTCGCTTACAGCTGGCGCAAAGCTCTGCAGCTGGGCTTGCCAGTCGTGAGAGTTGCAGTTGCAACATCACACCACTTCTCACCGACCTGCACTGGCTCCCAATCAAGCAGGGCATCGACTTCAAGGTTCTGTCACTTACTTTTAGGTCCCTTCATTCTCTAGCTCCAGCCTACCACTCAGAAGTACTACCCCACCAGGCTAGGCATCGCGCCATCCGCTTTTCTGAATCAAATCGTTTAGCTACACCTCGAACGAACCTCAAATCCTTTGGAGACCGTGGTCATAGTTTGTATGCTCCCAAAGCCCAGAACTTATTCCCAACTGACGTCATGACACCCCCCCCCCGACTAGGAGACATTAAAAGCTAAAATCATACCTATTTGTCACAGCATTTAGTGGGTCCTTGTGACTCATCCTTTGTAAGCTTATGCGTGCTGACACTGTGCATGCTGCCACTAACCATCTTTGCATTCTGACCATGTCCATGTCACCTCTAACCATGTTATCCTTGTTGACATTGTGTATGCTATTACTAACCGCATGACCAAGGCTCCTTTACAGTTTATATAAAGTGCCTAGAAAGAGATTAAGTTCTCTGGAGGCGCTATAAAAATTTATTATTATTATTATTATTATAATTAATGCATAGTAGATGGAAAGCAAGTTCCATGTTCCAGGAGTTCTACTCTGATACATCTTTTTGCTAGAAGACCACAAAGTTGATAAGGTTAGCAGCCGGTCTCTGATTGGACAGCAAGTCACCCAAACAAGCCACAAAGCTCGAAGTTAGCCCTAATGCTAGGGTGTCATTTGGCTTTAGCCCACAGTTGGGTAATCGACTTATTTTAATTTGGACTTTGTAGTTGACTTTCTCATTCACAACCTGAATGGCCAATTTAATGCTCAGTTGCTGTCACGCAACTAGGTCGCAATGCTTTGTGGGTGGGTACACATAGAAACGTTCCTGAGCACGCAATGGGCTTCCTGCTAGCAGCCTGTGATCCAACTCGATTACAGGGCCAATTCTGAAATCTGATCAAGCATGAAACAAGCTTTTAATTCAGTGGAGATACGAGAGATGTAATGATAATAATAATAATGCACTTGATAAATCACCCTCAGAGAACTCAATCTCTTTTTAGGCGCTTTACATTTGCTGCAAAGAGAAACGCGATTGAATGGTGATTAATACCATGCTTGATAAACAACATGAATAACATGGTTAGTGGTGACATGCACAGGGTCAGCATGCAAGTGTGGTTAGTGGCAGCATGCACAGTGTCAGCACACATAAGCACATAAAGGACGATTCACAAGGACCTACTAAATGCTATCCTATATAGGTGTTTTTAAGCTCTTTTTAAATGTGGTCAAGTCAGGGGATGTTCTGACGCAACTCGGGAGTGAGTCTTACGAAAAAAGCCAATGCACCGATGGGGGTCGACCAGGAGTTGTGCATTATCGCATACACCTGGTCAGAAGACAGCATCAGGCATCAAATGAGCAGCAGCTTACCTCCAGCACAAGGCGAGGAGCTGAGGGCCAGGATTTGTCTAAGACATTTTTAGGAAGGCTTGTTGCCAGACGAGTAAGATAGTTCCGTCTGGTGATGTGGATAAAATTGGCATTCTCGCGACACTCAGGCTCGTAGCGCAGCATGAAACCTTTGATGAACCTACAACAGTTGGTTACTTTTACTCAATGGGAGGCCACTGTGAAACAAAAATAAAGCACAGAAAGCCTAACAACTTATTAAGAGAATATTGCACCTTTAAATATACGCAATTATCGATATAAAAATGACAGGAGCCTAACGTGAGCACTGCTGTTAGACCTGCAAAATGTGGGGTGTTGGCCAATGGAATTCATATTAGTCTGAAGTTTGCCAATAGCTAAACATCAGCAGAAAGACACCCAAAGATTCAAGAAAATGACGAAAAAATAAAGAACATACTCAAACGCAACAAATTGCGCACACCACATACACTAATGGTCACAAGATCTCACGTGCGAGTGAGTACCTTTGCAAATCTAGATGCGCCCAGCGCTTAAACATCGAATATGCAGAGGTGCTGTGCAGAAGCAACTAAAGTACGCTCAGACAAAACATGAGGCACTAATTGCACCTCGTATTGCTATGAAAATATCGACTAAAGCCGCACTAAAACAGTACTGAGTGCATCGAGATAAGATTACAGAGCTGAATAACTGTCAAGCGTTTTCTGGGGTTCGAACATAAAGTTAATAAATGCTCTGAGTTGCCAGGGCATAGCTTTAAAAAATCGACACCTCGAAGCACCACACTTAAGCAGTGAAGCAATTCAAAAAAGTGCAAGTTCACAAAAGTGGCCACCACTCGGGAGCCCCTTTACGTCTACTGCGTGCAACTGAAGACGCTATCAATGCGATTGGCTCTGGTGTGCTAGTTACCTGCGCAGCTGCTGAGCAGCATTGCGTCGCCTTACCAGCAGGCGCTGTGCAAGGACCCTACGCCAGTGCTTAGCCATGACGATAGCTGCAACGTGACAGCGAGCGCAATCAAGTGTCATCAGAGCACGTGCTTGCATGTGGACGCGCCAGCCACATCGCCACACGCTGAACTGCTTCATAACAAGTGCTCGCTTAATGAGCCTCATCCAGTTCTAGTCTCGAGCTGCCAGCTCAGAGCTGGAAAACGGTCTCACGGGCCAGACAAAAGAGTGCCGAATCGTCCCAAAGCAGTAATCGCGCAAGGCCGGCCACGCGCCGCATAGGCGAGCATGGTAGCCGAGCCAGGCCAGCCATTTCGATTCGGAGCGATGAACCGAGAAAGCCGAACCAAAGCCGGTGGCTCACCGGCCAGGCGGAGCAGATTGTACTTTTTCTTCTGGCTGTACCCTCGAAAGACCGCTTGTATGTGAGTCGCTAGCGCGTGCCGCCGCTGTTGCAGCAGATCCTCGGTGGCAAATAGCACCTTCGGCAGGCGAATGAAGATCTTCGTCCTAAAAGCCAGACGTGAGCCGGTGTGGCGACAGCAGCGGCACTCCCTGCCCCACGAGAGACAGGCAGACACGCAGCCAGACTCCGGAGTGAGGCAGGCCACTCGGCGTAGCCAAGCTCTATCTGAAAGTAGCCTGCTCGAGCCCACCACTGCTTGCTAGTTTTCCTCCACGCTTAGCCCCCCCCCCCCGGCGGTCGCTAGCTAGCGCACCTCCTTCGGACAGAGCGCGTTTCCAGCTTAAAAAGCAAGTAAGAGACCAATGCATGTATGTGCAGGCCAGTGAGGCATTCTAGTAGCCTTCGCCTGCGGCACTGTCGTCATGCACAGCAGCAAACTATGGCGGCTGCGCGGCCACGCTAGACTGCACGAACAGCCACTAGGCAAAGGCATGCAACCGAACACTGGGTGAGGGTTCGAACAATAAAGAATAGACCGGGGAAAGAAAAGCTACTCATTCATTACACACTCGCCAGCAGTCCTTGAGCTAAGCCCGGCTGCTGTCTTCTGAAAAAACTTAAATTGTCTAGTGAACAGTTGAGTTGTGTTGACCGTGTGAAATAATAATAATAATAATAATAATAATGTACTTGATAAAGCGCCCTCAGAGAACTTAATCTCTTTCTAGGCGCTTTACATTTGCTGAAAGCACTTACTGTGGTTTCATACAAGAGGACATTACTCTTACGAATAGACCTTACAAACGAGTATTACGAATACGAGTCCTTACAAACTTTAGCTCACTGATCGCTCACAAAGATCCATAACCACAACACAGATAATCGGATGGATCGCAAAGATCACTTCATATGCACGAGATCGCCGAAGCAGAACTCGTCCGGCACCGTTGCAGAAGTACGAAGTTTACGCTGCATCCCAATAGACCGATCAGGAGCGATCGGTGGCACGATCGTTCGCTCCCCTGACCCTGAGGGTAAAATGGGTCAGAGGTCCTCCAGAAGGTCAGATGCCACGATCCGGTCAGTACTGCCCATTGCAGCCCTTTACACTATACGTGCCACTATAGTTACCACGTGCATACCTGCCAATTCTGTAGTCGTCAGCAAGGTAGTTGAGGTGAGTGACTAGCTTCCGCACGCCTTCACTGGCCGGTCCACGGTAGGTGGGCCACGTTGCAGGACATAGTGACTTGTACCTGAGCACATTGCAAAGCAGTAAGTTGGCTGCCACAAAGTTAGTTGCATATGCAAGCCGAATTCGGGGGGGGGAGCACAGACAGCTCGGATATGCTGAGAGTGAGAAACGAGGCATGTTATCTATACAAATAAAGGACACCTGCGGAATCTTGGTTACCTCTGCAAAAACGTCTCGTGCTGACGTCGATAGGCAAAGCCGGCACGCCGAACACGAAGGTTCTCCATCAAACCGAGGTACTTGACCTGGTGGCTAACCTCGGTGCGCTGGAAAGTGGCTGCATGCTTGTTGGCGTTGGGCTTGACACAGCGAATATAGGAGGGCTCTTTGGACATGAGAATGTCCATTAACTGAGCCAAGCTTGCCTTGAAGGACGTCCCTGCCTGGAGAAACAATCCATGGGTCAGGGACTACTTTCAGGTGGCCGGCAGTGGTATATTGTATTGCAACACATGCATGAAGGACAGTCAACACCAATGGTATTAATTGGCAAGGGCTTAGCACCAACAAACCGTTTCAGGACGCTTCAGTCCTTGAAGTTCACTTGCCGTGAACATGGCTGACGTCACACAGTTGGTGGTTGTCCGCATTACCTGCAAAACGCAAGCACATGCCTGAGTTTTGGTTGACCTGAATTTTGTATACCCTTACATTTGGGGAGGCTGTTTACTGCCCATGCAGCAAGTTGCTGTGGCTTAATAAAAGTCGTACTTCCAGAACACGGTAAAGACAGCATACTCGGCGGAAAGAAACGCTCAGTGCAGTTACAGATGTGCAAGGGGTACAGAGGCAAGCAAATATGTCTAGCACACCGTGTCCATTTCACGAATCTTCATAGTCAAATTGGAAAGCTTCCATCAAAAGAAAAAGTATGCTTACCAGGGATGTATTTGCAATAAGGACTGACTATGTACCATTGTTCCGACACAGCTTGAAGTGGCCTGCTCACCGAAAGCCCATCTATTGCACGTTGGACAAAACTAAGGACGGGCAGCTGAGAAAACCGCTTTGGCTATTTTAGCTGGTGTGCTTGATGGAAATGTAACAAAGCTACCGCATTTCATTTTCACGCAGAAGACACAAAACTCTCTACCAGTGCTTAGATCCCTCTCTGTCGCCTGCTAGGCGAACTATCTTATCTTATCTCCCTTACGGCACCACGTATTGCTAAAAATCGCTCTTGGACGGCAGCAAATTTTCTCAAACTGAGTTACGATATAACTAACGTACTAGTTATAGGCAAAAGTACAGTGACTTTAGAAACAGAAAAGCCAAACCAACAAAATGTGCTAAGCTACCACATGTCCGGCAGTATCTGCACAAAATCTGGATGTCCCATTTCACCACTTCTCACCGACCTGCACTAGCTAATAATCAAGCATCGACTAAAAGGTTCCGTCACTCACTTTTAGGTCCCTTCTATCTCTGGCTTCAGCCAACCTATCAGAACTACTCCCCCACCAGGCTAGGCATCGCACCACCCAATTTGTCTAACCCAAATCGTTAAGCTACACCTCGTACAAACCTCACATCCTTTGGGGACCATGCCTTTAGCTTGTAAGCTTCTAAAGCCTGGAACTCATTCCCGACTGACGTCACGACATCCTGACTCGACGACATTTAAAAAGAACCAAAAAACTCACCTGTTTATCACAGCATTTGGTGAGTCATCGTGATTCGTCCTTTGCATACTTATGCGTGCTGACACTGTGTATGCTGCCATTAACCTTATTTACATGCTGGCACTATGCATGTCACCTCTAACCATACTATGCCTGTTGAATGTTGTCCATATTACTACTAACCATTTGATCGTGCTTTCTTTACAGCATATGCAAAGTGCCTAGAAAGAGATTCGGATTTCTGAGGGTGCTATATACAAATGTATTATTATTATTATTATTATTATTAATCAGGCGAGTATAAATGGAAAGCACAGGCATGCACACCTAGGAGCAAGCACACATCCACACACTCACGCCCACCCACACTCACACCAAGTACAGCACATTTGAGTGGCTTTAGGAATGCAGTCAGCCTATGCATGTCATGACTAACACATGATGTCATGTAAGAATCACTACCAGCTGATAGCACATGCCATGCAGTGATCAGGCTGGCGATGAGACAACAATGTTTTACGTGGAAAGAATTATTACGAAAGCACGTGCAATGAATAAATCAGGGACAGATGGCCATTACTCATCAACAATCACTAAACTCATTCTTACTTATGGGACACCAACCGGTTAGCCTGAGGGAGTGGCACCGATTTACCTCCTTTAGATCTCTGAACAGCAGGTCATTGTTCTTGTCAAGAAATCCGTCAATCTGGTAAGTGACTTCTCCGGCATAATGAAGCAATCGGAACTCCTGTTAATAAGTCATCAATAACATTGGGATAGGCCTACAAGCACTGCACTCTCACAGGTACCCAACAAGCACAGCAAGGTGCTCCTTACATTGCGTGCAATTGTTCTCCGAGTAGCAGTATCTGAAGCAGTAAGATGAGATAGAAAGTGTACGTGTGCACCGATATGAGTGGACATCTTCTCGAGAAGAGTGCTATCTGTCGGTTCACCAGGCATCAGGCACTCTTCGTCCTGCAATGCAACGAGGTGCTTTTACTACAGCCTTGTCACTGACAGGCGACTGCAAAGCATATTACTATAGCAAGATTCTCAGTTCGATAAAAGATCCCAAAAGTTGCAACACCAAGACAACCAACCCGTCACAAACCAACTAGCCAGTGTTTGCAGCACAACCCTCACCACGATCAAGAACATAACAATCTTTAAACTAGAACACTTTTATCAACCCAAGAGCTACTGCATATACAGCATGTGCCATTTTGTGAAGTAAATGAATCTTCAGAGCTCCGCTGCTAGCACAACTTGCAGCATTGGTCGATCAGATCTGTGTTTTGCCTGACATAAGTCTCTTCAATGTGCTAGAATCTACTACAAGCTACACATAATACATAAGGAGCCAAATTAGACAATATGCTACATAAAAAATACATAACTCATTTGTTAACCACAGGACAGAGAAACCGTACCTATCTTACCCTGTGCATGTCACCCCTAACCATATTATTCATTTCGTTTGTTTTTCAAGCATGATTTTACTTACCATTCAATTGCATTTCACTTTGCAGCAAATGTAAAGTGCCTAGAGAGAGATTGAGTTCTCTGAGGGCGCTTTATCAAGTGAATTATTATTATAATTATTATTATCTTAGCAAGGGGAGGGGACAAGGTGCTGGTACTACACGACCCGGGCATTGGGTTCAAGTCCCAGGCAACATTTAGCATTGATTAGCAGCAATTCTTGAGTGAAAAGTGAATACAAAACGTCTGAAATAAATTTAGAACGGAATAATGCCACCTAGCACACTGTGAGCTACTAGCATATTCTTTACTTTTTCTTTAGTGTACTTCTCGAGTCTGGAATGAGCTGGAATGATGGTGGGGTTGTTACAAGATTGCCCAAAACATTAAACTAACTTGACCAACCAAGGAAACTGGAGGGAGAAGTGCCATTTCATTGAAACAAACAGCAAGTGGGAAGGCACCGACTCAAAGTCAATGGCGGATATATAGGTGCCGTAATAAGTTTAAGCAAGCTGACACTAACCCGAAAGGGCATCGCATTCACGAGCACATTTTCTGGTACCGATTTCAGGATGCTTCACTTATAATGCACATACATTCACACTAGTAGCTACATATGCTGTCCTCCAGTACTAACTGACCTAGTAATAAGAAGGAGTGTCACCTCAATTTCTATTGCATCTTGTCACTGGCATGACATGTGTCACTATCCAGAAGTTAACTGAGGAGCGATTGCTTGCCCACAGCAAGAAAGAGCCTCAAACAAGATATACCCTGAGATATTATGAATAATCAATTGTACACATTGCTCCAGAGCCTGCACATTTTTGGAATCAGTCCAAATCAATGCTCATACCTGGCAATCGTACAACAGTTAAAAGACTACACCTGCGATACGGCATTGCTGAAAATGGTCTTTTTAACTGCGCAGTGTGCTTTGGATTAGTGTTCTGTTGCCGAAAAAAATCCAGCCCTTAAGTGACATCACGATCAGCATGCCAGCATTTTGAGATAATTTCAAGTATTAATGCTGTGTTATAATACGTTCTATGTCACTGAATCTTGGGGTAGGGGTGAGGATCAGGCACTACACGAACCAAGTCGGGTAAGGTTCGAGTTCTGTAGCAGACAATCCTTTATTGCCTACTCAAAGTGGTGCTGACAGCCATTGAGGCTCTTCTGCTCCTATATAAATGAGGCTGTTAACTCAGCTAACCTTTATTTTTTATGTGATAGAGGGTTGCAATTCCAGGTGTTGTGCAACATCCTCAATGTGTACTCCCTTATCCAAGCACTTCAACGTCGTCTGAAGGTAGTCACTTGGAAAAAAGCTGCGCTCACGGTATAGAAAATAGTGAACTTTGATTTGTCAGTCCACATAACTCTTCGAAAGTCAGCTGCCGGCCAGAGGGTCTGGTCATCCTGGCCCATTTCCAAAAAAAGTCAGTGTTCATGCAGGAAATTCTAGAGTATACTTTGCTGACGTTATGCAGAACTTTAAAAGTTGAGTCGTTCAGTTTAAATCTTATGATCAGTTAGAGCATCATAGAAAACTTCTCGTGTGCAAATCGGTTCCCCAATGCTTGGGTTTATAGGCACTATCGTCTGGCCCTTTTCAAGCCAGGCCATGGTTCCGAGTTGAAATCGTTTTGTAATGTCCAAGCGTATGCACAGCTCGGAAATCTTGAGCTCCCTTGGAATGTATGCCTGCTTATTGCTGGCCCAATGCAGTCCCAAAATGTCGTGCAGACCTTCTTTGCTTTGTCCATTTGTAAGGACTTGGTAGCCAGTCTACTGCCTCTGATATTCAAAAAGCAGGTGTAGCTGACAATGTTTATAATTAATTGACCCTCCAAGATTAGCTTGGCATCTCCACAGGCAATCTGATTATGGAAGATGATCATCCCTACCTTTAGACCGTAACAAAAACCCTGGCATTGGTAATAAGACAGGAGTGAAAGTTATCCATAGCAGTTCTTACAACAACACAGACCGACTATTTTCATATCAGGAGCCAGTAATTACCCTTATCAAAAGAAGAACTCACCATGATGGCTATGATACCAAGAGGTTTCGAGTCAATCAGATCACAGATGACTTTGTTGTTAAAGTATTCAACAGGCACCCACTGAAATGAAAGAGTAGCAGGTTGCGTGCATGCTACAAGCATCCAATAAAATGATAGGCATGAGGCTATTAACAAACAATTGCATGAGATCTGAAGCGTTAGGCCAGTGACATTATTGTTTTCTATGGGTCAATGTTCGGATAGCCAACACAGGTCTGCTGATGTACTCAAGACCCGAAACTGGTGCAGCTGAGAAAATGAGCAGAGAGAGAGAGAGAGAGAGAGAGAGAGAGAGAGAGAGAGAGAGAGAGAGAGAGAGAGAGCAGAGTAAGGGAGGAGATAAAGAGAGGAGACACAATGAGAGAAGTAGTAGCTAGTGAGCAAGCACCACAGCAAAAGAGAAGAGATAAAAAAACACCTCAATGCCTTCTCTTTGGTACTCATCCTGTTCCTGCTTCAGTGTGAGCTCTATGAAAAGTTGCTGAAGTTTCTCGTTGCAGTAATTGATGCAAAACTGCTCGAAGCTGAAAATGATAAAAAACTGCAGATACATGTGTGGTGCTTGATCTACACAACATTAGCTTGAACAGCTTATGAACAGCTTTGCAATCGTGCACGTTAGGAATGATGGAGGACATGGCTTTGTGGAGCACACAATTCTATTAAGACAAATGCAGGGCTAGCACAACGGTCTAGCACACTAATCGAGCTAAGCTTCATAGCACTTGTCAGACAGCCAAGTTATTCATTTCGAATGGACCTAGGGTTAATATCGTAGCTGATACTGCATTCCTGTTACAATAATTATAATCTTTCTTGGGAAAGAATAGTCGTGGAGCTTAATCGAATGACTGAATTGTCCATTATCATATAGAGTAACTTAGAACAACAGCCAATACAAAAATGCAGTGCAACGTGTCATAAGGGCACTACAACCTACTCTATCATAAAAAGGATTAGTGACTTGCTTTAGTATAGAGTAATCAGGGAAGAATTGCTGCTTGGGCCATTATTGGCCACAGACACTCATCGCCTTAAGCCGAAAGGTGCTGAGCAGGTGATGAATAAAGAGGGTGTGGGCAGCTTCGGCTTTGGAAGGGAAAATATTTAGCAGGGAGTTAAAGTAATCCAACGTGCACAGACCTTTCAACTAATTAACTTACCTATTTCTTTCAAATATTTCAAACCCATAAATGTCCAGCAACCCCAAAAGTGTTCTACGCTCTTTTCTCTACAAAAAGGAAGCAACCAAACAAATTGCATTCATTTAGTGGATAATCGAGAACACGGAAGCACAGATGACAGAAGCCAAGCAGCAAAATTCCACGATCTAGCATCCTTTGGCCTGCATGTAACTCAGCGATCAGCTAGCACTAAACGCTCCAGACAGTCCATGCAAGGAGCCGCATAGAAGAGCAGCGGGCAGCAGTAGCCCATGCGATGATAAAGCGTGTGCCACACCCACACCCACGCATCACATGGATCACGCAAGCAAGGCAAACACCGAAATGACACGGCGTTCATGAGAACTGTCGGTGCATTTTTTGCATGCCATCATGCTATAAAAAGGCTTGAACTATGCGCACTGTCGGGTCAATATCAGATGCTGCCCTTTAGGGGCGGCTAGCTCATCGATCCAAGTCAAGCAATGCATGCAGACGATAGATGACTAAGCTACTGGCACCGAATATGTCATGCGAGATGTTTTACCTTGACCATCTGCAGATAGACCTGCCACAATAACAGAGCAAAGCTTAAGACTCATATTACTCGTACTGAGTGCTGAAAGAGCTAGCACGCAAGGCTGCCACGATACCTGTGGCCGGTGATCAATATAATTGTAGGGGACAGCAATACAAGTGCTCTCACACGATAGAGTTTGCACTGGCAGTCGAGCCATGCCGAGTTGTGTACCGAAAGCAGCGATATAAATGACTGCACGAGGGCATGGTAGTTATCCATTTAGAAAACACGAGAAGAATTAAAAGTTGAGCCCAACAAGACAGTGACTAAAAGACCGAAAGACAAGCTACAAAGCGAGAAGCGTGCTACTTTCTGGCAAAGGCTACATCTAAATACGCACACCGGCTAGCGTTTGGCAGAACAGGCACAACTTCTGCAGTGGCCCATAAAAATACGGGCTTTCGAAATCAAAGAATGAGGTTCACAAGCTAGCTACAACATAAGGCCACCTATGGAAGGCTGCAGGGTCACGTACAATGTATGAGACCACCCCTAGAAAATTTATGAGACCAACAATTATAAGACCACCTATTTAAGATACACCTGTACTGGTGTTCACGCTCAGACACAACTGTACAAGTGCAATCAGATCGTCAAGGAAGATGCCCAATTCGCCTAGCTTCGGTTAAAACATCACGTGGTCATTCTTGCTGCTTATTACACTTATTACACTCTTACATTACACATGGTGTAGAGGTTCTCAAAACTTTTAGTTTTGTGAGATGCCAACGAAAACCCACCCAGTCCAAACTAGTCGTAAGCAGTGTGCGGCATATCTGCTATTTCACGGATGAAGTATACATCAACGTGAGCCTATTCGAATTAGCTTGTAGGTCTGTTACTTATTATCAAATCGCTTGGCAAAGCTAGTTGGAACATTTCTTAGCAAGGCTATAGGTATTAAAGCACGTGAAAGTTTTGGCATCTATTTATAACAGCATTTAGTGGGTCCACGTTTTGTCCTTTGTGATCTTATACATGCCGACACGTTCCTAACCATATTTGCATGCTGATCTTGTACATGTCACCTCTAGCCATGTTATGCTTGCAATTGAGCATGCTACCACTAACCATTCGACCATGCTTCCTTTGCAGCATATCCTAAGTACCTACAAAGAAAGGAAGCTCCCTGAGGGCACTGTACAAACATATTATTGTTATATTATTGGCTCCTGAAGTACAGCCACTATTGGCAGCAATTTTGGATGTGCATAATGACAATGAGATGACATGTTTTATGCCAAGAATAGCATAGTGCACTTCGACTAATTCGACATGTGTAGGCTGAAATCTTTTTGCTGTCTGAATACCCGTTGATGGCTTAAGAGCCTTAAACTCATCATTCCTTGGATAAATTACTTACAAAAAAACTCTGTATGCCAAGGAACGTGCATTTAGTGACCACACATTCACACTCACTGCATTAACATTCATCTCAGCGTTATTAACGACTCATCAGCAGCAGCAACACGTGAAAAGTGGCTTATGGCATACTTATGATGGCCGATTACAAACACATCAGACCGACGATATCATGGTTCAAGCTCATCATAGCAGTGGAGACAGTATCAGCTACAACGATCATCTTACCTCACTGGTCAAAGAGCTATTGATACGCTGCACCAGCCAGGAGAACATGCGATCATACACGGCCTTAGCAAGAGCATCTCTAGCATAAAACGCCTGGTCGACTGCAAGAGGTGTTTTCACCTAAAACCATCGATGAGAACAGGGCATACACATGTTGATCATGGTGGCCCGATGCTGGCTGCCTTGCCCATTTCTTGCTTTGCATGCCCGAGCAAAAGTACACGCTGCCAGATGTGCACCTACTTGGTCTCCCTTAACAGCAACAGTCCTGTAGAGCAGGGCATTAGCAAGCTGCTCTTTCGTGGTGCCTAGAATCTGCAAGAGGAGCAGGAAGTAACAGTGAGGTGCCACGTAAGAGAAACTCCAACCACAGTCAAAGCAGATTATTGTTAACAAACAAAAGGGTCTTAACTCTGTTCAGATGTATACATGCAAGACACTGCTCATCACAGGAATTAAGTCACACAACAGTCGCTGAACCACGGTATTTCACGGTAAAGTGGAACATAGTGGTTAGCCAAAGATACGATTGAAGACAGCAAACGTTGCAAACACAGCTTGAATCATGCTTTCTATTGACAAGGACAATGCATCTGGTGAGTCTTGGGGGTTGACCGAGGTACTCTAGTGGCAAAAGCAAGTGTAATAATGTGCTGACACGCATCTCGATAACCTCCGTGCCAAAAACTAACCTTGGCGATGGTGAAGAGATGTGTGTCGTCGACGACACGTGACGCATGATCAGCCTCGGAAAACTTGACGTTTCCCAAATGTAGAACTGCCGCAATCACGGCTAACAAATCCTATATAATGGTTAATCCGACAAAGGAAATGCTACGATATTGCACAGGTAAATACTGGCAACGAATCGAAACAAGACACGTGCCTTGAGAGTACGCCGAGGGAACAATTCGAGAAGTAAGAAAGAGCAATGGCAGTGCCGCATGAATAACGACAAGGCGCCGTTGAAAAACGCACACACGAAATGAGAAGGGCTGCGACTAAGTAAGCAGCGATGAAGGAGCAATGGGGGAAAGAGCATATAACCACGGCATCGGACCACTGATGCAGCATGCATGACAAAGCAGGGAGCAGCAACGAGAGTGCAGCAGCCGACTGACCGTCTGTTCTGTTAAAGAGAATCCACACGTGGCAAATGCATGCTTCACTGCTTGAAAGTCGGCGGCATCCGACGGCCCTACCGGACCCTACAATAAGTAAGGCAGTGACATAAATCATTACATTACCACTGCATCCACATGCCCTGTCACAGCTGGACACGGCCTGTGAGATGCATTCGGGCTGCAGATATTGTGATGCAGCGGCAGCAGTAGAAGCAGCAGCAGCGGTGGTAGAAGCATATGGCAGCAGCAGTACGGCTCGGCACCTGTCCCAAGTAGGCAAAGGCATCGGCTTTGGGGCGCTTTCCGTCGGGCAGACGAAGGCAGAGGTTAGTGAGAAGCTGCTCGTCAGCACCGGCAAGCAGTTGATAGAATACGTGAAAGCTCCTCTCGCCACTTGCTTGCTTCACCACCCGAGACTTTTCCAGCAAGTAGTTAAGGATGTGGCCACCGACAGGCACGCCCTGCAGAAATGAGAGCGGCTGTAATGGACAGCCAGCACAGCAAAGCAGACAAGCGACAGCTATGCGCTAGCACACACGAGCCGTGGCTGTGCGGGCAACAAGGCAGCATGTACACTTGCCATCGCTAGATACTGGGCACACTACCGACTCACGTTGAAGTCAAACTGTATGTCCATGTATTTTCCAAAACGACTTGAGTTGTCATTGCGAGTGGTCTTGGCATTGCCGAATGCCTACAAAAGAAATGGTACAGGTCTAAACTCCGATGATGGACAGTAACCTACAGGGCAAGTCGATAGCAACCGAGAAGAAAATAGAAGCGAGAGAACAAGAGAAGGAGATTGAAATGGAAAAAGGAAAGAGGGGGAGAGAAGGAATAAGAGAAAGGGACAGACAGGGAAGAAAGGGAGGGAGAGAGAGAGGAGGGATGAGTAATGGACGAGGGAGAAGGACCGGGAGGCAGGATGGGAAGGATAACGAGAAAAAGAAAGGGAGGAAGGCAATGGGGGAGAGGGGAGAGAGGAGAGAGAGAGACAGACAGACAGAGGCAAAGAGAGAAAGAGAATAAAGGAGTGATTGAGTGGGAGAAATGAAATAGCAAGTGTCAAGTAATATCTATGCATGTGTATGGTGATTAAAGACCGCAAGTTGTTGTTGGATGATAAAAATCAGATGAAAAGCTATGGGCGAAAACGCAATTACTGCCACATTTTCATCCAACAACCGATTTTCATCCAACATCCTGAGCGCTTAAGGATTCGAACAGAGTCACTGCAGTTATGCCGGTGCACTGTTTTGGCAAATCGACTAAAGAAAACTTCCTTGCGAACTGCATTCACAACAGCCATATGGGTAGTGGCACCAAGAGTACTATAGCTAACCCACTTAATAATAGACACATTAAAAGCATCCTGTACATCCCCTCGCTCATTAATAATTTATAATCAGTTTATTGTTTCATCAGCACCTATAGAACACCTAAGAGAGCATTCCCAAATCTCTTTTGATCTCTTAACAGTTTGCGGAGTTTGCCCTTCAATTTGGCACGCACCCGACACACAAAAAAGCCACGAATCGCCATGTCACTATAGGTAGTCAGTTCCAATATATGCAAGTATATATCAGTTCCAATATATGCAAGTACCAGCACTTTAATATGAGGGAGCCAATGCTGTGATGTGGTGGGAGTTGCTAGGCTATACAGACAGGTAAAGTACCATTGATTTGCTGCATTCGATTTATTATCATTTAATAAACTTTTTGAAACCACGAATCTAAATTACCTGCGTCAACGACCAGACAGCGGGCCACTACTTCAATAAATTTTACTCTAATCTGGTGCAGTATGAATAATGCACATTCATGCTTCGAGGAACATATGCAGGCATTCGTACCCAGACAAAAACAAACTTGCTTACGCGCTACATGAGCAGCACCAGAAACGTTCTCAAGGAAACATCCATGGCAGACCTCACGTGACAAATCATACCATACAACGATATCAAAGTATGGAGCACCTGACTAGAAGTCTGCCGTTCGAAACTCTTTGCAAGTGATAAAGCCAAGACTGGAGAACGTCAAGATACTAAGTGGCAGGCAAGCCGTGAAAGGGCGAGCGTGCCAGACCAGATTAAAAGCCCTGCACATCTCCGAGGCGGTTGTCGTCGCCGGCTCTAGCTTGCTTAGGGGCTGGTTTCTGAAATGCCGGGAATGTAGATAAGGCACATTTTTCACTGGGCGTTGGCAGAAGGCCACGCTGCCATTTGGCGATAACCCCGCAATGTCTCTCTCACACTCTTTAACTCTTAACCTTCAGTGACATGTGCTTGCCAACAGCTTATTCTTTGCAGCAAGCAAAGCTTTTGACTCAAGTAGGTCGGAGTAGTCGGCTCTCAATGCCCACAGCACAGTCGCATAGATTTCAGCTGCATGATGCCAGTGGGCAACAGCAAGATCTTCAGGTAAGCATCATCTGCTAGAATGAACAGGTGCACTTACAAATACGAAAGGCACCAAAACCTCGTGCACAAAATCCGCAGAGGACAATGATGATGGCACATGTGCATCTTCAACCTCGTCCCCGAGTTTTTCGTGAGACTGCACGTGTCATCCTCTCACCGTACCGATTTTGCCAGCCTCCCTTGTAACTCGTCTGGTCGTCAAATCTGTGGTGATAGCTTGTGTTGGCTTTGTGATTCAGCTGCTCAGAAAATATTACAATCCGGCCCCATCGCAAGAGCATGATATGCTAAGGCTATTTGTGACTGGTATTCCTATCTAGCCTGTTACACATACACATGAACCCATTCGTGTGCACACATAAATCTACTGCAGCATTAAATGCAGCTAGATCACTGGGCATACCGGTCGCTCTGCTTCTTTTTTCTGATAACATCGTCTTTGCACTGAGCAAATTATATTCTCTCTTTCTTATCAAAAGGCAACATGCGGTTCACAGTGTGAAGAACTTGATCCAGCATAGGCCACAGTACGATGCTGCTAATGAAGCATCTAAAGCCACTGCAGCTAAATCGAGCACTCTGGCTGGTGGTGAGAGTTCCATGCTATCCCCAAATCCCACAAGCATGCCAATCTCTGTTGTAGCACGCTAACCCAGAGCTCGTGCGCAGCTTGCCACACACGTTTCTAGGCCCCTGCATATGGTTGACAGGACCCATGAAATGTTCCTCATATAATGCTGTGATGTATATTATTTATATACACGCCTAAAACGCATGCTCATTCTTAAGTCCAAGCACCAACTGCCGTGCTTAAAACTACTTTAGAACCAACCTGAGAGGCCATGTCGGATCGCTACTTGCCCGACATGTTCCTCCACCTTCCAATGATTGTCAGCTTCTGCCAAGGTCAAGGTCTGGCCTCTATTCCACTTTTAACCTGGCTGGGCTTATGTCAAGTTGATTATAAAGAAAGTCGGCAATCGAGCCTAACGTGTTCCTGGGACCATACTTATAGACTACAATACTGAGCTCCATGGTAGCCACCAAAGAGCTAATAATAATAATAATAATAATAATAATGCACTTGATAAAGCGCCCTCAGAGAACTTAATCTCTCTCTAGGCGCTTTACATTTGCTGCAAAGGGAAATGCAATTCGACGGTAAGTAATATCATGCTTGATAAACAAACAAAATGAATAACATGGTTAGGGGTGACATGCACAGGGTCAGCATGCAAATGTGGTTAGTGGCAGCATGCACAGTGTCAACACGCATAAGCACATCAAGGATGAATAACAGGGACCCACTAAATGCTGTCCTAAATAGGTGTTTTTAAATGTGGTCAGGTCAGGGGATGTTCTGACGCAGGTCGGGAAGGAGTTCCAGGCTTTGGGAGAATATGAACTAAATGCACGGTCTTCAAAAGATTGAGGTTAGTACGGGGTATTTAAAGACTGTTGGACTCCAAAAAGCAGGTGGTACGATGCTTGGCCTGATGGGGGAGTATATCTGAGAGATAGGCTGGAGCCAAAGAATGAAGTGACCTAAAAGTGAACGACAAAACCTTGAAGTCAATCCGTTGCTTGACTGGTAGCCAGTGCAGGTCGGCAAGAAGTAGAGTAATATGGCAACTTCGACACTCACGACAGACAAGCCTAGCTGCAGAGTTTTGCACCAGCAGCAATCGCCTGATCGCACATGCCGGTAGGCCAGCGAGCAGTGAGTTGTAGAAGTCGAGACGGGATGTCACGAATGCATGGACCAACTTAGATGTGGTATCCTTATCTAAACAAGCCCGAATTTTAGCAATGTTATGAAGCTGAAAATAGGCGGATTTGACTGTGGAGCTGATATGGTCGTCTAACGAGAGGTCGCTTTGGAATATGACACCTAGATTTCGAGCTGATTCGACAGGAGATATGCTGGCAGACCCAATTTTGAGTTTCAGCCTTTCCAATTTGTGAATCACACTGGGTTTGCCCATAACTAGTAAGTTAGTTTTATCGTCATTTAGTTTTAGAAAATTTGCTGCCATCCATGTGCGGATGTTATCAATACATGCAGCAAGTGAGTTGAGAGAATTTGAGGTGCTCGAAGGCTGGGAGGGATCAAAGCAAAGGTACAACTGAGTGTCATCCGCATAGAAGTGAAAGCCTAGATTGTGCTTGGCAATCACGCCAGCAAGAGGCAGAGTATAAACCGTGAAAAGAACCGGACCTACCACAGAGCCCTGAGGTACGCCATATTTCAGAGGTACCTCAGATGATCTTTGTCCATTCACGTCAATACTCTGGAGTCTCCCACTGAAATTGGACCAGAACCACTGCAGAGCAGTGCCAGTGATGCCCAGGCGAGATGAGAGGTGCTCTAGATGAACTTTGTGATCGACGGTATCAAAAGCTGCCGAAAGATCGAGCAAAACAAGCAGAGACACTCTACCCATGTCTATGTCTGCATGTAGAGCTCAAATGTATACACTGAATAGTCTGGGAAAATGCATGCCCAGCAGGGTATTCGACAATCGCTATTTAAAGTTATACCCAAAATACAAAACTGTGCTAGCTTCCCCACATCTCACGTCGACCAAGCTTTTTCTACAAAATCTAGCGAGTGGCTAGAACGTCAGTATCTGGGACTGGCAGTCTTTAGTTCGGCTCCTGCATGAACATTCTTACGTGCCTATGGAAATCTAAATGCTTATTGCTTCAGGCTGGGTCTGCCACGCCGGAGCCAGCATTAAATAGTTCGGCGGCTAGTAACCTGCATGTTAGCTATGATAGTGCGTACCTATTATCGCTTCGTTATCATCGCTCAAATTCATTCACATATGTTATTGCTGTTGCTAATATAAATCAATTATGCATTACCAAAAGAAAAGCGTCTCGGAGCCGACGGGGCACGAGCTGAGAGACCGCTCGTTTGGCAGGAGCTTCGAGTTGATTACCTGCCCATTTGGTATTCCTAGCATTGTCTCGAACCACTCAGCACGTTCTACCCCAAACGTTACTGAGAATTTCTTTAACTTAGTAGTCATCAGGCCTGTTATCACTCCGGCGGCCCAACTTAATGCTTATCTGTGCAGCAAATGTGAAGTGCCTAGAAAGAGATCGAGTTCTCCGAGGGCACTATAACAAATGTATTATTAATATTATTATAAGCTTATCTACGCCGGCAAAGTCTTCCATGCAACTATATCCTATACAGCTCAAATATCTGTTAAACCTGGCTGCCGGTTCTCTTTGTTATCACCACATTTATTTCGCTTTCGAGTCTTCTAGATTGGCGTGCCGCATGTGCATAATCAATTTTAAAATACTGCAAGCATTACACGTTCTACTGCATCTGGAGTTTGTCATGCACTACTTAAACTCTCCCGCGTAACACCCACATGGTCTTTATGACTTTGTGGAGTTACTGACGGAGATACATACATATATACTATACTACTATACTCGGCAATATAACTGCTCCCAAGTTGTTGCTGCTGCTTTCAATCGGTCGACATTTTGGTTTACCCAAGCCACCAATGAAGTATATTATTTCCTGGTCACTGCAAACGTTAGTTAGCCGATTCCAACGTGACTGTTAAACAGAGATATGGGTTGTAATCGAGTATAGCTCGAGTACGATTCCATTCTGGATAAGCTCGGTTTCTTACCAGTCCATTCCACACGTTATCACAACGTGAGCAGTATATGCACCAAAATAAATCAAGGTCATGCCAGAAGTTAGCGCCATCGATCACCAGCTATCACCTATCAAGCAGCAGCTATCGAGAAATGAGCAACTGAGTTAATCGTGCAGATATGGGTGCGAATCCAAACGTGCACTCACCCCTAGCGTGTGCTGATTATCGCATTTGTGCTAGCTCACACCAAGAACAGCAAAAAACTCGGGCAAGTGGCATGCTCTGACGAACGACGACATTGGTGGACCAAGGTTCTGCTGCTTTCACCGTGAAAGTGCCCAGTGCTGTACTTCGCCGTAAACTAACCCGAAAACTATACTTCCCTCGATTTTTCTGATGGTGCCATATCAAACTGTACTGCTTTTGCTACTAAGATATCCTGTCTCATCTTGGCTCTTCGTATACTTCTTTCTAAAAAATTCTCTGTTTCTAATGCCGGAGTGCAACAGAGACAGGGTAAGACTTCGAGCTGCACTCTCTGGATGCTACCGTCTCTATGGCAGACGATGCACTCTCTCTCTCTAGTGGACGATGCCGTCTGCTAATGCATTCATTTAAAAACTCAACCTGATCTCAGGATTGACACGAGAGCTCGTATCAATATGCTGCAGTCGAGGAATGACCAACTACTCTATCGGTGCAACTATGGGTAATCCAAGAGGTGTATTAAGATCGTGGGATTATCAGCCAGTTAATACTTAGCTTTCACCATATACATCGCTAACAATAACGGATAAACAGTGAGGAGTGTGGGCAGCCAACATTGTTACACGTTACACCCACCATTTAGCAGTCCTTTGCAAGAATCACAGTGATTCCGAGACGTAAGCAAACCTTTAAAGCACATTCACATGCAATAAGGAATGCACCAGGATATTACTTTGGACCTGCCATTAATAATAGCGAATAAGTAAGTGAATCAGGGAAGCCTGTTTGTGTTATTGGCCACCCAATGTGCACCAAAAGTGGCCAACGTTTGAATGCCTCACAAAAACTCAAGAGCAGCCACTCAAATAGCTTTCCAGGCTTCACGGGTTATCAGCAAACGTTTCATTATGCAACACGACTGCTTATTTGGGCGACTATGCTTTTGGGCTCCAACTAAGCAGCCATCAATCACGTACCTCAAGAATTGGGTTGGACTCCAGGAGGCGATTCTTGACTTTCTCCACTTCTTTGGAATGATGACTGGTTGCTGCTATGTACTGCAGCACCTTCTTCGATGCTTCTGTCTTGCCAGCACCCGACTCGCCGGAAATGAGGATGCACTGGTCACGATTTTGTTCGTACATGTACCGATAGGCAGCATCTGAGAGAGCAAAGCTGCAAATCCATACAATTAAAATTGTTAGAAAACGACACAGTAATGAGCCAAACGTGGGGATAATTAACGTAATAGAATTAAAAGGTCACCTATACGTACATGTGTGGTGGCAGCTCATAGAAATCAAGGTTCCTATATGTCCCCATAATTTCCTCTGTGTATATATCCAGGTGCTTGTAAGGATTGACCGACACCAACACTGGGCCGATGTACGTCTGAAATAGAAAGTTGAGTTCAGCTAGCTAGTATCCAGAGCAGCTCTATAGGGTACTGACAATTGCCTCAGTGTTGGCCTGCTTGTTCAGCACAGAGCTCAAGATAGAGCTCGTAACTTTTTGTGGAGATAAAAAACAAATGAGTAACTTTGCTACTACTGCTTATCTAACATACGGCACTTGCACAAATGACAACAGCATCCACACATTCACATGCACACACACGCGTGCACACACAAGAGCGCGAGTGTGTGTACATATATGCACACGAATACAAACATTGGCTCTTAGCTCAGCAGAAATATGCTTGCACTTCACAATCAAGGTCATGAGTTTGAGCCCTGCAGAAAACAAGCTGGTGAAAGCAGCTAAGGCTCTTGTGCTGTTACAAAATGGCAAGGCACTTTGGCTTTTATTAAAACGAGGCTACTGAATGAGCTACTCTACACTTTTTAAACATATGGCAGTACGTGCAGGTAGTGGACATGTGGTTCAAACGTTGCACATGACAGTTTACACAGCTCCTATTCTATCGATTGCATCAAAAATACTTGCAAAATGGCTCGAGCCAGAATTCCTGAGCATTAATCCTCGTTCAGAACAAAACAAGCCAACCAAGATAGAGGCAAGTTCAGTAATAGAAAAAAATACCCCCGAGAGAAGTGTCTTGATGATATTCAGGTATGACAAGGATGATGACGAACCACTTAGGAAGCAGACAAGAGTGATTGAGGCCCATGGAATGGTATATCACTTTAATGCTGACGATACTCAGCTGTATTTGTCATTCAAACCGTCGGAATCTGCTGCAGCAACTGAGAAACTGAATGCTTGCCTTGCCAACATTCGATCCTGGATGTCGGAAAACTTCTTGAAATTAAATGACGATAAAACCGAACTGCTGCTCATAGGACACCCTAAGCGTGTGGCTGGATTAAAAGGCATTGCTCGTCTAATAGGTAATGCTATTGTGCGACCATCACCACGTGCTCAAAAATTTAGGTTCGTTGTCGACAGTTGCCTAAATTTTAAAAGCTTCATTCAGAAGACTGCTTCTACAGCTAGTCATCATGCCCGATCCCTATCCAAGATTAGGAGCTGCCTTCCACAGTGGCTTGTAAAATATTTAACCAACTCCTTAATTCTGTCTCGGCTTGATTATTGTAATTCCCTTTTGGCTGGACTACCAAAGAAAGCAACAAGGCCACTGCAGATGACTATGAATATGGCTGCAAGGCTAGTCTGCAAGTCCCAGAGGTTTGAGCACGTGTCTCCTTTGCTAAAAGAGCTAGGATGGCTGCCGGTTGATCAATGGATACACAGCAAAGTTCTTATGCTGACCCATAAGGCCACCACGGCTTGGCTCATTCGTACCTAGCTGAACTGCTGCACCAGTTTCAGCCTCTTCGTGCCCTCAGGTCCTGTGTGGACAATAAATTAGTTGTTCCCTTCCTCCGCTTAAAGACCGTTGGCGATAGAAGCTTTGGCTCTGCAGGTCCTAGACTGTGGAACTCGCTTCCACAATTCTTATGCAACGACAACTATTCTTCTGCTGCCGACTATGGCTCATCCTTTTCAGCGGTCCTGAGCTGCTACTTCCATGCTACTCACTACCTCAACTGCTCTCTCTGCTATGCTTCCCACTTTCTCTTTGTTGCGTGAGACGAAGTCTGTTGGCTACCGAATGCGTACCGAAAGCCGCTTAGGCTGTGAGTTTGCTTTACAAAACTCTCCTGCACAACACCCACACGGTCTTTATGACTTTGTAGAGTTACATATGGAGATACATACATACATACATAGAGTGACTCAAGAGCTAAAAGTCGATATGAGATTAACCAACCGAACATTCTTGGTAACCGGACTTAGTGATCTGGCATGTGGCTCAAGCATGCACACGATCGATTGATGAGCTGGCTGTGAATGCAGCTAGTGCAAGCAATGGTTGGCTCCAAGAGATAGCTAGCACAACATGGGTATGATCCATGCTCATGCAAAAGCAATAGAACAACACTTGAACGGTCAATGGTTAAACAGAAGATATTCTGCTTAAAGAACTAATCGAGACCAGAGGGCTCTGACATGATACCTTAGAAATTGAGTGATCAGGATTGCTCAAGTAATTGATGAGGTGATAGTGAAGACCTGGGCAATTAAATAGGATGTACATCTGGTAATGGAGACTACAATGCAAGAACATGATCTATTGAGAACCTGGTATGGTCACTGTGACTTTTCAAACCGTTTAGTAATAATTCTCGGCCGGCAAGCTGCTTGGGTGGTGATACATATGGTGACCCAATGATAAGATGATTCCTACCAATCCTATGCCAATTTTATCCTATCCATAACACAATGGTTAGCCTGAAAACCACTGTTAAGCAGACATCCCCAATTTTTAAAGAACCAACGATTGCAAGAATGGAGTATCGACCTAAAGCCACGGCTGTGTGAAATGCCGTCGACTACGTTTGTGCGAAACATGCCACCACTAACCCTAAAACCTACTGCTGCTCGACCAGACCTCATAGGATAGACATTAGCTGGTATCATCTACCTAGTGATCCTGCCAGGCTATATCTACATGCTAGGCGATCGGTCATTTGAGCCCAGTGTAGCAACTTGCAGAAACTATTGACATTAAACTTGTGCATAACTTTCTCACTGAAAGACTTGGAATTAGGGATAAAGGCAGAGATCGCTACCGAGGTAAAATGGAGGCTTCTTCCTCAAGTTTGCCTCGTTAATTCTTCCATTACACAGAGCAACCAGAGGCAGTCTTACGTGGGACTGGACGCCGAAAAAGGATGTTGCGGCGAGCTAGGACCGATCGTGAAACCTAAGGACTACCAGTCTACTGCTCTAACCGACCGAGTTATCGAGACTAACCTTTCTTCGGCGTTCAGAGCAGGGCTAGGCATCTTCTGCTTTAAATTGCCCCTTACTGCACGTACTCTAGCCAAATCCTGGTGTGTTGTAATAGCAACCATTATGCCCGCCGTGGTCGGGACGAGAGAAGTCTATCATACCTGCTGCATGACTCGGGTCCAGGAGGCAAGTGGAGGGAACCACCCCCATCAACCGCGTCTGTGGTGACCGATGAATTGTGAATTGCCCCCTCTTTTCTAAGCTAAACAATGTATCATGTAAACGATGTAGTCAGGCCACTACTCAAGAAAGCGACACTAGACGAAAAGAACTCGAGCAACTACCGCCCAGTCTCCCTTCTACCGTTCCTATCAAAGACACTGGAACAAGTCTTGGCAGACCAAGTGAACTCATATATTGAAACTTCAAAATTTGCTAGTAACTTCCAGTCTGGGTTTTGAGCAAATCACTCCACAGAGTCAGCATTGCTTCGGGCGTACAACGACCTACTTAGGAATGCAGACACGGGTAGAGTTTTTCTTCTTGTTTTGCTCGATCTATAAGCATTTTTTATACTATCGATCACCAAGTCCTTCTTGAGCGCCTTTCATCATGCTTGGGCATCACTGGCACTGCTCTGCAATGTTTCGGGTCATAACTCAGTGGGAGACTCCTGAGTATTGATGTGAATAGACAAAGGATCATTCGAGGTACCTCTGAAATATGGGATAACTCAGGGCTCCATGCTGGGCCCGGTACTTTTCACGATTTACACTATCCCTCTTGCCGATGTGATTGCCAAGCACAATACAGGCTTTCAATTCTATGCGAATGACACTCAATTGTACCTTTGCTTTGATCTCTCCGAGCCTCCAAGCACGTCGAATTCGCTCAACTCCTTTGCTGTATGTATTGATGACATCCGCACATGGATGGCAGCAAATTTTCTTGAATTGAATGATGATAAAACTAACTTATTAGTTATGAGCAAACCAAGTGTGATTCAGACATTGGAAAGACTAGCGCTCTAAATCGGCTCTGCCAGCATATCTCGAGTTGAATCTGCACGAAATCTAGGTGTCATGCTCCAAAGTGACCTTTCGTTAGACGCCCACATCAGCTCCACAATCAAGTCTGCCTACTTTCAGCTACATAACATTGCTAAAGTTCGGGCTTATTTAGACAAGGATACCACATCTGAGTTGGTCTATGCATTTGTGACATCCCGTCTCAACTTCTGTAACTCACTGCCTGCTGGCCTATCGGCATGTGCAATCAAGCGCTTACAGCTGGTGCAAAACTCTGCAGCTAGGCTTGTCTGTCGTGAGAGTCACAGTTGCCACATCACACCACTTCTCGAAGATCTGCACTGGCTGTCAGTCAAGCAACGGATCGACTTCAAGGTTTTATGGCTCACTTTTAGGTCTTTTCATTCTTTGGCTCCAGCTTACCTATCAGATGTACTCATACTCCAGGCCAAGCATCCTACCACCTGCTTTTAGGAAACTAACTGTTTAACCTCGCATAAACCTCAAATCCTTTGGTGACCGTGCATTTAGTTTGTATGCTCCCAAAGCTTGGAACTCACTCCCGACTTGTGGCACGACATCAACTGAATTGACCACATTAAAAAAGAAATTAAAAACGCACCTACTTATGACAGCATTTAGTGGGTCCCTGTGATTCGTCCTTTATGTGCTTATGCGTGTTGACACTGTTGCAAGCTGCCACTAACTGTACTTGCATACAGACCCTGTGCATGTCAACCCTAACCATGTTATTCATGTTGTTTATCAAGCATGATACCACTCACCTTTCGATCGTGTTTCCTTTGCAGCAAATGTAAAGTGCCTAGAAAGAGATTGAGTTCTCTGAGGGTGCTTTATCAAGTGTATTATTATTATTGTTACTATTATCATGAATTATTGAAGACTATACTCAATTGCAAAAAATCCTGCAGTCCAGCTGCCGATGCCGTGGCTGCAAATTCGTTAGGGTAATAAAAAGGTTGTTACGATGCCTGGCATACTAGAGTTTAAAAAAAAAATCCTAGCTGATTTAACAGCCTCTTTTGTATGGCGACAGAAGAGCCTTTACGGCTATCACCACCGCTTGCAGAGGCGATAAAGGATCGCCCCACCGCAGGAGTCGAACCCACGACCTCGGGACCGAGGCCGTGAAAGCAACCGCCTTACCTAGTAGTTTAGTGAAGCATGTGAAAATATTTATTGATAGGGCCAAAACAAACACATATTGCTGGTATATATTATGTGTTTAGTGTGACATAATCCCACGGCGACTCTTTATGACCTCCCTTGTCTCAACAGAACAGAGGCCACCAGCGTCTGCGCTGTCTCTTTTTCTGCAGCGCATTCCACAGAGCCCGAGTGTTAATGAAAAGGTCAGCTACTGACGCAGGCCTATCTTCCATCTGCCTCAGCCGCCTGTCGATATTGCTTCATTGTGGTTCCATGGGGTTCAAATCGGGCGACCAGCTGGGCCACTGAACCAGCACCATGCAGGAATTCGTCAAACAGTATTCTACTCAAGTTATGGTTGGTCAAACAGGTTGGATTTCAAGGATTAAATATTCTGATTGGGAATCGTTATAGTTGGCAGCAAGATAATGAGCCTAAACACACTGTCAGGCCATTGAAGTACTTTGTTGTAAGAGAGATATTTCAGTAGCACTGCCGAATGCTGATACAGCTAGACATGGCCAATTGATACTATAGCAAAAAATGCAAGATTAGGAAGTGAAAAAGCCCCAGGAGGGTGTCTGGACCAAGTGTTGTCCAGTCATTGAACAGATTAGTGATATGGTCTTGGGAGGCAGAAACATCAGCACAGCAAATGCATACATGCCAAGATGGCCGATCAACCGAGGTGGTATAACAATCTAGTAGTAAATGTAGTCAAACACGTGCTGTCTGTCCGTATACAAATATCTAACAATGTTTAGTATTCATCATCAATATATAGGTATAGTCACACAAAGTCGATCGCTAGGTCACTCAGCCAGCCAGCTGCCGCGATACACAAGCTGCTTCGTCAAGAAATCTAGTCACTTGGTTAGAGTGAACAAGCAAGCAAACACTGAGGATACTTTTGTAAGTGTGGTGCAACTCAAATTAAAGTAATTCCCTCTTTTTGGTATGCAGAATGGCTCATTCCAGGTTAACTACCCAGATGTTACTGCTGTAGGTCATACGTTGGCTACTATCAGTTCAACAATCCAAGACAACACGTGTTTATGGTGGAATAAAATTCTACTGCTCTTCACTGCCGGGCATTCGATAACGGTTGAACACACATGATCCAAGTGTTCAATGTTTGCACTCGATGGATCTACTGCTGAGAGTTTCCATAGAGCAAGGCTAATTGAAAGTTGGTTGACCTGGTGCAGGCTAATAAAGCTACCGTCGGTCAGTTCTGTAACCTACACTGATTCGATGACCGACCAGGTAACCAAAAACAATTGGCCTATTCTTTCTTAGGTAAACGTTGCTGGAAGCTTGGCCATTCTAGCTAAGTTGTTTAAGTTACAGGAGTCGGCAAGGCTAAGAGTAGGAGGCAGCTGCCTAGCAACATTAAACCAATTAGAGTGGTAGATTGACCACAAATTGCCAGCACATTAGCTAATATCGCTGCCCATTAGCTGGAGAAATACAAGAAGTGGTGCATGCATTAATAGGACATGAACATGCAATTGCAGCAGATAATCATTCACGGCAGCCGGCATAGAGCTGAAGGACAGCCACGCTTGGATGGGGACTCACGATTGCCACTCAAATCTAGTGACGCCCAGCCCTACCATAACCATGAGCACTCTGGCTAGGGGTTGATGGACTGAACTGGAACACCTAAGTCGAAGGCATTCTCCAATAGAGGCAAGAGTAGTGGGTCACCTATTAATACACTCGGATTGATTATACATTTTAGTTGTTTTCAGGTGAAATAGGGGCACAGCTAGTAGCCATTCATCAGATTGGCTGGTGGTCGGTGATGGAACTGGCCTGGATGTGCTTCAGCAAGCAGGGAGCTGCTGGCCTTTAATTAACTTGATTGAGTAAAGTTGATTCTCAGTAGGCATTCATAGTAAAATCAAGTTTGCCAGACATGAGAATTGGCTCTCTTACCAGTAGTTAAAATTTCACAATCCAACCGACTTTTAATACTTGGAATAAAACATTGCCAACGAATATGCACATAATATTTGAATGCTTTGTGAGAGCATTTACTATTTACTTGTGCGTGGGCCTATTTTCACAGAAATAATGCATTGTGCCGGCCTGCGACATAGTGGTAGCATCACAGGGCGAAATCTGAGGCTGCTATAATAAAAAAGAAATGAAAAGGAAGACAAGTGCCAACCGGGCTGTGCAGCCTCATCGGAAGTCAGTGGATTAGCGGTCAACTGTTAATAAAGGCTTTGTTTGATTTGGCCTTGCGTGTAACATTGGTTATAGACATGCGTAGGCTGTCAAGACTCTTGTGCCTCGGCAGGTAGGTACTTGCTGTTTACTTCCAGAGAAAACGACCCATGAAGGAAGTTCCCGGCAAAACCTGAGTGAATAAGCGCAACTCAAGATTTCTGGGTAGCAGAATAGACTTCTGGTCGTCACAGGGCAACAGGAAACCGGTAGTTAGTACTACAGCCAACCCATCAACCACAAGATGAGAGCTATTCTTGTGACCAGGGAGATGAACAAACTCTGTTGCTGTCCAGAGGTAGTCAAAATAGTGCCAACTCCACAATGAATTCTACTGGCATGAGGCAGCAGGCTGCATTGCCAGCACGCTGGTTAGTCATGGTCAGCAACGTCTTGCTGCACCTACTTGGTTATAATAATAATAATAATAATGCACTTGATAAAGCGCCCTCAGAGAACTCAATCTCTTTCTAGGCGCTTCACATTTGCTGCAAAAGGGAGTGCGATTGAATGGTAAGTAATATCGTGCTTGATAAACATGAATAACATGGTTAGGGGTGGCATGCACAGGGTCAGCATGCAAATTGCTCTACACATAGTCAGGCATCAAAAGCAGCATTGAGCATAGATTGTTACACCTAATCGGCAGCAGCAAGTCACAACAGAGGTCTGCTGTGCTTGCTGGAGTCGCAAATACAGCTACCCACTCTAGCTACAGCTCAGCTGTCAGTTAAAACCACTAGGAATGAGCAGAAGTAAGCAGCATACGCTCTGGGCAGCAGCAAAATCAGTACAGTGGCATCGTCATGAAGCTGCATTTTTGGCAGATGCAGTGGCACGTTGGCGAGTATTCAGCAATGGACTTGACACCTGCATATGCCACCTGTTAACATGAGCACAGGCTGACAGATAGCCAGCCCCCCACCCCGGTTTGTGCAGAGCTACCGATCTGCTCTGGCTGCACGTCAGACTGAAAAACAAGTGGCACACAGCTTCTGCTGGAGAGAGAAATCCTGCAAGTATAATATATATATATATACATATATATATATATATATATATATATATAATTATACTATATAGATAGATATATATAATTATACTATGTACATATAATTATACTATATATATATATATATATATAGAGAGAGAGAGAGAGAGAGAGAGAGAGAGAGAGAGAGAGAGCCGATCGAGCAAGCAGTCAAGAGCTGCAGCCTAATTCTCAGTCCGGTCGGTACACATCCCTTGATGGGGCACACCACACCACCCCACCCACCCATAAAAAACTCCAGCTTGTCTGTGGCTATGACGAAGCCATCTGCCTCACCATACAGCATCCAAGGAGACCTGTACCAGAATGAGGTCAACTCTCATGATGTGCCAGCTCCAGAAGCAACAAAGTCTGCAGCATATATACCTGCTATATATATATATATATATATATATATATATATATATATATACATATATATACATATATATATATATATATATATATATATATATGCTGTATAACTGCTGCCACCACCACCACAGACACAATGCTGCTTGGTTGGCCAAAGCGATAGATAGCTAGATAGCCAAGGGTTGCCGAGATAGCAAGATAAGTCGCCGACTGATGAACTGGTGTCTCTTGCGTGACGTGATAGCACCCCCTAATGAATCGTACCTTCCTAAGCGGTTTAGATTTCCTGGATAGGAAGTATGTTAACTGGAGATAACATAAACACTTTTCAACAAGCAAGCACACCAAGTTCAGTTCACACAGACGAGCAAACGCTTCGGAGAAACAGTAGGTTTCTGTTTGCGGTTTTTTGCGGCTTCCTAAACATAGTCACGTCAGGGGATGTCATCGTGGTGTCAGCAGGCGTTAGTACCTTCCGGACAGCGGTAGGGCAGCCACGTCAGGTCGGACGACATCGAGTACAGGCCGTGTGCACGGTGCACTGACAAGGAGGAGGGCCGAGCAAGCTTTCGGAGCTCAGATTTACAGAGAGAGAGAGAGAGGCAGACATGCGACAGCTGAGGCTGAGAATCGCCAGCACGCACTGAAGCAGCGCTCGAGCAGGCTGGGCACGCATGGAAACAGGAGGCCAGTCAGGAGACCAAGTCCCACCGGTCCACTCGGCCGGCAGAGGATGGCTCGGACGGTCAGTGAACGCAACCAGCCCGGCACGGTGAGGGGGGAATTGGCCGCGATGGCAAAAACGGTATGCACACGAGTAGCAGCAAATGCATCGACTTGAGCAGCGAAATGCTGCGGCTGCTCAAGCCGTGCTGGGCGTGCTGGACGTGCTCGAAAAGCAGCCCCACACGACTAGGCACGCCTAGTCGCAGTGCTAGACAACACGGCCCAGAGACATGCGACTGGGACAGATCTAGCCAGATGTTGACTCCCGGCGATGGAGGCTCCACTTCCAATCAGAACGATAACTGAAGAGAGACTGCGAGAGACACACCGGCTCTTATCTCTCAGCTCGGAGCTGGCAGCAGCGATAGTCAAGTGATGGCAACCGGTAGGTAAGCCTGTCTCCTCAATTCTCGGAACCACGGCATGCCAGCCGATGATGTCCAGCCAACGCTAAACTGTAGCAGCTGATACATTAGGCACGGGCATTGCTTCACGAAGGCCATTCACCGGCATCCGATAATTCCGCTGGGTATACTCGCTAACGTCTCACGTAGTAACTGCTTTTCCGAGGAAAGTTGACGAAACAGGCGCATTTGCTCCAGAGCCGGACAACGCGGGCAAGCACAGGACGTTATATTTTTTTTATCAAAGCTCGCCTCGCTCCCTAGCCAGCCTTATTGTCTCTCTGCAAACAGCCCGGGTCGTATCATCGTCCATACGAACTTTTCGTACTCCCTATCTACAAGCAAACTCAGTCCCAGGCACGTTCCTACTCGGGTCAGCACAAGGAGTGCTTGGTCTGTGCCTGTCCCCTTATAAAAAGCCCGTGCACCGTGCTCAGCTTCGAGGGCAAACACCAGGTACACTAGGTAGCCGCTGGTCACAAAACCTTTGCACCTCTGCACGGCTGGCTCAGCGGTCGTCAAAGCAGTTCCGGTGACACTCACAGGCACACTTCTGCTGGCAGAGATGATGCATGCGTACACGAGAAAGTAAGGGAGTGGTGATGGAGCCTAGGCACAGCAGATCACAGAAATGGGCACATTGCAGTCGTGCGTGTTGCAGTCGACGGACCGCAGCTACGATGCACTAATCAATGGTGGAGCACTGGCGGAGCCTGTTGTGGATCTGTGAACTAACCGCTAAAAAGGAAAAAAGGTGCAGATGGCAGATAGAAAGCTGCTCTGGTGAATGCTGTATCACTCGGAAACGTGTTCGCTAGTCATTGCTTCTCTTTTATTGTTTAGTGTGTTCACAGTGTGTATTCTAACCAGCACTAACAAATAACCAATGACGAAAAGTATGCATTCATCAACAAGCATCTGTGACTAAATTTAACAAATGCCTCCATGTCTCTATGATACGAGCACTAGATAGCTAGATCACGAGCACTAGATCACTAGCTACTATGGACATACACTACCTAAAGTGGTCACTCTACAAAGTGGTCACTCTATAAGCAATCCGTGACTTCACAGGCTAATGGAGACCTGATGATAATAGTGACAAGAGACTTGTAAAGTGCGCTCGGAGAACTCTAAATCTCTTTCAAAGCACTTTGCATATGCTATAAAAAAGAAGCATGACTGTCGTGGTGACTGTCGATCGATCAGCATTATGTTATCATGCGATAAACCTCTGACCTCTGCTAGTCTGCAGTCACTTGTCTGCAGGTGCTTCAACTGCCCTGCCAGCACCGGCATGCCCTCAGCAGCTTTACCTGCAGAAGCCCTCTAATCTCGCATGCTCAAGGCAAACCGTCAACGCTGCGATGTAGCAGCCTTCTAGGATGATATGAACTTACATATATGAGGTCATTGCGAAACCGCTTCTCGAGGTTATCCACAAAAGCTTCTATGCTAGTGAAATCCGTCAGGAGGACGAAGTCCTGAACGCCGACCTTATCGCGTTCGTGAAGTGCTGCTTCCATGTTCGGCTGTCGAGGTCAGCTCTATTAGCACCAACGACCAGAACGAACAGGACCTACAAGGAAGGCAAGCTGACCGAGGTGAACAGAACAGCTGGTAAGCTAGTAAACGTTGGCGACAGCGCACCCCTGCGCCCGCAGCCGGTAATTTATCGTATTCGGTACGTAGCATATTTCTCAGACATTCCTCGATCCGTGCACACGATCCCTCAAGCAAAGCAATGCATGCCGGGCGTCAGCACCCGAGGAAGGGGGAAGAGACATGCCTCTTTTATCAGCAGCGGGTCACCCCATGGACCGGGACAATAGCCGGCGGTGAGGGTGCAGCTCCCACGAGAATGGGAGCGCGGCACACTGGGCCGCTAGAAGCTTGGCTATCGCTAAGCTTCGGCCACCGCAGAAAGGACGCGGCAGTCGCCGCCGACTGCCGCCGCGACACAGGCAGGCGTTCGGCAGCGCGGTTGACACTTGCTTACCCTAACCGGTAGCTGCTGGAAACACCGAAACTACTGGCCGGCGCGACGACCGACTGCCGGCGATACGTACCAACCCTGCAGGAGCGGCCGGGAACGGGGCAGACACGGGATCTCGGCTGGGGTCACGTCCTACTGTTACACATGGCGCCAAAGCCGGCCCACTGACCGGCAGCCCCGCCCCTAATCTGGATATGAGTCATCCGCATGGCTCACCTAATACGGCCTGGGCGTTGCCAGGATTGCGCCAAGGTGGGCGCGATCTTGACCCTGCCCGAGGCAGCCAGTCGCAAGGAAGCTGGGTGGCAGTGTATTTATGCTCGGCGGCCCGAAGCGCTCCTTTTGCCAGCTCCGGAGGGGCCAAGCCCAGTGTTGCCCGTGTAGGCACTAGCGCGGACGTTGGAATTCGGCTAGCTTGCCTACGCTGCAAGCCACCGCACCCCATGCCCTACGTGCTGCGTGAGCGCTTCGCTCTGCACACTCCCCGCTGCGACCGCTTCGATCGGTCAGCTGACTGAGAGCGTTTGGTCGGTGCGTGACCCAGCTCATGCTCGAAGACTGCAACGGCGGCCGACCACCCTTCTCGCCCTGCAAGAGGTCGGGGGCTAGGATACCGGCAGAGTAACCGTCGGCAGCGCGTCCTACCTTCGGACCGCGTGCCACGAAAGAGGCTTTCCTGGCTTAGCAGAGTTATAGCCCTACATCCAGGTTCCGTAGAGAGCCAAATTTGAGTGTACTGCACAGACGCAGGCTTGACGAAGAGATAGCTGAATTCCTGATTATTCTAAGTTGGTCGAGGAAATTTGTAAAAAAAAAGAAGCGGGCAGCAGCCGATCTTACGCTGGACGAATCGCAGCTCGCAGCTTTTGACTTGCTCTCCTACAATCAAGAAATGGTGCAGATAAACTAGCTTCTCAAAGCTTAACGACGATAGACTATACTATTAGTCTTGGGCAAACTGAGTGTCAACCGAAAGTTTAAGTTTGGTTCAGCTAGCATCACTCTGGTGATGTCTACCCGTAATCTAAGTGTACTATTGCAGCGCCTTGCTGACCTTGGCTTAATTTTAGCGCGAACAAGAGCTGTTCGGCGGCGGGCAAGAACTCCTTTGTCCTGGAGCAGTGAGCCAGAGAGGAGCGCCAGTGCGGTTAGAGAGCAAAAGCTTAAGAGCAAGCCAGGAAGCTCTGAGACCAGCGGTGGCGATTCGGCCTTTAGCATTGGTCCGATACCCGCGGGAGCTGCTGATTGATGTTGGCTGGCCTGTCAACCTCGACCATAACTCGGTCCAAAAGGAATCGTCTGGAACCTATTCGGCATTCAAGCTGATCAGGGGTGCCATTCCAGTGGCCTAGTGACGCATTAATTCCTTACCGTAATGGGCCACGGTGTCAGGCCCAATACCACTAAGCTCTTGCCTCATTGTCTCAGCTAAGTAATTAAGAGTCGAGCGACGCTCGCTCTTGGCCTTTTGTCCGGCTTCTCTCTCCGGCTTCGCTTCGATGCCGTCGGACTCGTTTCTCTAAAAGCCAGGGAGGAGGGTGGGCTGTTCGCCGGCGATTGACGGGACAGGACGAGACAGCGCTAGGAGGATTCGGTGGACTCCACCGAATACGATCGTATCGCGCCCAAGCTAGCATTTTGTGTTTCTTTTGTGTTTTGTGTGTGCGCGCTCGCACGTGGTCTCGGCATAAAGATTTGCCGGTGCGAGCTAAACGTAGTTGGTATGGTGTGAGATATTCCGTTGGTTCGGGCTCCTTTGTCTATTTCGTTCCCCACTATAGACGTAAGTAGCCTAAGTGTGGAGACGCATTTCCTCCGCAAGAGTGCTTGAGGTGGCGTGTGTGGGGTATTCCTGCCGTAAGGTGGAAGCGGAGCTTTAATTCTCCGGTCAAGGTCAAGGCTCCGGTTCGGGCTCCTCGTCCTATCTTGGTCGTTCCCCACAATAGACGCAGGTAGCCTAAGTGCGAGGTACGCATTCCCTCCGCAAGAGTGCTTGTGCTGTTGAGAGCGTGAGAGGAGTGTGGAGATAAAACTGAGCTGGACGCGCAGCGACTTTGTGCGCTTGGGAATAAAGCTCAGTGAAATCCCCAATTTGTGTTTCTTGCTTTCCAACTCACGCCGCGGACTCACGACCCCCTTTAGTAACGGTAAGTATGTCAGCGCCAGAAACGCTCGTTTCGTGGCGGCCAGCTTATTGCGCGTAGGCGCGCACCGAACGGCATTAGACGGTAGGTTACGCCGCTAGGTAAGCGGCAGGTTAAGCCTACTCCGCCGAGCCTTCGGCGTTACACTATCCCTAAACGGATTGCCATTAAACGAGCAGATTTCCTCTACTGTCGATTTGGCCTACTTTCGATTAAGGAAGATTGCTGAAACCCTTCGCCTTGGCGAGCTTGTATTTTTTGTTCCGATGTGTTTTACATGCGTACCGGCGCACGATTCATTGAATATTACTTGCTATAGGTGGCCTATTTTTCTCGCCTCCTGACACAAAGCGCTACTAGCATTTCTTGTCCGTTGCCGAAATCTCTTCCGAAAACCGGAGCTCTAGCGAACATCTTATACGAAAAACAATACGGCTAAGACCTTTTTGAAGCATACCTGCTTGTTTTTTCACCATAGCATGTAAGAAAAATTACGTGACTATGAACACATAAACGCTTTTTGCTTCAGGCTGGGTCTGCCACGCCGGCGGCGGTGTTAAATACGCCAGCGGCTAGTAACCTGCATGTTAGTTATGATCGCTCTTACCTTTTATCGCTTTGTTATCATAGTTCAAATGCATTCTTAGATGTTATCGCTTTTACCAAGACCCGTGAATTACGCATTAACACAAGAAAGGGACCCCGGAGCCGACGCGGGAGCCGGGGTTGCGAGCTGAGACGCCGCTAGTTTGTTGAGAGCTGCGAGCTGAATACCTGTTCGTTTGGTATTCCTAGCCTTGTCTCGAACCGCTCAGCGCGTTCTCCCTCAAGCGTTACTGTTGAATATCTCTAACTTAGTAGTCATGAGGCTTGCTATGACTCCGGCGACCCATCTTAACGCTTGATATTAGAATCCTCGCTCAATGTGCAATAAACCTCTATTAATAAGCGACCTTATTTCTGAAAAAACACCTTGACCTTCTCGCCTTGTCCAAAACTTGGCTATAATCGTATAAACTGCTCTACAATTGAAGACGCTACCTTGACTGGCTTCTCCTCCTTTATCACCCTTATATCAATTAAAACTGGAGGTGGAGTGACCATTATCACACGCTCGACCTTTAATTTCAAGCCACTTGCCGTACCCTCAAAGCAGTCTTTCGAATATATCGTCTTTATTTCACCCGACAACAAGCTACCGACGGTTGCAGTAGCCTATCACCCACCAGGTACCAAGTCCTCCTATCTATCTCGGATCCTATTTCTCTGATCTTATTTCAATTCTGTGTACAATAAATTAATCTTTTCTCATTATGTGCGATTTCAATGTTCATTTTGATAACTAATCTGACGCCTTCAGCACTGAATTTCGTGCACTTACAGACTCTGTGTCTCTTGCGGCTCATTTGCCTGGCCCTACCCACATCAAGGGCCACACACTTCACCAAATTTTCTCATACAACTGTACTTTATCGTCCCCGATTGTTAGCGAATTTGTTTTGTATGACCAAATGCAAATCTCATTCAGTCTACAATGTGTGCCCTCCTCCTCCTCATCTAAAACCACCCGTGAATCGAGAAGGCTCACGAGCCATGACATCGATGCTGTCCATGCGAGAATGTCTGCTTCAAATCTACTGCCCAATTCCCCTTCGACCTGTCATCATTGGTAGATTGCTACAACACGACACTAGCTGATAAGCTCGATGAGTTCGCACCTGTGACTAAGCGTACTGAGCGCCCTCGCACAGACGGCCTTTGATTTAGCGAAGACATTAAACTAGCTAGGTCTACTAAGCGCAAGCTTGAAAAAGCATATAAAAGATCAAGACTGATTGTCCATCGACAGGTATGCGATAATTACTGTAGATCGTACCGATCGACCATAGCAAAGACCAAGTCTAGCTTCTATAAAAGCATTGTCGAATCACAGTTGTACAATCTAAATATGCTGATGTAGACGATCAACCATCTCCATAACCGCTCCAAGGTTAGCTCCTTACCTAGGGATCTTTTTGATGATCTAGATCAGGGGTCGGCAAACTTTTCGGACTGTTAGGTGGACTCCGGTGGTCAAGAAAGCAGACAAGGCCGGAAGAAACCACGCCCACTCCACCAGGCCGGCGGAGTGGGCGTGGTGAGACCAACAAACAAACAGTCACAAAAGACGCACAAGCGTGAACGGCAATTATAGAGGTAGACGCACATCCCTACCCGGTCAGGCGCTTCTGTTTCCAGTTCTAAAAATAAACGCTGGCCACAAATTGAGCTGCGACAGCAGCGATGACGGGGAACGAAACCGTGACAACTCAATGAGGCTGGATCCATCAATGAATAACTAGGGACCCGCGAGGCCGGACTGGAGCACTAGCTAGGCTGGATCTGGCCTAAAGCCGGAGTTTGCCGACCTCTGATCTTGATGATCGCTTCTCTAGCTTCGTTGTCAACAAGATACACAAGATCAGGGATTCCATCTTTCTAAGATGGCAGCATCCTTCAAGGATCATGTCCCTCAATTCCATGCAGCACTTCAACGTCAACATTCAAGGAAGTCACTAGTGACCTCGTCCTGAAGTTCAAATCACGATCAAAGAAGACAACTAGTCCTCTGGACCCTATTTCCTCTGTCTTGCTTTTACGATGCATTGATCTGCAGCTGCCATGCATAACTAACATAATAAATGTGTCATTAGCCTCAGGTCATGTCCCAGCACCCTTTCAAAAAGGCTGTAGTACGGCCCCTACTCAAGAAAGTGTCACTAGACCCAGAGAACTTGAGAAACTTACGTCCAGTCTCCCTTCTACCGTTCCTATAAAAAATACTTGAACGAGTTGCGGCAGACCAGCTGAACTTATGTATTGAAACTTCAAACGTTGATAATAAGTTTCCGTCGGTTTTTAGAGCTACTCAGTCCACAGAGTCAGCATTTCTTCGGGTGTATGACCACCCACATAGGAATGAAGACTTAGATAGAGTCCCTCTACTTATTTTGCTCAATCTTTCGGCAGCTTTTGATATTATTGATCACCAAGTCCTTCTTGAGCGCCTCTCATCTCGCTTGGACATCACTGACACTGCTCTGCAAAGGTTCAGGTTCTATCTCAGTCTGAGACTCCTGAGTATTGGTGTGAATGGACAAAGATCATCAGTTATTCATTTTGTTTGTTTTTCAAGCATGATTTTACTTACTATTCTATTGCGTATCACTTTGCAGCAAATGTAAAGCGCCTAGAAAGAGATTAAGTTCTCTGAGGGCGCTTTATCAAGTGCAATATTATTATTATTATTATTATTATCAGAGAAACTTCTTAAATATGGATAACCTCAAGGATCAGTGCTTGGTCCCGTTCTTTTTACGGTTTATACTCTTCCTCTAGCCGATGTGATTGAAAGGTACAAACTAGTCTTTAGTCTTTAACTTATATGCAGATGGCACTCAGTTGTACCTTGATGATGTACCACGATGAGTCACTGCCTGACAGCAGCAGGCAGTGAGAAGCGGGAAGCGGGAAGTGGAGAACGGCTGTGTGGTGTAGCGCTGCGACTGTTAGCTGAATGCATGAGTGAAAGCCCTCCACGGTGTCTGCGTTTTGTCGCTTGTGCACCGTCGCGTGCTTCCTGCTAGAGCGTCAGCGTACAAAAAGTGATAAGCATAGCTGAGTCATGAGAGCAGCTGAGGTAGTGAGTAGCATGGAAGTAGCAGTTTAGGACTACTGAAAATGATGTGCCGTAGTCGGATGCAAGAGAGTAGTTGCTGGCGGTGCGTTAGAATTGTGTAAGTGAATTCCACAGTCTAGGACCTGCAGAGCAAAAGCTTCTGTCGCCAACGGTCTTTAAGCGGAGGAATGGAAAGGCTAATTGATAGTACATACAGGACCTGGGTGCACGAGGAGGCTGAAACTGGTGCAGCAGTTCATCGAGGTATGAAAGAGCCAAACCGTGGCGGACCTTGTGGGTCAGTGTAAGAACTTTGCTCTAGATCTGTTGATCAACCAGCAACCAACCAAGCTTTTCAAGCAAAGGAATCTTTGACACGGTCAAACCTTGAGATTTGCAAACTAGATTTCTACGGTCATATCCAGCGCCTGCTACAGTCGCCTACTGGCTTTTTTGGTATCCCAGCCGAAAGGGAATTGCCGTAATGTAGTCGAAACAGAACCACGGGGTTAGCTGCATTCTATGCAAGCCACTGTGAAATACAGTTCCTAATCTTAGATAGGGATCTAAAGTGATGGCTAGCTGGGGAAGCAGTCATCTTAACGAGGCTTTCAAAATTTAGGCAGCTGTCGAAGACGACAATTTAATTCCGAGCGCAGGGTAACAGTCGCACAGCAGCATCACCTATTAGAAGAGCCGAGTTTTTGATCCAGCCTTACGCTTGGGGTGTCCTATGAGCAGCAGTTCCATTTTAACGTTCAGCTTAAGGAAACTTGCGAACATCCAGGATCGGATGTCCGAAGGGCAAAAATTCAGTTTAGTAGCCGCCGCAGCAGATTCCGACGGCTGGAAAGCGTCTGAACGCCTTTTACAACATCGGAGAGTGCTTATTCCGAGCTCATTTTCCGGCCGGGCACCTCATTTCACTAGAGCCAGTGGCTCAATAAAATTTTCCCTGTGTGGAGGTGGCGTTGGCCTTAGGGGCAGCACAACTTGAACAAACAATTTAACCTAAAAACAGTCTTAAAGTATGTGAGACGCAGTGCTGCCGTGAAGCCATTCACCAGTCAACGGTCTAGAAAATCACGGTAGTTTATTAACGCAGCCGACAAACAGAACGTATACCGTATCCAAATACGTACAAAGAACAAGCAATCAACTGGTCCAATATATAGTAGTCCTAAATTATTACTATTGGCTGAGCGAATCATCATGCATACTAATCTTAATACTACTGGCTCCTCTTCCTAATCATGCTCTGATCAGCCCTCATCAGCCGCAGCTGGTGCGGCCTTAGCAGGGGTCTATTGGCCTAGGTGCGGCCAATCAGCTGTGGTCTGAAGCTCCGAAAATAGCCGGTGTCCTGAGTCAGTCAGTGATGCGGTGCAGGTCAAGGTTAAATCGTCCAGCGAAATGGCTGTGAAGCGGATTGAGCCAAAAAAGTGCAGCAAAGGGCTACTGATTCACCTAACTTGTATGGCGGCACAAGAGCCTTACCGGCTCTCACTGCAGCTTGCAGTATGGCAATACAGGATTGCCAACTGCACGACTCGAACCTACGACCTAGGTCGTAAAGAGTGAGAAACTTACACCTGGGCTTAGACTCGGATGCTGCGGGCGACGGATTCAGCAGCCTCACTGTTATAGCGAAGGCAGAAGGCATTTATAGTGACAGTCATCCAGGTCGCAGCGCGAAGTAAATGCAGACTCGAACTCATGACCCGAGTCATGAAGTGCCACCACTCTTTCCCGGGCTAAGTAATTGGTCAATATCTAGCGCTTTTCTGATGTACCATCTAGCCCTTAAAACAGCAGGCTTGCCTTGCTGAAAAGAAGCTATTCTCCAGACGGCAAGGCATAAATCGCTGCTTTTATGTAAATATAGCTGCTCCGGAAGTCATGTTTACCTACCTAAATTGCTAACGAACCGTGGGTGCTCAAAGCAGGACAAATGAATCCCTGTGTTGGATTTTGTTTTTGAGGAAAGCCTGTACGTGGGGCAAGAGTTTAGGCTACTCAGTGTAAGAGGCAGAGTGCAAGTAAACCACCAACAACCAGAAAGCAGTAACACTTTCGTGATGCCTCGGGATCAGCGTCCACAGTGCGGTCTTATCAATAGAGATTAGGCCAGTCCTTACCGGAATGAGTTACCCCGTGTTTCTCTTGGCGAAAAAAGAGTAAGAAACTTTCTAGTGAACTCTCTTGGGACGATAATCAACTTTGAAGGGCACATATATGCTCACCGCTTTGCTCTATTCTTTGCTCTCTCGTAGGCTCCGCTCACCTTAATGAGACAGTACCCTAATAATAGCTTGCGTTTAGGTAGTGCTGTATGACAGTGTCTCGGCAGCGGCGGCTGCTCTAGTGGGAATCTCAAGGAGACACAGCGGGCGAACGTGCGCAGTAAACGAAACTCTGCTTTATTACTCTCAATAGCACATATATGAGAGCCGATCAATCGCAGCAGACGACACGAAATATAACATGCCTTAGTGGCCTGACGATGCGCTGCGTCAATGGCTTAACTATTGGCCACAGGTGAGGCATGTACACTAGTGTCACGAGCTTTAGTAATTCCAACAGCAGAAGCTGCAGGCGCACACTTCAGTAGTTAATAGTATTGGATTGTCTCGTCCCAGGGCGTTGCACTTATTAGCAAATGACTTGATGCGTTCGCCGGATACAAAATTCTGCCGCGAGGAGCTATCATCTAAAATTAGAACAATCGTTACTTCGACTTGATGTGGCTACTCAAAGTCTTGTGTCTCTTATTCACTTTATCTTAATATTTGAGTTGAGACTCACAGAATCACTCAATCGATAAAGCTCTTTAGAAGCAATCTTTCTCAAGAGGTTACAAGATAAATCTAAAGTATGCTCTTACTTGAGTTTCTGGTTATCACTCTATTTACCGGCTGTCATTAAAGTTGTAGACAGATAGTTTTATTTTCTCATTTCATTCGTCAATTTACACTGTACTCTTCACTTTTATTTATTCTTTATTCGGTTAAGATTCCAGGAATCGTAGCTGCCCCTCCCTGGGAGGATTGCCGAGCTTTCGTTAGGTGGGGCTAAAAAGTATATAGATAGTAAAAAATATAGCGGGCCTATTTAGCCCTATTTCGGTCTCACGCTAGAGTAAACAGTAGCTATCTAGCCGAATTTTTACGTCGCTAGGCGGCCTGGTACCGCTTGGTGCCCTCGGTCTTCGCCTATGGGTAAGGTGCTCGTACTTCACGACCCAGGGGTCGTGGGTTCGAGTACTACAGCAGCGGGCGATCCTGTATCGCCCACTGCAAGCCGTGGTGATAGCCGAAAGGCTCTTCTGATGCTGTATACATGGACTGTAAAATCAGCGAAGCTTTTTGTATACTTTCGTCGTTGCTTTTTCGTGGCGTACTGAACTCACTTAAGCGGTGATAACCACCAGGCGTGTCACACCTAGAGACTTACTTGAAACTAGAGCTCTGAAGAAGCGCCTCTAGAAATGCCTTTTTAGCATCGTTCGAGGTCTGGTGGTCCCTTATGGCGACAGACCGTGGTGTTTTGCGTAAGAAATAGACCATTCGGCGGCAGGCCTTATCCTTTAGATCCGTCTGTGCAAACGTCATGTGGCTTTTTTGAAGAACAAAATTGAAGCCTTTTTCTGGAAACACCCTGATTCTGTCGTCCGAAGAAGGACCAACAGAGAAGCTTTTCAGCGCATTCTAAAAAAGGGAACTCCATTTTGCGAAATTCCTTGTATCTGAGCCGAAAAATCACCTCCCGGATGCCGTCCAAAAAGATGCTAGTAGCCCTATTGTTAAAGCCAGAGACTGCGCACCGAAGATCGCCTGCCTAGTCCAGACTGACGTATGTCCACCTAAGAAGAGATTAAGTTCTCTGATGACGCTATACAAATTTGTTACTATTATTATTATTATTATTAACACTGGCAGCTTCGCTCAGGAGAAACTATCAGAAGGAGCGCGCCTTCCTCTCACCAACACAAAAAGAGGTCTGTAGTTCATCTAAAAGAAGCCGCCGCTATTTCATCCTACATTTTAGGAGGACCTGGAGCTCCGCTTAAAAAGTGTGTCGCGCCCCCCGAAACCCCGTCCTAAAAGAAATTGTTGGGTTAGATTCATTTCAAATCATCAGATTCATTTCAATAAGCCGAATAGCCGAAAGTTTAGTGCCTCAATCGCGCCGTTCGGCCTAAAGCGCCACCACTTCATCCAAGCAGATTTTAGCTCTTCAGCAACTCGCTCAAAGCCATCTCCTCATAACTCTAAAAATACGAAAGAAATTCTCCTTAAAGAATAATGATAGTCCCTCTATAAACTCAAGCCCCGATCCTCTTGGCCGAGCACTGATTTTGGCGCCAGCACCGACTTTAGCTCCAATCCAAGAGATCCTCTGTGGACAATAACCTCTAGTCTTCGCACGTCAGGCACACTGCCAGACAGGCTTCTAGCTACGCTCTCCTAGCCTGGTAGCCTCTTCCAGGAATCCCGATGGCCAATGGGGAAATCGGCTGTCGGGCCTCGAAGGTGAGCACTTATGTAGAGATTTTTGCCAAGGGGTCTCAGACGGGCGCTATTTTGGTTAAGGGAGTCCAGTCCAGTCCACTCGTTCAGCTAGACCAAGAGGCTTTAGTTCCCCTGCTCTACTACCGAGCCTACGCGGCCAAGCCCCGAGCTCTATGCCTACTGGCCGATGAGGCAAGTTGACATTCATAGGCACATGCGACTTTGCTAGAGCCAGAGCGACAAGCCTGTAGATTAACCAGTGCTCTTCCAACTGAGTACGTACGCGGGCGCAGGCAGAACACCGACGCTGGTTCGCAGGAACGTATATTGTCGCGTGCGTCTGCAGCGCTCCCCCAGACACAACCCTGCCATCTCAGGTTGGCGTTCCCTCCTACCCCACTCCCTCCCAGCCACCTCTCATCCCGTGAGTTGGCGGGAGGACAAAGCCGGCCTGCGGATAAACCACAGCCGTCAGACCACAGCCGTGCACTGGCCTGTCCCTATGCCACTTCCGGTCTGCCTCTACCTGCAGTGTGCCGGCGAGGCCAGCGATCTGAGCCATGCACAGAGAACCACAAACCATAAAGCCGAACATATTGCAACAGGTGTCATACGTGTGTGCTTAAGATCTAAGCCGAGGCACTCGAAACTTACGACTAAACGAAGCCGGCCGTAGGTCAAGGCTATGCGTGCCATGCATGAAATATTAATTAGTATAGGAATGAAATAGCATAGCTACACAGCACATATGCTCTGCACTGTTCGATCACCAACGGGCACAACAGGCTCACTTGCACGGCTACTTTATGTCCGACGAGTTCAGACCTTTCGCCTTGCGCTTAGCTCAAGGGTCAATGGTCAAGCCTCGTGTCGCTTGCCGCTGCTTGAGCGATATAGCCAGTTCATGAAAAGAATCGATTTAATTAACACGAATCTATTTTTGATTCGTGCAAGACAGTAATTATGAGAAAGATTACACAATGTTGGCTCTGGACCATGGACATGGTATGCCGCCGAGCTTAATTAAATGAGGCTACGTAGCATAATAACCTTTCGTACGAAAACTTGGAGCAGTCATTCACATGACCAATGGTTTGAACCCAGCATAATCTGGAGTGACGCGGTAAAGGAATCCAATGAACACACCCTTTCCGCGCGGCCCTCGGCGTCCTTATCCATTCGCAACATTGCGACACCTTTCTTACCTCTTCCCCACCGCGTCGCCTATTACCGCCGCATAAGGGCTTCGCTTTCTCTCTCTCTCTCTCTCTTCTCTCTTTCTCTCTCTTCCAGTTAAGAATTGACACAAGTTTAGTTCATTAGCGATGATAAGACCTTTCTGATCGCTTCCTACCGAATTTAAGTCAGTAGACTCTCGGCGCTCGGGCTAATAATCGCGATTCGAGGCGCACGCCGACGTTCGCCGTGCGCTCGAGGCATCGGATGCTGCTAGATGGACGACGACGATGATTCCGGTAGCGCTTCCTCTTGAGAGAACCTCCGACTTTCTTGAACTTGTCCAGCAAATGACAGACGCCGAGCTATTTTCTAAGCAGTTTGATGTCCGGCTGGCCGGCCAGGTGCGCTGCCCGCTTGAAAGAAACGGCGAGAGCGGCCAACTAATGTGTTGCCAATAACGATAGACCCCCTTGGCGAATGCAAATAGCGAGCTGAACAAATGACGAGTAAAAAAAACTTTATTTAATTTAATATACTAGGCTTCTAACACGTATGAAATTTAATTGAATACGAAATCTATAACTTTGTCTTAGAATAAATTCGGATTCAATATGTATGAGTTATCCGCAGAATGACCTATTCTACGTAACTTAAATATACATTGTCTAAACATGTCAAGTCCTGTACCGGGCAGAGCCTTTGTCGGGGTGCGTGTAACGTCACAAAGCGACGAAGGAACCGCTACAGAATTGCGTTCGTACAGTCTTGTGAGTTCGGTCATCTTCGGTAAGCCTGTCAGCGACATGAATCAATGAAATGGCGATGCGAAATGACGTATGAGAATAAAGCTCTGGATTCTCGAAGTACTGTCCTCAGAGCGATAATCCGCTGAACGATGCACTCACCGTCCGCTGCGGAGCGATGCTTGCACATGAAACTCCGCTGAGAAGTTTGTAATAAAGACTTCAGAAGCATTCTGGAAAAGTTCCACATGAAGCGCTGGTTCCATGAGCGTCTGCGGCATTTCATGGATTTGGTATCCCTTCTCGAAAGCTTGCGTCGTACTTGCGTTGCCACAGATGCTCAGGGAAGTAGCTGAATGTCCAAGCGCGCGTAAACCTCGGCTCGCACAGGTCGTACTCGTAAATCCACAAGGGGCACTTCACTCTTTGCTGCGAAAGCATTGCCGTAGCTCCTGCGGCAATCCTTGAGAGCGACTGCTTCTGCAGAAGTGAGCGATCGGCATAATAATTAACGATCCCTGGGCAAACAGCCGTAAGCGAAGCCTGCTATACGATAGTTACGAAAGTTATAATAATAAGGAAAGTTTTAATAATTATAGGTCGTCTGTATCGCACCCTAAGAGAACTAGAGCTCATTGCAAGAGAATCAACATCGAAGGGTTAGTTACGCGCAGGGTATCTAGCGACCAAGCGCAGCAAGTACGATACTCAGCCCAGCATACAAGGCAGACGCGTAAAAGATGCTCTTAGCCACCGGTCGGTAATAGCTATGGCTCGTAAGAGGCACTGACTCATGTGCAGGTACGCACGAAAAGCACACTGGAACAAAACGTACAAGATGAATGAGACGAATGGAAAGCTGACCGAAACAGATGCGTCTTGAGATGAGAATTAAAAGGTAATAATAATAATAATAATAAGAGCTGAGAGTTGCAAGCTTATAATTCATTTTAAATAAATACAATTTATTTATATAGCGCCCAAAGAGAACTTGATCTCTATCCAGGTGCTTCAAATATGCCTCGGGGCTCGAGCCCACGACCTCAGTCAGACCTTGGTCGGGGCGGCACCTTAACCACTAGACCAAACCAGCTCGGCAAGAGTATTATAATATTAACACATTTGTTTTAGCACCCTCAGAGAACTCAATCTATTTCTAGGCATGGTCATTTCTACCGTAGCTGGAAGCAAGTTTCAGACTTTCGGTGCATTCGATCTATGGGCTCGATCACCACAAGATTTCAATTTGGTGCAAGGGCCATTGAGATGACCGGATGCTGACGAGCGGGCGGTTGCAAGAGCACACTGGAGCCTTTTATTATTATATTATATTATATTATATTATATTATGTTATTATATTTTTATTATGGAGCTAAATGAAAGCTGCTTCTGTTTTTTCGAGTCCTCAGTGTTGTTCTTTGTGAAGATTTCTTTTACGTGGCCGGCATCCCTAAGACTGAAATTTCTAAACGCACAGGCAGAACCTGGAGGCGTTCAGCGCACCTTCCGGCGGCAGAAACGGTCACCGTTCGCGGACCATGACACCACAGCCTATAGCACCCTTGACCGATTCTCCATCTGCCGACGAGCCGTAGAGGATGCTTGTGCAATAGATTTTAACGCGAGGCTTTTAATCTGTCTAGCTTCATTGGCCACTCGTCCTATGCCGAGCCCGATCCCCGAGTCGTGGGAGTGCGTGGCCCGGGAGTGGACATGAGAGAACGCTTCGACATTTCGGTGTCGTTTGCCGTCCTTCAATTTCGATAAGCAAATTCTATTATAGAAAAAGTAAAAGCGAGCGGGAATTGAATGAAAGTGCTTCTTAAAAATGTAAGAGAAGTGCGTGGGCAATAAGTCGGCGTTTCCTTCAAACTGGCGCTTTCAGTACAGTCGACCGGATGCTTGAAAGAAGGCCTCTCTCGGAGATATTTCCGTGAATAAGAAGTGTCAGTTTGTCAACTTACGCCGTCGTTCAAAATAGTTTGGATGGGCTGTCTTTTGGACGACATGGTTTTACTTGGCGGCGGCAGCAGCTGCTGCTGCTGTTGAGAAATGGGCGGCTCCGAGTTAGGAAAAGCACTTTTCCTTGGATTCGGCAGTAATGGTAGCACTTGATCTGGCTGTGTGGAATTATCCTCCGCGTCCTCTGGTTTGTTCTTTACCACCAGTGCAGGTTGTGGTAGGACTACAATTTAAGGACGAGCAAATAAATTTCTACACATACATTCAACAGATGAAGCCATTGATAATTTCGATCGGCGAAAGAAAGCAATTAATGCTGAAAATAACGCTGATATTCTTTAGCTACAATTTAGTACAGCAATATCAAGTACCATATAACTTATTCCTTCAACAACGTCCAGTGATAATCGTACGCTTGACTAGAGATCGCAGTGACAGTCACACTTATTCGCTGAGCTATAACGTTATCTGAGTCAACCAAAGAGGGCTTTTTTAACGTATTCACGGTCTCGTGGTAGGTCAAAGTCCCGTTTCAGTTATATCTTACTAATAGATCTGTTTTTTTCATTCAAAGCTGAATAATAAGCTCAAATCTCAAACCAATAGGTCAAGCTTTGGATGGCAGGAATTGGCTGGCATCACATTTTCTTAAATTGAATGATGATAAAATCAACCTACTAGTTATGGGCAAAACAGGTAAGATTCAAAAGGGCAAAGGCTGACGCTCAAAATCAGCTCTGCGAGCATATCTACTGTTAAAAATGCACAAAATCCAAGTGCCATTTCCCAAAGTGACCTGTCGTTAGACAACCACATCAGCTCCATAATCAAGTCTGCCTAATTTCCTATACATAACATTGCTAAAATTCGGGCTTGTTTAGACAGGGATACCACATCTAAGTTGATCCATGCATTTGTGACACCCAGTCTTGACTTCTGTGAGTAACTGTTTGCTGGTCTACCGGCCTGTGCAATCAGGCGCTTACAGCTTGTGAAAAACTCTGCAGCTAGGCTTGTCTGTCGTGAACGTCGCAGTTGCCACATCACACCACTTCTCGCCAACCTGCACTGGCTACCAGTCAAGCAACGGATCGACTTCAAGGTTTTGTCGCTCGCTTTAAGGTCACTTCATTCTTTGGCTCCAGCCTACCTATCATCTCTACTTCACCACCAGGCTAGGCATCGTACCACCCGCTTTTTTGAATCTAAACGTCTAACTGCATGCTGTACAAACCTCAAAATTATTTGGAGACCATGCCTTTAATTCGTACGCTCCCGAAGTCTGAAACTCACTCCTGACTTCTGCCATGACATCCCTGACTTGACCACATTTAAAAAGAACTTAAAAAACGACCTATTTAGGACAGCATTTAGTGTGTCCCTGTGAATCGTCCTTCACGTGCTTATGCGTACTGACACTGTTGCATGCTGCCACTAACCACATTTGCATGCTGACCCTATGCATGCCACCCCTAACCATGTTATTCATGTTATTTATCAAGCATGGTACCACTCACCATTCGATCGTGTTTCCTTTGCAGCAAATTTAAAGTGCCTAGAAAGAGCTTGAGTTCTCTGAGAGCGCTTTATTAAGTGTGTTATTATTATTACTAAGCTCAAACCGCAAAGGAAGGTCCCGTATGGCGCAAAACTCGAGGTCAACTTGGATTTTTAGATTTATTTTGCTTAGGTAAAGTGAAGTTCATTCCAGCTGCAAACCACTGCCTACTATTTATCTTTGGTTTTAAAATAGTGCACCCGTTGAACTGCTAGGATTCCCGCCCATATGTAAGCGATTAATTTTTTAATACAGAAAACGATAAATGTGTTACTAGTCAACTCTTTTGCTGCATTCTGATAATTGGCTTCACTGCTCGAACAAACTGCCAGATACGACTGATTTATCGTATGTAAGCTCCATGGCCTCAGGTCGAATGCTTCAGATATTCGGACAGAATCTATGGCACATCGTATCTGATTTCGGAGAGCACTTTATAGGAGCACTTTCAAAACATTTATTATTTTCTGGTAGGAACTTAGCAGCATTGTGTGCATATTTAATGCAAAGAATAACTTTCAGAACACTGCATAGGGTCACGTGCGGACTAATTTCATAGTGTTTTTTAGACTTCTAGCTTTAACATATTAAATACACTGCAAAAAATTTCTATCCTGCAAGCTGTTCCTAAGTTGTACCAGTATCTCGCTTTTTAACTAAAGTCAGCAGTCAAACACTTAATAAGGCCATTTTCTTGATAAGAAACGGTGCTTTACTACTATTGCACATAATTGAAGAGGTTATGATGTCCCGAGCGACAATGACCGTCCTAGCAGCATATTCAAAGAATTATTGAGGACCTCATCTTCCAGGCTCGCCGTGTCCCTAACTTGTCAGAAACAAAGTTTAGGCATATTTCCCAAGTCTTCGGGCACATCTAAAATGTAAAACTCAAAGTTTAACCGGTGTGTATTCCTTAATCTGGATATGAAAACTATGCCGAAAATGTGAAGAGCACAAAATACGCATAGGTAAACTAGGTACTAAAGATCTTCGATTGTGAAAGGCATCGGCTGAAATTTTGGTTCTGATCTGTCTGAGGCAAATGCCAGCGTATTTTTACATGCATTCTTTAATGCCTTTTTATTTACCGAACTGGCTTCTGTGCGTACTATTCTGTCGTCGTGAAACGTGTGCCACTGCTTTCTGTGGCCAAAGGCAATCACTGGCGCTCTGTTAGCCCCTTCCGCTTACAGGCGTTTAAGGGTAGAGTATGCAGTTCTTGCTGGAATTTCTTTTGTCATTCACCAACCTCACTGACCTCGGCTAGCGCTTGCTGGCATGCTTACAGTAAGATGTGCGGAAGGCGGTCGTACAGTTCCTGTGCTTAATCAATCAAGCTTGAAAAAAGCAATGCCTATTAATTTTAATGTTTGGGCAAGGCAGTAAAGTAGTCTAGTATCGTACTTGGACAGCCTGAAAAAGCTCAGAAGAAGACACTTCGTAGAGGCCGCGCATGAGTAGAGCCTCTGCTTTAGTAGCATGCACTGAACCATGCGCACATGCCAGCAGCAGGTAAAGCACAGAGGAGCGAAGAAGAAGACGAGTTCACGTTCTGGCGATGGGAAAGCTGAGTGGAACTGGTGCGTCTTATTTGAGACTTAAATGATACAAAGCAAACGCAGTTAGTGACAGAAATCGGAAGCGCGTTCCGGGGACTTTAGTTGCCTGCGAAAGCAGGAAGCAAGCCGGATTACCAGCAGAGCGTAATGTTTTCGAGGAGTGGCGGGACGACAGGAAGCGGCAAATCGGTAGGCGCGAGAGCGAGAAGGACTGAGGAGATCAGATAAGTAGGCCGGGGCAAGCGAGTGAAGCGGCCATGAGAGAGAAGATCTTGAATTCGATGCGATGCTTGATAAGGAGCCTGGGAAGATCCGATTGAAGTGGGAGGCTGTGGAAGCTACATCGTTGACGACCGACCGGACTTGCTGCTGAGTTTTGCACCACTCGCAGACGATTTAAGGGCACAGGCTGGGAGTTGTCTGACATTTTTCTCGCACAAACTGAATTGTGGGGCACCTTGCTTTGAGGGAACACCAAAGACGCCTTTTTGAGAGACTTTTTTATATTAATTATTCGTATAATTCACTCTACGATCTTACCAGGTTAGCTGGCGAAGATTAATTATTTACTTACACCAATACCATTTGAAAGCTTGCCGGCCGTAAACGTCATAGTTTCCACATGAACACCACTTCTCACCGCCTTGCACTGGCCCCCCATCCGCAGAACATCGACTGCAAGAGTCTGTCACTCGCATTTATAGCCCTCCAAATGCTCCAACCTAGCTGTCAGAATTATTTCCCATTCAGGCTGTCGCATCGCACCACCTGTTCTCACAATCGTGCCAAACTAACTTCAAATCATATGAAGAGTGGCCCTTCGGTTAGTAAGCTCCCAAAGCGTGGAACTCACTACCGAATGACATCGCGTCAGCTCCTAATTTGACTTAATTAAAAAAGAAGCCAATGACCTGCGTGTTCTTCACAGCTTTTGCTCTGTCCGAATGCATTGTCCTTGGTGATGTGCCTGTGTGATCTGAAATTGTGTATCTTATGACTAACTGAGGTGCTTCTTTTTCTATGCTTCACCGCACAAATTTATCCAGTAGGACTGAAATAACACCCTTAATGGTCCTAGATGGATGTAATATTGCATAGCATTGCATAATACCGTCTTTTTCAAATTATCCAGAGTTTATTGCATCATTGTCTGATGCAATGTAATACTACTGCCAGAAGGCTGCTACAGTAAGCTGGCGCCGTCTGCGAAGTCGAAAATTTTGAGCATTTAAAATATTTTAGACTTTAAGCGAGACAGTTTAAGCTGCTGCTACATGAAACTTACTATTTTATCCATCGATGTAAAATACTGAACAGTAATGGCTCGAAAGTGCGTTAATACCATGGAAAATGTTCGCTATATTTGTAGAGAAGTGACATTTGCCAACCAGAAGAAAAGTATTACTTCTTAAGTGAAGGAGGCCATCCTTACTTTGGATGCAAGGTTGATGATCAAGACCAGCTTTGAACCCCCCATATATGCCGTGCTACATGTGATTCATATGCATAGCGCCCTGAGAGTACTTATTTTCTATTTAAGCGCTTCACAAAACAATATAGGCTTACATTGGGGCTCAGATTTTTAGTAGTACTAAAAAAGCCTATTTTCAGATAGGCTTTGCTTGTACTTTCTATTCTGAGGCAGTAGAGTTCCTGCACATGCACAACTCACTAAAATAATAAATTAAAATACAGATAGTTTCCAGACAAGCAGAAGCGATATGCCAAGGATTATTTTGCATATATTAAGCAATTACTTAAAGGTGTCACCTTACTCGAGCTCTCTAAAATCGTTACTATTTGGTGTAGACGCATTTGAAAAGGGGTCCTCCGTTCGTGGATATCTTTAAATAGACGTTGCGGTATCGTCATTCGCCGGCCATGTTTTGTCACTATATCTAAAATAGATTTGATTAGTCACCATCTTCAATCATCAGAATACAGTAAATTACAGCTGCCAACTTTCTCCAATACAATCTTTAACCGAGAGCTTTTCAATTCGGCGTGTGAGACGGCTTTAGCAGTCACTGCATCTATGGGCAAATTTCTTAAACCTTTTGACGACGTCGAAACTAAGAAATGACCATTATAATTGAAACAATCTGGAGCTGTGCCAGCTGTGCCATACCAGTAGACATGCAGCACCATAATTCCTAGGGCCGCTGTTGGGCGTAAGAACAATACCGGCAGCGAATTACAATAGAGACTGAATGAAGATTTCGGGACACGATTTATGGGCAAGAGTTTTGAAGACATTCAGAGGTTTTTTCCTTATGGCAATTGTCTGGATTTTAATCCTGGAATCTTTCAGCACAAGTCTTCTCTTGTACTATTGAAAAAGCACTGTCATTTAGTAGGGTGCTATTTTCTCACAAACAATGTCTTGGTTCCAATGCAGGAACATAGCGGTTTCTACAGTTTTATAGATTGATGTCAGCCGGGAAAAGAATGATGTCGTCGCTTTGCATTGGAGTGCCAACTGTCGGCCGTACGTAAACAAGTTATTTGCCCAATGCTTTTCACTGAGAAGCATTTATTTTAGCATAAATTTTACACAATAAATGTGTTTACTCTTACTTTTTGGCACAGTGATTGCTGCAGATAAGGATACCACGTCTAAGCTGGTCCATGCATTTGTGACATCCATCTTGACTTCTGTAACTCACTTCTTGCTGACCTATCGGCATGTGTAGTCAGGCGATTACAGCTGGTGCAAAACCCCGCAGCTAGGCTTGTCTGTCGTGAGCGTCGCATTTGCCACATTACACCACTTCTCGCCGACCTGCACTGGCTACCAGTCAAGCAACGGATCGACCTCAAGGTCTTGTCGCTCACTTTGAGGACACTTCATTATTTGGCTCCAGCCTATCTCTCAGATCTACTCCCCCACCAGGCCAAGCATCGTACCACCCGCTTTTCGGAATCCAACAGTTTGCCAATACCTCGCACAAACCTCAAATCCTTTGGAGACCGTGCATTTACTTCGTATGCTCCCAAAGCATGGAACTCCCTCCCGACTTGCGTCAGAATATCCCCCGACTTGACAACATTTAAAAAGAACTTAAAACACACCTATTTAGGACAGCATTTAGTGGGTCCCCGTGATTCGTCCTTGATGTGCTTATGCGTGCTGACACTGTGCATGCTGCCACTAACCACATTTGCATGCTAACCCTGTGCATGTCACCCCTAACCATGTTATTCATGTTTATCAAGCATGATATTGCTCAGCATTCAATCGCGTTTCCCTTTGCAGAAAATGTAAGTGCCTAGAAAGAGATTGAGTTCTCTGAGGACGCTTTATCATGTGCATTATTTAGAATTATTGTTATCTTTCACGGCTGTGTGCGGCTGCGTCGCTTATAAAAGAAGCTGGCTCTAGTACCATGAATAGCAGCTGTAGGCAGACAAGCTAAGGATAGAGAAAAACCAAGATTCATTTCGCTCACTTAGCTGACTATTTCCAGGCAGTGATGGCCGAGGGTACAAAAAAAGAATACACTATTTCCCAGAGCCTGGTTTGAAAAGTATCGTTCTATTGTCGTCATTGACTGGCCCCATACATGCAGGAAAAACTGTAGGCACTAATCTTCAGGTGAGCCAAGTACGAGTTACCGAGTGGCTTAGATTTGTTTGTTAGGTTTGTTTAGGTAAACGGACCGTAGCTAGGAAATGTTGCGACTGAATTGAGTAGCACAAATGAATAGTTACCACACTTAGGGTAATGAGGACATTCGTACTTAGATCTCCCTAAGAAAAAAGTGTATGCCCAACAACAGAAGGAATATCAAGGCTATTTGATTGTGGTCAAGGGCCAGGCTCTCTTTGTTCCTCGTATATTTCACCCATTACAAGGCTGAAAAAGGTAGAAATTACGTAATTTCCAGCTGTCGATGCGAGCGGCGTACTTATAGCGTCGTCCGACGGATTGAGAGTGACTTCCCATGTACTCGATTCCGTGACAAAGTTCTCCACATCTTCTAGATTGTGTTCGCTACTCTCGGGTGCTGCAAAATGTAAGCAGAGCCAAGTATTGTACGAAGCCCGTGTGCAGAGCTGATTCGCTGCCAGTGTCCAAGTGTCTAAGAACAGGTAGGAATGAACGGGACGAGAAACAAATAATCTTACAATAACTAACTGATGAGACGAATGGTCATACTCTTAAACGACGGCGGGAAATTTCAGTTTTGAGTTTTTAGCTGAACATTATTAGTTTGGAAATTTGAAGCCTGAGCTTCTCAGGAGTAAAGTTTCCATATTGCCTAGCGCAGAGTAGCCTCTAATCTATGGGCGAATAAAGGTAGCGCTAAAGCACTGCAGCTGAAGTCTCTATATTTCATTCGAGGTTGCTGCTTAACGAGTTAGGCAGCTAATTTGTGATTCACTTTGACTGGCGTAAACAAAGAACGATGTAGTGTAGCTGTGAGATTGAAAAAATCTCAGTATAGATCCTTCATTATATTTTCAAGCAATGTTTTTAAAGGCGCGAAGAGTGCGATTATAAAAAAAAGCCGAAGCATCTTGTTCTGATGTCTTAAGAAGAGAACAGTATACAAGTAGATAGAAAAAGTAGCACCAGCCGTGGTCAGCCAGCGTCCAGCACACGCAGCTCGAGGGCACTTGAAGAAGGTTGCTGCGCACAATACCGTACTCACAATCCTGAGATTCCTCTTGCTGCTGCAAAACTTCCGGCTGTGTTTCCTCTTGGCCCTCTACGGCGGTAAATAGAGTGGAGATGAAGCTGCCGACGCAGCGCTATCGCTTTACTAGCCGCTATGACGCACTAGCTGCCGAAACTGAAAAGCAGTCCAGCAGGGCAACGTCCGCCAGGGTGCTGGGTATCGGGTATCGTACCCTGAGCGCCGATAACAGTTCGTACTGCTTCGCTGAAGCTTAATGGCCTCCTTTTGAGGGTGCTTTGCTGCTGCGACAGGTTCTTGAAGACGTTGATGTTTGATAGAAGAGACCCTTACACATTAAACAGGAGCAACGTTTAAGGTGGGCGACATTTTTGCAGCTTCTGATCGACGAAAGAACAACCGCAGCAATGTCAAGCAATCGCGAACAATTCGTCTGGACGGAAATTATGGCCAGCGCGTCCTCTGGCTCCTCAGAGACAAGCGGTTGATGAACTTACATTTACTTCTGTTTGCAGAACTTTGAGCTGGCGCTGAAATGTATGCAGCCGCATCGGCGAGCGATTCCGCAGTCGAAGGAATAGCGCTATTACTAACGGTGCGGTGGGCACGGCACAACAAATTGCAGTAGCGAAAATGCCGCGTCAATCGGTTGTTGCTGCTTCAGCGGCTGTTCGCGAAAGTCGCTCACGGCAGTTGCAGCTGCAGTTGCAGCATACGTCGCCTGCACGTTTCTCAGGCTGTAATGTGTTCGCTGTAATGTCTCGGTGGTCGCTCATCGCTGCGGTTGCTGAGCCATGCAGTTATGGACACTTCGGATATGTAACTAACCTCTTCTGCCCATTTAGCGACTAGCGGGCAAAGAATATATGCCGTGCTTCAAACTCTTTAGGCTACCCAATCCGCTAACGGGGAGCCACTGTCTGCTACGACTCTTTGTACAGGAGCGTAGCGAGGGGTCGGTAGGGCTTCGTCCTCGTTCAGCATTACGGAAGGAGCGAGTCACTCGAGCGATGGCTGGCAAGGTCATCACTTCAAAGTGTAAGCCCTCTTAACGAGTTCGTGGCTGCGCCCCTACTTTTTCATTCAGGCATGGCCAGCTGAGAACTTAGATCCCCACATGCCAAGCTTAGAAAAAACATTTTAGTGAGTTTAGCAAAAAATACAAGTTTTACTGCTGCATTCATGGAAGGTTTAACAAGCTCATCTACGCTTTTCCCTTTTTATTGTGCGAACGACGAATAAAACTTTTTTTATTGACTTGCAATGAAGCCGTTTAGCCCTTGTCGGCATGGTGCAAATTTTCGCCGCTTGGTCCTCCTAGAATTTTCGAGTTTTTTAGTATGAGCGTTATCAATATACTTAATATAAATCAGTCTAATCTGCATTTTCCTTAGAAAACCTGGAGTTAAGCGAGAGCAAGCAAGTCAGTTTTTGAAGAAACGTGAGTTGACACAACTTGCTCTCGTTAATCTTAATTTAGGATATGAACAAATTTTTGAAAAATGTCTTTCTTATTCTTTTAATTCTATAAATATTCTTGGGATATATTTTCAAAAGCCTTAAGCAAAATAGTTGATAAAAATAGTTGATAGTTTTTGAATCTCTATTCGGTCTGATTACCGTAAATCACTATCGAGGAGCATGGTAGACTCGTGCTCTCCGTAGACAATAACTTCGTTCCAAGCAAAGACGATATTGCTACTGCTGCTGCAATATGCCCTCAGCCTCAGGTCATGTTCCTGCACCTCTCAAAAAGGCTGTTATTAGGCAATAATTAGGAAAGAAACACTAGACAAAAAGCACTTGAGCCAATTCCGCCCCGTCTTCGATCTACCGTTCCTATCAAACACACTTGAACGAGTTGTGGCATACCAGCTGAACTCTTGCATTGAAACTTTAAATCTAGCAAGCCAGTTTCAGTCTATTTTAAAATTTAATCATCGACAGAGTTAGTATTGCTTCGGGTGTGTAACGACCCTCGCAGGAATGCAGACTTAGGTAAAGTATCTCTGCTTGCTTTGCTCGATCTATCTGCAGCGCTTGAAACTATACATCACCAAGCAAGAACGCCTCAAATCACTCCTGGGTAACACTGGTACTCACTGTAGGTTTAGATTCTGTCTCAGTTGGAGGTTTAGATTCTGCTGGTTTAGATTCTGTCTCAGTTGGAGGCTCAGTTGGAGTACTGAAGTAAATGGACGAAGGTCATCAGAGGAGCCACTGAAGTACGTGGTACCTCAGAGCTCTGTGCGCGGTCCGCTTCTATTCACGGTTTATACTCTCCCTCTTGCTGATATGATCGAAAAGCACAATCTAGGCTTTCACTTTTCATCAGACGATTTTCATCAGACTTTTTCATCAGATCCCTCCCAGCCTATGGCAGTCAGTTGTACCTTTGCTGTGATCCCTCCCAGTCTTCCAAAACATTGAATTCTCTCAAATCCATGGCTGAATGTATTGCTTACGTCTGCAAATCGATGGCTGCAAACTTCCTGAAATTGAATGGCGATCAAGCAACTTACTATTTTTGGACAAACCAAGTTTGACTCGGACATCGGAAAGCTTAACTCTTAAAATTAGCTCCACCAGCACATCTTTTGTTTGCTTCTTCATGTAATCCAAGTGTCTTGTTCCAAAGTGACCTTGCACGAGATAACCATATCTGCTTCACAGTCAAGTCTGATTACTTTCAGCTGCATAACCTTGCTAAAGTTTGATCTTGCTTAGACAGCGATACTACATCCAAATTGGTCCATACATTTATGACATCCTGTCCCGACTTTTATAACTCACGGTTTAAGGTCTACCGGCCTGTGCAATCAGGCGCTTACAGTTGTATGCAACTCTGCTGCAGCTAGGCTTGTCAGTCGCGAGCGTCGCAGTTGCCGCATCGCACAACTTTTCAACCTGCGGTGGGTCCCAGTCAAGCAGTGCATTCACTTCAAGGTTCTGTCACTCACTTTTAGGTCCCTTTTTTCTCTGGCTCAAGCCTACCTGCCAGATGTACTTCCCCATCAGGATAAGCACTGTACCACCCGCTTTTCAGAATCTAGCTGTTTACCATACCTCGTACTAATCTCAAATCCTTCGGAGATCGCGCCTTTAGTTCGTATGCCCCCAAAGCCTGGAACTCACTCCCGGCTTGCGTCACGACATCTACTCACTTGTCCACATTTAAAAAGAAACTAAAAACGTATCTACATATCACAGAACTTGGCGAGTCCTTGTGATTCGTCCTTTATGTGCTTACGCGTGCTGACACTGTGCATGCTGCCACTAACCATACTTGCATGCTGACCCTGTGCATTTCATCCCTAACCATGTTATGCTTGTTGTTTATTGAGCATGCTACCACTAACCATGCGATCGTGCTTCCTTTGCAGCAAATGTAAATTGCCTAGAAACACATGAGTTCTCTGAGGGTGCTTCATCAAATAAATTATATATATATATATATATATAACTTGCAATGAGCCTTGACCATTGTCTTTAATTGAAAAACGAGAGGTTTTCCGTCTTAGTTTGCATTGCACAGTGTGCGACTTCAAATCTTGTCTACTAACCCAGCAGCAGACTTTAAGCTAACTACAGTGTAATGCTTAAATGAAATCAGGAGTGACTGCCCACCGATAGCTTTATTGCAGATCGCGTCCATACATCCCAGCGAAGGTTATGTCTTGCTTCTATAAGGAAGTGGCTGAATGCGTGTTGGACAACCCAGAATTGGTAATGTCGACCATCAAACGTATTCTTCACAGCTCTCTGCTTGTAGCTATACCCGCTGGTCCTTACAGCGACATAGCTGCTTGCTTTTCTGAATTCTGTACAGGCAAGAAAGTCAGAATCAGAGAGTCCATCTTCCACTGCAACGTCTCTACAGGATTCTTCACTCTCTTTCCCCAGCTCTACTACAGTATCCCCAATAGGCCAGCAGAACATGAACAAATTACGTCCAGTCTCCCTTCCGCCGCCCATACCCAAGACACTCGGGATGAATAGCAAAAACCAGCTAAACTTTTGCGCTAGGAAATAATACCTACTAATTAGATTTAAATTGGCACTGCGAGATAATCACTCTATAGAGAATGCACTGCCGCTAGTACATAAAAATGTCTCAAAAAACAACGCAGACTTCTAGGTCGGTAGTCTCCCTTCTACCTCTGATGGTACTCACGGCAGCTTTAGATACCAGTGATCACAAGTCCTTCCTGAGCATCCGTCGTCTCACCTTTGAATCGTTGACATTAGATTGCCATGGTTTAGGTCTTATCCTAATTGGGATATTTCAGAGTGCAGATCCGAAAAGAGGCTGATTTCACCGAAGAACTTAAAATTATGACATACCCTGGAGATCTGCTCTGTATCCCATTATTTCAAAGTGCATGCCATTCACATTGCCACGATGCAATTACCAAGCACACTACGGGCTTTCATTCTACGCCCTCAGCTCTACTTGTGCTACTTTTATACTGCTCGATCTTCCAGCACCTCAGATCCCTCGCAGCATTGCATTGCAGACATTTGTACTCGGGTAGCCAAGAATTTGTTAACTTGCATAATGTCAAGATCAGTTACTTATGAACAAACTTAGTGTAGTTCACACACTGTAAAGCCTCAGGCTCAAAAATTACTTAGCCACCATCTTGCGTGTAGCTTCTGCATGGAAATTAGGTGTCATTTTTTAAGGTGACTTTTCTCAAGATGCGGCATAATCTATGCGGAACAATCTTCCCAAAAAATCGTAGCTGATTCAACAGCCATATTTTTATGGCGGTAGAAGAGCCTTTTTGGCTATCACCACTGCTTGGAGTTGGCAATAAATTATCTCTAAACTGCAGGATTTGAACCCACGACCTCGGTCGTGAAGAGCGAGCAACTTACCTCCTAGGCTATCAGGGCCAAAACTTTCAGCTGCATGATGTTACAGAAATTTGGGCGTGCTTGGGTAATGTTACGGCATCGAAGTTAGTACATGCATGCATCTCTTACATACTGTTAATAACAATGATAATAATAATACACTCGATAAAACTCCCTCAGAGAACTAAATCTCTTTCTAGGCGCTTTACATTTGCTGCAAAGGAAACACGATCGAATGGTGAGGGGTATCGTGCTTGAATCCCTTCTAGACCCACTGTAAGTCTCTCCTTGCAGATTTTCATGCCTGTGCTATATTGAAGCTTCGTAGACGGTGCGAAACTCGAAAGCTCGGATGCTCGCCAGTCGCCAACGTTGCAGCAGCTACACTGCACCACTCCGGTTTTACCTGCATTGGCTGCCTATCAAGCGGTGCACCGACTTCAAGGTCACGTCACCCATCTTTGGCATCTACGTTCTCTTGCTTTGGCTGAGATCTATTTGAGCACTTATGCCCGGGCCCTCCTCACGTACCACCCGCTGCTCTGACTCCAGTCCTCTAGCTGTGCCTCTAACTAGCAATCAATCCATCCATGATCGAGCCTTCAGATCGTCAGAACCTAAAGCCTAGAATTCTCTACCGATTGACATCACAAATCTCCTGGCTTGACGATACGTAAATTGATGCTACAACCCAACCCATTCCTCTCCTTTTTGTCAGTATGAATCGTTCTTTAAGTGCCCGTGTGCGTTCTAATTGTGTATTTGATTGTGACTAATCAGTTGATCAATAATGTCCATTCCAGCCAACTTAGTGCCTTCAAAGACTAGGCTCTGCCAGCCTATCTCCTGTTGAATCAGCTCGAAATCTAGGTGTCGTGTTCCAAAGTGACCTCTCGTTAGATGACCACATCAGCTCCATGGTCAAGTCTGCCTACTTTCAGCTACATAACATTGCTAAAATTTGGGCTTGTAGATAAGGATACTACGTCCAAGTTGGTCCATGCATTTGCGACATCCCGTCTTGTCTTCTGTAACTCACTTCTTGCTGGCCTGCCGGCATGTGTAGTCAGGCGATTACAGCTGGTGCAAAACCCCGCAGCTAGGCTTGTCTGTCGTGAGCGTCGCAGTTGCCACATTACACCACGTCTCGCCAACCTGCACTGGCTACCAGTCAAGCAACGGATCGACCTCAAGGTCATGTCGCTCACTTTGAGGACACTTCATTCTTTGGCTCCAGCCTATCTCTCAGATCTACTCCCCTACCAGGCCAAGCATCGTACCACCCGCTTTTCGGAATCAAACAGTTTGCCAATACCTCGTACAAACCTCAAATCCTTTTGAGACCGTGCATTTAGTTCGTATTCTCCCAAAGCCTGCAACTCCCTCCCGACTTGCGTCAGAACATCCCCCGACTTGACAACATTTAAAAAGAACTTAAAAACACACCTATTTAGGACAGCATTTAGTGGGTCCGTGTGATTCGTCCTTGATGTGCTTATGCGTGCTGACACTGTGCATGCCGCCACTAGCCGCATTAGCATGCTGACCCTGTGCATGTCACCCCTAACCATGTTACTCATGCTGTTTATCAAGCATGATATTACTCAGCATTCAATCGCGTTTCCCTTTGCAGCAAATGTAAAGCGCCTAGAAAGAGATTGAGTTCTCTGAGGGCGCTTTATCAAGTGCATTATTATTATTAAAGAGATTTAGTTCTCTCGGGGTGCTATAACCAGAGACAGTATAGCATCTTTTTAATTGTTATTGTTAAATGTGCTAACTGAATCCTTTATTGAGGTTCTCGCACAGCCTTACCGAAAATTTAAGCTTTTCACTCACCTTTTTCTTTCATTATTCGCTTCTGGTACATTCTATTGCGAGGCTGATTTGATGGTAGCAGGACATTCTCGATGAGCTTGTCGCTTAAAAAAATTCAAATTTATCAACGTGTCCGCCAAAAAAAGCACAGTATCAGGTACGCGTGGCAGTAAATGGACTGAACGAGCTGGAAAGACCAGGTTGGCGAACAAATATATCAGGCTGCATGCAGTGAACGAAATGAATAGGTCAAGGTGCTTGCAGTGAATCGAACGAGTAGAATAAGCTGCTTGCAGTAGATAGAGCAAATCAAAAAGGTGCTTGCAGTGAATCTAGTGAATAGAGCGAGCTGCTTACATTTATGATCGAACGAATAAACTTGCTGCTTGCGCAGGATCGAACGAACGTTATCGTTGTTAATGGTTACAGGGTTTGTGCTTTTAATTTTCGCCATAGCTCGTGTTCGGTACAATAAGAGGCTGACTGATGCAATGCATGATGGGTCAATTACATGGACGCCTACTCGTGCATGCCTGCATTTATCCTCAAGCGAAATCTGATACCTGGTCTCCACTTTAATAGCACAGGTGCCGTACACTAAGAACCGCTAGTACAACTTAGTGCTTTTCTTTACTCGCCGATCGGCGAGTTCAATAACCGACGCGAAACCGACGATAAGCTGGTAACCTAAATGCAGACGCCTCTTGGGAAGAGCGTGGCAGATCACTTACATTTTACGCATACTCTCCTCAGGAAGGTATTGTAACTTGTCCATGGTTTCTTTGGATAATTTCACGCCGTATAGGTTAATCAGTGAAGTAGTACTATGAGGCCTGGATAAGAAAAGCAATGCAGATGCAGTCTCAGTTTGCCGTCTGTCTCAAACACAGTGAGCTCGTGCAGGTACCTGTAAGCTTCAGCTGACAAACAAAACTGACTTTAGAAGAATTCAGCATTCTGCGGGGTGATGCCAACGGAATTCTCAAGAATAAATTTCGCTGGTGCAGCCGTAGTTTTTCAAAAACTTGCATCATTTCTACTTAAAGAGAGATACAGAGAGAGGATTTTGGATGATGAACGATCAATAGGCAAAGAAGAAGAAAGGGAGGGGGGATGGAGAGAGGTGGAGCTAAGGAGAAAAAGAAAAAAAGACAGACGAGAAGCAAGGGATGATAAATTTGTGGCGAGAAAAAGGAAAGAGCAGTAGTAACAACGGGAGCGGAAAGGCGAGAGACGGGGAGCGAGAGAGGGAGAGACGACGATGCATACGCACGCGAGAGAGACGGTTGAGCAAGTGCAAGAGATATGGAGAGGAAGAGACACGGATAGTGAGAGAAGAGAAGGAAATAGGGTAGAGAGAAAGGTGGTGAGGTGGTGAGGGAGAGAAGATGGTAAGAGGGAGAGGAGACGAAGAAGAAATTGAGAGTGTGTGAGAAAAACAGAAGGAAAGAGGTCAAGGATAAGAAAGAATGAAGAAAAGGAGAGACAGCGAGAGAGGAAGTAAGTGAGACCTAAGGAGAGAAAGATAGAGACTAGAGGGAGTGTAAGAGAGGTAGAAATGGAAAGAGGAAGAGGAGAAGAGAGATAAAAGTGGAAATGAGTGAGCAATCTCAATCATTGCAAAGTAAAAGCTTGTCTATCAGCCTGTGCAGTACAGGGATCCACTGAAGTACAGAAATGCGTGCCCGATTCTGTAAAACCTGGATCTTAAAACTTATCAAGGAATATCGTTATAGAATTGAATAAGATATATATACTTTCCGTCTGGCAGAAAAAATAAATTCGCATAAATGAAGATTTGCTAGAATAAATACTTTTTTAAAGTATTGTCTTTAGCGTGTTAGGCAAGATTTGTTTTAAACTAACGTGGTTTCATAAAAATTAACTTTGAGCTTTGCTGTTAGTGGTCAAAAAAAGTTGCCATAAAACATCAGTAATCTAACAATGTGAGCCAAAGATAATGCAAGTTGCGAGCACTAGGTGTCATTGCTGTTTTTCCACGAGCAAGCATTGCTCAATTAGAAATCTGGTTAAGCCAATAACTACGTGGTCACTAGTCCGCCGAACCGCTTCTCCGTCATGTGTGGTAAGACTTGAGCGAAAGCTTGGCCAAAATTCGCTCGCAAGACACTTAAGTCGCGTCTAAAGCCTTTTTCCAAAGATGGCTTCTATTTGTATTATAGCTCACCCCAGCGAGATGTCTGCTGATATTCTATGTGCATATACTTTCTAGATTATGTGAGTCGTGATGGCTCACTAGGTAAGGCGGTTGCTTTTCACCACCTTCGTCCCGAAGGTCGTGGGTTCGAAGCTTGTGTTGGGCGATCTTTTATCGCCGCTGCAAGCGGTGGTGATAGCCGTAAAGGCTCTTCTGTCGCTATATAAAAGAGGCTGTCAAATAAGCTAGTATTTTGTATTATGTACTGACAATCAACCTTACTTCGTGAGCTATCACGGCCCTCTAAACTCGTGGTTCTCAACCTTCCTAATGCCGTGACCCTTTAATACAGTTTTTCATCTTGTGGCGACCCCCAACCATACAACTATTGTGTGCAAAATGTGGAAATGCGTGTTTTCCGATGGTCGACCCTTGTGAAAGGATCTTTTGACCTCCAAAGGGGTCTCAGCCCACAGATTGAGAGCCGCTGCTCTAAACGATGAATTGTACTCCAATTTATTTCTACAGATCTTATATACCTCGTCGTTGCATTGGTCTACCCAAAAAGCAAGGTTCATCCAATCGGTCTGCTGCAAAGTAGCTATCGAAGTAAACTACCGGTCAATAAATTATTTTAAACAGCAATTCGTTAAAAAAGAGTCACATGCTTGCAGCATAGAAGTAACCATATCCCAAATCAAGCTACGAAGATGGCAATTTAAGGAAGTTCGGAAATTAGCTAATCTAATTTCCTCCATCTTGGGTGATAAGCAATATATATATATATATATATATATATATATATATATATATATATATACCTCTGCCTGCAGCTCCAAAAAGTCACAAAGAATCAGTGGGTGCTACGATGAAAAAGTTTCTACAGTACCCTCAAAGCCTAAGCGGCTTTTTGTGCGCATACCACAAATACCTGCGTAAACATGTTTTATGTAATGTATTTATATACAGCTGCATATTTGCTGTAAATAAATTTTAACCACATATATCTTTACTTAAGTTGTATGGAGTATTTGAAATGCTGCGGATGTTAGGATCTCTTCCGGTTGGCTAGGCGGCGGAGTGCCAAGCGATGGCATCGTCACTTTTTATCTACAGAGACTGTGTCTCACACTGCCGTGCTGACACTCAGTTTGTAAAAGCATGTATCTGCAAATATACATAGCTTTATATATATATATATATATATATATCAAATGATAAAATGTTCCAAAACCTCAAAAAAGCTTGCAGTGTATCCAAAGAAAATGACTACAATATGTTGTCCACGGGAGCTGAACCCGGAATCTTTAAAAATGTAAGCAGCCAATCACATGTTTTGACAGACGACAACGCTCGTCAGCTGAAATGTCAGCTGAAACAACGAAAATGACAGGAAGGGTAACATAATGTAGATTCTAGGCTTCTGTGTTCATTTTTCCAGTCTTACCCTGTTTCGTATGAGTTTTCGACTCTAACACACACTTCAATTTAATCTGTAAGCCTTGCAATCCAGCACAAACTAAGTACCGTCACACATCCAGCAGCAACCGATGGGCGATTAATATATGTGGTTGCTCAACAATATCTAATTAAAGCCATTTTCGCTCTATGTCTACTTTGATTGGGAGCTATTTATTGCCCCGAAGAAAAATTAAGCTTGATAGTATAGTATCACATTTCACTATCATTATAAATGGCCGGAACTCTGAACTGTCGTAAACCTAGACTTGGCCTAGGCGTAAGGTGCTCACACTTCACGACCAAAGTCGTGGGTTCGAGTCATGTGGCAGGCAACGCCACATTTCGCACTGCAATCGGGAGTGGTAGCCGCTAAATACTTTCTGCTGCTATACTAAGTAGGCCGACCTTTACTTTACTTTTACCTTTGTGTACACGATCGCCAAGTTATTTTCGGCTCTCGATTACCTGATCATGACCCAATCTAGTATGCGAACTCGCTAGACATGGAAGAGATATGTGAGAGTGTAAACTAAGGGAAATTGCTTGTACATCATGTTTGTCTGTCTATCTGTCAGTTAAAAGGACACAAGCCGTTTTAAATAAAACCTTGTTATATAACTGGAGCAGCATTTCTATGCATTGATTGAAAAATGCTTCAGGTGAGAAGTAAACATCCGTGCGCTGGAACTTGAAAGTACTATTCAACTTCGAGGATTTATGGGGGTACGCTCATATAAGTTATACAATTCACAAAATTTAAAGAGTTTGAACATTTACTTTCGGTGGACAGCATAGAGATGTAAGAAGCGATAGTGGTTTGAATATTCGGTCATTCTGAGGCTAGGGATCGATTACCTGGCTATGCCTGCCTAACTGATTTAATCGAGTTGCCCTTGCGAAGTACAACTTTCACCGAAAAAAGTCTGAGTGCCCACAGTAGTTGCAATCATGAAAAAGTCGGTAGACTGTAAAGTAATGTATACTTTCTAATTAAAATTTAAGAGAATTCTCTTAGAATCACTAATAGACATGTCATGCATTATTAAACCGGTTTGGCAATGTGCTATCTCCACAGACAAGTATTTTTTGGAATTGAAAGCTTGATCGCCTTCAGCGATTAAGAGAACCGACCCGGCTTCAACTTCTAAGGCCAACGAGAGACGCATTCTTCCGTTCTTTTCGATGGAGATTGTGGCGAAATGCGTAAGGACTACTCTTTTGATAAAAAATTCCGAATATTCCGGCTCAGCTTTAGTTACTAAATTTACCTCCTGTCATCAATAGTCGTCATCTGGAGAGCAAGTTAATGCAGCGTGTACGGCCAAAGGAGAACAGCCTCCAGCTGTTGAATATACTAAAATTATTCGGCCAGTGGAAGGACGAAATTATAATGTCGCGAAAAACTCATTAACGCGATATAGAAGAAGCAGGCTGCTTACATAAACCTAAGCTCATTAGTGAGATCGGTTCTGAAACTATATTACAACGCTTTCGACTAAACTGCAGACCAAAACGATATAACGTATCCTTTTGCATTTAATTGAGTGACCAAATATGTTAACTAAATTGAGAAGACATTGGCAATTCTGGGTGTAACTATCAGGGCACGAAGCACAAATGGCCTATTGTGCTTATTTAAGCCTACCACAGTGTAAGAAGTGAGTTTTACTGAGCAAACTAGATTGCATTGCATCTAGAATAATGATTTATATTTTCTGAATTCTCTTGACTTCTAGGATTCAAGTAACTTGACTATAGTTTATGTATAAATTAAGATAACCGTATCAAATTATGATTTCAGGACTTCAATTATCGTTCTGAGATACTGTCTTTCAATTTGACCTTAAGAAAATAGCACCATTACAACCAGCGTTTTCCACAACCATTGCAAGCTAACAGGCTTTTTAGATTATATTTCGTAAGTATGGCTTTGAAAAATGAAAAATATCTCTACATTTTTCGATCAGCTACGGAGCGTTGCGTGAAGTTTGCGAGCAATCGAAGCACAGAAGCGTTCTTTTTTCCATTCGGTTAGATACCACTCAATGAGAGCAATTTTAAGAGTGATGTATTGGAGATAGTATTCTTAAGAACCCTGTATCATAACCCAAGATGTCGGCATCATTGTCGCTACAGTAGCAAGTCCCTAAGAAGACTTTTTAACCTATGACTTTATCATCTGCATACAACCATCTCGCGAAAAAATGCTACCAGCTTCTTTTGAATTAGTGGTTCCCCGGAAGTTTTCATAGTAGCGTGCGAAGGCTTACGTTGAATCGGCAGGGCCAGGTTGCCTTAGAGGTACGTAGTGCCCATTTTCTGTTTTACTGGTCTCGGGAGAAGTCTCGCTATCAGCTGGTGGAGCAGGAACTTTTATGTTGGCCACTTCCCTGTCGCGAGAGTCACTAGCTCCAGTCCGGTCCTTTCGAGACCAACCTGCCTTGTGTGTGTCGTTGCCTAAAAAGTTATAGCAAGCAAAGCTGACGCAGCACACCGTCCATGCAACACACTGCCAAGGAATGTGCTAATGCATTGCTATAAGATACAAAGGCCCTCCATTGTTTAAAAAAGCAGAGTTTGCATTCCAAAATTGGATCTGAAATCCGGAAAATTGTATCCAAAGCCAACTCATCCGACGACGGAAACACCGGCTAAACGAAGCGATTCAACAAAGATGCCGACTTCCACGAACAAAAACTGTAGAAAAATCAGAGCTGACTTCAGCTGTGAATTTAATTATACAGAATTTATGCTTAAAATGAGTTAATTTGATCGCAACGCTTAAGTTGTTCATAAAGGAAGCGCCTTCAAGCACTTGGTGCTCCGAAAAGTGAGAGATTGGAGCCACGTGATTGACTATATACCGATAGAAAGCCGCCGAATAGGATAACTGGCACCAAGGTCGAAGCTCTCTGAAAATATGAACAATTTATTGGCCACAAATGCGACGAACAAGCTTATTGTGTATGCCTTAGATACCAAAATTGGGTTTTGGTTTTAAACAGGAGTGAAGCTTCATCGATTAGCAAGGACCATTTCGTGAGTTTGTGTGCATGAGCTGGATTATTTTTGATAGTTCTAAATATAATAGTTTAATAGTTTTTATTAGCTATAGAAACTATTTAAAAAAGAGAATGGTATTCTAATCTGCAAATAATGTAGAAGCTATCCAGGATTATGTCTATGTTCGCCCAGAGTGTCCCTCCTTGGTTAGCGCCTAGGAGGAAGGCCTACTGGCCCGTATCCGTACGTGACGGATAGCTGTAACTGCGCTGTCTCTCGTGTATCTCCGAGCATGGGCGATCGATCAGATTTCGCGAGACAGTACAAAAAGTAAAGGCCAACTATCAACACCATAAAAAGTCGAAAACTGTGCGGATGAAGCCTCGGGTGATCTGTATAGTGTAATTTACGACAGGTGGGTCTGCGAACTCCGGTGGCTTCATTAAGCCGCCTGGCAGCCGTGTTAAACCTGCCGAACGGGATCCACCTCCAGCTGCAATTGGCTGGTTCTTAATAGTTCTAGGCTCATCACCAGGAAAGGTGCAGACCCGCGAGAATTCCTCGAGATGGCCGACCATTGAGATATAGTCCCCGAGTGCTCCAGAAAAGGCCCAGCAAACATCAAACGTAGCTCATGCAAGAAATTATGCTACCAAACATTTGAAATCGGGACAAGCCTGTTTTGTCATACTTCGCCATATCTTGTCTTTAAAGCTCCGTAGCATGAATTCACAGCTAAAGACGGCCTAGCACTTTCGAGAGAAAAGCACGTAAAAATCATCAATGAACTATCAAAGGTTTTTTCTTGACTATAATTCTCTACCTGTAACACGGCAGTTTCGCTGGACTTGGAGGAATTCGAAGATAATGTGTCAAAGTCAAGACTTGCTAGAACCAGTTCAAGATAGACCCAGTGCGTTTAAATACAGAATAAATACGGGAGAGTGATGTGCACTAAATTTAATGGCAGTGTAGTCATTCTAAACGTCTCGACTGGCTTTCTGAGAATATTTAAGCATGCCATCCGCAAAGGTAAAAGTCTAATGTTAATAGTAGTAGTAGTAATCGGTTGTTGACGCAACGCATACACAATTGAAAGATGCTCCGCGGACGTCAGAAAAGCACGTACTTTCTTTATTGCCATATTTTCCTTCATTGGCCGTTGATGCCATCGGTCCTGTCGATGGAGTAGAAGAGCGACCTGTCGACGACGGATGCATTAGAGAACTCTTACGTAATTTAGACCGACGTGTTCTGGGTAGTTTCATGTATGACTTAGGTTCCTTCTGCAATGACAGTTAGCAGACTGTCAACATTTGCCAGTCATGTACGATCCGCCCGTGCTTTCCATTAGTCCACTTGTTCGAAGTCATCGTCCTACTTGATGGCCATGTCAGGGATATTTAAACCGCTGAATTCGTAATAGATAACCCAATTACTTGAATTGCATCTAGAATTACTGTTCCTCTGGCAACGCGAAACGATTATGAGTACAACACACACTAAAGCACACCTCTCATCCCCGCTGTGTTTTACTTTAAATACAATGGACAAGATTAATGATGAAAAACCGAGACTGAATTTACTCGATACCTGAAGCAACTACTTACACGCCGAAGATTCTACCAGTCTCTCGATTCGAACTCGTCTCGTTTTTGAGAGGCAGTCGCAATTAACCTTTTGCCAGGTCGTCTATGAAAGTATTAAGCTCTAATGTTGAGTGCTCCATGTTACAAACGCAGTTAAAGCCGAGATTAACAAAATTACCGCGCGAGCGAAACATGCATAAGTCAAGATATAAAGTAAATACATAGAGTGATGACTGTCAAGGGAAAAATAGGCGATTACAAAAATCTAAAATTTCAAAGCGTTAAAGAAGTTCTTAATTTAAATCTAGAGAAGTTTGTTTTGATTAAAAAATTGAAATTAAGTGAAGTTGATTGGGAATTATAGGTAACTTAGATATTATTTTTTGTCTTGACTGACATTTATCTATGCAACAGTTCTTAAGGAGGATTCAAGGTATTGATAATAAAAGCCAAATAAAGATTGTTGAAATTATGAAGTACTGACATGCCTGTCATCATTCGCATTTACTCTGAAAATATTATGTGGGTCTTGATATTCAGATTAACTTGTAGAAAACTTAACTTACTTTTATATGAAACTCAATAAGCCTCAGAAAAGTGGGGAACATTTTGTAGTTGGTCAAACAAAACGGGCAAATCTTTAGAATAAAGTCAGCTTCTGCGTAGACAACCCCTGAATTTTTATTAGAGAAAGATCACGAACATGAATACAATTCCTGAGATTGAACATGCTTGGGTGGCTGTCCAGTTCCTGTATTCGCAAATTATTACGCAGCAAGGTAAAAAAAACTGACAGACTCTTATGGCTCTTGTTGATTATTTATATGCCTAACTAGCTTTAAATCCCTCGAAAACTAAGTCTTCAATTACTATGCTCCCAAAGCTTTGAATTCACTACAGAAAGACATTACGCCATATCCCAATTTGAAGGCATTCAAAAAGAAGCTAACATCTACCTTTTCCAGAAAACCTTTTATTTTTCCAATTTAACTTGTCGATTCTGTGGTGCTGCTTTATGAAGCTGCACGCTTTTTGTCTGGTGTATCGTCGGAGATCTTGTTGCTACTGTGTGCTGCACCTACCTGTGCACGAGAGAGTGGCTGCTGCTCTCTGGATGTCCGACTAAACAGCGGCCATGATTTATTTGCGTGCTTTTTCATGCTTTTCTTATCACGACGATTATGCTCTTCTGCCTGCTTGCCAAAGCAGGTGACCTTGCTTTTCATGGATTTCAACGATTATTGCTTCTCTTGCCGCGAGTTTTAAAGCGCCGGAATAGAGATTAAATTCTCCTTGGACGTTATAGAAGACTTATTATTATTGTACGAGATCTGCCACTCCACAAAGCCTAGAAGACTGAGATAGTGCGAACCACAGCTAAGTTAACATTGAACAACTGAAAGAGCCAAGACTTAAATGCATGCAAAGGTGCTTTCTTAAACGCCTATGCATACTACGATTGCGATTTCGCACACAGCTTAGAACTTAAGTCAGGGGTCGAAATGAAGATTAAAAGCTTTTTCAAAAGTATCAGGCTTTATTAAGATTCTGTATTATATTTAACTGGTTTCTCTAGTGCCAGTGAGGTGTGTTCTTGACGTTATGGCTCGGACTTTACCAGACTAACCTTCGACCAGTTTGCAAAACGGCGCGACAACCCTGCTAATGGTCCAATCGTCATTCAATCGTGACAGCGGTCGCAGGCGGCGCCGCAGGGTGAAGAAGCCAACGGGAGCCGCGGATAAATTACTTATTATTTTGAGAAGAGTGGTCAGGGAAAAAGTGGAGACGCTTTGCATAGAGATGGGAGCTTGTCATTCTTGGCAGGTGAAGGGCTTGCTCGCTCTATTGGATGGAAGCCGACAAAAGTGACCCCCCCCGTGGTCACTATATTCTATATAGACGCTGGTCGTGTAAAAGTCAAGTCTTCGCTGGGCTCATTACAAAAACCAACGGAGCAAGTCCAAAATTTTAATATGCTCGTTCGTCCTGGTCATTAATGCAAATGTCAAGTCCCTAGAAAGAGCTTGAGTTTTCTGAGGGCACTATAGAAAATGTATTATTACTATTATTATTAATCCATTCGTTAGCTGCGATTGTTACAGGTTTATTTTCGGCTTATTACGCGCTTCCTTAGAAATGGCTGGCAGTAGCTAATGTGCATAGCTTCACACGTTGTGTATATCTGGCTACCCAACTACCTGTGTAAAGAGTTTGTCGTGAAAATTTATCGCCGCAGCTGTAGATGCAATTGTCAGTTGTTAAAATAATTATTAATTTTCTTTCTCGGCTAATTTTTGAGAACTGCATGCACTTCCTGAGTTAATCTTGTTAATGTCGTCATTCTACCGCATAGAAAGTTATCTTCACAAACAAGTCACGGTCAACTTCTTGCTACATTGATTATAGGAAAAAATGGGAACTTTCTCAAGGCATTTGTGAAGGTCACGCCAAGGACAACCGCTGACTAACTGTCAGCTACTAGAGTTTACCAAAAATATGTCCAGATTTTTTATTTTCGGTGGCACGTTTCTAGTTCAAGTATGCAATAGATAATTACGTTATTGCACAGAGAAACCATTAGGAAAAACACTATATCTATCATATTTATTTGGATCAGCAGCTAATACAAAATAAACACCGAGAGGAATCATAAATACCAAATGTTACACCTAGAGTATATTTCACGGGCAGCAATATTTGCCAAAAAAGAGCTTGCATGTCAAAAGTGAGGTCAGAAGTCTGAAGTACCACGGCCTGAGCGAGCAAAAAATAGAATCCTTTCACATTACATCAGGCAATTATGAGAGAGTTCGTTCACTCACATTCGGCTTATGTCCCTGCCTACGCACCTTCTCGTTGGTAGCAAATGTCGCAGCTGCCTGAGCACCTGCGTCATATCCATAATCATTGTGACGCTTGGTTGAAAGCAGTGATCGGTCTTCTTCCACGTCATTGGAAACACTGAATTTTCAAAAAATGCTATGTAAATATAGGACTCTTACAGATAAAAGTGAAATAAGGCACAATGTTGTCTTTTTAAAGCAATCTCCACGGACGTAATGCTCTATCCTCCTTTGTTCTTGTAATATGGACGTTATCGGCTTGGTGGTTAACAACACATATGTACGGTGGATGCTTGTTCTAGTTAGTATCTGAATCCCGAAGATTACTTCTCTGCCTCATAGGCAGCGAATAGTGTGATCTGCTATTATAGAGAAGGTCTTACTCCTTGCAGAAACTGTTTGTATGGAATATCAATGCGAATTTGGTATTTAGCTAGCGTCACTGTCTTTACTAAACTTGGAGCATTGAATTATGCATTAAAGAAAAGATAACGAGGATGCTAAATTCATCTCCTTTTTGAAGCTCGATTTGGAAGATCCTCGGCTCTTATGATGATGACTACTTTCGAAGAATCGTGAGGGCATAAAGGTATGACTGCGGTTTCACTCAGCAGTTTTTACCACTGCATGGATTGTTTGCTATCACTGGCCATCTTGGCTAATGAAAACCTATTCAAACTCTTTCGCTTTCGCGTATTCAAAGCAAGAAAACTCATGCTTTGCCAGATTGAAAGATAAAATTATACTTACGATGTTGGTCACCATATGTAGTGTCTTGTCTTGAACGTACTAGTACTCGCATCAGTCGTCTCCTAACTTTCTTTCAAGACTAGTTACATGCTGCTGCACTTACAGGGAACGTTAGTATCACACAAATTCAAGTTCGTTTGTATGAATTATGCATTATAAATATAGAAACTCATTTATTTTGAGCCCTGACAAAACTAAATCTCTTTCCAAACAATGCATGTGCTGAAAAAGATAGAGCCTATGTGGTTAGTGATGGCGTGCTGTGTTATTTTACGGGAAGAAGCCGCCTCAAGAGGGACTTCGCTGAAAAAGGCTTCTGCCATTTTTGTGCGCTTGGGTACAGTTTAAAAAAATATTTCTTCTCCTAGTGCGCATGCGCTCGATATTTACCCAAGCTGCGAATTTCTTCGTGGGGATTCGGTAGGAGTCAATGTATTCGCTTTGCGTCTGTCTCGCTGCCCATCCTGAGGCCTATGCAAAACTGTAAGAGAAAATCTGGTTACAACCCCACAAAATGTTACGTCAAATTGGCAAAATTGTTCATAATTTTTAAATTTGAGAGTTATAAGTGCTCACAGAAGAGAAGCACGGTAAGCAAGTCTAAACCTAACCGTAATGTCTTCTACTCTACTATCGGGGTGATGCTATGTGTTGTATCGATCGTGGTGCTGCTAATAACCGGGGTGAGTTAATTCCAGCCTTTCGTGAGGATTAAAAGATCAGGAAAATGGTATGCTAATACTAATAAAAAAGGCTGAATACTAAGAAATAGCACTGCTACATCATGCAGTGCCTGAGCAAAATTAATGTTCTACTATCTCAGCGGACTGGCAAACTGTGAACATAAATCACTACAACTGGCTCATAAGTTCTATGAAAAGTACAATAGCGTGAGATTTTATTGCAAAATTCTAAGGCAATGAGTCAATTTGATTTTCAGATGTCTCCCAGGCATAGCCGACAATCGGTTCGAGTTCCACATCCGAGATTCACTGTTGCTGTTTTTAATGCATATTTTGAGATACACTTCGGCGAGATGCCTACTTTAAATAGAACTATGATGTACCTTGATTTAGAGGGTAGCTGAAGAAGATAACATTGGTTTTTTTTCTACAAGCAAGTTGTTGCATGCATATTGTTAGCAGGCGGTATTTCGTGAAACCGCTGCCCCGAATGATGTCACGAGTGCTATTATTAGCTAAATATGAGTAGATTTGCATGATGACTATTACCGGTAGCCGTGTCGTACAGCTTCGAACGTTCCTCCGGCGGCAGTTCCTCTTCACTAATAATCATACTCTTAATTTCCTTACGTCGCTGACTCGTTGCAGACATCTGTTGGCCGACGGGCATGTTTTCGGTTGGAAGGAGAGTACCTGAAAAGCAAGACCACCAGTTTGACGATAGGTTCGTTAGCCATAGGTTGACAAACAAATGTTTCCAGCGCGAATTTGTATCGCTCACCATTTCTCTTTGAAATCTTCTCCCGAGTAGTCCCCGATTCAGCGGCCGAATCGTTGCCTCCCACTACAGCAGACTGTTCGGCGGTCGAGCGCTGCTCACCGCTCGCGGCCGTGACTGGATTCTTTGCTGCTTCCGCCACTGCAGGGTGCTGCCGAGCTGCATTTGCGCGTGCACGTTTCTTAGCGACAGACGGCTGTGGCTTGACGAGAGCAGCCCGGCTGTGGCTTACGCTGTCATTTTCAGGCTTGGAAACTACGTATGGAAATAGTAGTATTTTCCAACCAAACTCAAACGAGTACATTAGGGCTTTCCCCCTCTGCCGAACTTTCGTGGCAACGAATGAACCCTTCGGAACACCATGCAGCATTTAGTAAGAATAAGATTTCGCTGACCTCGTGAATGCGCGTAAGCTGGACACTGACGTTTCTATCGGCTGCGGCTTAACTCTAGATACGTGACTTACCCGATGAGACTGAAATGTTCCACATCGAAAAATCAAATTTCTTACGCTTGTCAAGTTTGCAGTCACTCCGCCTGTGAGCACTGGCGTTCATCTCAGCTGATCGTGTGCCATGGATGATCTCCGTGCTCACAACGGCAGAGCATCTACGCGACTGTTCACCCATCGTGGCCACTGACAAGGCTCCCCTAGGACCTGGTGGGGACGCCGTCTTCGCCGTGGTAGAAGCGAGCCTGTCCGCCTCACTGGGCTGCTCCGCTAACTCCATTACGGGAACCATGCCTAGGAATATGATACAAGGTAGGTCTGATCAAAACTGCAAGCTACTTTAGCCATCAAACCGGAAGCGGCAGCGAGACGCTCCTCTTGTACCTGGATGCGCAGTCGTTCTCGAGATTCTCTGTGCGAATACGTCACTCGCTATGTCGGGCAGTTGCACGATGGCTGGCGCGATCCTCTCACGCGTCTTGTCCGCATGCTCTTGGGGCTCCATCAGAACTGGCAGCGTCTCCTCCTTTAACTCTGCAGGCTTTACTTCGTCAAAAGCGGCCGAGTGTAGTCTGCCTTGTCGATCTATAGCGGCAGGCGAAGGTTACAAAATAACCGGAATTCAGTCATCTTCTCTGATGATCGATCTTAAATTTGCAAGATTGAAGAGTGCGTAGGGGGTCGCTGGGCAAATGTGCCCTAGATTTCTCCGGAGTTTACGCTAGCAACAACCACCCAGTGGGTAAATCCAACCAAGATGGCAAGTAGGCTGGGGTCAAGTAGGCGCATTAAGCACATTTTTCCGACAATTAGACCATTTTTTACCTTGTAGTTTGTATTATACACCAGGGCATAATTCCATTCTTCCCCTACATTGATCACTACCTCATCTGCTCTCCTTACTCTGTTATGCTTTAACTTTCTCTTTGTTGCCTGAGATAAAGTCTTTTGGCTACCGAATGCGTACAGAATGCGGCTTAGGCTGTGAGTACGCTATAAAAAACTCACCTGCTTAATACCCATATAGTCTTTGTGGCTTTGGGGTGTTACAGAGATACATTGCATTAAATAGCCTATTCCACAGGTCCGAATAGCTTTTCCCCAGAGGTTGAACATGAATGGAGAACAGCAAAGGACCGAGGACGGACCCTTGTGAGATTCCACAGGTGACTGGTCTGGTAGATGAGACCTGACCCCACATGACACTAGTTGAAAAAAATGAGACAAGTACTATTTAAACCACTCCAGGGACTCGTCTGCCAGACCAATCGTTGTTCGCAATCATTCGAGTAGGAAATCGTGATCAACAGAGTCGAAGGCAGCTGATAGATCCAGCAGCGCTAGGGCAGGGACATTTCCGACATCGTTGCTGCATAAGATGTCGTTGGTTTTACGGAGGACAGTTTCAGTATTGCAGATGAGTAAAAAAGAAAGGGAATATTTCCCTTTCTCGTGTAGAGATTCGGAAATGGAAAATCTGACAAGATTTTAATATTCTGCCCGCAGGCAGGCATGCTTTGTTAACTACCTGTGGTTTTGTTGACCTGTTCAGTCAATGGTTTTTCAGGAAATATTGAGATAACTGGATTGATACAAACCTCACAGCGGTATTTCTGGAATTTTTGCCTAGATATGTATTTGAATATTCTAATGAAAATATAAGCTGTAGTCGCTGATTTAACGTTCCCAGAACCGGTATGAAATTCAAAAATTGTAGTCTTAAAATGTGTATGACGCTAAAATCAGCTAGACAACTGGCCTCGAGGTATTATAAGATGGCTTTTGGGTGTTCTTTTCTTCCCAAATCATTGACATAATTTCTTCCCTGCTCCACGTGGCAGCTGGGTGCATGACAGGTTATTCCTTCAAACTTGGTTAGGTTCATCTGTTGGAAACCCCAAGACTTTCACCATGGCAACTCGATTTGTCTGATATAGTCCTCCCACTTTGCAAACTTTATCAACCCACGCCTCTTCAACTCATGCCAACGCCAATTCAGCTTGCACAATTGGTCATCATTCAGAATCTTTTTTTCCCCAGCTGATGCTCGGACGTGGGTGCGCCGTTGGTAATTATTCACTAGCTAACTATGGGAAATAAGGATAACTGAACGGAAATGTGGTTTTCTGTTGACAGACCAAAATTGTTCAGTGACTGTTGAAGCTCAGCAGTATAATCTTCTCAGAAAAGAAATTTTCATGCAAAGCGAAATAGTTTTGTTAATTAAGGTGCACTTCGAATCAAAGGTAACGCCGTTGAGGCTTCATTTTTGAGGCCGAAGGGCCCATCTTCATTTCAACCTCTCAAGGTGTGCCTTCTAGACATTGATTCAATAAGAATTGAAAAAAATTATATGCTCTACTGTTAAGGCTACTAACCAGGTAACCAAATTAGACTTCGAAGATGAAACTACCATACCGCATACTCCTGTCAACGGATAAAAAGTAAACTGCTGTACATTTATGACCTACGACTTACCGACGAAAAGAACTTTGCTCAGATCTTCGCTTTCTGAAGCAAAAAACAGGATGTCCTTGGACGCCATGCCTAGCATAGAAGCAAAAATTTTGACTTGCGTAATGGTCAACCTTCTGTTTCTCGACAGCTGTCGCAAGTTGTCAAATAACCTTCGATAGTAAATGCCTAGGCGGACTCCCAACCATAAGCAATTCGCCCTCGGCCTGTCTTGGTCCAGTGCCATCCTTTTTAAAGAGTCAATGATTTTCTTAAGACGAAGCAGCTTTCGAACAATGAGATACCTTCAAATAAAAAATCACACAAGTTATATATATATATATATATATATATATAAGACTGACCCGAATAATAATACAAGAATAATAATAGTATTAAGCCGTGTGTGGCTCGGTAAGACAACTTAATCTCCATTCAAGAGCGATGTAAATCACGGTAGGAGAAACAATATTTAATGTTTAACTCCGAAAGGCTTCTCTTAAATCTTCATTAAATATAATAAAAATATAATTCATTTATATAGCACACTAAGAGAACATAATCTCTATTCAGGTGCTTCACATGTGCCAGGGGGCGCGAACTAACGACCTCGGTTATCAAATACATTCACTTTTACCCTCATCGAGGTGAGCTACTTAACCATAGACCAGCGCATGAGCCTCCTCACACGCTAAATAGTTTACCTTCTTCTAGCAAAAATGTCTTCTGAACGTATACTTTGACCCAGCACGCAAAATTCCAGTCTTGTAAAACTGGTTATCTCCCATTTTGGGAGAGTCTGAATCTCCTAAAAAGCACCCCCACCCCATGTAGCAAAGCTGATCAGCTCAAACAATGGTAGACTTCGGCTTCGAGGTAGCTGCATCGCTTGGACTCTCTCAGCTCACTACCGTGGCAAAAATCTTCTACAAGTCTCAAATTCTTTCCTTTTCAAACCTTTAGCCAGTTTATCCCATTGCTCCTCTCCCGCCAGGTAACGGAGCTCCACCTACCCGATAATGATTCATGAACTAAGCCATCGACCGTTCATCGAGTCGTTTGCCTGACCCTGAACGAGCCATACAGGAAGTGATTCTGAAATTTCCACGCCAGGAAAAAGCATGCATGACGTCATGCCACACTCACGGATATTTATAAAACACTAAAAGAAAATATAGATTTCAGTTCCCCAGAGAAATTACCACAGCTTGCACTGCATGCAAAAGGCACAAACTCAACAGCTGCAAGCCCTAGCAATGTACAGCTGTAATGTGAGCGTGTATCTTGCTCAATAGCAAACACCTTTAGGAACACGTGCACAAAATTACTCAAGAACTTAATTCTCATCTGGTCAGCACACATTAATCGGTCACACAAATCTCGTCTGCACACATCTGCACCCAGATTCGCTAGCGTCTCAGCTTTTCCCAAGCGAAAAGAACGCTGCGCTCCGATTCGCTTGCGTCGGAGTGATCTGCCTAGTAAAGGCGTGCAAAGCAGGCGGCTGCACTGCCATTGGCTAGGGTGGGAAATAGATGGCCGAGCAATCGCCACACTGCCAACCGGTTCTTTTGCAAATGCAACGAGGCTACGTCGCAGTCGAGCCGAGCAAAAATCCTTTTTTTGCACAGTTGTATTCCCACACAGAATGAATTCGCAATCAGAAATTAATTCGCAACCTTGAATTGGCATTAAACACTTTCGACCAGGTTATAGCTTCAGCGGATGCTGAATGTTTCCCTGCCTGACTCTCAACCACCAGTATATATTCCAGGTCACCAAAGGTTATCTGAGCATCTAGTATATTCAAAACACCTGCTTCGGCCTCTGTGGCTCGCTGCACCATGACTTCTTTGACTTTCTAAACATTCAGAGCCATAATAACAATAATAGTGGTACATTTGCATACACCGCCCTCAGACAAAACAGTCTCTTTCTAGCCACTATACAAATGCTTTAAAGGAAGCATGAGCAAATGGTCGTACCAGGTCACTTGACTGCATTCACTGGCAGGGCCCAAGCTGTCAATATCTGGATCGCCGGCATTTCTCCTGTAGTTGCTTCGTCACCGCCTCACGTGAAACAGCAGGACTGCTCACCGCATTAGCAGATATAATTTATAGACATGCAGTCTTTTTGTTGACAACAGATACGATTCCTGCATTAATGTTTGACATAGTACACAGTGAAATGTCGAATATGTTCAAGCATTGTGATGATCAGTTCTGCAATATGACACTCAGAGGTAACAACCCTCGCCATTTGAATAGCCACCATCAGCAGGCCCGACTCCCGAACAGCGATCAACTTGGCCTTTGACACCGTGCAAGTGTTCCCTTGTGACTACTCCTGGCTACCACTTCTGGTCGCTTCTGGCTACCACTTCAAGTCGCATTCACCAGTTTCTCCGCGCGCCCAGCTTTCATTTTATCAGCGAGTTGCAGCCATGCTTGACCTCTTTTGACTGGCTAACGCTGTCACCGAACCTGTCGAGACATCAAGTAATCATCATTGATGACCTTCGACACGCATGGATACTCATTGAAAGTGTTTCTTTTTTTAGAAACACGGGCAAATGATAGATAGAGGAGCGGCAGACATTCTTGTGGATAGTGCTTTCGGACATTGTGACGCAGCGACACTTGAGCCTCCGCTCTAAGTCAAGTAGCCAAATCAGGGAAGTCACCACCAACCAAAAATTGCTCGCACAGCATAACTGTCTGCCTCAAAATCAAAAGCTGAAAGTATAGCCATGCCCATTATCTGTCGCAGTCCACAGTTACGCCACGTCTCCAATTGCACGATCGGAAATGTCACTGGACACTCTGCACCAAACTGTTAAACGACATTAAACCTGTCCATATGATCAAGATAGCTTAGCAAAGTTGCTCCGCGCTGACAAAAACATAGGAAGACTGCTTCGACACAGGCGCATTGCACCGACACTCTCAGCGCACCCCCAAAGCACCGCCACACACCAGGTATTTAATCGAACCAAACCCTCCAACTACTGGCCCATCTCCCACCTGGCCATAAAACTTCTCCCTCTCCCTGGTGAATCCTGGCCACCAACCTCACATCACAATATTCACCTAGCCGTAAGCAACTTGTGAAAAAGTGAAAGGGGAACTTTCAGACCAGGCACAACCATGTACGACCCGAAGCCATAATAATGATAATAATAATAATGAACTTGATAAAGTGCACTCAGATAACAATCTCTTTCTAGGCACTTTACATTTGCTGCATAGGAAACACGGTCAAATGGTAAGTGGTATCATGCTTGATGAAAAAAAACATGAATAACGTGGTAAGGGGTGACATGCATAGGGTCAGCATGCAAGTGTAGTTACTGGCAGCATGCACATTGTCAGCACGCATAAGCACATAAAGAACGACTCACGGGACCTACTAAATGCTGTCCTAAATCGGTGCGTTCTTAAGTTCTTTTTTAATTTGGTCAAGTCAGGGGTTGTCGTAACACAAGTCGAGAGTTCCAGGCTTTGGAAGCATACGAACTAAACGCACGATCTCTAAAGGATTTGAGGTTTGTACGATGTATAGATAAACAGATTCAGAAAAGCGGGTGGTACGATGCTTGGCCTGGTGAGGAGGTAGATCTGAGAGATAGGCTGGAGCCAAAGAATTAAGGTACCTAAAAGTGAGCGACAAAACCTTGAAGTCGATCCGCTGCTTGACTGGGGGCCAGTGCAGGTCGGCGAGAAGTGGTGTAATGTGGCAACTGCGACGCTCACGACAGACAAGCCTAGCTGCGGGGTTTTGCACCAGCTGTAATCGCCTGACTGCACATGCCGGTAGGCCAGCAAGCAGTGAGTTACAGAACTCAAGAATGGATGTCATAAATGCATAGATCAACTTAGACGTGGTATCCTTATCTAGACAAGCCCGAATTTTAGCAATGTTGTGTATCTGAAAGTAGGCAGACTTGATTATGGAGCGCATGTGGCCGTCTAATGAGAGGTCACATTGGAACACGACACCTAGATTTCGAGCTGATTCAACAGGATATGTGTTGGCGGAGCCGATTTTGAGCGTCAGACTTTCCAATTTCTGAATCACACTCTGTTTGCCCATAACTAGTAAGTTAGTTTTTATCATCATTCAATTTAAAAATTTGCTGCCATCCATGCGCGGATGTCATTAATACATGCAGCAAGAGAGTTGAGAGGATTCAAGGTGCTCGAAGGGTGGGAGGGATCAAAGCAAAGGTACAACTGAGTGTCATCCGCATAGAAGTGAAAGCCTAGATTGTGCTTGGCAATCACATCGGAAAGAGGAAGAGTATAAACCGTGAAAAGAACCGGACCTAGCACGGAGCCCTGAGGTACCCCATATTTCAGAGGTACCTCGGATGATCTTTGTCCATTCACGTCAATACTCTGGAGTCTCCCACTGAGATAGGACCTGAACCACTGCAGAGCAGTGCCAGCGATGCCCAGGCGAGATGGAGGCGCTCAAGAAGGACTTGGGGATCAATTATATCAAAAGCTGCCAAAGATTGAGCAACAAGCAGAGATACTCTGCCAATGTCTGCATTCCTAAGTAAGTCGTTGATAAACCTGAAGCAATGCTGACTCTTTGGACTGGTTATCTCTAAAGCCAGACTGGAACTTACTAGTAAGGTTTGAAGTTTCAACGTATGAGTTCAGATGATCTGCCACGACTCGTTCCAGTGTCTTTTATAAGAATGATATAAGGGAAGCTACAGCCAAAAGCCCTCTATAAGCGTTATCTAAAAAGAGAACGGTGCCTCCCGTATAGGCGGCCTATATCCGGGCCTGAACGTTCGAGTTTCCGGCGAGCATGGCCCAACCAAGTTAGCAGCCTCCCCGCATTGAGAATAGCTTGGAAGCCGACGGAGTAGTACTGCTAGAGCCGCTGCTAGACGGAGTGCTGCTAGAGAGGCTCTTGAGCTTTTCTCTAATATTGCTGTCCTCCATTTTAATCGAATTTGAAGCTTCGAGCTAATAAGTGAAGCCCTGAAGAGATTCAGTTTTCTTAAGGGTTGTATAATAATGTATGTATAATGCCTTGTTATTATATTAATATTATCAACCCCAATAAAAAAGGCTATTATCGCTCGTTAGCCTGTGAGTTCATCACAGTCACAGACGTCATGATTACATTATGTCCGATGAGATATTTGTAGCACTACTGCGACGGTACAGCAAAAATGACTGTCGTGTCAAAAGAGGGTGTATGACAATCTTTTCGTTTGCAAAAGTAGCTGCAACGTACAATCTTATAGCTGAAATTGAGCGTGCCTTGCTGCGCCTGCTTTGGTAAGCGATGGACATTCAAAAATAGAATATGTCGACATTCCTCGCAGAGAGGGACTAACTTAATAGTTAATATAAATTTAAAGATGGCCAGCACGTTCGTTGTATACAGGCAACTCAATGATGATTCACTATCCGGCCCAGGTAAATACGTTTTATAAATTAGATTTATGCTTGTTTAAAAAAACTTGGTTATAATGTTTTTTTCATTTTTAAGAGATTTTGCCTTAGAAACTAACAATAAGCTTAGCTACTAGCGAACGGGCTCATCATCTAGGTGAGAATACTCAAGCTAGCCATCTAAAGCATAGCTGAAGTTTCCGGTTATTTTTTTTCACGGTGCTTGTTTCCATATCAAACCTATGGTTTCCACCCACAATTGTGGACGGTTTAGTTTTCAGTGCAATGAAGCGTACCAATCATTTTCAAATATGCTTTCTCTACCTGCCTATTCGGTACTGACCAAAAAGTTATGCGAAAAAAAGAAGTAAGCTGCAAAGCTTAATTAGGACAGTAGAACCGTTAAGTTCTTCTCTTTTTATTTTCGAGGCTTCCATCGCTTGTATGAGCTATCTATAATTGTTCTACGTTTTGGATTGGTAACCTATTCTTCATGTGTCTTTCTGTTGACGGGTAACTGCAGACGGTGCATGAAAAGCTGGCTGCGGAGGCAATAATACGGTTGACTTGCTCAAACTGAAATACTTTTGCCGTGAAATTAGAGCAGCTTACCTGGACGTAGTCTTTGCGCACACTTTTTCGGCCATCTCCGTGTCTTCCGCTTGGACGCCGTCATCGAGAGTGCTTATTTTGCTAAACAGTGTGAGTAAACTCTTTCGCTCTAAAGGTGGCGGCGCCCCTGCAGCATCGCGGGCTTCCTCCAAGGCCGTCGTGAAGGTCGAAGCGGTCGCTTCGCCGTGTCGGACTAAGCTCAGGCTCTGGTCTTTGGATGGCACGCGAGATCGGGACAGGCGTCGAGGCGAGCCAGTCTGCTCGACATTTGAAGTGCCGGAGCGAACTGTGTCGGCCACATCAGACGTGTAGTTTTGGCTCTGAGCGGGCACGTAGCGGGTGCCGGTCTCTTCAATCAATCGTTTATCGGCAGTCAGCAGTCGGCGGCAGCCTACAGTCGCTGAGAGCGAGCCGCCCCAAAAAGCGAGCGAAGGCTGCGAGGAAAGGAGCGAGCGTGAAGGCTTCGAGGAAGGCTGCTTCGACGGCGCCCACGCCGCTTACCACTTGGGGCAGCCACTTGGCCGTGCGGTCCCGCCGCAGGCACCGCTTCGGCTTCGCCTGAGCGGCGCGGAACAGTCCGAGCAGGATTCGGCCGCCGCCGCCGCGCTTTCCATCGGTCCAGTTTGGACTTTAAGCTCCGCTCCAGCGCCTTCGGTGCCTCACTCGGCGTCCCGGCCGGTCCTTCGGAGTGTGGAGCCAATGAGGAGCTGCCTTTTGGTGTACTCTCTGAATCGCCAGTGAAGATTGGTAATTCCGGTACTACGTCATCTGTACGATTAAGCGACGGCTGGTTTTAAACGATCTGTTGGCCTTAGCGATTCTAAATTGCATTGCTTCTCGAAATAAATTTATTGTATTGAGGTAGAGATCATGTTAAGGTGATTGTCAGTATCGGGAGGTATTTCAGGGGTCACTATATTCACAGCGAAGCACTTTTGTGAGCAAGCTTGCAGATAAGAGTTGCGCCTGCACGAAGGAATGTGTGACCAGTCGGTCAATACGATAGGTAGGAATGCTTCACAGTTCGGTGCCAATTTTCAAAGTTCAGTTTACGGGACTCGCGGGCTGTGGATGTCACAAATTAAACAGTGTGTGGAAAAACATATAAATATCTGAGCATGAAGAATATCGAGACGTTGGATTTAGTAACTGGCACATGTTTTCCTTAACTAATTCCTTGTTATTATTCCATACGAGGAAATTTGATGACAACCTGAAACTGGTATTGGGAGGATACCCACATTGCACTAATGGCAAGCGACTAGCGTCATCCAGTTAATCAAAAGTGGTGGCAGTGGAGAATAACCCCGCCCTCCCTCCCCCTGCTGACTTCGGCCTGGACAGCATAGGTGCAAGAGCAGTGTTTGAGCTTCGACGGCCAACGAGAGACTCGAAAAGCATGCCACTTTGGAAGCAACCGGCTTTGGAAACGACTCTTGTAAGCGAATGAGATCTCCCGGCTACGATCGTACTTTCGCCCGTTCTGTTGGCGAACGAGCAACCGCTCGTACTGGCTGTCGTTTCGTTGCAAAACCCACCTCGCCGTGGCCTCCTTTGCACGGTTTGATCTGATGGAGAAGCTTCTCATTCTCGATTCCGCCTAAGCTGATTTTGCAGCGACCCTGCTTCCTCAACCCGTAACCAGGGGCAGGCATGTCCCGCAGGCACTGACCTGTATGTAAAGGTCAATGGCCGCAGATAGTTAAGGAGGCTTTCGCCACTAGACTGGAGGATAACCCGGATGCGCGGTGCACCGAAAAGAAACAGCTCGCTACGCCCGCCCGCTTTTGTCTTCAGAAAGTCAATCAGCACCTGCCAGTGGACTATCGGACTTCCATGAAAGGCTGCCTTCTAAAGTTGCCAGGTTATGGCTGCCAGATTAAAGGCTGGCGGGTTAAGAGGCTCGCTACTTATGTTTTTTTACAAGAGAGTGGTAGATTGCAGAAGATTGCTGCATTGACACAGTCATTTGCCATTAATTACAATGCATTGACCGAGAGCTGGCATTACCAATGGAATTTCCTGGGTGCACCAAAAATAGAGTATACACGAACGAGAAATCTAAATGAGAGCGTCACCCAGCGCGTCCAGTCTATTTTTAAAGGACCGTTATAGATTTCTGTATTTCCCAGGCTGTTAGAGTCGATTGCCGCGAATTGCCCTCGCGTGTACATTCAAGATTGGTTGATAGGATGCGGTTGCACTTTTAGTACAGCACACTGTTCCGCAACAAAAAATGTATTTTCTCCCACCAGCTTTGTTTTGAATTATAACAGACAATCAGACTGCTGTATTGTCTCGGGCAATTGCCGCCGATTGCCATAGATTGCCCAAGCTTGAACGCGATAAAGGACAACATGTGCACCCACAGTGAACGTTATGTGGGAGGATAACTACAAATTCAAAGAGCCAATTTCAAGCAAATTTGAACCAGATTGCAGCAGAGACCGGCCGATTGCCGTCATTTGCCCTTGATTGTGCCTTTGTCGATTGCATAAAAGGATGTAGCTGCACTTTTAATGCAGTGTAATGCAATGCGCAAGAAAAGTTGGAGCTTCTCTCAGCAACTGTCGGTTCATTTGTAACCGTTATTTATAGATTGGCGTATTTCCCCGGGGCCATTGCCGTCGATTGCCATGCGTTGCCGTCGATTGAATGTTCACAATGGGTGAAAATTATGCGCGTACACAGGTGCATGTTACGTGGAATGAGAGTTGCAGTTTATTGCAGCCAATTTTGTCAATTTTCCACGGATTTCGCCATCGGCCCCTACCATTGCTGTTGATTGTCGTGAATTTCTGACAGTTAACAAAGCACCTTGAAAACTCCACGATTTTACTTTGGACGAAGCGGAATGTTATATGTAGTGACAATTGAGGCTTCCGAGCTGCCAGTTTCTCTTCAATTTGCTGGGAATCGGGGTATTAGCCCAGGATATTTCTGTCGATCGCCGTTCATTGCTCGCGATTGTACGTTCGCGATTGGTTGAAAGAATTCGATTGCACTTTCAACATAGTGGGCTGTGACAGGTAAGATATATTTGATCTTGGCCCAGTCACTTTTCCGTGATTTTCGATGGACCACAATGGATTGCCGTATTTGCCCGTGCCATTGCCGTCGATTGCCATTCATTGCCCAAGATTGAACGGTCAGAGCTGGTTGAAAGGGTTGGAAGTTTGTGCTCGAGTAGTGAGATGTTACGTGGAATGAGAATTGGAGCTCGGTGCAGCCAATTTCTCGTCAATTTTCTTCAGATTTCGGTATTGTTCCCTGCCATTGCTGTCAATTGCCGTGCTTTGTTGACAATTAACGTACAAAATAGCTTGAAAGTCTTAAGATTTGACACTTAGCACAAAAAATTTGATATGCGATTGCAATCGGCACTTTGTACAGCCAATTTAGTGTCGACTTGCCACGGATTGTAGTAGATTGTAGTGGATTGCTGCTTCGAGCCGAGGCATTGCCGTAGATTGCCATGCATTGCCTGAGATTATGCGAGCGCAACTGCTTAAAGTGATGTGGCTGACTTTAACCAGTGTGCTTTGTAGCATGCATTAAAAAAATGGAGCATTGCGAAACCGATTTCAGGGCATTTTGCATCAGATGGCATTAAATCCCTTTGCAGCAAATGTAAAGCGCCTAGAGAGAGATTGAGTTCTTTGATGGCGCTTTATCAAGTGCATTATTATTATTATTATTATTATTATTAAATTGAGGTATTGGCCTAGGCGAATGCAGTCAATTGCAGGGCATTGCTGCCGAATGATCGAGGCAATTCTAGGGAAATTTTGGGATTACACAATAACCAAAAATTACTTGCAATCATTATTAGACCTTAAAGTGTACGTATCCTGGTCATTTTTCGGTGGGTTGTGGTACATTGACCTACTGACCCGGGCAATTGCAGTCGATTGCAGTGCATTGCTGCAGAATGGTCAAGAAAATTACAGTGAAGTTATGCAAGTACACAATAACCGAAGAGTAGAGCAGCGTGCAATCATAGCTAGAGCGTCTAGTGTACGCCTTCTGGTCGCTGCGTGGCGGATTGCAGCGGATTTCGGCGGATTGAGGTGGATTGCGATATGGGACCGAGTCGTTGCAGTCGATTGCAATTCATTGCATGAGAATGCGTGTATATAATCGAGCAGAATTTTGTGGGTTTACTTTGAACTGAGTCTAGTCCTGTATGCAATGTCAATTAGAGCTTCGCGATGGTGACTTGAGGATGGTTTGCAGTGAAATAGATTGGATTGCGGTAGTTTTCCAGTTCATTTCAGGCGATTGCCGCCCGTTGCCACAGAGAGACGTTGCATAATTTTTTTTATTTTACGTGGTTGTGCACACAGCACGGTGCACTTTAATATGCAATAAAAGCTGGAGCTCGGCGCAATTTATTTCGATTTTTATGCCATCGGTGGATTGAAATGGATTTCGGTATTGGCCCAGGCTACTGCAGTCGATTTCAGCGAATTGCACGAGTACGGCCGTGCCAATGCAAGTAAAATTTGTTAATGCAATTGTCGCAGAGTGTGCTGTCATATGCAATCAAAAAAGAGCTATTCGATCAGGATTTCTTTTCCTTTCGTGATGGAATGCAGTGGATTGCGATGGATTGCTGTGGATTGCGGTATTGGCCTGGGCCACTGCAATCTTATTTCAGCGGGCTTCGTGAGAACGCGTGAGCAGAATCGCGCGACATTTTTTTGGTACGTTGTACGTGCAGCGTAGTTTTATATTTCAAACTTTTTGGAGCTGTGTGCAGCTGATTTTTGGTAAATTTTATGGGAACTAGAATTGATTGCGGTGGATTGGGGTGGATTGAGGTGGATTGCGGTACAGGCTTCCAGCGTCAAAGCTCGTTTGCATAAGTGCGAGTGCTCGCGTCGACATGAAATTTGGGGGACAGATACATTCAAACATGTAATACAAAAGCAGCGAAAAATTTGTGCTCGGCAACGCTTACATCTGGTTGTTGCTAGCCTAATTAGAGTGGATTGCGGTAATTCGTCGACCCTGCGGCTGGATGCACGACGACTCTGTACGCGACTTGCGGAAAGGCACTAAAAAGGTCAAGGTTAGTCCCTAGAATTTGCCCGAGCGCTTTTCGGCGCGCTGCTATTGCATACTGCAGGTCTTCTCCCAGCTACTCCCCACCCACCCACCTTCCCAGTATGTGCATGCGTGCCGCGCACCGTACCCACTCAGTGGGCAGCAAGGTGAGCTGGCTGCTGAACCAGACAGTCTTCTGTCGCCTACCTCGTCGAGTGTCCATGAAGTAGATTGGCGCGTTGGCTGCGCTTTTACTGATAAATAGTCTCGTTTCTCTTCGTTAATATACCATTGCACTTGGCATTCGTAGAAGTCGAGAGGGGGCGCTTTGCGTTTGCAGCAAACCAAACAAAATGGCAAACTCGCGAGAGCCCAGTATACGTTTATATCAGCTGTGCAGACTGTACATACCCTCTTCTCCTGAAATGGAGTCGTCTACGGAGCCGCCGCCGCCGCTGCTGCCGCTGTCACGCTCTTCGCGCTCCGACCAAGACGAAGACTTGCTGCAGCTCGTAGAGCTGCTTTCCTCTGCTTTCAAAAAGTCGAACAAACCTTGCCCGAGAGCGCCGGGATTTAGTAGAGCTTCACTTGAATTCTGCTGACAGCTTTCGTCGTCGGCGAACAGACTCCGTATCTCCTCTAGGCCTTCTTCGATTACTACAGCGCAGCGGAGCAGCGAAGCTCGTCCAGATAAACGCTTTGCCGCAGGCACCGCACAATCGGAGCGTCGGAGCAGGCGGAGACGCCGCAATCTCCACTGCGGCGGCGGCGCAAAAGGATGCCAGCGCAAAGGCCGCTATCGCACGCTACGCTCTCTCCGCATTTAAGCGCACATTCTGACAATAGAAGTACCTGCACGAATGATAGCGGTGGCTGCTCACACGATCAAAGGCTTAAACATACAGGTAAAAGTCATATTCTAGTTGTGTCCGTTTCGACATCTAAATACGTTACAACTATTGAGAAATTATGAAAATCATTATTACATTCCAAATGGCCAAGTTACTGTACAGAAACTTATTAAGGAAAAGAAGAAAAAATAAGAGAGCTACGTACTTGGTTTTGCTTATCAAACCTCTGAATACAAAGTGGTTGATATGCTGACAAATTTTTTTAGCACTTTTTAAGCACAGTCAAACGCCAGCAGCTTTAGTCTCACGTGGAATGGTAAATCAGGAGGGTATTCGAAGAAGTAACTAGCAGAGAAGTAGCAGAAAAGAGTGGCGGGAAATGACAGGCCGTAGACAGCATCGCTGAGTGACAGCTGTGGGGTGTATTTCATTGTCAAAAACCAGAAAAAATGCCATGTATGTCTTCAAAAGTATTTCATTGTCAAAAACCAGAAAAAATGCCATGTATGTCTTCAAAATTCTGTTTATGAAATGCCATAATTAATTGTGCTGAGATACCTGGAGGCACAAGGAGGCTCGTGTTGCCATAGCCCTTAATTTAGGTGTTAAATCCCGGCCCAGGAGGGGGGCAAATTTTGAACGGTCGTACTGAATGCTCATTAAATAATAATAATACATTTAAATAGCACCTTCGGAAAACTTATTCTCTTTCTATGCACTTTACATATGCAGCAAACAGAGGCGGAGCCAGGATTGGAGCAATGGGTGGCACACGGGTCTAGGGGCGTCTCAGTGGGCGTGAGGGCGTCTGGGAGCGTCTCTGGTCTCTGGTGGCGGAGCCACCTGTAAAGGGGATCTGGTGGCTTCTCATCAGAGCCTGCGGGCGCCGTGCAGCCTGGCCCAGCACCAGGGGACCAGCCGCTGCACAAGCACAGCCGCTGCCCGCCCTACAGGTTGTCAGACTCACCTACGAGAGGCCAGAGGTGGCAGCTGCCCCCTCTGCCACACCCTCTGCTTCGCCTCTGGCTGCCAAGGAAGCGTGGTCGAATGGCTAGCGTTAGAGTGCCCAATGATAACAATTATAACATGGTTAGAGGTGACATGCACAGGGTCAGCATGCAAATATGGTTAGTGGGTAGCAGCTTGCACAGTGTCAGCACGCATAAGCACACAAAGGACGAATCGCGTGAATCCACTAAATGCTGTGATAAATAGATGCGCTTGAATCCAAACATCATAGACAATAGGTAAACAAATAGGGGTGGCTGACTTTAAGGAGTCACACTTACAAAGCGGCAATAGAGGCTTAGCATCGTTCACCCTACTCGCACTGGGAAATGAAAGATTGCCTGCCGTAGGTCTTCAACTTTACGACTTAGCTCGTTAAGTTCGAGTACCTTACCGCGGGGCCAAAACCCAGTGACATCTTGGGCCATATCAGCGGCAATTCGGCCGATGAGATCTTAAACGGCCGCTCGAAGCATTACGCGCTCTTTCCATTCGTAGCAGGTGCTCGACAGAACAAGAACCGCAGCGCCGTACGCTGGCGGCGTCGTCCGCGCGGTTCGACTTCGGCGAAGCGCAGTTCGACTTCGACGAAGCGCCTTCGGAATACTCGCCTCGCTCTGCCTCTGCGCCGTGCCTCGGGTGCCGGCGCTCGTCGCTCCGGATATCGTCGAGGAGTCGCTTCAACTTCACCAGCTTGGGATTGTCCAGTCTCCTGACGTCGGCGTGCAGACGCTGGAGCAAGCGCAGGAAGGCGGCCTCCGACTTCAAGTCGGCAGACTTGAAGAGGTCAGGGCCGAGCTCGAGCATCTTGTCGTACATCAGCGAATACCTGTAGACGCGAAGCAGCTCGGCGCCGGGACCCGCCGCGGCCGCCGCTGCCGCGGCCGCGGCCGCGGCGGCCGTCGTCGCCTCGTCGCTGCAGTCGTCCATGTCCGACAGCCGACCCTTCTCTTCGTCGCTCCGAGCGGCAAAGTAATCGAAGAGCTTGGCGAAGCGGCGTCGGTCGAGTCGGGCTCTGGCTATCTCGGGTCCGCAGCACTTGAGTAGAAACCGCGAAAAGGCGCACAGTCTCTGCAGCTGCTCGTCCGGCATCGCCTTCAGCCGCTCGACGGTGTACATTTTGGTGAGCAGAGACAGCATTGATGACTCTGGCGAGCGCCGCTCCTGCGCGTCTATCTCGAGCACCTGCCAGGGCGTTCTGCCCGCAGCTCGGTGCTCCGCTGCCCCGTCGATGTCCCTCGCCGCGCTGTCTGCTCGAACGGCGCTCCTCTCGGAGTCGGCGATCGCTGAAGATCGTGCCGAGGCTAGGGCCTGCTCGCTAATGCTGGCTACGCCGACTGCCGCCTCGTATGCAGAATTCGTATGCATGGCCAGCAACGTTGCAGATGAGGAGTCCGAGTGTGATTTCGACGGTCCTGAGTGTTCTCCACTATGGCTTGAAGGAGCGTTCGCGCCTGAGACGAGGGCTTTAGCTAATTCTCTGCCTTGCAGGTCACCGTCGCTCAGTAAGCACCTTCGAAGACCTTCAATGGTTTAATATTTTTAAGAGCATTTGAATTGGAAAAAATGCATAAGCCTTTGCTCTTTCAAAATGCAACTAAGACTTCATTGTGCAAGAAAATTATAATTGAGGTCAGTAGTCTAGGAACAGCAAAACAAAAGCTTCTGTCATCAAAGGTCTTTAAGTGGAACAGCTAATGTATTGTCCATGGAGGGCCTTATAGCTCAAAGAGGCGGGAACTGGTCCGGCAGTTCAGCTAAGTATGAAGGACATAATCCATGTCAGGCCTTTTGGTTCGGAATAATAATAATTTGGTTCAGTATCCGCTCAATTACTACTAGACTGAAGTGCAAGTCTAGCTCAAGAATTCTCTGTAGCTCAGGTCTCCACAGACATTGAGGTTTTAAGTAGACAGTTGGTTTCTAAGTCCGTCTTTTTCTGTTACGACCGACTAGAGCCGTTTTCTGTAAAACTTTACATGCTTGCTATTTTCGATTAATATAGCAATAAATTGAATTCACTAATTATCGGGGAGACGCGGATACTTTTCTGCATGGGGCCAAAGAAAGTCAACAACCACGATATTTTCACCGAGCTATAATCAATTGATATCTCCGCCTATATTGCTCTTTGAAATTTTTTTACGTGATAACTCAAGATTTAAAGCGGTTTTTTGAGTAGCTGCTTACTGTGGTCAATGCTAAGTGATTTAGGATCAATTCGCCTTACCAGTAACCGAAATGCGCCAGGTTCAGTCTCACGTATGACTCCTTAATTTTCTGCGAGCCGTTTCCCACGACCGATCACAGGAATCTAATTCCTAAAAGCTAATGCATTGCTATTTGTATATTTTTCTACAGTGTACTAAATCGAGGAAATTTAAGAAACCGCAGGGAGGAATTCTTTTAAATGACTGAATCTAACAATCCGCTACGATATTCTTCGTGCATCACTTCAAATCAAAGTGACCACACCAAGCTAAAATGCTTTCACACCTTGCATCACTACTTAGCAAAGCGACTAGAACGCACTATTTTATCGACAGTGAAAGCGCCAGTCATGGACATTAGCAGCCATGTCAACTGGCAGCATAAATGATAATAATAAATAACCAGCAGCGAAAATGATAATGATAATAACAATAATAATAATAATGCACTTGATAAAGCACCCTCAGAGAACTCAATCTCTTCATAGGCGCTTTACATTTGCTGATGATGTGCAAGCTCAGCTGATGTGCAAGCGAAGAAGTTCAGCAAGCGCTCTTACTAGCCCCGTCAGCCGCCGTAGGCCTGGAGATAGCTTCCGGTGCCATCCTGCCGAGCGACGCGTTTTGTTGAGCTTCGAGCCGTCGTGATTTGTCTGAGAGCTTCTGCGGCTGGATAGGCGGCGACCGCGGACTTGCAATAAGCTGTTCATCTTTCTTTCGTTCTCTAGGCTGTACCGATCTCACAGTAAGCGGATGCAACTCGCGATCTGCTCGTTTTGATGGTCTAAAAGATAATCCAATTGGCTTGCTTGCACAAGGTTCTGAAGCCTCTTGATAAGGCATGTTTTATGTTCTTAATTACTCTTTTCCTAGGTCGCTTTATATTTTTTTCGTTAGCATATCATACAGATGACACTTTTTGTAATCCACAGCGCCAATGAGGCGTGGCTTGCGAAATGCACGCAGGTACATCCGCTTCTGGGAGCCAGCTATGTCTTGATCTATCGCTTGTATTTCCAAGACGTTCTACAGAACGTACAGATATGAATTCCATTAGAATGGGTGCACTAAAACGGGGTGCACGCAAGCACAGACGCGCATGCATAAAATTAGCATAAATACTGACGGAACTGTCATTCGGATTTGCGCATGCGAAGTCTCCAGTTGATCCAGGGAAAGCCATGACGAGCAATCGGAATTGAAGGCTGCGTATTGCCGGCAACTTGCCGCTGTGCAGGCGCTTAGCTTGGCCTTCTTCGGAGCGCTAGATTGAGGATATATATATAGAGAGAGAGAGAGAGAGGGAGAGAGAGGAGAGAGAGAGAGAAAGAGAGGGAGAAAGAGAGAGAGGCAGGGAGAGAGACGAAGAGCAGACACGCACGACACACACGCACGATTCCCCACATCATCAGTCTAAGTCTATAATCAATCAGTTCTAAGGTACTTGACACTTGCATTTCACCATGAGCCATTTTTATGCTCTTGTAGAATCATAAAACTGTGGCTCCTGAAGTCTTATATTGGGTTTCTCGATTTCTTTCCACGGAGCATCAACCATGACCTCTCGCTGTGCTTAGCCTGGAGGTAAGATGTTCGCACTTCAAGACCTAGGTCATGAGTCCTACAGTAGGCAATTCTTCATTGCCCACTGCAAGCGGCTGTGATAGCCGCTTGCAGTTCTTCTGTCTCTTACACAAACGTCTTTTAAATCAGCCGTCTTTTACTTCAATGGTACCGTCGTACTTGTATCTAAGCAGGACATGACTTTGGCGATGTTCCTTAGTTGAAAGTAGACCAGCTTTATAGTGGATGAGATGTGCTCGACCAATGAAAAGTCGTTTTGGAATAGTACTCATAGGTAGACAAATTAGTCAGAAGTCATAAAAGAAGCTTGTACAATTTTTAAATACATTATGGTTAAACTACTGGTGGTTTCATTTGCATACCTCCAAAAAACAATACCGTCACAAGGGAACACGGACTATAGCCTCGCGAAGGTTAAAGTTTTGTTTTAGCAATGCCAACTATCATCTAAAACCTGGCTACGACCATTCTATAACAATGATGCATACACATACATATCATATTTCTAATTTCTCTAGTCATTGGTGAACACGTTTCTCGTGCAGGGAGCTACAATGAAAGCGATGAAACTGGGCTCGTTTTGCCAATCGCATGACTACGTCAGACCCTTTGAGTACAAAATTTCAATTAGCATAGAAAATTTTCGGACAGAATGTATGCTTACAATGAGATTCGAATGACTGTACGTATTACATATTTTAAGGGTGAGATTGCCGGAAAAGACCTCTGGCGCTGAGCCACGATCCTATTCATTTTACAATGTCGCTCAGCCTTCCACGGCATCGAGCACTCAGTGAAATTGCTGCAGCTGTCTTACTAGGAAGAGTTTCATCGCAGTGTTTCAAGTGATATGCCATCCACAATAATGCCTGGAATATCGTAAGCTCCATGCGCATCGTAGCAATACCTGACATTTATTGCCACGGCAACTGCCTTCTGGATGTCAAAGGATATCAAAGGCAACCTCACTTGTTCCGCTTCAGCGAACGTTCTAGCCTCGTGGACATATTGTTCGTCTGTACCACGAGACAGAAGGTTGCTTGTCCTTAAACTTTTACAAGAAAATAGCGCATATTTGCATACCTTCAGTCAAACATTCACAAAAGAGTACATTTGTTAGTATGCGCTGGCAGGTTTTTCTCTTAGTACACATTTTACAGTGAATTTGGCATTTCGGCCTAGGCAATTTTCGCGAACAGCAGCGTCACTGACGCTCTTTATTGGCAACACACACCTATTCAAAGAACAATAACATGCAGGCACAGAACATGCAGCTAATGATCTAGACTGGCAACATTGCCTACCATGTGCTGTATTACTTTTTAATTGATCACCCTGCTATAAATCTTGACAGATAATACAGCCAACAACAGCCCGTGATTAAATGTCTAGTCTAATGACAGAGACAGTGCAGAGCAAGGATTGAGCAGCCTCGACAAATATGGATGCATGCAGATTTTAAACGCCGCAAAATATAAGTAGAAAATATCATCTGAAATATAGCATCGCTGGCGACGGAAACTAACCGTAAAGACAATCAGAGAGCAAGCGAATCAGTCACTCCATTGGTGCGGAAATTGGGACAACCAATTATTTTTAATCATCTAGAAGGTTACAAGAGACTAGAGAAAAAGTAACAGCTCTGATAGAATTTAACTTGAATTATTGAATTATAATCTGAAAGTTTTTAGTGACAAGAGCAGTTTCTTTTACTTACGCTTCGGCAGCTGCTGGCTCCCATGTCCCTGTCTTTGCTGTTGATTTGACCGCGTCTTGATTAATATCATTACTGAACTTGTGGGCACCTTTGAGCAGTGATTGCTCTTGCTGTTCGCCTCTTGCTGAAATGTCGACATCAGTGCTGTCAGTGCTTGAAGAGCCAACAAGTGGCTTGCGGCAACCAGTCCCAAGCTGTGCACCAGCTAATGGAACTGGATCGTGTGCTCCTATAACAGTGCATACATATAAACTCAGTCGATACCTTGCTTTTATTTAGCAGCAATGCAGTCTAATGGCGGCAGTTTTCAATCATTAAGCTATGATTTACAGAACTATTATATTTTTTCCTATTTGATTTATTCTTCCACTGAAACAGACATAATTTAATGAGAACCGCATAAAGCACTAGAGCGATGTAATTGATTCTATAAGTGGATTGGCTCATGGGTAAAAAAGCATTACTTTAACTAAATAAAATTAATTACTTACAGGTGTTCCAAAATGCCGTCCTCAAAATATAATATTCACTCAAAAAGTAAATAAGACCTCTAGGTTATAACGTGCTTTTAATTTCTTCATTGTTTATCGTGTCCTACTCGTTTTGTGTACTCCTGCGGTTGAATTCTGCCTTCCAAGCTATTTATATCATCAGTCCTCAGTGCTATTCAATTCTAGTGTTTTGAACTGCATTGATATAAAAATTTCTTGAGCATTAGTTTAACTTTCGCCAGTGTCTTCAATGGCCATATATCGAGACTACAAGCAATAATTTTAGTCGCTTGTTTTTCCGAATAATGACCGATGATTTTGGAAGCTGCGTGGTAAAAGCTAGCCATTCGAATTTCAACTCAGTAATAAAATGACCAGCACGCAGTAGCATAGTGCATGCTGGTCAGAATTTTAGAAAGCTTCGTGCTGCTTGCACAAGCCCGCAAATTCTGGACAAGCAATCAAGAAATTTTCTGAGCTTTTGTAACTGCGATTAGCTTGACTTTACGATATTACAAGGATCTAAATTTAATACCTAAATATAAATGCTGAATATAAATATTAAATTAATTAAAACCCAAATTAATTAACAGAAACAGAAATTAACAAACAAACAGAAATAGTAAAACCCAAGCTAGCGTGTAATCTAATGCCTTAACATTCATGTACACGTCTTTATGTGTAACCTCATCGAAATCAATCGTCATTTCTGGGTAGAGCATTCTATGGTGCATTGAAAAGCCTATGTGGCTTTTAGTTCGCTGCGGATTGCCCATAGCCTGTCTTTCACTCTGGACTCGGTAAGTGAAAATCACAGCCTAATTACGAGAGCAGTCAGTGAAATAAGTAGCAAAGAAGTAGCGTTAAAGGCGTCCCCTGAAAGTAAAGCATGGCCAGTGCTGACCAGAAACCTTTTCGTGCCATTTAGTTCGCCAACTATCTGAACGGTTGTGCGTTAGTAATGTCTTCACCGATTCTACTGAACCTACAGCACTTCGTTTCCTAAAATAAATTGTTCTCCAAGTGGAAAGCCATTACGCATACAATTTGTTCATTCTGCAAGACTTCTCAGACGTGAGGACGGGTGAATTTATGCTCTAGGTCTAAGACTATTGAACGCATTTTGACAATTCTACGCTAAGTTGCCCCTCTCTTGTTGCTTTCTCTCGAATCGCGTAATTCTTTTCCATCCCCATTCAAGGCTTTAGTCACCTTGCAAATGAAGTCTCACCGCGCAGTAAAAGTCGCATACATACCATTAATTAGTGGTCTCCCTTAAAAATGAATCAAGCCATACATACCACCAAACGCTGTCTCGATAAATTCACCCCTTAGACGTCGTTGCTGAGAAGACTTCGGAACATCTAAGAGCGATATAATGTCGTTCTGGTTTTGACTCTCTCCGGCTTCGCCGAGATCTCCCGCGATCGTCACCAGAAGTTGTGGATACTTAGTCACCAGCCTCGTTAAGTCGTCTTCAGTATCCGGTCGAAGTTTCTTGCTGACCATTCGCTGATACATAAGCGTGAATTTTTCCGCTGCTGTCAGTGCGCTTTGACTGGTTTCGTTCTGCACGGGTTCGAACAATTCTGAACGGTACTTGTTATATAGCGAAGCGATTTCCGATACAACTGGCTCGTTGTCCCAAAATCGAGCTAGTGTGTCTCTCGAGAAACTTCGAGGCGCTAAGTCTCCTAGAATGCATAAGCTCAGTAAGAATTTAAACCTTCGCGTATTCTCAATCTGTGACACGTTTGGATATGAAATTTATTTGGCGCAACTGTAGGAATTTCGGCATGCCCACGTTACCTTCTTGACAAAGCCCAAAGGTAAGATTTAATATACATTAAAAACCTTAAGCAATGCCTCTGCCGTGCGAAAATTTCGGTTTGTTTTTCTTTGTTTCAGACAACATTTTACCATTTAAAAACTGCACGCTTAAAAGCGAGGAACATTGTTTGACGCTGTAAGTAATGACTATTTCTATCGCTGCGCAATTTGCTCCTTAAATTATAGTGGAGCTTAAAATGTTGTAATTGTGATCTAGATTTAAATAAAAAAACAGTACGAACGAAGGAAGTGATACCTTAAAAAATTTATTTTCTAAAACTCTGAGTAAGTCTACAGATGGTTAAATTGAATTTCTTTTATTAATTCAACCATAAGCCTTAATTAATTATGAGGCAGTAAAAACGGCATTCTAAATGAGCCATATTATGACAGCTCTAGAGATTGTTAGCATTTTCTGATTAGTTCTATTAGAAAGTGGATTCCTAATCTATGGTTTAGATCGTGTAAAGGCCATCTGAAGTGACGGCTCGGGAGTTTTACTTTCTGCTTCATCTTGCGCATACGTAGCCACTTTGACTGTGAATATACGGTAATAAGTTAAGAACTCGGACTTTTTATTAAGGCAACTGCAGCCTCCGTGTCTTGGTTGAGTCAAATTTGAGTTTGAATACAGAGAGAGAATTTACTTTGATTGTAGAGCTAACTGGGCTTACTTAATTTTTCGCAATGGGGAAGATGAAACTCTGCCCCTTCCAAGGCCACTGCAAGGGGCGCAGAATGGATGTTTGGGGTGCTAAGCCACCAGGCATAGCATTTTCGGCTTGGTCCCTAAAGGCTTTGGTCGTCCCATGGCCCCGATTCTATATCCCGGGTGAACATCTCGACTATGTATGATCTCACTGCACCAACAGTTTTGCTTGATTAATCAGTCAATAGTGTCAATTATGAAGCTTCTAAGGAAACCAAATGAGGTAAATATATTATAATAAATTATATTATATATAATATTATCTGTAATCTATTATATATAATATTACATATTATAGGCTTTACCTTCGGAAACTTCTTCATATCATGATCTTGGTAGGCAAATAATAAGGAATCAAAGTGTGATCATATTTAGGGAAAGTGGCAAAATCTGCTTTTGAATAATTTGTCACTTAGGCGATCATCTATTGCTTCAGTGACTCTCGCGACTTTTATATGAAGAAGTTATAATTTAAAATAATTGAGGAAAACCATTATTATAAATATACTTTTCGTCAGCCAAGGCATCCTAAACCTTTGACAATAAAACCTCTACTGTAGGTGAGATGGCGTAGATATAAAGTCAAATAGTTAGTGGTCGTTAAGTTGCCTCTCTGGAGACGGACAGCTACAGGCAATAACAGTACAGATGGTCGCAATATTCTGCAAGTCAGACAGATGCTGATGGGGCATATAGTGTGCAACATTCAGTTGTTTATAGCCTCGGTGCTTGGCTTTAGATCATGATAATAATGGCGGCAGCTCAAGAACTTATTGCAATTAAAATAGACCAAAATATCCGAGGAATATACCAGAATTCTTCTCTGGCTCTTAAGTCGAAATATAAAGCCGATACTTTCGAAAGGCCTTCAATCGATCTGTTTTCAAGTAAACATAAATTAGTCAGTAATTAAAGATAGCCAAGGAAATAACGTTTTTAAATATTTACAGCTAACTAAACTATCCTTTAACCATGCTGCTGTGTTTGGATGCAACTTAAATACGCACTGACACTGGCTGAAAACTATAGAAGCTATATATAATTACCTATAATATTTGCCCTAAAAGTGGGATCAAGCTAAATCTATATATTTCTCCTTAGCGGAACTTCACTTAAATATACAAAGGTAGATTAAAGAGGACTGGAAAACCTAGGTATAAAGTATTTAGCTACAAGTTTAAAGTGCAGGAATGGTGACTGAATATTTATTGAGTAGGTAAATGGGCCACATTTTGCGGGACTATTGCAACTTAATTTACCAGCAGACGTTGGGGTGCAGATTTTAGTACCATGGAAGGGTTAGTCACAGTCCTTTGCCAATGGCCATGCAAGCAGCTAAATGTCATAAGGCTAACCTTTTGAAATGCACGGACCAATGAGGCTTACCGTTATTTAAAAATATATGTCTGATTAACATATCTAATCATCTCGCTCATTTTCATTATTTTTGCTGTTAAGTTCGTTTTGCACGATCGCATTCCAATATTTCTTAGAAAACTTTCGCTTTATCTTTGCGGATCCATCATGTAATAGGGCGCTATGGGAGATCTTAACTCGCTACTCGCTGTCTTAATCAAGACACACGATGCTTTAGTTACGCATTCATTTTTGTCAGACAAATCTCCATTGGTTCGACATTAAAAGGCTCTTCTTTTTATCCAGCAGATCGCCCCTTGAATCCGGTATATTTTTCGGCTGCACTCAGCAGTATCACTTCCAGCAGTCTAAATATAGTTCAAACATTTTCATTCTAAGACGGTGGAAACTCATTTATTTATTCAGAATTATTGCTCAAGTATGTGGCTTACCTTATATTCGACCACTGCAATTTTTTATAGATTGACCACTTCATTATTGTGTGCATCCAAATAACCTCTCGCGCCAACAATCTACATAGAATCATTCTATTGTGACACGACAAAATTCAATCTATAATTTTATATAAAAATAATTACCATGCTAAATTTATAAAAAAGACCCTTCTATAGAAAGCCCAAGATTTTCACTGGCAATAACTAATTTAAGTGCTTATTAATAGTCATGAAGGATATGCTGCGAAAATATGCAGTAATAATAGTGGGTACCTTGAAATATTTGAGATGAGCCTTCCCTCACTTTCGAAGGCTCGCTTAGGAAAGCAGATGCAGAATGCTTTGGTTTGCCGTCTGCCGGTTGAGATTCTTCTCCCTTAGCAGTCGCACACACGCTCATGCGGATGTCGGGAGTGGCGCTGAGGTTCTGTGTCGTCATTTCCCTTGCGATGCTGGACTCATCTGCAATATTTTTCTACTATAATTTCTCCTTGTATTAATTAAAGCTTAAAATTATAATATTGTAAAGCCTGAATAACTCTAGGAATTACACATTTTCTTTCAGATTAAGCTGCCTTTGAGGCCCGTTCTTAATTAGTCATTCGTAGCACTAGCATGAACGTTGTCAGCGCAAGTTATTAATTTGTTTGGCAATCTTGAAAAAGGGTTATTTGACTGGCATAACCTTCCTAGAAAGATGATTAATGCTTCTATATATAGGTCAATACTACTGAAACGCCTAAAATTATGGTACTTCCACCGATTAATTCGAAAACTTTACATATTACCTGTGCATGTCACCCCTAACCATGTTATTCATTTTGTTTGTTTGTCAAGCATGATTTTACTCACCATTCAATTGCATTTTCCTTTGCAGCAAATGTAAAGCGCCTAGAGAGAGATTGAGTTCTCTGAGGGCGCTTTATCAAGTACATTCATATTATTATTATTATTATATTCCATGCATCCGCCACAAATGGCGCTTATTGTAGACATGTGAGTCGCATGGGAAGAAAGCCAAACGATATCTCCACATAAGCAGTAAAATTTCCTACTTCGTATATGCAGTTAGATATACCACTACATGTTTATTCATTCGCATCTCTCGAGAAACAGTGTTGGATCTATTTTTTAGAGAGTATAAGATCGGCCTCGAATTGTATCATCAAGCAGCGGCAGCTGACCGATTACATCTATTGCGGCTTCGTGCATATCTTAGAGATTTCATAAGGATGACACTTTTCTGCCAGAAAATAACCTAAGCTAACGCTGACATCTCTTGGCTAATTAGTGTGTTTTGGTAATTTAAAATATGTGATGTGCTACAAACGCATATTTGCCCACTAAATTTTCTGACTAAAACATGGAAAAATTGAGGGTGCACTCTAATTCTTGGAATATTTTTAGAGTAAGCATCAATTTATTTTTAGCGTTTTTAAGTTTTATTATGGTTTTTTTAACTCCTAAGTTATTGTAAGGTGTAACTATTGTTATTAAAATAACAAAGCATGGTTATAACCAGCTGGCTAGTTTTCAGTTTTCACGAGCATAATTTCTTGCAAACTAGTTGTCTACTCGCACACACGCCGAATTATTCACTATGTAACACAATTTTGTGGCTGAGTAGCTAGCGTATTTTTTAAGATCTTATGCCTCGAAAGTACGGACAGTGTTCAAGTATCCCTATAAACTTTACTTGTAAGACTGACCAGGACAGCAATACATTTGAGTATAACCCATCTCTAATAAAACCAGATTATTTCGCTCTGTTGCATCTTTTTAATCATATTCGTTCAAATGTATTAAATAGAATTAAAATGAATGTACATAGAAGTTCTACAAACAAAAGTCCATAGAATATTTATAAATAAGTTTTTTTTTATAAATGTATTATTATTTTTTATTTAATTTTAAGAACCAGCGCACCCAGATGCACTCTTCCACGGTAAACTCAGCATACTGTCTTTGGTAGTGGCGTTTTAAGTCCGCTAAATCCCGGCGGAAACGCTCGCTTCGCTCCTCCAATCGACCAAGTAATCAGCTATTTTATGCTTAGATTTATCAAGATTAGCATCAGAGAAAAAGAAAGCCGGCTGTCCTTTGTGTAGCAGCGTATTTTTCAACATAGTCTCAATCCGCTCTACTTATTCTTTTCAAACTTGCGACTGCAGGAAGCCAGGGGAACCACTGTCACAAATCTGCACCACGCGTCTTTCTACTTGCTAGAGAGCTTCTCGGAAAAATCATTGCACCCAATTACCTTTTTCATTTTGGCCCAAACAAAGACCCCCAACTTTGACCTATGCGTCAGATAGCTTAACGAGGAGACTTTTGTAGATACTGGAAGACTGCGGACACCTTATCTAGACCTGTCAAACAATATTGCATGGGGCCAAATTTAATATACGGTGGTGGCATCAGCACCTTTAGAGACTCCACTTACGCTTTCCCTTGACATTGGGGCCCCTTACAGAGAGCTCCGCTATGGCCAGTCCAGGCAGTAATAGAGAGCCTGGTGTTCCATGCCGTCCAAAAGGCAGAGATAGCAGGAGAACTTTGTAGAAACCACCTTTGAGATACATGAGGAATGCGACATGTTGAAGTCTCTAACACTTCCAGCACAACTTATCCTTTCAACTTATTCCTCAAAGCATCCAGAAAGGTCTTGATGATTCCCTGTTAGAGACGCACCGAGTTACCTGTTAGAGACGCCAGATGAAGAGAATCAGGTACTGAAGAGATGCTATCACGAAGTGAAGTATTTTTGCACGTTTGTCTTGACAAGTTGACCACAGAAATATTAAAATGCAGTTGCCAGGTGCTTGCAGTCTTTTGATGCCATCTCAGGAAAATGCAGGTATATACTCACTTAGGCAGCTGGAAGCTGGAAATAAACTGAACTGGTGGACCTAATGCTCCTTTATTTTTACTTTTTATATTACTGAAAAGTATCGATAAGGAAGCTAATACTTATTGTGGTATACTAATGCATAGAACAAGTGCTGCACCTCTACGCCTCAACGACTTGATCCGCAGCTAAATTAGACAATTATACAATACTGAGCCGTTTTGTGACAATTTAGGTTTGACTGCAGTGTGATCTATTAGTCTTGTTACATACAAAAAATAAGTTCCTTTAAAAATATAATCTTTTGCCTGTCATATCAGACTTTTGGCCGTACTATATTTTCAGCCTTTTGGGAAATAAGTAACTTTATATTTATCAATGTTCTAACAAATGCAAAATTGCGTTCGGATTAATAGCTATTACCTGTACTTCTAAGGTATAAGTAATTTCAAAATTACACTTACCAGTAAATAAAAAATACAAATTAAAATGGTGGCAAATCATGATCCGTCAAATCGCCGCTTCAGGAAAGGATATGCTGATATGCTAGAGTCACATACTGTGCGTGACCTCATATTTTGAAAATCGTGGATTGATTAATTGCATAGCCGACTGTTGACTATTTGCATCGTCTATTGCGTAGTCATGGCGTGTTTTTTAATCCGTGTTATTGAAATGGTTATCACAATAAGCCAAAACTTTTTCATAATGCAAAGCCAAAAGATGTAAATTAATGTAAAACAATTTTCCAGGCTATCGCTAATACATTCAACTTTTTGTCATCTTCATATAACTAGGGCCTGTTTTTAGGCATTTTATCGCAATTTCTCTGATATGGATTGTCTGGTCATTTTGTGGGTCTAGACTTGATCCTGGCTGTCAAGATGTAGATAGCGATTTTAACTTATATGCTAACGATATAGTAAATACTTTCGCAGTCAAACATGCAAAAGATCATGGCTAGTTCTGCGCATGACATGGGCTTGGGTGCATTACAAAAACGCTGCTGGGATGTATAGAGAAATTTGAGTGCATATGCGCTGAATTTGGTGACGTCTTACTATTAGTATCGTTAGTTGACTTTGCTCTGTTTACGTTGCGTTGATCAGTAGACTCCTTGGTATTGCTGCGGCCTCCTCTTTTCATAGCTACTGCCAAATTTTGTTTCGTCCATTTTTCAGTATCCGATTCTGTAGCCTCTGCCATAGTCTCTTTTCTAGAGCTTAATGTCGAGGATGGCCATGCTGATTGAGGACGTGATATGGAGTGTATATTTATAGGCTCTAACGTTGACTGTGCACTGGAGCCAGTGAACCTGGGACTGCATAACCCGTTAGTAGCGGTTGTGATATTGGCTTGTAATCCAGTTGATAAAGCTGAAAGCAAGTGACGAAAAAAAGCCAGGTAAAGTTGTCAAGCACAAATGCGCACGAATGAGCACTCTGGATAGAAATACCTCTGCAGGATTTATGTAAAGAAGAATATTGCACCCTAGTTTGATTCACTAGCTCGCGGCTAGTGATGTATGATACTGCTGGCTGGAGGTCAACCAGCTGGGTCGAGCCTTTCCTTTACCTCGATTTAGGGCAGGCGTGAGTGTGCTGGCTCACGGCAGTTCTACTTTCCCACGGTATTTTTCGGAAATTTTCAACGAGTGTTACATAGACTTCGAGAAAAATAGTGAGCTTCTCAATATTATTCTCTATAATGCAACATGACGATGGCAGTCTTTTCCAAATTCAAAGAAGCTCAATCAATTTTACGATTACATTTTTTTAATTAAAATTATTGCATAGCTGTATATGCTAGTGCTTCTCCACTGTCCTTCTATATATATATATATATATATATATATATATATATATATATATATATATATATATATATATATATATATATATATATACCTTTTTGTCATGTCCTCCCAAGTATAATTTCTTTTTGTAAAAATTCATCAAACGCTTGTCGACTCTATTCAGACAAAAATGATTTAAGGCTGCTTTAGTAATTTTCTCTCACGAAATTGCTTAAAAATGGCCAATATAAAGAAACTTTATGTTGATAGCTGCTATTTGTAAGAGTATTTATGAAAAAAAGCAGTCAATAGTAAACTGAATTTGTGTGCTTGGAATATGCCTTCGTGTAACAATAAGCCGTACGGCGACTAGTGGCAGCAGCAATTGTGGTTTCTTCATTCAAATATTTTTTCGGAATAAATCTTGGTGCAGCATCATTAACAGAGGGCTAAGTTTATAGGAAAAGAGTTGCACTAAGATCGAGTACACTACAGCAGCTACATAAATAATAGGGGAACCACTGCACTTTAGTGAGAATGAGGTTTGTAGACAAACTGCTTTATTTTTCTCAGACGAAGACTTTGCATCCCCGTGAACAGCATTTACTTACAGCCCTTACGTAATTAATTTTAAAATACCGAGTGTCAAGATGCAATTTGCCATGGGACTAAATATTGGTAAAACCAAAGTAATTTCCCTCGATATGGGAAATGGTCTTGCAGCCCCTGGGTTATAGTTACAGTGCTCGATCGGATCGATATCGATCGAGTTATTGAGACTACAAATCCTCCGCTAAATAAAAAATAAATGCTAGAGGATTCAACAGCCTCTTTTGTATAGCGGCAGAAGAACCTTTACGGCTATCACCACTGCTTGCCGTGGCAGTAGAGAATCACCCACCGCAGGATTCGAACCTACGACCTGGTCACCAAGGTCGTGAAAAGCAACTGCCTTACCTAGTGCGCCATCGCGGCTCACCTTGCTCAACTCGAGCCTCTATTTTATTACTAACTGAAGGTGCATACGTTTGATTCTGGCGGCGCCTTTTGAAAAGATGCTGTTAATGTAATGTATCTCCGTCTGTAACTCCACAAAGTCATAAAAACCATGTGGGTGTTACGCAGGAGAGTGAGACTAATACATGAGTTTACAATAAATGACTAAATGACGTAATAAAATAAAACAAATAAATGAAAAAATAAAATAAATAAATGACTAAATAAATTAAAATAAATGCCCTGTATATCCTAAACCAGCATTGCATAACTTCTGTGGAATTTTTTATATTACAATTAGCAGTGAACGACGTCATTAAGTGTGGGCGTGCAGTTCATGCAATATTCATGCCGCGACGTTAAGAGTCAATAATTTGGGGGCGCTAATTTACGGGACTGAGGGCATACTTTCAGTCTGCAGCATGGCTGATCTCAAACGGAGGCCAGGAATTGTCTGATTTGGAATATGTACATATTTATTTGTATTCGATATTCCTTAATTATAACTTTGCCTATTCAAGAATAATCAGCCACGTCACTTATTAGTGCTGTTAAATAGGAGCTCTGCTAAAAATCTACTTCTTTGATATCTTGAAAGGGCGCTCTTTTAGACAACCTATCGGTGACTAGAAAGCCACATTGATTACACTGTACTTTCCGCTCGTACATTTCTCTTACATGAAATACTCTCCATTTTTCACTATTAAAAAAGGCAGCGCGATTTGTATTACTTGCCGTATCAGTATGTGCGTCCGTAGTGACTTTCCAAAATCACGCGCTTTGAGCTGTGCTGCTTACCTTTAGGCTTACGAGACCGAGGCGGTGTCGTCGGTTGCCACGTCACGTCGGTTATTGCACTTGCCTTAGAGCCTCTTTGAATACTTTGTTTCTCTGCTTCTGATTTCGAAAGCACATCCACTCGGTCTGTTAGAATCAACGCCCTTCAAAATCATCGCAATAATCAGCCACCACCGAGCCTGTGTGCTTATCGAAAAGCTTAGCTGTTTTACTGTATTTTACTTATTGCGTTCGCAGCAACCTTTGAAATCAGCATTTCCTTCTACTACTCTGCCATATCTGATACGTATTAAAATAGCCGTGGATGCATAAGCGCGAATAATCCCAGCGAGGCAATTATCTCAACCTTTTGTAAGTCAAGCTGCTTAGTAAACTATTCTTGAACACCGTAAAAACGCAATTTGAACAGCATTTTGTCGATTATTTTTGAAACTATTTGGATGAGAGGCGGTAAAGTTATAGATAGGTTAATCCTAATCCGGTTACGTTCGCTCAAATTTGGCTTCGTCGCCATCGTTGTGGTTGCCGCAAAGGCTTCGCTGATGTCGGTTATCCCGCGGCGACGCAGGATCGAAGCCAGTGGGCTAGTATGCGTAGTCCTCCTGGAAACCAATCGGGATGCCAGCACGCCGCCCACCCCCTAGCTCCCCTTACTGCCTCTCCATTCAGAAGTGCGGTGCGTGCCTCCACCTACCAGCTCTGCCGAAGCCATTATAGAAAGCTAAAGGGCTTTACCAACCATCTGCGTCCAGCTTTGTTCCTACTTCCAGCAAAGTTGTAGGGACGGAGCTACGAATGATCTCGAAGGCCAAGTCTCGTCGAAGGGGCTGGGCCGGACTACCGCTGCCGTTCGCGTCCTCCTTTGCAGAGAACGCTCCCTCAAGGTGTCCCATCCGGATGGCCGTCAGCCTTCCAGAGAGGAGCTACGAGGCTCGTCGGGCGGCGCACCTTAAGGGCGCGCGCGCGCAGATTTTCGGTGGCTCCTCTCTCCACGGGCGGCCGCAAGGCTCCAAAAGGGGGGAAGGTGCTATGAAGGCATCTCGTAGGTAGGGTATCCTTTAGCTTTTATCTCGAAGTCCCACGTGTCGATCTGTTCGGTTAAGGTGAAAAGGCGTCTAGGATCCAGCGGTTTAGGAATTGCCAAGGGTTTTCTCTTTTAACTAACCTATGTAGGGTGCTGAGGGGCGACATTTCGGGGTACTAAACTTCGCTCAAGGACGTTTACTTTCTCACATGTCATTCTTTTTCACTAATGCATGCGGCGAGAGTTGAGATAAATGAGAGACATTCAGCGAAAGAATTGTTAATAATTTTAATAAAAATTTAGCGAATTCGGCCAAATGAGCGACATTGATCGATCATTTGTCCACAACGGACGTACCGACGCCCTGAACAAAGGAGACTTTAAAGGCTCTTCGTTCGGGTCGTGCACGTTCGGCACCTGGATTCAAAAATTTCTCTAGTGAGATTCGACCTCTAATTTGATAAACCTGGAAAGACTGAGTACGCGTCCATTGGATGTGTACTTTAACGTAAATTATTGGTTCTTTTGAGCCTATTTCTAAGAGGACAATCGTATGTTTAGAGTTTTTGAGGACGTATTTCTTGTTAGGCAGATCTAACGGGACCTTCCGGGTGATGAGTCTTTGGCATGCGGCTAATGACCGTAATGTTACAAAGTTCTTTTTAGAGTACGGAAAGACAAACCTGGGAGGCGCACTTTTATAATGGAGCTTCCAGCTCATCCAAAAAAATTTTGAGAGTTCAATTAGCAACTAAGTTTAGCAGCTTAAACTACAGTAATAGTTAAATTATGGAGCAGCTGAAGAGCCTTTCTGAACGGATTTCGACACGACGGCACTGACCTTGTTTATACCACTCAAGGTCGATACTTCGCACCCAAGCCAAAATCTTAGTTTCGCCCATGGTCTCGGGAGAGTTCTACTGACGCATGCCTTCAGAGTCTATCTCCAAGGGAAGACAGCTAGCTAACAGTCCCCCTGAGTAGTCTCCCTTCGAGACTGGTCATAGGTAGCCCACTGGACATGAAAAATCTGTGACACCGTTATGGAGACTCGTTATTTTGTATCAGGGTAGCTAAGGTAGATGGAGACTGACCCTTTCAGTTTTACTAGACTGCCAGAAATTTCATGAATAGAAAGAAATTGCTGCTCGACAGGAAGCTGGTGAAGATTTTCCAGCAACGAGGACGATCGACTTGACCTTGAGGGCTTCGTCACTATGTCCAATCCGAACTCTCTTTGGAGCTTATACGAGTTCGTGGCCCCCAGCAACAACTGAGTTAGAGTACTTGAAATTTCTGAGTGTGCAGCACGTGAATCAGTCACACGTAAGCACTGCAGATATGACATGATATCATGATACTGAATGGTCGTAGTGTGACCTCCTTTTTAAATATGGCGTTAGAAACTCGGGTATTATTATTAATAAATTGCACTACTTCAATGTACATCCTGTAAAGCCGGTTCATGTTCAAGGTTTAGCCCTATAACAATATTTCCGACTATGGAAATGTTGAAAATCAGGCTGTCTTTTAGCTTGACCACAATTGTGATTATTTTTACTGAACTAAAAAATCTTTAGATCCTCGAAACACTCTTCTGGCACAATTTTCTACTGTACGCTCACAGAAAGCGGCTTAGGCTTTGATTGCGCTATCTAAAACTCTCCTGCATAACACTTTTATTCCTTATAGCTTAGTTTTGTCTCAGAGAGAGATACATATCCTCTGACCACGATCTTCAAAATTGTTTAGCGTTATAATAACAAATAAAAATAATGCGTGTGTATAGTACCCTCAGAGAACTGGATCTTTTTCTGGGTACTTCAACATACTGTATAGAAAGCGCTATCTTCAATTTGTGTAGAGTTAACGACTGGGACGGGTACAAAAGATATGCACAATATTGGCTAGATAAAGACAGCCAATGTCTCTTTTTGACGGTGCGACTAGTTCGCGACTTTTGATTTGCAGAATAAACTACAGCTCCACCAATTAAGTAAACATGGGCTGCTTGACTCAGCCTCTTGCGAAAATCTGGTGAATTTAATAATAAGCACAGACTAAGCAATCCAATTTGCTTTCATAAACTTATCGAATTTCTTGACTACTACATAAAGCAAAGTAAAAAGTAGCTGATCTCGATGGCCATATATATTTAGCTCTTGAAGAACCTTGGTGGTTATCACTCTGCCTCCTGCGAGCAATAAAACTGTGCTTGAAGCAAGACTCGAACCTTCGGAGTTCTTCATGAAGTGCGAGCATTTTGTCTATGTGCTAAGACTCTGGGGCCAGTGGATTTCTTCTGATTTTATATAGGACTTAAGAAAATGAGACAACATGTTAGCATAAATATAAATAAGCCCCCTAAGAGAAATAAAATAGTGCCTAAGAGAACTGGATCTCTATCCAGGCGCTTCGCATATGCCCAGGGCTAGGGCCCACGACTTCTGTCGTAAAGTTGAGCACCTTGGTCTAAGTCGCAAAAAGGTGAGCACCTTAACCACTGCGAAAAATCGGTGACATTGAATTTGAACTCGAAATACAGGGCTAAGTAAAAGGAAGTCGTGTACTTTATATAAACCGTTGTACCTGAATGTTAAAATTGACATATTATAGATAAGTAGACATATTATAGAAAAGTAGAGCTCTTTTTTGTATCACTTAGCTTAATTCAAAAGTTTAAATCGGATCAGAATCGGACTAAGCACCCTAATTGTTTGTGGTAGCAATCAGCAGACGGGAGTGGGACAAGCACATCTGCATATGAACCTACCCTTTGAACACGCGGCACCAACAGTTCTTTGATTGATCTGGCTTGGAAAATGCATGGCTCAGTTCCTTGTAGAATTGTGTTCGGTGTCATTAACAGCGACAGTACGCAGTTTCAACATAAAAAACAATATCTTTGCAGTTTATTTTCAATGTCAATCACCTCATATCTATATCTACCAGTTAACTTTTAAATACTAGGAAATTGTTTTCCGGGAGATCTCCTGTCACTTTTGTTTTGAAATAGTGCGCTAGATGGCAAGCAATGCCATCTGATCTGATCTTCTTACGAACCTTCCTGCCCGGGCGGCAGCTCGCAGCCTAAAAATCATACCTTTCATTTTTGTCTTGGCGATATTCGAGGTCAAAAATATCGCTGGGAAGAATGTCTTTTGATGTACTAAAAACGCAAAAAGGTTTTAAAAAACATTACGGGCTGAAATGTGTTTAATGGACCTACTTCAGATTATTTTGTATTTACAAAACTAGAGATATCGTATTTTACCATTTATAACCGCCCTCTATATAACCGCCCTCCCTATGTATTAGCACCCCAATTTTTGAACCAATTTTTTGGGGGGAAAGCATTTCTATTCAATAACTGAATGCACTGAACAATATCAAGACTCATCATAGTCACTCATGTCCCAATGACTATCCTCTGCATCAGTAATACTGATGATGATACCAGCTCCATCTTCCTCCTTCATACTACGGGCTTGAATTTTTGGTGGAAACACCAATATCGTTATTGTCGTAGTCACTCTCTGTATAGACTGCGCCATCTTCCGTTCCGTCCATTGCATTTTAAATGCCGCAAATGCATTCAAAAAATGGAAATGCATTCAAAGCAGGTACATTACTTATCGCAAACTACAGAAAAAGTAACTTCCCATGTATAAGCCCCCTCTCCATTATCTGGCCCCAAGTTTTGAAAAAGGGGGCTTATACACGATAAAATAAGGTAATTTAAAGTAAATTTTGCATCTCTTATCGACAGCAAGAAGACCTGGGGACTATGTGGCTTTCTCCCTACGGTCTTCTGGTGTATGCGACTGGTCCCTACAAACGTAACAATGCCCACAGGTGATTGAGTCGGACAACACGCCAAGTGGGCTACTGCATCATCTGGTAATAATAATAATAATGCACTTGATAAAGCGCCCTCAGAGAACTAAATCTCTTTCTAGGCGCTTTACATTTGGTACGATAGTCTCAGGTAAGTTTCCAAAAGGCATTGCGGCCCGTTGAAGCGGTGCGTGGGGAGCTGGCTTGCCCGGGATTAGGAATAAATCGCTCAAAGGATGTGCCACGGTAAAAATAACTCAGAGAGAAAGCCCGACTAAAGGCCATTCTCCAACGTATCCTTCAAGATAAAAAGCACTGTGCGACTCCGAGCTCTGACGTAACTCCTTCGTGGAGACCGGCGGAGCTGCCTCTAGATAATATTGCATTTAATATTGAATTCTCGAGGAATAACGAGGAATCTTCCCACTGCTGATGTTAATCTACCTGATCCGTGATATATTTGCAGTGGAGACTCTTTCCAAAGCCGTATCGGTAGGAGCTTTGATTCTGAGTTTCGTGAAGGCATAAATTCGTCGAGATCTGAAGTAGCAGTACCACACGTGTCTCTACTTTACTTAGTAGTGGCTGTGGTGGCCACTTTAACTGATAGTTGTTACACATACGGTGGTGACTCTTTCGGGGACTCAAGCTTAGGCTGGAACAAGCATTTCGTCGTTCGAAGCTTCGGTGCATTGCAGGCACTGATTGTGTCCTGTGTGTTATGCAATGTCACCTGTGTCTGACTGTGATTGCTCGATCGACAGTGAGCACTGAACACAGTGCGTCTGCTGGTCTTTTGATAAAGAGGCTGACTTCCTGACTGAGTGTTTTCTAGGCTCGCGTGTCTAAGGGATCAAGACATCTGTGCACCATCGGTACTGGTATTGCCAGAAAATTCACGGGTCTGCTTAAAACGCTCCGAAAGAGACGTCATGTTACCAAACTTCCTGTGGAATTTTTTGAGGCAGTTTGCCGTGTTCCTGAACTTACTATAGAATAACGTTGTTGACACCTGAGCATCCAGAAAAACAGCCATGCCCAAGAAGCATTGTGACTTCTCCGGTGGTGAAGCAGCTTTGGTCGTTGAAGTGCCTCCTTATTTGCAAGATTTTGCATCAAGACAGCCATCTACCACAGCAAGTTACAAAGAAGACACTCAGATTGGAAATTCTAATCGATCTATTCCAATTTAGCCGAGTTTCCCTATGGTTTTGCCTAACTACCGGTCGCCCTGATTTACAGGCACTCAAATGTACCAGCAGCGAAGTGCGTTTTCCATTAATCTGTGCCATTGTTCAACTACTTGGTTATGCTGTAGGCCGACTGTGACCTTCCAATAAGGAGGAGAAAGCGGAGAGGATAGTATGTTTCAGCGCGAAAAAGAGACATACCGAGACATTTTTTAATTTTCCCAGAATTTTTCAAACAGGAAAAATTTGGTGCCAACGCCAGGCTTGCCAGCTGTTGACATGGGCCCTGAATGCAAGTCATGAAGCCTGCTCGTGATGCTTTCAATAGGAGCCATACGTCAGTGAATGGCATCGACAGTCCAGCCAACAGCCTTCCCTGCGACACTATGAAGAACGAGACTGATGCTTGACACACGTTGTCTCCAGCTTTTTCCAGCACAGACGTGCAGCGGAGAACGGCTAGCCAATTCGTAAACTGTTTTTGTCTCTGGGGCTGGGGTCGGCCAACATGGCCACTAGCTTTTATGTGGCTTTAAGTGATTGGAAAAAATGGCCGCGCTGTCTTGCGGTCTTCTGACATGTGCGACTGCTCACGAGCACAAATTTAACACATTTTGTTATGGTGGTTACGCGAAAATTTCAGGATATTTTTATTTTAAATCTGAATAAAAATTCTGCATCGAATTAAGTTGCACATTTTCTTTAGTGAAATTATGATCGAGCCTTTAATTTGATCAGGCGCGTCTCACGCATGCTTTTTACTTCTGGCAATTACTAGATCTAGAAAGACAGCTGATATTTCATGTAGCAGTCTGGTCAGGAGTCGGCTGTTGGTGGCTACTGCCTTCCAAGCAGATATAGCGTTATGGAGCTTAATAAATTCTGCGTCAGCCATCGTGATTACCAAAGTTTTTGGATAACAAGGTATTGCACACATTTATTTTGGATTGCTAGATAAAACTGAAATCTCTCGAACAATTAATTCCTAAGTACATTACTTAGAGCAATCGGCGATGAGAAGCACAATACCGCCAACTATACTCACAAGTATCATTACCGACACCATTACGTTTATTATTCTGCATTAAATCACTATAAAACAAATTAGTAGCATAAGAGCATAAGTAGCTGTAAGCTACCAACTGTCCTTTTACGAGCTCAAGTTTAAAAGGATGGATATGTTATTGCCCTACGATTGTGAACTTTGAGCTTGGCCACCGAGTTTGAGCTTAAGACTGCTTATGAAATAGCCGCGATAACGTTAAGCCCTATGATAATAATAATAATAATACACTGGATAAAGTGCTCTCAGGGAACTCATTCTCTTTCTAGGCGCTTTACGTTTGCTGCAAAGAAAACACGATCGAATGGTGAATGATATCATGCTTTATAAGCAACATGAATAATATGGCTAGGGGTGACATGCACAGGGTCAGTATGCAAGTTTGGTTAGTGGCAGCATGCACAGTGTCAGCACGCATAAGCACATAAAGGACAAATCACAGGGACCCACTAAATGCGGTCATAAAAGATGCGTTTTTAATTTCTTTTTAAATGTGGTCAAATCAGAGGATGTCGTGACGGAAGTCGGGGTGAGTTCCAGGCTTTGAGAGCATACGAACTAAATGCATGATCTCCGAAGGATTTAAGTATTTGTATGAGGTATAGGTAAACAGTTAGATTCCGAAAAGCGGGTGGTACGATGCTTGGCCTGGTGGGTGAGTAGATCTGATAGGTAGGCTGGAGCCAAAGAATGAAGGTACCTAAAAGTCAGCGACAAAAGCTTGAAGTCAATCCGTTGCTTGACTGGTAGCCAGTGTATGTCGGCGAAAGTGGAGTGACGTGGCAACTGCGACGCTCACGACAGACAAGCCTAGCTGCGGAGTTTTACACCAGCTGTAAGTGCCTTATTGCACCAGCCGGTAGGCCTACAAGCAGTGAGTTAAAGAAATAAAGACGGTACGTCACAAATGCATGGACCAACTTAGATGTGTCCCTCACTAATTTGGGTCATTGCCGAGCAAAAATCACGACTGCAACCCTTGCGACGTGTCTCTCATAAACAATGAACAAACTGCTAAGATATAATATGCCCGAGCCAGTCAATAATAATTTTTTAATTTTTTCCGCTTAACATCGCAGAGAGAAGTGAAAAATTATCGCAGTCACTGTGTACCTGACGAGTATTTTTCCAGGTTCATCTCCTCTACCATAGCCAACTGCATTTCTTTTGTCCTCAGACCAACATCCGTCATAGTTTAGGTGTATGTCGCTTCCTCTGTTGCGAGGCAGAAGCCTTATGGGCGACAGAAAATGGGCGATCGTTCTAGATCTAGAAGATTTCAGCCTGCGATCGGTTAAGCGTGATCTGCGATCGATGGAGGGCTCCGTCCGAAGACTAATGAGACTCTACGAAAAGACCTGCCGCTTTTGGTCGGAGCAGCACAGAAGCATATTATTGTTAATAAAAAAGAGCCCTCTGGCAATAAGCAGCGGCACTTTAAACTTTTGCGCAGCACTAAACTGGCAATTGAAGCTTTGATTTCACTCAGCATTGAGCACTCAAAGCCAAATACATAAAGCAAAATTGAGCTTTTCTAGCGACAGAGGTTTTAAAATTTATTCACGGATGTTGTCACACCATGAAGCCGTGAGAACTATCTCGGTGCTGGGTTGCAAATTTTCGCATCTGAACTCAAAGCCAAAGCGGTCCGCAACTAACAGCCTAATATCACGTGACAGAAACATGAAAAGCATAAATACATTGTGATTACTATTGAGTAAGTAAGTTGCATAGAAGTAGCAGTGGAGGACTGATCAATAATCGGTAGAGGAAAAATGACATGCATATCTAACGCTTTTTATAAACCTCCTGCAGAACCGGGAAAGCTTGCTAGTCACAGGCATGCATGCAAACTAATACTTAGAAAACTTGTAGGCAACTAAGCTCTTCTTGCTAGTGATTTTTTGCGCTGAACCGTGGCTGGTTTATTAGTACCTCCGGCCATTCATAGTTAAAATTAGACATGGAACTATTATGAATTTCCATTTGTGGACCCATTTTCATTTGCCCCAAGTGGAGACTTTATTCATTTCTGTTGGACATAAGTAGACCTCTTGAGCCCCTAATTGTATGCAAGGTGTGAATCCATGAGGATGCACCGCCCATTGGTCAGTCTAGGTATGCATGCAAAAATTAACTCAATCTATTGCTGAATAACCTTAAGCTAAAATATAAGAATAACCTTTAGCTTGTACAATGCCCAAGTGAAGGATTAACGATAATATTCACCATTTGAAATGCAATCAAGTTTACTTACTGCCAAATTAAGCACGGTCGGTTGAGTTACATCCCTGAAAGTGTCAAGATTTGAGCAGCAGAGTAAATTTCCACTCAAACTGCTCATTGTGAAATGCAGCACTCCTACTATGTTTTGCATGGTGTTGCATATAATTTATTTTGATCAATTAGGATTTTTTGAGCTACTATGAATAATATTCGCTTTGTCTATGATTTCTGGGATGTCAGCGGAGCCGAGTCTTGCGGGATAATTTATTATCTGCGTTTCAGTCTCGTCGCCTGTGTCTTCAATATCAGCTCAGTAACTCAACTCCAGCACAGCCCCAACAACGCCTAGCGATACGTACAGCTCTCACGATGCTCATGGCACAGATTCGGCATAACGCGATCTCGATGACCACCACAGAATGCCCGCATAAATTTAACAAATGAGGCCATGTCATTGAAATTAAATAACAGTAATTAATTGACAACAGCCAAATTTTTTGATAGTATAACAACAGGAAATTAAACAATTGCTTTCATCAGGTTTTTAAGAACCGATCGTCCGCAATACAACGTATACGAATAACGGCAAAACAAGGAACAATGTGATAATACCAAACAAAAATGTTTTCAAATATTTTGATTTACGTAGAAAAGATTATTTGAATGCAGCTATCCTTCAAAATCATGCTCTGGTGCAAAGCATTGCCATTCGTGCTTCTTACCGCCACAAATTTTGCAGTAGCAGAACCGACGAAAAACCACGGTCCATAGACCGGTACCCATTCTTGGTCGCAGCAGCCACTGCTCAAAATTCCATGTTTCGTGTAAACTTCGAGGCATCTGGCGCAGTGGAACACCGGCCTTACGTAATGTCCTGGATGGTAGTCTTTCGTAGCAAGCATAGGTTTTCTTAACTAGTAAGATCGAATTTTACTGACATGCTCAGCAATAGCGCTTGCTCAGATTCACGCCGAACAGATTGCGCATGCATGTAGACCTCACCGGCACTTACTTCCAGTTCTATCTTTCCCATGGAGTGAATTATCAAAAGATCCCTTAGCGCTCGGCTCCAAGACTTTTTCTCTTCTGCCAAAGCAGCGTTAAGCCTAGGAAGAGTGGCATCTATCTGTAAAAGCCAAGAGCCAATCTGGGTTAAGTAATGCACTTACTATTAGTTGTGCATGAGCTCACGAGCCATGCGATGGCGACGATTGTCCATTGTTTTTTCATAAAATTTTGAAGACAGTAGCAGAACAGTTGTTATAATGGAAAAACTTTTACTCAGCAAGCTTATCCCTGGTGCGGCTAGCGTACTCATTGCATGATTCAAATGTCGTTGCATGATTCCAATGTCACGGGACAAATGTCGCGAATCTCCATCAAGAAGCGCACACTCTACAACCGAGTCTTTGCTCAGCTGTAGATAAGAAACGCCAATTTTCAAAACGCATGTAATGGGGTAACGTCCTGCAGCAAGCCATTCTTCATTTCCAATCAAGGCAAAGGCCACCAGGAATCTCTTGCCGATACATAAATGAGGAATTAGCCACTCCTTTACCTTCTCCTTAGACTAAGGGGGTGGCGCTTTCGCTTTTCTTCAAAAGCTGTATGAATGATGTAGCTCATCAGCCAAACTTTGTTTACCTTGAGTCGCGAAATGAATCAGATCTTTCTCGAGATCTTACATAGCTGTCACTCTTAATAGCAATAATATTAATATGTCGTGTGTACAACGACCTAAGGGAACGAAATCTCTATCCAGATGCTTTACAACTTCCTGCAAGAGAATCAATAACCAGAGGTTAATGACATGCACGGTTTAAAGCTTGAAGAAGCATGCAAAAGACTACTCTCGGCGCCTATAGTAATTTAAAGCCCCAGTTAGTATCATGGGCTGAGTCACGTACAGGTTAGGACGCAAGGCATACGGCAACAAAAAAGACAAGTTCACTTGGATGCATGGAAAGCTTAGCGGAACTGATGCGGCTTTACCTGAGACTTAAATGAAAATAACTTAGCGAAGGTAGTGACCATTGCTGGAAGCTGATTCCAGAAGTTTGGTGCATACGAATTGGAAGCCCGATCAGCGAATGTTTTCGGTTTACTTTGAGGCATGGAGAAACAACAATTGTAAACCGAGGAGCGGGTGGTTCATGAGCACACTAGAGGAGCGATGAGCTACGATAATTTGGCTTCTGCAAGTGAACGAAACGACCTGTCCCCATTGTACGTTCGTTTTCTGGTAATATAGCTTCACTCGTAGAGAACTTGCAATATTCACAGATAATGCATACTCTTTAAAAAGCTTTTTATTAATAAGGGGCCTTTTAGACCGCTAGATCTTGACCGGGTCCTAATTAGGGAAACCACTTATAATAATAATAATGATAATATTAAGACATTTTATGGAAGCGTCCTGGAACTAAATCTTTTTTCCAAAGCTGCTTTACACATTTTTGAAAAGAAACAAAAACCTGCTCCGACTAGATACCTCAAGCTAATGACTGTTGGCAGTTTAACTGCTTCGCTCGGGCCCAAGTACAACTGCAAATGAAATTCATATCTGCTCAAATCCGAGAGCGCAGCAATCGACGGACGTAATATTTCTGCTCGACGCCAGTGCATGCTACCGTGCAAGTGCATGTTGCGACTTGCTTTAAATCATTGCTATGTGCCCGCCAGTTGTACCGAGCTGTCTTGGGGGTTGCTTCACATATGTTAAGAATTTGTTGTTTATCATGTTGTTTATCAAGTATGATACCACTCACCATTTGATCGCGTTTCCTTTGCAGTAAATGTAAAGTCCCTAGACAGAGATTGAGTTCTCTGATGGCGCTCTATCAAGTGCATTATTATTATTATTATTATTATTATTATAAGAATGTAGTCAGACATCTTTTCAGTTTATGATATACCCTTTTAGGATGGATGTTATTGGACTGATTGCAGTGCGGTTGGTCTCTGTGGGCAAGTGTTTTTAGTGTCTGTCAATGGACGGCGCCAAGTAAACTACAAACTGGAGGTCGGATATGCTTGAGTCGTGCTTGGAGCAAGAAGGCAGCCTGACCTAAGTGCATGAAACTGCCGAAGGCAGTCTGATCCAAGTGCATTAACTCTAATCGCCTCGTCGAAGTCTTGGTACAATGCACCCTCGCAAGTGGATTTATCCGGACGAATTAACTCTTTTAGCTTAATTTTCTACGTCGCATATTGCCGACAGCATGGCAAAAAGGCACTTTGTAAATGTATTTGTCTCTAAGCTGTCCTTGGACCGTCTTTCTGAATTCTTTCCCTAGCTCGACGAGTTTGATCTGTAAGTTAACATGTCTTCATGGGTCAAGGTACCTGGATGGAGCTTCCCTGGAGTTTGATACACAGAAATTGCATTTTCCTAATTATTGGGCAAAGAATGACACTCGTAGCTCTTGGGTGCGCTTTTCGTTCGGCGGTAGATTTTCGAGCTGTATGCACTAATATTTCCCGCTGTCATCGTGCAACAACTTAGCGGTATTTCTGTTGTGAAAAATTAATATACTCAGCAGTCTTAAGTAATGGAGCCGTCAAATGGATATTTTTTCATTTCGAAGTTATTTAGATCTTACCGGTCTATGAATGGCTGTTCCTGGTTCGACTGTCGAGATGGCTGACATGTTCACGATATGGCCACCTTTACGAGGTGTGTGCACCGAGCCAAGGAGACGAATTAAACTGATGGAATAATTTCGAGCTGTTAGTCGCGTATATCTGTGCAGGTACTTACATGATATGCATGACATGTTGGACGCTGGAACCCCTACGTAAGCGTGACAGAGGCGGACCTAGCCGTGACAACTTTTTACTAATTAGCCTGGGCTAGCTTACCTTTCTGGGATTCAACTGTCCAGTGCCATCGAGCTTAAGGTCACAGCCTCGGTCATGTGCAGGGCTTTTCACTCTTGCGAGGTCTCTGAAGAACCTTAAAGGGTCAAATTTAGATGTTTTTAGTCGCTCCGTCGTATCGCCACTTCGGATGTGACAAGATGGCTGCCCCACTATGGTAACCTGTTTTAGTGGGGCAGGATCCAAGTACGGCGGAGTAGATGTTTCGTGTTCTCTCTTGCTGGCATACGTCCGTCTGTGCTTGCGTCCTGCCTGCATTAAAAAGTAACAACGGTTAGCTTTTTTAACGGCCTATTATACGTGAGGGTAGAAGATTCTTAGTTCTTTTGGCTATGCTTCCAACAAACAACAAGTAACTGGCTGCTGCCAGACTTCGACCTACGACCTCGGTCGCGAAGTTCAGGCACATTACCGCTGTTCTAAGACCACGCTCAGTTAAAACATCGTCTGCGGCTCGGTTGGTGTACTGTGCAAAACTGTGGCTACACTAGGCTGCTCTATGCATCATTCCGCAAGCATGCAAGCGAAAAGTCATGCAAATTTGCTTCGATGGATAACGAACAAAAAATGTGATGTGTCATTTAGGCCGATTGCAATCAATCACTGCATGCCTTTCAAACGCAACTCAAATACGATTAATGTAGATTGGAGGCATGGAAGTAGTAAGATAAGTCTTGTAATCCGTAGGTCTGCATTGCGCATAGCCATTAATATACTAGTCACATTCTAGGTTTGCGAGGAAATAAATTCAGGGCTCCTGCATCTGCTAAGTTATACTACGTAATCTGCTGTGGGTCTTAGCAAGAGGCTATTCAATCTCAACTTGAATCTGGAACCTTATGCAAGCTGTTGCATCTGAGTAATGTGCACAAAGGTTGGCTCGTGTAGTTTTGCACGGCTTTACATGTTATATGCAACGCAGAGAGATCTCGACGTCCCCATAATACTAGCTGTAGCGAAGGAGGCAGAGCAGCCAGCTGAATCACAGTGCTATTTCTATATAGCAATAGTGTCATTCAGTCCGATCGTGCTGGACAAAAGCGTGCTCCAACTGAAACAGTAAGACGCTGATAATAATAATAATGACAATTATATTAATTATAAAACAGCTACACGGCACCCCAAGAGAACTAAAACTATGTCTAAGCACTTGTCACATACGCTAAGAAGGAAAAATGTCACATGCTAGTCAAAACAAACATAGTTAAAGAACACACAGACATACAAAGAAAAACTCACTCTAATAATAATAATATAATAATTCATTTGTATAGCGCCCCAAGAGAACTTAATCTCTATTCAGGCACTTCACATATGCCTCAGGGCTCGAGCCCATGACCTCAACCAGGCTTTGGCCGGGGCGAGCACCTTAACCACTGGACCAAACCAGCTCGCTCTAATGGGGCGAAGACTGAGGAGCGTGTAGGTTTTTAGATCATTTGGAACGTTAATCAATTAGGAGATATACAGTATGTGTATGTGATGCCGGTTGGCTTCAAATGAGTTTCGGACGATAGGAAAATAGCAACAAAAGGCACTGTCTCGATGGGACTACCGACCACGGTGGCTTGCAAAAAATTTAGCTAGCTCCCTAGTTCTGTCTTCGCTAGATAATTGAAATTCCCTTTTGGCTGGGCAACCGAAAAAAAGTCACTGGGTCACTGCAGCTGGTGACGAATATGGCTGCAAGGCTGGTTAACCAATCCCAGAGGTTTGCGTCTCCTTTGCTGAATGAGCATCGGTGGCTTCAGGTTGATCAACAAATACAGAGGAAAGATATTACGCTGACCAACAAGGGCCACCACGGCTTGACTTCTTCATACCTAGCTGAACTGCTGCACCGATTTCAGCCTCCTCGTGCCCTCAGGTCCTGTATGGACAATAAATGAGCTGTTCCATTTCTCCGCTTAAAGACCTACGACGGAAGCTTTAGCTCTGCAAGTCCTAGACTGTGGAACTCACTTCCATAATTCTTAGGCAAAGACAACTACTCTCCTGCTGCCGACTAAGGCCCATCCTTTCTAGCTGTTCTGAGATGTTACTTCCATGTTACTCACTACGTCAATTGCTCTCCTGACTCAGCTATACTTCTCTTTGTTGTGGCCTAGCCTAATTATAGATTAACTGCTCTTAGGGTGCTATACAAATGAATCATTTTTTTTCATTGCGTGAGTTTCGTTTCGTTGTCTGTTGGCTACCGAATGCGTACCGAAAGCCGCTTAGGCTGTTAGTGTGCTATAAAAAAAATGTCCTGCCTAACACCTAAATAGTCTTTGTGGCTTTTTGGAGTAGATGCTGTGAACTTTGCTGTGATTCAATACTCTTCATCTCTTACCCAATGAAGAAAATAGGACTATTAAATTACGCTGCAAGTGTCCCTTGCCTTTCCCAATCTCGCCGCTGCCGATCTGTGAGTCCACATAGCTCACAGCCATATAGAGAACGTTGTCAGAGCGATGCATGAGGATTTGCCTGACCATGCAGGTACGGTTTTTGTGATTTTAGACCTCAGCTAGTGATCATAATATGGTGATAATAATAATAACAAGTAGTAGTAGTAGTGTTAGTAGTCGTAGTAGTAGTAGTAGTAGCAGTTTGCATAGCACCCTAGGAGAACCAAAATTTTACCATTGCACTTTGCTAGCTGCAAGAGAGGCTATAGCCAATGATTAATTGCATGGACGGTATCAAACTTGTACAAGCATGCAAAGGCACACAAATATGTTCCTTAGATAAAGATGTCAAAGCACACTAGCAGGGACTCGTAACTGCTGATTATCAGGTAACTTGGATAGGAACAGGCACTGAATATTACATTGGTAAACACGCAAAAAAAGGCAAAACAAAGTTCGCTAAGACATGTTGTCTGAGTCTGCTGCTTGAGCTATTATAATTAGTGCAGCAGCATCGGCCACTAATGTATGCCCCACCTGCAACAGGTGGTTGGGCAATTGACTCGGTGCAGCGTCCGGCCTTTGATGTACGGATATAGCCAGCCACGGATGCACAGACACTGTCACACAACAGACACAAGGAAATTTGAGCGAAACGGATGCGTCTATTGCTGAGATTTAAATTATGCAAAGCCCGTGCAAGTTCGGGGAACGGCGAAATGACTGAAAGTCTGGTGAGTCTGGTGCAATCGGAGATAGGAGGTAGGATAGGTTAGTCGGTGCAAGTGAGTGAAGCAACCTGTAGAATAGAGGTGATCTTGAATTCGCTCTAGAAAACGTGACCACACATCATCCCCATGACACGAATGGGATTCAAAGTTACTGTTTGCTAGCGAATAGCGAGCACGAATGTTTCTCCTTACCATCCCAAGTAAACGGCCTCTTCTGATACCAGAGTCGTCAAACGATGGCTATACGGCATGCACTTCAAGTTTTTCATCTCATTTCTAGCACTTGCGAGAAACATATGAAGACTTGTGAGCTCATAGATGAGACTTAGCTACGTTTTTTGGATTGCCAGACAGTGGGGCACCACAAAAACTACATACGCTCGATTTATGAATGTTAGTGTTTGGCAAAGGGTGAATAGATCTCTTGATCTTGCACGTTTATTCGACCACGCATTTCTTCAGAATTACACGTATCCGTACATGATAGGCTCGCGGAACTTTCAAAAACTAGCACTTCGCATTGTAACCGGAACTTCCGCTTCAGTACCATCCTTTTTCTGGTTTAAGTTCTCGTTAGGCGCTTCTTCTGTCCTTCTAACTATTCTTCAAATTGATCGAGCAATGAAAGAAAATAGAGCATTTTTCGCATAGAATCGTATGCTGCTTTGAAGCTGCGAGCGGGCACTCTTGTCAAAAAGGTCGTGTGTACCCAATTTTGAAAAAAAATGAACGACTATTAATTCTGAACTAGCTGAGACGAGGTCCACTGCGGCCTACCGATGGCATGAAAGCTGCCGTTACTTTAAATGGTTTGCGAACATTTGGTGTCTGATTGTTTCATGTGAGATATGAGTTAAGCTAAAAAAAAAAGAGATGCACTAGGAATGAAAGCTTGCGCTTCACGATCTGTCAGATACTTTCTCCTTATCCATCCCAGAAACAAAGCTCACAAACTTATCAGCTTTGTGCACGAATACTGAATGCAAATGTGTTCGTCTCATTCTTAAGAGGTTTGTTACCGGAAAGAACCCTGCAGAAGCTTTTTTGATATACATCAGAAGCAATTTAAGGTAGATTCGTTTGATTAATGTAAATAAAATCGCACACATCTCCAAGCATCTGTTCTGCTTCGGCGAGTTTATATCAGACTGGTGGACTTTTCTATCGCATTACTACGAGTCCTCGTTGTTTGAGGAATGTTTATTCTTAGCCGCATTTACACTTAATTTAGGAGATGTTCATTTAATATTATTATCTCGTCTCTTGCACCTATTCGAAGGCTCAACCATCAGATAACGGTCCATTATAAAATTAAACAAGTGTGGCGTAATCGCAATTAGTTTCAACGCCATTTCGCTTGTTTCTGAACCGACGAGTTAAACGTTGCAGCATGTATCCGTTTGTATAATAAGTATTGTTATTAGACCAAGAGAACTTGAGTAACTACCGCCCAGTCTCCCTTCTACCATTCCTATCAAAGACACTGGAACGGATCGTGGCGGACCAGTTGAACTCATATATTGAAACTTCCAACCTTTCAAGTAAGTTCCAGTCTGGCTTTAGAGCTAATCACTCAACAGAATCAGCATTGGTTAGGGTGTACAACGACCTACTTAGGAATGCAGACACAGGTATAGACAGTGTCTCTGCTTGTTTTGCTCGATCTTTCCGCAGCTTTTGATACTATCGATCACAAAGTTCTTCTAGAGCGCCTCTCATCTCACCTGGACATCACTGGCACTGCTCTGCAATGGTTCAGATCATACCTCCAAAAAAAATACTAGCTGATTTAACAGCCTCTTTTTGTATAGCGACAGAAGAGCCTTGACGGCTATCACCACCACTTGCAGTGGCGATAAAGGATCGCCCACCACAGGATACGAACCCACGACCTCGGGGCCGAGGTCGTAAAAAGCAACCGCCTTACCTAGTGAGCCATTACGGCTCACCAGTAGGAGACTCTTATTTAGAGTATTGACGTGAATAGAGCAAGATCATTTGAGGTACCTCTGAAATATGGGGTACCTCAAGGCTCTGAGCTAGGTCCGGTTCTTTTCACGGTTTATACTCTCCCTCTTGCTGATGTGATTGCTAAGCACAATCTAGGCTTTCACTTCAATGCGGATGGCACTCAGTTTTATCTTCGCTTTGATCCCTCCCAGCCTTCGAGCACATCGAATTCTCTCAACTCACTTGCTGCATGTATTGATGACATCTGCGCATGGATGGCAGCAATTTTTTTCTAAAACAAAACGATGATAAAAATTACCTTACTAGTTATGTGCAAACCCAGTGTGATTCAGAAATTGGAACGGCTGACGCTCAAAATTGGCTCTGCGAGCATATCTCCTGTTGAATCAGCTCAAAATCTAGGTGTCATTTCCCAAAGTGACCTCTCGTTAGACGACCACATCAGCTCCACAATCAAGTCTGCCTACTTTCAACCACAAAACATTGGTAAAATTCAGGCTTGTTTAGATAAGGATACCACGTCCAAGTTGGTCCATGCATTTGTGACATCCCGTCTTGACTTCTGTAATTCACTGCTTGCTGGCCTACCGGCATGTGCAATCAGGCGATTACAGCTATTGCTAAACTCCGCAGCTAGGCTTGTCTGTCGTGAGCGTCGCAGTTGCCACATCATACCTCTTCTCGCCGACCTGCACTGGCTACCAGTCAAGCAACGGATCGACTTCAAGGTCTTGTTGCTCACTTTTAGGTCACTTCCTTCTTTGGCTCCAGCCTATCTCTCAGATCTATTCCCCCACCAGGCCAAGCATCGTACCACCCACTTTTCGGAATCTAACAGTTTACCAATACCTAGTATAAACCTCAAATCATTTAGAGACCGTGCATTTAGTTCGTATGCTCCCAAAGCCTGGAACTCACTCCCGACATGCGTCAGAACATCCCCTGTCTTGACCACATTTAAAAAGAACTTAAAAACACACTTATTTAGGACAGCATTTAGTGGGTCCCTGCGATTCGTCCTTCATGTGCTTATGTGTGCTGACACTGTGCATGCTGCCACTAACCACACTTGCATGCTGACCCTGTGCGCGTCACCCCTAACCATGTTATTCATGTTGTTTATCAAACATGATATTACTCACGATTCAATCGCGTTTCCCATTGCATCAAATGTAAAGCGCCCAGAAAGAGATTGATTTCTCTGAGGGCGCTGATTTCTCTGATGGCGCTTTATCAAGTGCATTATTATTGTTATCACTATTATTAATTGTTGGAAACCCGGGCAATTTTAAGACTCCCCAAAGCATAAATAAAAATGGAAACGTGTGGCATCCTCAAGGGTTAACGTGATCGTAGTCGATGAGTTTAACCAATGAATTATCTTGATATACTTATTTCTAGAAAACTGTTCAGGCTCACAGCAAGTCACCGGGTAATTCTATAGCAAAAGGCGGTTAAACTCTCAACCAGCCACAGGGCCTTACTTTTCCATGAGCTCCATGCTCTTTCTTCTCGAGGCTTTCCCAGCAGATCTTTGTCATCCGCATCATCAGGGCTAATGAAGCTTCTCAGAATCAACCACTTTCTTCCCTAAAGATTTTATAGACAATGCTCACACCAAATCGCGGTGGACGCAACGATTAGCGCGAGGTGGTGTATCGAGCAAGCAGAACGTTTAAAGTTGCTGCCGAGTTTATTTGAATTCAAAGACATAAGGCCAGTGAGAGTTTATATATAATTCATTTATATAGCGCCCCAAAGAGAACTTAATCTCCATTCAGGTGCTTCACGTGTGCCTCGGGGCTCGAGCCCAAGACCTCGGTCACACCTTGGTCGGGGCGAGCACCTTAACCGCTAGACCAAACCAGCTCGGAGTTTACTCACATAGATGGTGCTCTTATCCCTGTTTTGGGCTCGGCCAGCATATTTCCATATGCACTTGCACGAAATCTGGGTGTTCTATTCCAAAGTAACCTTTGACTAGGCGAACGTACCAGCTCCTCAGTCAAGTTGGCCTATTTAAAGTTGCATGCCGTCTAAAATAATTGGGCTTGCTAAGACAGTTATACCGCGTCCAAGTTGGTTTCTGCATCTTTGACATCCCAACTCGACTTCTATACCTCATTAATCAAGTGCCTAGAGAGAGATCGAGTTCTCTGAGGGCGCTATATCAAATACATTATTATTCTTATTAATCGTAGGTTTCACGATCTGTGCTTCCGATAAGGCACTTAAATTTGGAGAAAACTCTGTATCTGGGCTTTTCTGCCACAAACGTCGCAATTGTCACTTTACTGCATTAATCATTGGCCTGAACTGGCTCTCCATCAGCAGCCTTTCAACTTCAAGGATGTGTCACTTACTTTTAGTCAAAGAAGAGAGTCCTTTTAGACTCTCTTCTTTGTCAAGCGCCTAGAGAGAGATTGAGTTCTCTGAGGGCGCTTTATCAAGTGCATTATTATTATTATTATTATTATTATTATTATCTAACCTATCCGAAATACGCCCAAATAATGCAAGGCATCGCACCACCCACTCCTTTTGTTGTTCGGTTCACACACGCAGAGAGCCAGCCAAAGACCAACACCAACAGTTTGTTACACGACGCACGGAGCAGAGGATGCACGACTCCCTTCGCCCCCTTCTCCCACCCGACTCCCCTTTCCTCTACCACGGCTGTGCACTGACCGACCCCGACAATTCATCCTAGGACGACCGCAGCTGTGCACCAGCCGACCCTGACGGTGAATCCACCATCTGTTCACCAGTGGGTTACCGGCCAGTGTTCACGCCGCCACGTCACAGGCGGACCACAGCACCGATCCCTCTCGAGGATGCTCCCAACTGCTGTTCACCAGCGGTTTAGCCGAGGAGCAGCAAGGGCCTGCATATAATCGAATTACACTTCTGGCTCGGGTAATTTAGCCATTCCTCGGACCTACCTCAAATCCTTTGGAGACCGCTCGTATGCTTCCAAAGCCTAGAACTCGCGACTGACATTGCGACATGCCCTGATTTGATGGCATTTAAAAAGAAGCTAAAAACTCGCATGTTCCTTACTGCATTTGCTGCGCACAGACGAGGTGTCCTTGGTCTGCTTTTGCATGCTGATACTATGGATGTTATCAGTGGCGGAACCAGTGGCAGGGAGCATTTCCAGACCCCGTAGAGGGCAGCTATCTGGACCGAACCCTTTTCCAATGCCCCTGACCGTCACTATCGGCGAAATTACTAATTGAAAATCTTGTGAGTCTTGGCCCACTACATAAAAATCCTGGCTCTGGCTTAGCTGTACTAATGTCAACCACGAAAATATCAAACTCAGAAGAAGTTTTACGTAAATTGTGTGGACCTGTAATAGTAATTTATGGATAAAAAAATCTGGAAATAAGGCTTGAGTACATTGACCAGTAAGTACAGCAGGGCACTGGTGCAGATAAAAGCTGTTGAAAGCTCGACTAATCTTTTGTGGCTCCAAATGAATCAAGTCAGGCTCGGAGTGGGCACGCTTCTTGTGTTCGCATTTTTGTATCAAATAAATAAGCGGTCTGATAAAAAACTTAGAATATTAAATCTAGCAAGCATGTGCTGCCAGTGTATCGACTATCTCTGGAAAGCTGAGTTCAATAGAGCCAAGGCAAGTTCTGGGGGATCTGGTGGATCGTTAGCGTTTGATACCATACCCTAGTCCATATCGGGGAGGTAGGGGGGCTTATCGTCACGCCGGAACTTCAGAGGCATCGCATTGCAATGCTTAATGTCCCATCCTTCAGATTGCTGATATCAACGGCCAATTGATATCCAATGAACCTTGGAAGTATAGGTGCCAGACTCCAGTAACTTGTTCTAGGTTCCCATCGTGGCACAATTTATACTCTCCCTCTTGCCGATGCATTAGCCAAACACTATATAGACCTTCATTTTGTGCAGACGACACGCGCCTGTATGTATTCTGATTCCCATGCCTTCCAGCATCTCAAACTCTCCTGATGGCCTTAATGGTAGTATTTCCTACATTAGCGCTTATCAGGATATCGACCTTTCTTCAATTGGTCAGCAAACCCTCTGTAGCCTCTGCACGGAATCTGGTTGGCATGTTCCATAATGACTAAACTCCTCTAACCCATTCAGCTGACGGTTCCTCTGACCCCACTCCTCGGGACTCTTTAGCTGTGCGTTTGACCTACCTCAAATTCCTTGATGGCTGTCTTCAGTTCATATGCTCCTAAAGCCTGGAGCTCACTACCGACTCCCTAAAATAGCGATATCACACGATTTGACTCCATTTGTAAAAGAGCTATAAAACTTAGCTGCCACAAACAGCATTGCTCGGTCCACGTGAATTGCTCTGTGTTCGTGTGCTTGCTTAAATGGTGCATGTTAACACTAATCAGTTTACGGCCATGTATATGCTTAGTTACTTCTTTCCACAATTTATACTTGCATCTTGCCGATGTCATCGCCAAGCACTACCTAGCCTTTCATTTTGAAGGTTGATGGTATACCTTTGCTATACCTTTGCTTTGATCCCTCCCAGCCCTTCGGCCCGTCGAATTCGCTCAATTTCCTTGCTGCAGGTATTGCTGACATCAGCACATGGGTGGCAGCAAACTTTTTCAAATTAAATGACGATAAATCAACTTTTACTTGTTGTGGGCGAACCAAGCATGACTCGGAAATTGGAAAGCTTTACGCTTAAAATCGGCTCTGCCAGCACATCTCCTGTAGCATCTGCACGAAATCTGAGTGTCCTTTTCCAAAGTGACATCACTAAAACGACCAAATCAAGACCAGTCAAGTGGGTCTATTTTCAGCAACTTAACACACTAAAAGCTCGGGCCTACTTATGTTATGCTATACATCTCCGTCGGTAACTCCAGAGACCATGTGGGTGTAACGAAAAAGAGAATTTTGTATAGCGCACTTACAGCCTACGCGGCTTTCGGTACGCATTCGGTAGCAATCAGACTTCATCTCACGCAATAAAGAGAGTGGCATGAGAGCAGTTGAGGTAGTGAGTAACATGGAAGTAGCAGCTCAGGACCGCTAGAAAGGATGTGCCATAGTCGGCAGCAGGAGAGTAGTTGCCGTTGCGTAAGAATCGTGGAAGCAGTTCCTTGTAGTGGAAGGAGCTCCAGTCTATGACCTACAGAGCTTAAGCTTGTGTCGCTAACTGTCTTTAAGCAGAGGAATAGAACAGCTAATTTATTGTCCACACAGAACCTGAGGGCACGAGGAGGCTGAAACTGATGCAGCCGTTCAGCTAGATATGGAGGTGCCAAGCCGTGACAGGCCTTGTAAGTCAGCGTAAGAACTCTGCTGTATTCTTTGATCAACCGGCAGCCATCCTAGCTCTTTTAGCATAGGTGACGCATTGTCAAACCTCTGGGACTTGCAAACTAGTCTTGCAGCCATGTTCATAGCCATTTGCAGTAGCCTAGTAGCTTTTTTGGTAGCCCGGTCAAAAGGGAGAGGGATACTTTGAGAAGTATACCACATGCAAGTTGGCCCATGCATTTGTGTCATACCGACTTGATGTCTGTAACTCACTACTTGTAGGTCTTCCGGCTTGTGCAATACGGCGCTTGCAGTCGACACAAAACAGTGCAGCTAGGCTTATCGGCCATGAACGCTAACATTTGCCCATTACAAAACTCCTCACCGACCATCACTGGCTTCCTATCAAGTATCATAAAGATCCTGAAGGCTTTGACACCCTCCTCCTTTTCCTCCCTCCTCGTCTCTTTTCACTATCTTCTCCCTGACAAATAAATATAAATATAATTCATTTATATAGCGCCCCAACAGAAATTAATCTCTATTCAGGCGATTCACATATGCCTCGGGGCTCGAGCCCACAACCTCAGTCAGACCTTGGTGGGGGAGCACCTTAACCGCTAGACCAAACCAGCTCGGCAAGGAGCCTCCACATAACAGATCAGGCAGCACTCCTGGCACTAGATGCAAAACAGAAAATTCCGTGCTGTAGGATGTGCATAACATCAGAACCCAGTTGTCAGGTTGAAATTAGATTGATTGTAATACGATTATGACGCTACAAGGTTGAACACACGAAATGGACGCAGTTCGCACTAAACTGGTATTATGTACTCTTTCCATCAAAAATTGCACCCCTGGTTTGGCTTAGCGATAAGGTGCTGGCCTTGAACGACCAAAGGTCGTAGGCACGAGTCCTTCGGCATACGTAAATCGCCTGGATAGAGATGAAGTTCTATTAGGGTGCAATTCAAACTTAATTTATATATATATATAATATATAATTACAAAAACTGGATAATACAGAGCTACAACAAGAAGCAGATACAGGGGTCATTCTCAAAGTCAGTATATAGAGCAACTATCGACGCCAGTCCATAAATATGAGACACAGATGCGACAATTTTCGAAGATTGCTGAGCTCTCAATAGTTATCATCGACATGCCTTTGAGCCATTTGAAACACGGGAGTCCTATAAGAAGATGGTGAGATAACTTTGGTCGATGTTAGCCTCCTGTTGCAATTTGTGTCAGTCGATACGTTACAATCTATCAGTCAATATCTTTCTTTTCCCTGACAGCTTCCTGGAAAATTCACGTTTCACTTCATTACGCATCGGGTAGACACCAGGAAGATACGTAAAGCAACAATAATAGCTATGCATTCAACTACAGTTTGCACCCAGCTGCAATTTACTGAAGTTCTTCAACGGATATGCTTTTTTGCCTACAACTCAAGTGCTGCTACTTACCTTAAATCTCTCCTCAAGAAGTGAGACTTCACTGATTAGGTCTGTAATAGCATTGGTAATAGCATCTTGGGGCGTATAATCAGATGTCGTCTGGACTCTCACCACAAACTTGTGCTCTAGTGGATGCGGCATTTTATAGCCAGCAAATAACACCTGGGGATCCTTGAGCAGTTGCCTACAATATTCAAGTAACAAAGCGCATGAAAGAGTATGAACACCAAAAGACTGAAGAAAAAAGATAAGAAATGAGATTTCTATATGAGCTTCAGTTTCATACAATAAAGAGACGCTTCAGACAAATTCTGGCTATGCGATACTGGAGCCCTAATAGACAGCATACGAACAACAAGACTCAGAACGCATACACTAAAGCTCTCGACTGGGATCTTAAGAGATTACCTATAGTCATAGTCACCACTTCATGATCAATAATTTACATATATTCTCGAGTCCGAAAAGCTCGCATGCAATGAATGCAACATGTTCCACACAGCCTTCGATCAATCTGAGTGAATTAATCTTGTATGCAGTTGTGCAATACGATCAGATCTGTGCACATCTAATGACATGCTTTTGTCTAGCACCCCGCTATATCTGTCTTTTTTCCTCTGCGTGCTTACCTTTACATGATTTAGTGTTACTAACAGGGGCCTACTAACCAGCAGCCGGAAGTCTTTTTTGCGCCTTTGCATGCATGTCTAAGCATAATATTGAGCTTTTGGGTGCTAGCCCAAGAAAGATGCCTAGCTTTTCATTAACTATTGGTTATCGTACCCCTTTCAGATAATTGCAAAGCACCTAAATAAAGATTAAGTTCTCTTAAGGAGCTATACAAAAGACTATTATTATTAGAGGATCTCAGTCTGTAGCTCCACACAATCACCAAGATTAAATGAGTTCACATGCTGCAGAGCTAGTTCTCTGTAGCACACTCGAAGCCTACAGAACTGCTGCGGTGTTGCTTGTATTTATGCACAGCTGCCAACACGATTACGAATAACTTAGACAATAATGAGCTTAAGGTAGTGAGCTGAATAGTTATTATAATGCTAGTTGAGAAACGGTGTGCATTATGTGGAGGCAGAGTTCGCGTGCCTCCATGCAGCTTCAAGATCAAGGTCGACGAGCAAAATGCTGGAAGGGCTGTATCCTGGTATGCAACGACACCTAACTCGGCTTTTGGAAGCCGGTAAAAGCTATATAAGACCAATATTCAAAATGAACAAGCATCTGCTCGGCGATTTAGACTTACCCATCTTGAACAATGCCATTTAAATAAATAAAAAGTCAATACATAAACTAAAGGCTAGCCGGTATTTCACAAAAATCCACCAGCACCATACAGAAAGTAATTCGGCCAACAAACTTTGATAAGCCGAGCTGCAGAAACTGTCTAATCCTACTCTGACTAAGCATCAGTAGGTGTAGCAGAACATGCAAATTGGTAAGTTTATCTCGGTAGTTATAAATTTGCAATGAACACACTGTGGCAATATTAGGATAAGTACAGCTGATTCAACAGCCTCACTTATATAGCAGAATAAGAGCCTTAATGATTATCACCGCCACTTGCTGTGGGCAATGAAGGATCGCCCACTTCAGGACTCAAACCCACAACCTGAGTGGTGAAGAGTAAGCACCATAGCCCTGAGCTAAGACCTCGAGGCTTACAATGTTAACAAGTTCTAGTCTCGGTGATGGTAGCAGTGGTGGTGTGTGAGCTTGTATCTCTTACTGCAGCACACAACATGGTCTCAATCCAAAAGTCAAAAGCTGTAGATATCTTAAGATAGATGGCAATAAAGAGTTCTCCATTCATGAGTGAATTATTTCTACAGGAATTTGGTGGTTGGTCAAGATTATACTTAGTATCACCCTTTAATCATTATGATCGGCACTCCCAAAAAAGATCATGCAGACATGCCGTCAGCAGTTAGCTGGCTGGGCATAGCAAAAGCGAGCTCAAGCCATGCTATGACTTCAAAACCCCAGCAACTGAAGGGATGAAATATAGATTTGCAATTTGCAAAATAAACATGCTCTTCATCCCGTGAAACACATTTGAACACCTCAGGTCATTCAGTCTCGATTGCAGGCCGAATTTCTTAAATCAATTGCTTCACTTTATCTCCTACCTAGAGGTTGGTCAGCACTTACAAAAATGTTTCCAAAACAGGATCCCATTTGACAAGAATAAATGTATGCCATTCACCAAATCATTCCTATCATTTTCTCAATAAATCCAAGCACTGTCGGGCTAGCTAACGATAGCAAACCCTATGACAACCTTTTGGAGGCAGTTCCGTGCATATGGTTTCACGCAGAGGAATCCATTCAATATATACAGACTTTCATTGAGAAATTTATCTAGTATATACAGCCAAGTCAGGGACTGCAGTCATAACTTGGAGAGTTCAGAATACTACAGCTCAATCCCTAGTAGTCACTGTCTAACTGCCAATACAGCCTGTTCGAGAACTATTGAGCACATTAATGCAAGTGGTGATGCGAGTGACAACAGTAGTACCCCATGCTGGTTCTGCCAAACCTCATATGACTCCGAGCATACCTCGATATCAGGCAGTAAGGGAATGTGATCATGCATGTAACTTAGCAGCGTTTAATGAAAGTAATTTCAAAGGTGGAATGACAAGACAGAATGGTGTGGTCCCATACCTGAGGCATGCAGCATAGCGAAGGAGGTGACAGGGAGCGTTTGGGGAAAAGCCTTCGTGCTACCGCTTCTGTTTCTCCACTCGATCCATGGCCGTTTATAGTGCTCTATGAGTACATTCAGTCGGCTCATACTTGCTACCCTAGAAGCCTTGTCCTTTAATTGAAGTTTCAGGTTTTACAGAACGTAGCTTGGTAAAACCCGGGGTAACACAAACTGGTAGGCAGGCACAATTATTTTGGTGCCCAGTTACTACAATACAAAGCAGAAGCAGTGTAGAATTTCACCAATTTGGGAAGTCCGCTATTCCTATCGCCCACTCACAAATATCATACACCCAAAATCATTAAAATTGGAAAAAATAGACAGCTAGATCCCTCGTGACATACTTCTATTGACAACAGCTCCACTCAGCCTTTAAAATGTTTGAAATGAGATCCTCCATCAGTAGTGTTGTTGCATAGGGTACAGTAGTGTTATTGCATATGGTATCAACGAATTTCCGGGCCTATCTACTATTAAAAATATATATATGGGGCCAAGTTGGGGGCATTTAGTATATAACGACGGACAATCCTTCCTAAAGCTGCCTAGGTCGCGCAATCGCACACAAATACACACATGTGCTTACACACAGGTTCATACATATATAGGCCGGGATGAGGTGTGATCCAAACATAAAAAGGACCTTCATCCTGCCCCCCTAGCACAAGCAAACATAGATTGACTCCACGAACTGAGAGCTAAATACTGACTAAAGTGCAGTGATAGCACTGCGCTACTTACACCAATTCCGATAAAGCTTCATTACCCAAGACTTTGAAATACTCTATGTCAAATGTGCCAAAATACCATATGCCTTTCATATATCACTAAGAGTGAGCTTGGGTCTCTATTGACTAGGACTTTGGTATATGTTCAGCATTTGTGAAAGCCCTGCTCTTCATAAAACAAATATATCGGAGGGCATTTGGTTCCCCTATTCAAGTCTAAAGGTAAATATCCTTTTTTAACTCGCACTGCTATCGCCACTGGCTGTGCTATGCCTGTTAGGCAGAGCAGAAGCTGCAAAAATACTGAAACTAGTCGGGACTGGCAGCACGGCTGGTGCATTGGAATGCCAACAAACTACTGCTTCAGATCGACTACCAAGGGGGGCAAGAGCAAGCCTTCGGGCTTGCACTCCAATAATATTGCTATTGCAGTTAACACTTATCAACCTCCTCAACCACATATCGGCTAGCTGCGACAGGCAAACACAGAAAACTTGGGCGGTGATTGTTATCGATCCTATATTTTTTTAAGTACCAGCTACTGAAGCAGTCCCATGGTACGTGGACCAAAACTACAATAGGCAGAATAAGCCGGCTCAGTTAGAAGGCACGGCGAATTCACACCTACACACCCTACTTGACTTCAGCCAATCTAAAAGCAAGCTCCCATTCTAGAGGCTAATCCTTTTTCGACTACTTAACATATTGGTAGTAGATATACCAACTGCACTTAGAGTGAAATAAGTGCTCGAAACTCCAATGCACAATGCAAATGAAACTCCAACTCGAAACTCCAATGGTCAATGCACAATATAGGACAATACAGGTCATTGCAGCTAAGAACAATATAAACGTATAGCGATCATGGTCCACTTTTCAGTCATTCAATCGCAGGGCACCTCGTTCAGTGCTTGAAAGGTGCTATGGGAATATATCCTGGTTAAAGGCTGGGCTTATTAATGAGTGAGTCTAAAGGCAATTACACCCGAAGATCACTAAGGCGAGATCTATGTTTATAGGGAACTATCCTACTCCACTAGTGAGTGCATGTCACAGCTGAACACCATTCACTAGGTGAGATTTCAGCGTAATTTCGGCCAAACCTTGCGAAAAAGAAAGCTGTAAAATAATTGACAAACATTTAATAGCTGAAGTACCCTCGTGATTGGGCGATACCGCAGCACTTCAACAACAGTCATATTTACGTTGCAGCTTACGCTCAACTTACGTGGTAATAAGATTGCCCAAGGTATGGTCTTCCTTGTTGACCGTAAAAATTGCTGCGTTCGGTACCTTAGTATCGCGCTCAATATTAATCCTGAAATTTACAATTAAAATAAAGTTATTCTCCGCGCATACCTTCTCAAAGGTCGCGCAACGATAATATGGTTCTTTGGGGTTGAGCGCTGAAACCATCCAGTGGTCCCGGCACTCAGACATAAAGACACATTGCGGTCTGTAAGACCGTGAACGTATATATGCGAATTAATTCGGTGCATACAATAACAGATCTGAAGTATGCGGCGTGGCCACTACAGCGGCTTCGCTAAGCAGTACTAAGCAGAACGTACGCAACAGAGCAAGTCTGACCGGGCGGGTCCCACGAGGCTAAGCATGCGACTACTATAGTCTAAAGAAAATCAATATTTTTCATGCGCAGCGACTGATCATACTTCTTCTCGCCCTCAAAGAGGAGGAACGTCTCGAAGGTTGGGGGCGCGTTCATCTTGCCGCCTCGTTTCTACGCGTCCCGATGCAACACAACTGTTTTCGTTGTATCCCATGACTCAGAATTATCTTGCGTATCAAGAGACATATCATGCTTAATAAAACTAAATAAATAATCAATATAAATCATAGATATCAAATCTATAATTTTAACATTATCCAAGTCGTCATCAGCTTTTCCTCTGCTGATGACCTGCGTTTGCCAGGCGACACCGGCCGTGACATTCATCGTGATGGCCGGCTCGCTCGGATTGCCCCACTGGCGGATCCTACTGCTTTCGCGTGCTGCTCTAGGTACAAATGGCATAGACTACCGTATTTACAAGTTTTTATCTGCTTTCATCTCTTATGCTGTGCTGAATGTATTTATGATTGCGGTATCATCATGTGGAAATGAGTCGGCCAGCAAAATCTCCTTTGGATTTGATGCTCTCGGCAGGCTGATCTTCCAGCGCTGTGCGGGCATTACACGGATTGGAGTTATTGCTCTATGTATGTGCAAAATTGTATCGCCATCTTCTTGTATTCAGCCGTTCGTATGAGACTGAATCAAGCATAAGTCTGTGTAGTTTCGTGCCGTTGTTGCTGATTAGTCGGCCAGATAGGCTAACCTAAAAGCAACTCTTGAAAAGTTCTTACTTTTTTCATGCATTTCAAGAAATTATGTGGATATTGTTGGATTTCTATCATTCATGCTGATTGTATTGCTTTTTGCATTCCTGCTAGTCAGTAATTGCACCTAAATGTGGTGGTTCGTGTATTCCTACCTCCATTTCAATATAGTCCAAAATGGTTCTATAGTGTTTGCAGTTTATAAATTGGTCCAAGTGCCGTTGGGGCCAGCAATGTTTCTAGGAGTCCAGTGAAAGTAGTCTGTCGCTATAACAGAAAACAATTGAGAAGCTTTCTAAGATGCGGTTGAGCTGTTGTCTTTTGAGGTCATTGGCTACTTGACCTTTTAACCTTCAAATTGTGGCAGTCTTAATGTCTCCCCTTACCCCGGGAATTTAATGCTAAAGTTTGAGGTTGCATAAAGGGTACATTCATTTATTCTATTGGATGCCTGCATTTAGTGTTTCAGGAATAACGAATTTGTAAAGTACTGTAGCGACAAAGATGCTGACAAAGTCTTGGTAGGCTGAAAAGAACCTTTGCAAAAGCAGTGGCTTTAAAGCAACCTTATATAATGATATAAATATAATTCATTTGTATAGTGCCCCAAGAGAACCTAATCTCTATTCAAGCGCTTCACATATGCCTCGGGGCTCGAGCCCACGACCTCAGCCAGACCTTGATCGGGGCGAGCACCTTAACCGCTGGATCAAACCAGCTCGGCAGTGAGCTACTTTCGAAGGAGCCATTTACAATAATCCTAATTTTGGAGTCATCTGTGCACTATCGAATCAACCGTCCTTGAGTCGTTTGAGGCCGAGCTGGTTTGGTCCAGCGGTTAAGGTGCTCGCCCCGACCAAGGTCGGGCTGAGGTCGTGGGCTCGAGCCCCGAGGCACATGTGAAGCGCCTGAATAGTGATTAAGTTCTCTTAGGGTGCTATACAACTGAACTATATATATATATATATATATATATATATATATATCGATTCTCATTAATACCCGAATCGTGGCTCCCACTCTGCTATTGGCCCCTTTTTAGGCTCTGCAAACTTGTTGTTTACTATACCGTGAAGTGGCATGGTGAATTGGTAGAACCTGGCATGGCACCATCCTGTTTGCACTTGGAGCAATTTGTACTTCGACCAAATTTCAGTTACACTGATCCTGAAAATGTGTTGAGCCAAACAATCCCAGCTGAGTAAAAATAAGTTGGACTGTTTTCAGGTAAAGGTTGTTCAGTCGTGGAGTAAATACTGTTGATACCGTGTTTCCGTTATCAGGGAAGCTTTCTTCTAAGGTGTTGCTCAATTGATCAGTTATTGTGATAGTAATTATTATGGGGATGCTTCGTGTGCCACGTGACGTTGCTGAGGTGATGTGGTAAAAAATATTGTTAGTCTGGAAGGACGCTCACTTTGCAGAGACTCGTGCATTGGGAGTCGTTGTTGGCTCATACCTATTCCGATGGCAGCTGTTATGTTTGGTCGGTTATCTTGGGCTGTTGAGGTAAATACTGATTGGTCATTATCATATGTAGACCGCATGAGTCCTCTTGCTGTGGAAATTTGTTTTCTCATTACAGGCAAATCAGAAGGATTAAGCAGGTGTATTACCACGTATATGAATCCACCAGACTATTCACGTAAGGTTATCAACTCGTTTAAGAACTGAGAATGGCATTGGTTTTGTAGCTGGTGCATCGTGTTTTTTGCTGCTGCTGTTGCTGCTACCCTCTCCCATCTCTGCTGCTGCTTCACCGCCCTCTGCTACCTGCTGCTGAGGCTTACTCTGAAATACTTCCTAATAATGCTTTCCATAGTACCACCCACTCCTCTGACTCTGATTTAATGGCTGCGCCTCTTTTGAACCATAAATCACTTGGAAACAGGGTCTTCTGTTCGTTTGCTCCCAAAGCCTGAAACTCACTCTCGACTGACATCATGACTTCACCTTTGAGACATTTAAAAGAAAGCTAACAACCCATTTGCTTCTCATATCCTTTGGTCTGACCTTATAAATTGTCGTCTGCTACTTCTACAACCCCCTCATGTAATATATGCCGACTCTTATTGAATCCAATGATGTGACTATTTCTGTTAACGTTAAGTCATATGAGCACACGAATTTTCTGTGGTAATGTGCGATTTGTATGCTATGAGCTTGCACTGTAACTGTTGATGTTGTTCAATTGCTGTTCCGGCTTCATTTCAGATGTTGAATTCCCACCGGGAGACCGCAAAAAACTGCGCCTTCTAGAGAAAGTGCCTGTCATGCTACAGCATGAGAAACCTAAAAGGAGTTCCAAGAGGCTTATAGACATAAGAGGCCCAGAGCTACTGCACAATCACCTTATTCACAAGCAGTACGGCATCCAGGTGTGTGTCGTTGGCTGTAAGCATGTCAGTATATGCATGCAGCAGTCAAACTGTGATCAAAGCACCTTGATAATGATTATAATAATAATAAGTCTTTTGAATGGCCCCCTAAAAGAACATAATCTCTAGTCAAGCTCTTTACAACTTGCTTCGAGAGTTTCAATAACCAATAGTTCATTGACAGCACGGAATCCTGCTTAGACAAGCATTAAACAACACCCAAGTATCGTGCTAATACAAGCATGCACAAGCTTGCAAGAAGGCAATCGGTGCCTCTGGTTATTAGGACATATTGGAGACTTTCGGCAGACCTCGTAAAGAAATTGTGTACAGCTTGCATCCACTATGCTAGAAGCTGCCGGAATAGGTGCAATACTAGTTTGAAATACAATATTTATAGGTGGTAGTATTTACCCCAGATTTTAGAGCTCAACGACGCATGCAATAGGCTGTGGAACTCACTTCCACGATGGAATCTCGTTCCCTCTGCATTGTGTGCTACCTTCAGTATCAATACTTGTCTACGGATCTCGAAACTCATGAGAGACATGCAGCCATATGTTGTCAATCAAAATTTCATCTTCACCCTTTCTGCTCAATCCTCCATCCAACCTCTCTTAACTGGTGGAATAAGATGACACTACCCGATGTTTTTGATGAGTTGCTCTTCTGACTAAGCATGCTTTGCACACTCGCCCAGATAGCCTATGATTGATTTATTCTATACTTTGAACTAGCTAAGATTTTGATAAGTGAAATCATGCTGCCCAGGAGGTAAGGTGCGTACTCTTCACTGCCATTGTCACAGGTTCTAATCCTGCAGTGGGAGATACTTTATCGCCAACTGCAAGCGGTGGTGATAGCCCTTAAGGCTCTTCTGTTGCTATACAAATAAGGCTACTAAATCGGCTTAAAAAATACATGGACAAGCATTCTGTAATAGAACAGACTATCCGTCGACCAGCGCATACGAGGACTACAGTAGGTCACGCCAATCGAACTTCGCTAAGATCTGGTCTAGCTTCTGTAAGAATATCATAATCTGCAAATACTAAGGTTGGTAATTACCATCTCCCAAGTCAGCATACTACCTCACGATCCTTTTGGCGACCTAACCGATCGTCTCTTTAGCCGATCGCTTTGTTGTAAGCAACAGGCAAGATCTGAGTCACCTTCCTATATACTGTAAACCAGTGTCTCAATATATGATTACAAATAATAAGCATCGCCCTAAGAGAACTAATTGTCTTTCTAGGCACTTCACATGTGCTAGAAAAAATCCATGTCAATTGGTCAATGCATCGTGGATCATTCTAGCAGCATAAGAGCACAACAGGTAATTCGCATGGATGGAGCAAGTGCTGTTATGAGCTCTTTTTAGATATCAACTTTGGGGATGTCGTGATATCAGTGGAGAGTGAATGTATATCAAATGAGGGAATGGTCTCGGAAGGATTTGAAGTGCTTTAGAGAGACAGCCGAGCTACCCGAGTAAGGAGATCAGGTGGTACAATAGGAAGCCTGATTAGTAAGTATTTGAGATAGGTTGGCTAGAGCAAGAGATTAGAGGAACAAAATGTGTGACAGAACTTTCAATTCGATACGCTGCTTGATGGAGTGCCGGTTCATATAGGTGAATAGCGGTGATATGTGCCAGTTGCAACTTTCACAATAGAAAACCGTATTACACCAACTGTTGACGTCTTATGGCACAGGCAGAAAGACCTGTACAGTATGAGTTGTGAGTTACAGAAGTGGAGATGGTATGTCACAAATTCATCAGCTATCTTGGCTGTGGTATCCTTATCTAAGCAAGTCCGAAATTAGCAATGTTACGAACCTGTATGTAGGCAGACTTGAGTGTAGAGCTGATGCAGCAGATATGCTGGCCCAGCCCTTTTTGAGAGGTAGGCTTTCTAGTTTCCGAGTCAACACTATCAAGTTTGGTTTGTATTGTCATTTTGTTATAGGTTTGCTGCCATAGAGGTAAATATGTACTTAGTATCAAGCCAACAGGTAACCAATTCACTTGGCATGCTGAACCGACAAGTGCTAGGTTAGAGCAAGGCTGATTGCAAACTTGACCCAGTCTGATTATTCTTGCCACAGCCAACTAGCTGTGTTATCTTTCAGCTCTAGTTGTCTTGAGCTCTCCTTGCATAGCTTTCTGGTTCTTTACAAATCTTTTTTCTTTGGCATCGCCCTGTTCTAGCTATTTAGTTGTAAGTACATAAAGCACCTGGGCAATCCTGCTCCTGGTGCTGCTGCAGCATCTGAGGCTTTCAACTGAGTTTCGTGGCCTTGCAATACGTCGCACCTGGTCAGATATCCTGCATGTGCATTTTAGGTTGGTTGGAAACGAAACCTTTTCCTGTCTTCCTTTAATTTATTTTGCTCTTTGTTAATAAAACTGGATCTTCATTGTGTGACTATTGATAAGAGTTTTTTTTAGAAAGAGTAGTTGCATTGGCTTTCCTTTGAGTACTACAAGTTTCGTACCTTAATAGAATTCGTTATTCTGATTCTCGCGAGGCCTACTGTTTAGCATATTTCTCTCATTGTTCCATAGTGTTCGCTGTGTGGCACACGATCATTGCATGCAGAAGAATTTCAATCTCTTGGTTTTTCGATTGCTCATGGTTTTTGTGTACATTTTTTGCTATTGTAGGTGCTCGGTGGTGCACATCTCCGATGGGGTCACATCGAGATGATGCGGATGCTCGTGAACAGGAATATGGATGAGCGTCGAATGTTTGCCGTATGGCGCCTGGACAGCCCCTGGAAACCTATTACCAAGAAAGGCCTTGGTCATCGAATGGGTGGAGGCAAGGGGTCTATAAGCCATTATGTGACGCCAGTCAGAGCAGGACGTATCGTTCTGGAGCTGGGTGGTTATTGCCAGTTTGAGGAGGTAGAATACTTTCTCGGGAAAGCTGCTCACAATCTTCCATGTCGTGCCCGAGCTGTCACCCACGAGATGCTTGAACGAGAGAAAGCCGAGGAGCAGAAACTGACCGAAGCAAACCTAAATCCGTTCAGCTTTGAGCGTGCTGTCAAGGACAACTTGCTTGGCATTGACAAATCGCTTAGCACTTATGACTATATATGGTACAATAAATACAGGTAGAAAGTACGTTGTTAAAGGACGTGCACTGGACTATGCATTGAGCATGCCTTTGTACCACCTGCACGGTATGGGGTACGGTGTACCGAATGCAGTGTCATTTTACCGTTGTTACTTCTGTATCACATTATCTTAAGTATATTTTCACATACCTGTGCACCCCCTAACCTTAATCTTGAACTTGGGAGAGGAAGTGTCTAGTGCTAGCTATTTCTCAGTCTGGCACTTGGGTGTGAGCCCCGCAGACGTGAGCACAGTGCTCATTGTCAGTATGCTGCTGCAGGGGCACGTCTTGCTGCCACTCTCAGCTTTATTGGGCCACACCCTGCCTTGCGTCTCAAATTACCAATCAGCCACCACGAGACGAAGTGTAATCCTTTTTTTCGCAAACGTATTTTGTAACAAATCCCACGGGTGGTCTCCTACGCAGTGCTAAAAAACATACAACATGCAAACGTTCACTGCTCAAACGGCTAACTGAACGAGTTGGTTGGACCTGCTTGAGGGAGGGGGCAACTTGCAAGATTCGTTGTGTGTTTGTGTGTGAGTGTGTGTGTGTGTGTGTGTGTGTGTGTGTGTGTGTGTGTGTGTGTGTGTGTGTGTGTGTGTGTGTGTGTGTGTGTGTGTGTGTGTGCGGGTGTGTAGCCTTTTACCTAGATGTTATTGGAAGAAGAATTAGAGCCGCCGGTCTAGCTTTCGTAAGAGATTGATTCTAGTTTTCAATGGAAGATTTTGCCTTAGAAGCATAGAGTTTGTCACTAAAAAGAAGAAAGCCTCACCACTAAGGGCCTCGATAAAGTAGGCACAAACAGGCGTAATAATAAAGGCTCATCTCTTCGTGGATCATTAAAAAAATGTTTGCTGATTTAGCAGCCTCATTTCTATAGCGGCAGAAGAGCCTTAAAGGTTGTCAACACTGCTTGTCGACTTCTGTCATGAAGAGGAAGCACTTTACCTCCTAGGCTAAGACCTAGGGGCATAAGAGGAGACACTCTTTTTAGGGTTTCATCGAGTAATAACTTGACAGATTTGTTGGATGTAATGTAAGACCAAATCTGGGTCATAAGATCAGTAAATTCCTTACTATTCGATCACCTTAAGGCTAAACTGCAGAAGGGTGGAAAGTTATGCCCCACATTGTGAGATTTAGCTCCACTGATACCACATTTATTGATATATTTATCAAGGAACAATGAAATGATCGGCATGCAAGTAAATTAGCACAAACAATAAATGTAGCATAAATCCTTTGGTATAACCGTAGCTGTCATGGAGACCTGTAAGGGTCAAGGTCACGTTTTTATCAGAATGCATACGATAACCAAACAAATATGCAGAAAATTGTATAATGAGCCTAACTTATATTGCAAGTTTCATGTCGATTGGAGCACTTTTGGCCAAGCTGTAGAATTAGCAAGGTAACGAATACCACTTGGAAAAACAAGAGAAGACAACGGGTGTTTTAAAGCATCCAAATGATGACAAAAAGCCTGCTGAGTAATTCGCTATACTATCATACAACCTTGAAGCACATTAAAAGGAGCATGTAATTAAAATTTCACTTTGATCGGATCATAATTGGCCTTACCTGTGACATTTACAAGACATGTGAAAAGTGATGTGGCAAATGGCTTAAGAGAGAAAGAACAAGGTTTTCATCAAAGTAAGGCCAATCTAGTAAGGTCCCGTATAATGACAATATTATAATAATAATTCACTTGATAAAGCGCTCTCAGAGAACTTAATCTCTCTCTAAGCGCTTTACATTTGCTGTAAAGTGAAATGCAATTGAATGGTAAGTAAAATCATGCTTGAAAAAACAAACGAAATGAATAATATGGTTATGGGTGATATGCACAGGGTCAGCATGCAAATGTGGTTAGTGGCAGCATGCACAGTGTCAGCACGCATAAGCACATCAAGGACAAAGCACAGGGACCCACTAAATGCTGTCCTAAATAGGTGTGTTTTTAGGTTCCTTTTAAATGTGGTCAGGTCAGGTGTTCTGACGCAGGTCGGGAGGGAGTTCCAGGCTTTGGGAGCATATGAACTAAATGCACGGTCTCCAAAGGACTTGAGGTTTGTATGAGGTATTTCTAGACTGTTGGATTCCGAAAAGCAGGTGTAATGATGCCTAGCCTGGAGGAAGAGTAGAACTGTTAGGTAGGCTTGAGCCAAAGAATGAAGGGACCTAAAAGTGAGGGACAAAACCTTGGAAGTCAATCCGTTGCTTGACTGGTAGCCAGTGCAGGTCGGCGAGAAGTGGAGTAATGTGGCAACTGCGACGCTCACGACAGACAAGCTTAGCAGCAGAGTTTTGCACCAGCTGCAATCGCCTGATCGCACATGCTGGTAGGCCAGTCAGCAGTGAGTTGCAGAAGTCGAGACGGGATGTCACGAATGCATGGACCATCTTAGATGTGGTATCTTTATCTAAACAAGCCCGAATTTTAGCGATGTTATGAAGCTGAAAATAGGCGGATTTGACTGTGGAGCTGATATGGTCGTCTAACGAGAGGTCGCTTTGGAATATGACACCTAGATTTCGAGCTGATTCAACTGGAGATATGCTGGCAGAGCCAATTTTGAGAGTCAACCTTTCCAATCTCTGGATCACACTGGGTTTGCCCATAACTAGTAAGTTAGTTTTATCATCGTTAAGTTTTAGAAAATTTGCTGCCATCCATGTGCGGATGTCATCAATGCATGCAGCAAGTGAGTTTAGAGAATTTGAGGTGCTCGAAGGCTGGGAGGGATCAAAGCAAAGGTATAACTGAGTGCCATCTGCATATCCGTATGCAGGGGAGACTACTGGAATGATATGTAAGCACGAAAAATCCTACGTTTCCAGTTGATTGATCAACTAATATCTGAGGTATGATATCTGCAAGATACAATTTCAGTGGTGGAATTCAAAACACGGGCAGTGGGTGGAACAAGCTAAGCAACGCACTATTCATGGCACAGCTAATTCAATAAATTACATAATACAATAAAATACACACTTAAGGACTGTATAAATTACACACATTAAGACTATATCAACCTTAAGAGACCCTTACGTACCACCAACCCTAATGCAATCGTACCCGGTGTTAGCCATCAGAAAATAGCTCGTTATGGTCGTTTTGTTTATGCAATAAAATCCGACAAACAGAAATCCGCTTAAGGCAAGATTTGCTATATTCAGAATGAATTTTTGTTGAGAGGCAATTGATAAGGTAAGCTTCCTATTAGGCGAATGTCTTAGCTATCAGTTTGATAATGGCTAATGATTCAAAAGCATTAATACAAAAGTATTAAATTAGCATTGAGTAATAAAGATCGAAATAAAGCTATGCTGATCAATTTGAACCCTAAAATATTGATTAGCTGTCTTTTATATTGCCTTATTTTATTATCTGTCTTGTTGATTTCCTTCATTTTTGATACAACAACTCAGTCTTTTTTTAGACAACTTGGTTGGTTAAAGATATAGTGATCTCTTTTGTATGACTACTATTAAAGAGGCACTACGTACTGGCTACTATGCAAAATTGAGCCTGTGCAAGATGACGATATCAGCTCTAAAGTGCAGACGGAGATAAAAAACATAATGCCCGATAGCACTGCCTAGTTTCAGCTGCGTTTCGTTGCAAAAACCTACGACTTTAAAAATTTTCTAGAGCCAAGTTAGTCAATCCTTTTTCTTCGTAGTTATGTGGACGCGACATCGCCACTACGTTATCCTGCCCCAGCCAGACTCGGAATCTTCGCCCCCCCCCCCCAACGGCGACCTGGGCGCGAGCACGTAACTCCTTAGCCTGCCGATCCACTGATTGGACGGTAGGATTTAACGTCTGCGAGATCCTATCCATACTGTATGAAATTATTCTCTTCTGTCCGCAGACGCGATGCTCTTCTCTCGCGAACACGAGTGCATTGCAAGAAGGCTGAGTAGCCGGCGACCATGATTTGTCGCGACATCAACCTACTACATCTTTCGGAGAGGTTCGTGCAGTCGTTTGCTATCGGTGCACGCTGCACAACATGCGAGCTTTCACCCGTCAACCTTCCGAGCGCCAGCTGACGCCGACCCCACAGTTAGTAGTGTTCTATAGCACTCTCCTCGGATGTTTCCGGCTTGTCTACCGTGAACTTTTCATCTGCCGCATTTCTTTTTTAGAAAGGTGCACTTTTAGCCGCCCACATTTTGGACTCACCATCAAGCAACGCATCAACTTTCAGATCCTGGTACTCGTTTTTAAGTCCCTTAAAATTCTGTAGCTCGGATTTGTCTACCTGAAATACTTATTCATTAGACACACTCTCACACGGTTTAGCTGTACCCCTACTCAACCTCAAGTGCTTTGAAAGCCTCTATGCCTTCAATTCACGTGTATCTAAAACTTGGAACTTTCTACGGTTTATATCACGAGATGTCCCGTCTTGGCGAATTAAGAATAACTAAAATACCCACACGTTACTCTCAGCATATGCTTCGTACATGTGAATAACTCTTTCGCATGTTATCACACTGTAGTTGATACGCTTTCTTTCCAGCGTGGGTTAAATTCTTGGGAAGATATAAACATAATTATAATAATAGTAATACACTTGATAAAGCGCCCTCAGAGAACTCAATCTCTTTCTAGGCGCTCATTCATTTGTATAGTGCCCTAAAGGAGCAAATTTCTATTCGGGCGCTGTACGTAAGCTGCAGAGCCAAAGCCAAAGGCAAGCACCTTACCACTCCTGGGCCTAAGCAGGGCGACTATATTGCTCTCTGAAGGTGCGGTACGTATCATGAGTATTAGTATTGTTATCCTTAATGGAGGGTGGCGGACTATCGGACAGTTACCGCAAGCAAACTTAGAAATTCTTATCGGACAGCACGATATTCATTAGCGTAGCCCTGTTATTTTTGTTAGCACTTTTAGTAATTAAACATCAAACATCAAAGTAACCAAACAACATTAAGACCAGTGTGTTTGCGTTCAACAAAAACTGCCCGGAGTGCTTTTATAATAACTGCTCTGCTTTAGCATTCAACGGCGAGCCTGGCTGAACGGCCAAATTCTAGAGAAGTCCTTCCAATCAAGATGGCAAAAGCGAGTACGCGAAGTGAGGAGCTGAGAGAGAAATACTTACAGAAAGCAATTGTTACAATTCATTTATATAGCGCCTTAAGAGGACCCAATCTCTGTTAAGGCGCTTCGGATACGTCACAAGGCTCGAGCCCACGACCGCGGACATCGCCTGTAATTACCGTGACCTTTGTCCTCAACGGCGAGCGCATTAACTACTGAGCCAAGCCAGGTTGTGACTTTTCAAATGCCAGGTTTATAACGGGAGAATGTGAAAGCCTACTCTCAATTTAAAAAAGTCGAGACGTTCCTAGATCTTGCCTCGTCGGCTGCTTGCACCTTGTTTTTACGCACCACTTGTGCGTTGTCAGTTTCATTGGTTCTGAATAATAGAATTAACGTGCTGTAATGAAGACACTGTAGTGTCTTCTGAATTTAAGTATTTTTCTATAAACCAAACCCACGTAATGGGCGATAGTCCTTGCAGACACGGGACATACGCACTCGCGAAGCTAGTGCCTCGAAGTACAGCTTACAAGTCCGGATATTTAGCAGTTAGCGCGACGAGAGCGCCACAGCTTTAAAGAACGCTAATATCTTTAAAAAAAGTCCACATAATTAATGCAGAGGCGTTGGCTATGCAGTCACAAAAGAGCTACTTGTGCACAGACCAAGTCATAGCATACCACTGCCTAACCATCACTTCCAACGTCTTTTCATATTAAATAAGCTACAGATTATAGCATATTGCGCGGCTCCAGCTCGTGCTAATTATGTAACTCGGGACCTTAAAATAATCACTAGCCCTGTCGTCACTGAGGGGGCGACTCTCAACCCAGGCATCGAGGGTGGACTGCCTGTGCCGATCGTTTATGCATGCAGCCAGCCTGCTCGACAACGAGTACTGCGGCATGCGAATGATGTTGTGCGGTTGAATGGATTCATCTTGGGAACTGGTGTGGGCAAATGAGGAAGGTGGTGGACCTGCTCGGTCGACGTCTAGGCTTGGCGGCAATTTTCACTGAGTACAGCGTGAATACAACGTTTAAACATGGCTGTTAGCGGTCGCTGGCATCGGGTTGGAAGCTCCGTGGAAGAGGAACGAGAGAAAGGGGATACAATCTGCTCAGGCAGGCGGACTGGCAGAATTATCTAGAGAATGGTGGGGTCGCATGACTAGCGCACAAATTAACTGGCACGAGCTGGAAGCTAGCAAATGACTGCAGCAGCTCATGAGTGTAGAGCTCGACGGCTTATCCTACGATGGAAGTTCTGGTAAATCGTGTGACAGCTCGACCCGAGCAGCTCATTGTCGTGAGAGGCATTGTTTGGAGCGGAAGCAGGCCGAACAGACCGGGTAAGTCACAACCCAGGCGCCGCCAATACCTTGTACGGGGTGGAGGGATTCATCGCATATAGGGTGAATGAGGGCATAATAAACCATGTCACTATTTCTCCTCTGTGGCATACATTTTACTTATTATAAGGTAATTTAATTTTAGTCATTCAATTCCTATGGAGTTGGCGTTAAAAAGTTGCTACCTACAAGTTAGCATGCAGGTTTAGCTCTGGGAAACCCCTAAGACTTAGGACGTACAGCGAACCGGAAGTTTCTCGTTGCCAAGCAGGCGCTCTGCCTCGAATACGCTCTCTGTCGCCGCACTAGAAAGCAACTATGGAACGGCCAGAACCTTACAAGCTACTCCAGGTAAGCTGAGGTATTTTGAAAACCATTTTTTCCATTGCAACATCTCCGTTTGCTGCGGAGCAGAACCGCGAAGCCGCCGTCGAACTTCAGCCAGCAACTTCTTTTAGCAGGGTCTCGGGCCTCAATATCCACCTCCGGATCTATTTGATAGCATAGTTCCATATGGTGCTCTATTTATGAAATTTAAATTTTGAATATGAAAGCCTTCGAAATGATTTCAGTCCATCAGAAGCTGGCACGTGCTCAGGTCGCACATAATGTTCCTTTGGAGACCGTGCATTTAGTTCGTATGCTCCCAAAGCCTGGAACTCCCTCCCGACTTGCGTCAGACCATCCCCTGACTTGACCACATTCAAAAAGAACTTAAAAACACACATATTTAGGACAGCATTTAGTGGGTCCCTGTGATTCGTCCTTCATGTGCTTATGCGTGCTGGCACTGTGCATGCTGCCACTAACCACACTTGCATGCTGACCCTGTGCATGTCACCCCTAATCATTCTATTCATTTGTTTGTTTTTCAAGCACGATTTTACTTACCATTCAATTGCATTTCACTTTGCAGCAAATGTAAAGCGCCTAGAAAGAGATTAAGTTCTCTGAGGGTGCTTTATCAAGTGCATTATTATTATTATTATTATTAATGTGAGAGCTGCTTGCGAAAAATAAACTAATATATAATCCTTGAATATGAGCTGGGTTCTACTGCGGCTAATAAATTCTAGATGCACAACTGATAGTCGGTCGATGAGAAACTCATAATTACAAAGGATTAACACATCGCCTAAAGTATTGGCGAGACGTCGACGCTATCCATAATCTACACCATGTACCGTAGGCAGTTCGCTGACACTATTTTTTTAGATCTGATCTCCTATAAAGTTAAAGCCGCACTGACACCACAGTAATCAAGTAATCTGTGTGGGTACTTTGACTTCATCACAAATCTGGCTTGTATTTTGCATTTCTTTTCTTAAAATTTATTTTTAACCGGACACTGCGTAGGCTAAGAAGGGGTCTCGGAGCTGCAAAATTCAGCGAATATTTGATCTTGGACATCTTCTTGTATTAGAATAACAGATAATATGTAAAAGGATGAATTTATAGTGCTATTTTGGGTACATGTAACTCAAAAAAACTCGCATGATTTGAAGATGATGTTGGCGGCTGCTAACAAGCACGAAGCAGCGGTAAAAAAAGCAAAAGCGGTAGAGCAATCCCACTAATAGTCACTTGAACATTTTATTAAACTGAAGCACGGCGCGTTGACTTTATCTAGCAAAAAATAACCTTATCTTTTCCACAACCGACATGATTTGGGCCTCATAGATCGAATTCCCTACAGTCTCGCTACACTTAGTTACCAATCAAACGCCAGCTTTGGCAATACAAAACTTGGGCTCAGCTTTTCTAGTTCTTGACCCGCTAATATAGTTCCTTACTCTTTCTTTGCCTAAGTTTGTAACGTGGCTAATACGGAAAGATTCAATCCCTTATGTCAGTAAACAGCTTGCCCGGCTTTCCGTCGTGATCGCAGATTCTGATATTAATAATAATAATAATAATAATATTGCACTTGATAAAGCGCCCTCAGAGAACTTAATCTCTTTCTAGGCGCTTTACATTTGCTGCAAAGTGATACGCAATAGAATATATTGTCCTAGGTGTTCAAAATTTGGTTGGTTTGATCAACTTTGTCGGCATTTTATTTCATAGTCATGGCCGCTAGCTTCATTAGTCTACTGCATACATATATAGCAACTTTCTATTTCAGCCGAGGTCTCACAAAGCCAAGGTGTGCATATGGTGAGTACACTCGTAATTGATTTACATTCTGTTATTCTGTAATTTAGTTGAGTATTCCTAAAATTATGACTATTTTTAGGGGTGATTTAACCATTTCGGATCTTGATGCTATCTACGAAGCCTCGTCTGCAGGTGAAATTAGAGAGTAAGTTAACCCGATCAAAACCTGTCCTCATTACTCGGATGATAATATTAACAATAAAAATAAGAATATGTCGTTTGTATTTTGCCCTAAGAGAACTAAAACACTATCTAGGCACTTAACAACTCACTTCAAGAGAATCAATAATAAAGGAATAGTGACATGCAATGAATCAAGCATGCAAAAGCAAGCAAGTATCATTAAGTCGTATTATCATTAAGCTTCAGGAAGTTAGCAGCCATCTATTTAACAATGTGAGAAATTTATTAATAATGTGAGTGTATGTTAGTTTGGCCAAATCGGCTCCATGAATCCTTATTTCTGTATTTAAGGCAAATTTTAGCTGAATATAGCTCAAAACAACTTGACGATAGTTTTCCAAGAAGCGCACAATTATTAATGCAACGGCATGCCTTCACTGAATAGAATGTTCGCTTGATGAGGCTTAGTACAAAGAAAATAAATGCGTAAATGTCTTTTAACCGTACACATATATAGCTCGAGGTCGGTATAAAATAGGAGCAAACTCAGAAATTAGGTATGATGAAAGATCTGTAGCTGTAGGTGGGCGTGCATCTGCATTAACATTTGCTTTGCTAAAGGACTCGACGTTGAGCTCGGGAGTTTAAGCCAGCTCATGGCCTCCATATATTAAGCAAGCAGAGGCAGAAAGTAGCGACAAAACAATTCTGATTCAGTTGCGGGTAGTGATATAAAATGGATAGTTGGTCGATTTATACATGCCGTGGGTAGGTATAGGCGATGATGAAACAATCGCGTATTCGGGCAAGAACGAAGGCTGAGAGGGCATAGGTTTGTATTTTGCGATGCCTAGCTAAAGAAGAAATGTGGTGTAACGAATAGCACGGTACAATGGGTGACAAATTTACTGTACATACTTGATACAGAAGCATTACCTACACACCAGTTAAATAAGCCGAGCCCTGAATTTTGTGCTCATTCATTCATTCATTGCAGTATACTAGCATCTGTTTTTGGATTGCAAATCGGGGATGCACCCGAGCTGCTTAAAGACTCGATACTATTGGATCTCTTTTACTACACTGTTCAGTTTGGAATTGATAATGGATTCACCAAAGAGCAGACTTCAGCACTATTTTCGATGGTTAAGCGAACTCACGACATATGCACTGGTAAGTCTTTCAATAATGGCATGATGCTACCCTCCCTACTTCAGCATGCAATGTATTAGGAAAGCCTGGGCGTGAGAATACTGGCTGCTCATGTTGATTTAATAGCTATGACTTCCCCCCTTGGATATGGCAATGAAAAGATAAAAAGCTCTGCTCTACCGAGATTGACTGTGATAATGTCTTCATGAGATATATTCATACTTTAGATCTTGCCTTCCTTAACCTGTGCTTGTGCTGCTGCTAGTGTTTGTATCAGTCTTCAAGTTTGTCTATGCATAATGAGCATTTGATCGGACCCATTAGCTGAAGATATCTTGGCATATTTATTTGGGTCGATTTTAAACATTACTTAGTCACTCTAAAGTTACTTCTTTGCTAAAATACCTGTTCAATTTGTCAAAGCAGACACACTGCTGACACTGGGATACATTGAGTCAGAGAGAGTGGTGATCTGCTTCATGAATGATATTCGCAGCCCACAGGGAAAGTTTCTAACCGAGCACAGGTCAAATAATACAAAGCTGACAAGGCTAAGCAGGAGTACCAGCAGTAACAGCAGTAGCACTCGTGGCAGCACTGGCAGCAGTAGTAGCAGTATCACTGGCAGTAGCAACACTAGCAGCACTAAGAGCAATAACTGGCGGAACTGAAAGCAGCAGTAGTAGCAGTGCCCCTGGCAGTAGCAGCACTAGCAGCACTGAGAGCAACACAACTGGCTGAACTGACAGCAGCAGCACTGGCAGCAGTAGTAGCAGTAGCACTGGCAGCAGCAGCATTGGTAGCAGTAGCAGCAGTGGTACTCGCAGAAGCTCTAGAAGCAGAACTGGCAACAGCACGAGTAGCAGCACTAGCAGCAGTTGCAGCAATACCAGAGCTGACAGCAGCAGCACTGGCAGCAGCAATAGCACCAGCAGTTTACCAACGAATAGGTGACTGCAAAGAGAGTTGCACAAAATCGGCCAGTTGCTCAAGCTATTAAAACTGGTATTGTTGTTTCACATCAACTTATGTACCAGCAATTTGTAATCACACACTGCATCACAATCACATCACTGCTACATGACTTTTTTAACTTGTCAGAGACTCCTTTCGGAAACGTCAACGAGAGTTTTGCTTTCTTCAAGGACATGCTATTGTGTCATTCGGTGAAGGTATGTAAGGAGCGATTCATCCATTTTGATGGAAATAGCAAAGATGCTAATTTTCCTACTTTGCTTTCTGCTGCTGATGGCAACCAGCTGAGTCAACACCAACTTATACGATTGCTTTTTCAGAGACCGCCATTCAGTATTGACCTCTTCAAGCCTGATCATGTCAAGATCATAACGGAGTATGTTGTAACTACCTACTTCCGACATTTCAAAATGTACAAATACGTTTTCACACCACTCGTGAAGCTGGACTTGTCTATGACCTACGAAGGAGTGCCTGAACCACCTCAACTGTCGACTGCAGCAGGTGATACAGACGTGCAGCTTGATGAAGGTCGACTCATGTAATCAGGAGCACTTCTGCAACTCCCTTTCTAAGAATGTCGGTCCTTCGCGACTGCCTAATGCTCAGATAGCATGGCAGGCGGTATGCTTGCCACCTGAGAGATTCTACAGAGGTCAGCCCCCAACTATGGGCACGGTACATGCTAATGTAATGTTCCTGCTTGGGCAGTTCTGGTCAGCCACTGCTAGGCTTCGCTGTGGAAGGGTGGTGGCCACGTAGCGATCGAGCATGGCTGTGCATGTTTACAGTGAAAGCCTCCCGTTTGCAGACGAAGGAGCTCGTGAGGTTTCACGATCACCCGAGGCCAAGATTGTGGAAGAAAGCGAAAAGAAAGACGAAGAGAAACAAATCAGTGAGTACCCACAGTGAGCGGCAGCAGCAGAAGCAGCACAGATAGCAGCAGAAGCTGCCGAGGCAGCAGAAAAGGCAGCAGCAGCTTGTTTTCGGCTGCCGAAGCTAGCGAGACATCCGTCCGTGCACCACCGCTGCTGCAGGCATAACGATGACGCCTGCCCAGCTGGAGCTTCACGTGCTCATACAGAAGCAGCTAGAGGAGGAGGTGCAGAAGCTCAAGCTCAACGTGGAGGAGCAGCTCAGGGTGACCGATGAGGCGCTCAACCAGAAGCTGCAGAACCTGGAGGGTGGTGGCAGCGCTGGTGGAGTCGGCAACAGCAAGTCGGCGAAGAAGAAAAAATGAGCCGATCTGACTCGATGAATGCATGGAAGGGGCGAGAGCTACCCACACGCCGCACGCTCGAGCTCGACTGCCCAGCGAGCACGCTCTGCGCAGCTGCGATTTTGCTCGCTGGCTCGAGGCCGGCTCGGGTGCAGCAGCAGCCACTCTTTTCAACAGGACATGCTCCCGTTGTGTAGCTCTTGAGCAGCTAAAAAACGGTGTGAGACTCGGAATGCTGCCTGCATATCTTTTGCAGCCATTTCAGCCTGCCAAAGTGACTTTGCATCTGCAGCTGCAGCAGAAGGCATGGCCCCCTTTAGCCTCCAGTGGAGCATCATGCCTGAGGCTCGGCTACGGCATATGTCACATGTACTACAGGACATGTATATATTATAAGATGTGAGTATACGCTGTGTACAGCTAGGTAAACTAAGGAAATGGCAATAATAATAATAATATATTTTTATAGCGCCCTCGGAGAACTCAATTTCTTTCTAGGCACTCTGCATTTGCTGGCGATACGGCTCAGTTCACTTTTGCTGCTCAAGTATCCTTAACTTATGGTAGATGAAAAATTCCTGTGACACTCCTGTTAGTGGGAACCTAGCAAAACCAAAAAGAATGCAATGCATGAATTGAGTATATGAATTGTGAGCATACTTGTGATACGTTGGTGCTGAACGGCTTGAAGGCATAACCACAGTTCAAGCTCCTTTATGATAAAATCAGGTCGGATTTTAACGACAGCTGCATTCGGAGGGGTTGCCTTCAATAGGATCGGCACGAATAGGCTTTGAGGTGTACTGCTTAAATATTCAAAGAAAAAATACGATCGCCGTTTGTTTGATGTAATTACAAATTAGGATAGCTGAGTCAGGAAGGCAGTCGAGGAAGTGAGTAGCATGGCGGTAGCAGTTCAAGATGGCTGGAAAGGCTGTGACAGTCGGCAGGAGAATAAATGTAGTGATTAAGAATTGTGGAAGAGATTTCCACAGTCTAGGACATCAAGAGCAAAAGATACTGTCACCAGCGGTGTTCAAGTAAAGGAATAGAACAGCTCACTTATTGTCCATAGAGAACTTCAAGGCACAAGGAGGTTCTGAAACTGGTGCAGTAATGCTTATGCAATAACAGACAAACCGGTCACCAGCACAGGCAGATAAAAAGTCTGATCCATACACTAGAATTTAATTGTTGCACAGGTCAATGGTCCTTCGGAATAAATGGGACGCATCGTACCATTTGACTGAAGCCAAATACATCAACCACCGTGTCACGTCTGTACGCGTGCGCCAAAAAGACGCCTGATTTGTGGTCAACTGCACCACGCGATGCATCATGCACTCACAATTTGCTAAGACAATGATAGCAATTGCAATAAAAAAAAAAGAGTAGACACCCTGTGGCTCAATGAATTCCCTTGACACACTCAATAATCAAGTTGCTAGCACTGTGCCAGCCATCAGAGTGAAAAGACAGCTGCTCAAGAATTAGCACGTAAATCGATTGATTACTGTTAGTGCTGCTGCCATCACTGCTGCCAAAGACTAAGGATGCAAGCAAAGTAAAGTGAAGTTGGAGAATTTAAAAGCAGCTTTGAAACTAGCCGTGCTCTTTGGGCATTGCAGAATGTCGTGTGACACATTGCCATATGCCGTGAAACATCAATACCCTGCAACTCCATCTAGATGACAGTGCAACCCCAGCAACACCGCTGTGGATAATCCGGGGCATGGACCTTGTTCTCGAGTCCATAAACATAAAAGACACCGATGTCCTTGTTTCGCCACGAACAGAAGGCCTCCGTTACAGGCACGACTCTTACTCTGTGTCTCTACAAAATCAGATTAAAAAATGCTTAGGAATGTCAGAGACAAGACTGCAGACTTAATGTCCTCATCTAAAGTGCATAAACATGGCTTTTTGCTAGACGAAACGCCCCTTCTCGATCATAAAAACATTACCAGGAACGTCAAGTATAATGTCGTCACTCGGTGAACACCCGATTATCTTCCTGCAGACGACTCTTACCAAAGAGTCATTTACAGATATTTTGATGGGCATGTCCATATAAAACTAATGCCGGTGCTAACAAAGAACGATAAGTAAAACAAAAAGGCTATAAAAATGCTATGCATTTGCTTAACTGTACAATGTGCAACTCGAGCCAGTCTCAGCTTCAGGCCTGCCCGTGCATAATTTCAGGTTTTGAGTAACAGTCATAACATCAGAAAGATACCACAACTGAGAAGCCAAAATCATGAACACGGGATATCTAAGCAGTAAGCCGAGTTCCACTGCCTGCTGTTACAATTGCTAATTCTGCATCTGTTCAATTCATCCTACACAAACTTAATAGAAGAGCAACTAATGACGGGTCAATGCATATAGCACACATCAACGAACCGCCTCTGACGAATGACCCGAGTTTGCATGGCCAAACCATAAAAAATCCTGCTCCCGCAAGCCAAACGAATCACAACCGAGCCCTTTAAAAACTAGACCCATACCTGCATAAGGATGCGGGCAAGTGGGAATGCTCGAGAGTGTTCGTCTACCAGAGACCGCGATGCATCGTTAATGGTTTGGTCGGGGAAGTGATTGATAGGCCACACGCGTGGCAATTCCTCTTCGAATGCTGTGCCGCCGGTTGCACCTCGGATAAGATGATCGGGTAAAGCAGTTCGCTCGACGATATGATCCTTCATATTAACCTTCCTGAGTTGAAAAGAATGCAATGCCGATGTCACTATCTGACGAAACAGCATGGCAGTACAAGGCTAACCCGAAGAAGGTCAGAATCAGTACATAATACATCGAAATTCCTTATAAGCATATCTCACTGCCATGCACAAATACTCGGTATGTATGAAAAAATTTCAAACCGTCAATTTTCAGCTGGCTTAAAGCTTACACTCCGTCGATGCATGCAGGCATAAAAATTTTTTAAAGATCTTGCATTTTTTTAATCAGAAATACAGAAAAATGCAATTATATTCATTTAACAATATTTAGTATTGATTGTTCGTATGCTTTACTAAATTTCTTCTGTGCTAGAGGCTCATTCACTCGATTTTCTATTTTCTAAAATTAAATTTCATTTTCTCAGATCCGTCCGAACCGGAACAATGACAAGGACAGATAAAGAAGATCCACTTCCAAAGATTTCCTTGCAACAGCAGCAGATGCTTACATATTTAAAAAGCACACACATAAAAACAAATTAAACGTTCAGCATAGTTGCTATACCTATGTCAGCCTCCTCTGAAAGGTAGCTGGCCCCATACTAGGCTAACTGCAAGATACTGAAAGCCAAATTAGCACTGCTCATGACAACACAGGCTACTTAAGCACAAAAATAGCAACATAATGCATGCTATGTAAGCAGCCTGAACCTAATCAAGAAATATACAATCGTGACCTTTGGTAAGGGATTGTCAGGCTCACGGTACATCGCAAAATTTCAATGTTAGGCATGTTCGTGTGGCCCGTTTAAAAGGGAAGCTCCGGGTGAGGTGCTACACTGCTTCTGGGCACTGAATAGTGCTCATGCAGAGTGATCTGAATTAGGTTATTACTATTCACCGGTTTCCCATGGAGAAACTGCTCGGTCGGAAAGCATTAGGTGATTCTCAGAAGCAATGCAAGTCCAGTGGTGATCTACTTGCAGCATCAATCAACTCGTCTTAATGCTTAAGTAGGCGAATCTCTTGTCTTTCTATCTTCTGCCCACCGATCTAGACTGTGAACATTAGCAATATACAAATCAGCCATTCCATTCACACATCATCACACACCGTCGCTGGGAAGGAACCGGAACTGATTTAAAGGTCAAACTTCGAATTCATATAGGTAATGTCAGCAATTTTGTTGCATCAGATCTCACCATATAGCAGCCCATCACTAGAGAATAGATAAGTCAATAGGCCCATACATAAACCTACATAAACAGTAGCAAACCAATATAAACAGTAATGCACATCACATGACAGTGCAGCAGCAGCTAATTTTGTTAGAGCCACTTGACACAAGCAGAAAAACCTACAGCACAGGGTGAACACAAAAAGAATGTAATATGTATCAGTAAGGCCTGGCAAGCTGGTAATCAGCACTGGTGCTATACATACCAAATTACTGTAAGTGCCAGGTAGCACTTCAGCCTGCAGAACCCTTTACACGTTCGGCACGTTATTCGGCCACTCCCGAAGCAGAAGGTACATCTGCAACATCACACTTCAGTGATCAAGTACTGGCAGGTGGCAACTTACCAAAGATGTGCAACTCACCGACGATTGCAAGGCCAGAATGGTTGGCCAGACTGAAATTCTGAAGCTCCCAGGTCTGCTAGTGCTATTGGGGTGAGTAATTTATAAATAGGTAGATGCAAGGCTGAAGTTTCCTACTATTCTTGCTTGCACAGGTTACAGTACCAAAATCATGGCATACAAAGAAATGCCTGCTGTCAAGAGACCAACAAAAATACCGACGGTGGAAGTTAACCCCTCATTCTAGCTTGTTGAACCCTGACGGATAAAGGTTTACAGCTGCATCGCACAGTAATAAAAAGATAGACACAACATGGCACCGGAGGTCAACAACAAACTTAGACATTTTCACCGTATCTAGGTTCAAATGAATGCATTTGATAATTTTGCCATGCAAGCAAAGTGTGATGTTGTGCTGGCATATGGCACATTATTTTTCCAACTTGTAACATGCCGAAGTTCACAGTCAAACATTACATTGCAAGTCAGGACTGCACATTCAAAATTAGAACAAAATTAAACCTACGATCTTTCTGATAGTAGCATCAGACTTTATCAGATAACCCGATGCACATCCTCATTACAAATCATGGGCCTCACCAGTCGAGGCACTGTTCAACTTCTTTCATACTGCAAAACATGAGGTTATATTTCAAATCATTCCAACACAGAAGAAACTGTTGTACTAACTCCTTCTGATTCATTTCATGTTTGAGCTGCCAACAAAAATTAAACCAGCCTATGCTACTCGAAGCACTTTTAATTCACTGAGGCCTTGTGATCTGGATTGATATGATTCGAATTCTGCAAAAAACCGAAAAACGAATCGACTGTGGAAGTATCTGCAGCTACAAGATCTGCAATACTACTAACCAAACTTTCCTTTCTAGCAGGTGAGTACCGTAGGCAGCAGTGCAACAACAGAGAACAGTGAATAATATGGATTGTGTGTTCATTCAAACACAGCATGATCGGTTACCCCTTGCTCACGATGAGCAGAACACATTTGACCGTGAAACATTACACTAAAGCACAAGCAATAAATTCGCCCAATGAAAATAGTGGCCTTAACGATGACGTTTTAACAAACCAATATTTACAACAGAAAATAGCTAGTAAACATGTCTTCGACCCTACACACCCATATAACAGTAAAAAATAATAAAAATAATAAAAATAATAATAAATAATAAATAAATAATAAAAAGCTACACGTTGTATAATACATTAAAAACTACAGCATTACTTGTTATGAGGTACTGAATACGAAGTAATACGAAAACTACAACGAACCGAAAATTATTTCTAAGGACCAATCGGCTAGCCGAATACCACCGCCTGTCAGTTTGATCGACTGAAAACCGACCAGAGAAAGGAGGATTTTTGACCAGCGATTTGACTGCGCTTACGAAAGGCCACTTATGGAGGTTGCACCAAGAAGAACTTGTCCCCTCCTGACATTGGCCTAGCCAATCGGAGTGCAGCGTCCCTACTGCTTGGTGCTAGCATAGACGCCTTGCTGAGCTGCAGATGACGGAAGCTCGGGTTAGCGTTCACGTTTCCAAGAGAGCTGATTATTAAACGTTGTTTTGAGTTCGGTTGCTTCCGAGTGCTCCAAGTCGTTTGCTGTGCTGTTTAGCAAGACACACACACACACTCACGCACACAACAATATGGTGACGTAAAAACCTCAAGATGATTACTACGACCTGTACCGTGAATAATGCAGAGACATCACAAAGAGTCACAGCAACCTGCAGGGACAGATTGAGCAAGAGTGAAGCCTTGAGGCTTTGCTTTTCTCCTGAAAAGATGCATACTCAAAACCCGAAGGCTGGTACTGGGAACCAAGTTAGTAAGAAGTGATTAGGTAGCAACTAGTTAGAATAGGTGTGCTTACTCAGATCGCAGAAAAGAAGCTCGGTGACCGAGGGCGAGAGAACACGGGACCCACGAAGACTGGAGTAAGGTCGTCTGGAGCGACGAGAATAAATTCACCATTTTTTGGTAAGTGAAAATCTATACAGTGTGTATGGTACTGCCCTCAATCAATGAGGCTTTCAACGATAATTGACTTCACGATTTAAAATTTGGAGGCAATTGGGTCGTGGTCAAGAGATACTTCTGCAGAGATGGACTAGGTGGCCTGATTAGCATACCTGGCATTATGACGAAAGATACTTATTTAGAACGATTCCGGAACACGACCATACCTAGTGCAATGAGGCGTCATAATTTGATTTTCCATCAGGACAATGGGCCTAAGCTCATGCTAAGTTCGGTCAATAGTTTTTCCATAGCCGAGTTTGGTTTAGGGCCCATTATGGTAATTGAGAGCCTTAGTTAATCTCACGACTTCAATCCCACTGAGCATCTATGGGATGAAGTCGATGCCAGGCTCAGAGCACAGGCAGGCATTATCACATCGGAAGGCTTGCTTTTCTCAAGTTTACAGGATGCTTGGGGAACGATAAGACTAGATGCTTGATAAGACTAGATGCGTGAGACCACTTAGTTTGCTCTATGCTCGAACGGCTCAGACAGATGGTAGCTAATCGAGGTGATGAAACTTAATTGTAGTGCTACAAATTACTAGACTTGTACTTAAAGTTTGCTTACATGTTAAATAGGATTATTTAATAAATAAAAGCATGGCACTGGCACACTTCAGTGACACTTGCATACCAGATTCGAAACTTTTGGCGCCCAGGTGCTAATTTAGGTACACACCCCACTACTTTAGCTCTCGACTGTAAGCATACCTTTCTCTGTCCCTAACTCCATAAAGCCAACAAGACTAAGCAGGTGTTATGCTGAAGCCTTTTCTATATCTCAATCAAAGCCCAAGTGGCTACCGGTGAGCAAACAGTAGCCAACAGACTCCATCTCTTTCAACAAAGAGCAAGTGAGGAGCACAACTGAGTCAGGAGAGCAGTCTTGAATGACTGGAAGTGACCGGAAGAGTGGAATAGAATAACCACAGTTGGCTGCAGGAGATAAGCTGTGGTTGCATAACAAGAGTAGAAGTGAGTTCACCAATCTGGGGCCTGAAGAGAAAAAGCTTCTGCTGTCAACAGTTTTGAGAAAGAAACGAAAAGCTAATTTATTGTCTGGAAGGGTCCTAAGGACACGAAGAGGCTGAGCTGGTACAGCAGTTCAGTAAGATCTAAAAGAACCAAGCCCTGGCAAGCGTTATGTGAGATGGAGGCCACACTTCCGGCTCACCTTCCCATTTTTCTCACAAGCACAGAACTTTCTAAATTGCAAAGTTCTGACGAGCAGTGAGTTTGGAGTCTGAGAGCAAAGACCTGTGTATTAATAATCTATTTGTTTTGACCAAGGTATGAAAGCACACTAGTGTGACACAGCTATGCTAGTGCTTTGCCCTTTTTCTGCCTTACAACATCTCGAACACTCTCAGCTCCTTTACAGCACGTATTGCTGACATTTGTACTTTAATGGCAGCAAACGTTATATCATATTCAGTAACGAAAAAAAAAACCTACTGACTGATCATGTGCAAAGCAAGTGTTGCCTAAATTTAAAAGCTTAAATCTACAAATCAGCTCTTCCACTATATCTCATGTAGCCAGCCTCTGCACGGATTTTGGGAGCGCGCTTCCAAAATGACTTCAATAGATGAGAACTTCAGCTTCACAGTCATGTCTGCGTGCTTCAACCTACGAAAATTCACAAAAATTCGGGCTTGCTCAGATAAAGACACCACAGCCAGGGCGGTCCATGCATTCGTGACATCCTGACTGAACTTCTGTCACTCAGTACGTGCATATCTTCTCGCCTGTGCAATAAGATGCTTCCGTTGATGCAAAACTCGGCATCGAGGCTTATCGCTCGTAAACGTCGAAACTGCCATATTACACAATTGCTCAACAATCTTCACAAGCTGCCTATCAAGCAGCAAAAAGAACTAAAGATTCTATCACTCACGTTGAGGTTCCTCCATTTTCTTGATCCAGCCTACCGGCCTGAATTACTTTCACATCAGGCCTCCTCCTCCTCCCCTCCCCTCCCCTCCCATCACAAGCTCTTCTGAGCTGGTCGATTGTTTTCGGCATTCTTTCAAATCTCTTGGAGACCGTGCCTCCAGACAGTACGCTCTTAAAGCGTGGAACCAACAACCGACTGATATCATGTTATCTACTGATTTAACGACATTTGAGAAAAACTATGCTCCATGAGACTAAGTGCAAGAGCATTATGCTTTCGTACAGTATCCATATAGAAAAATATAGTACATTTTCGCTCGTATCGTATGAACTTGCCTTCCTTCCCACGAGCTTTGAGCGCAAGCCTTCGCTTGATTAGGTGCACGTGGCAGGGCAGGCCAAGGGTCCTGCTGGCCAGTTGGCCCGAGTGACTTCTTGTATGTTTTGGCAAGTTTATTTGGCCACGATACCTTGGATTTCACTCTTGATTGTTGCATCTATTGCAGTCAAAGCACCTAATAAAGCTTCAGTTCACTCAGGGCGCTAGACAAAAATGCATTATTATTATTATTATTATTATTATTTAGGGCCAGAGTAAGAATTTGGCTTTGCATACAATGATAATCCCGGAGGCGTGATGGTTCCTCGTAAAGACAATAAAAGGCATTTGCAGTGTGCCTTAAGATAACCAAATCTCGTTCTAAGCATTTTACACATTATACCCTTCATCAAAGCAGGCACGTGGCAGAACTTCTCTGACCTCTTAACCAACCTTAAAGACATATTCACCCCAAGCTGTAGAAGCTTAATGGCTTTTATCGGTAGACCTACCACAACTAAATTACAGTAGCCCAATCAAGACAGAACCAGGGAGTTAGTAAGATCCACAGCTAGCTACTGCAGTAGGAAGTCCATGATCATGGACATGGATCAAATATAAATGTAGACATGCTGAGAAAACTTTGTCAAGCAGCCATCAAAGAGGAAACCCACATTATAAGCTCTTTATGGTGGTCGAACTACATCACTATCAATTAGAATAGCAAACTCTCTTATTATGGCTGTGTATTTAGGGTTTCCTTTGAGGGGGAATTTGGTTTTTATCATCGCATAATACAAGAACTGTATGAATTGCAAAAGAAAGTCGGTCAATCTGGCTTCACAAAAGCAACACTTGGAAACTAATTATAGTATATAAAACTGACCTTACTTCACTAATAATAATAATATGAATAATACATTTGTTTTAGCACCCTCGGAGAACTCAATCTCTTTCTAGGCACTTTACAATTGCTCTAAAGGAAGAACGATCGAATTATTAGTGGTGGCATGCTCAATGAACAAGAATAACATGGTTAGAGGTGACATGCACAGGGTCAGCATGCAAATATAATTAGTGGCAGCATGCACAGTGTCAGCACGCATAAGCACACTAAGGACGAATCACAGTGACCCACTAAATGCTGTCATAAATAGATGCGTTTTTAGTTTATTTTTAAATGTGGTCATGTCATGTCATCTTGATGTCAGTCGGGAGTGAGATCCAGGCTTTGGAAGCATACACACTATGAGCACGGTCACCAAAAGGATTTGAGTTTCGTTCGAGGTGTAGCTAAACGATTAGGTTCCGAAAAGCAGATGGTACGATGCTTAGCCTGGTAGGGGAATAGACCTGATAGGTAGGCTGGAGCCAAAGAATGAATTGACCTAAAAGTGAGTGACAAAACGTTGAAGTCGATGTGTTGCTTGACTGGGAGCCAGTGCAGGTCGGCGATAAGAGGTGTTATGTGGCAACTGCAATGCTCAGCACATTCATACTTGAAATCACGGTTAATATAAGCATATACAGTACACGTAAAAACGATTGTTTGCAGGGAAAGAATACTAAGTGTAGTGGTATGCCACAAGAAACAAGCTACTAAAGTACACCTGTACAAATAACTAAGCACTACGACTAGTACTACTAACACGGGCTTGGTTAGATAAGGATACCACGTCTAAGTTGGTCCATGCATTTGTGACATCCCGTCTTGACTTCTATAATTCACTGCTTGCTGGCCTACCGGCATGTGCAATCAGGCGATTACAGCTTGTGCAAAACTCCGCAGCTAGGCTTGTCTGTCGTGAACGTTGCAGTTGCCACATCACACCACTTCTCGCCGACCTGTACTGGCTACCAGTCAAGAAACACATCGACTTCAACGTTTTGTCACTCACTTTTAGGTCAATTCATTCTTTGGCTCCAGCCTACCTATCAGGTCTATTCCCCTACCAGGCTAAGCATCGTACCATCTGCTTTTCGGAACCTAATCGTTTAGCTACACCTCGAACGAAACTCAAATCCTTTTGGTGACCGTGCTCATAGTGTGTATGCTTCCAAAGCCTGGAACTCCCTCCCGACCTGCGTCAGAACATCCCCTGACTTGACCACGTTTAAAAAGAACTTAAAAACACACCTATTTAGGACAGCATTTAGTGGGTCCCTGTGATTCGTCCTTCAGATGCTTATAATAATATTGCACTTGATATGTGTGCTGACACTGTACACGTTGCCACTAACCACATTTGCATGCTTATCCTGTGCATGTCACCCCTAACCACGTTGTTCATGTTGTTTATCAAGCATGATATTACTCATGATTCAATCGCGTTTTATTATTATTATTATTAACACTACTGCAACACGACTAAGCACAACGATCAAGGAGTACTCACCTAACTCGCCCAGAGCCACAGCATGAGGAGCAAGGGAAATGTTGGTGATGATGATGACCCTGATGATCAGTGTGAGGCCTCGTGACACGTCCACTCCCAAGACAGGAAATACACATCGACTACAACCAGCACTAGATTTGGTTGACCGCAGTCACAACAGAAAAACGAAACCAACCAGGGCAAGACAGCCCAAGAGGCAGATTCCTATTACACAAATACATACAGAAATATCAATAGCTGATGACTACATGCTCACATAAACGACAGACCTGGGGGCAGTGGTCATGCAGCCAGCCCACGTACCGTTCCACACCCTCCACAACTCGTGCACCTCACTTTGCCGGTCTGGTGGCATCTAGTGCAGCCCTAACAAGAAACGAATATGTGATCAATCTGATACTGTCAACATATCAACGCAGAATATTCCAGCAGATGTAAGACACTCCCCAAACCGCACCTTTCACATATGCTTCGCATCATACCAATGCCAAATTAAGTCAGCACAACCCAGCAGGGCTTCAAAACAGTACACAACTAGTACAGTACTAAACAGACGACGAATTCATCGAGTAAGACCCGAGCAAACGAACCACATAAAAGAAGCATCGTGGACTAGATATGAGAGAGAGAAAGGAAGAACTCTGAAGACAACACGATCGGACTGTCAGCTTTGCCGAAAAAGAACCACTAGCGACCTGCAACTTTTTCATGAGGCTTTCTTAGTTCTTGTCGGCTTCCATTGCTTCTAATAACTCATAAAACACCTCTTTAGGTGCATGCATACTTTGCTGCAACCTTGCACTGAACACTATCCCTTAGCAGATTCTATTGAATTAATTTGTACTTAATTAAATTGTACGAGAATGCTCAACGAGAGAGGCATGGAGAGAGATGCTAAACTCGACTCCTAGGCTAAAAAGACCACTAGTTCTCTAGATCCTGTCCAACAAGTTCTCCTTATGAGTGAAGTACATAGATCTGTAACTGCCCACCATAGAAATATCGTAAATATGTCTCGGGCTATCGGTGAAGCCCGATCCACTGTGAAAATGGCAATTGTCGCCACTCATTAAAAAGCCTATCGTAGCGCATGAGAACTTAAGTAACTTTTGCTCAGTCTCCCTACTGCCCTCCTTATCCAAGACACATGAACGAGTGGTGGCCCAGAAACTGACCAATTACAGCAGTTCATCAAAATCTTGCAAGTTCCAACCAGGATTTAGAGCTAGCCATTTTACAGAAACTGCTCTGCTTTGGGTTTACAGCGACCTTCTGAACAATGCTGATCAGGATAGAGCTTCACTGCTGGTACTCCTGATCTGTCAGCAGCATATGATATATCGACTACCAGATCCTTCTGATGTACCTCTCGACACGCCTAGGTATAATTGACCCATCGATAAACTGGGTCAGGTCCTACCTCACAGGGAGGTGTCAGAGTCTAGATGTAATCAGCTGCCTGCTATCTAGGGAACCCTTAAGTTATAGGGTACCTCAGGGTTTGCACTTCGGCATCCTTTATTTTTGCTATCAATCTCTCTCTCTCTCTCTCTCTCTCTCTCTCTCTCTCTCTCTCTCTCTCTCTCTCTCTCTCTCTCTCTCTCTCTCTCTCTCTCTCTCTCTCTCTCTCTCTCTCTCTCTCTCTGGCCAACATCATTGCCAAACAAAACCTTAGATTTTATTTTTACTCGTCCAAGGTTTTCTCCTTGTCCGACTTATTTAACTCCCTTGTAGCCTGAATCGACGATATTTGCATTTAGATGGTTACTAACTACCTGGAGCTTACGGTACTTGTCTTTAACGACCAAGGTCGTGGGCTCGAGCCCTTTGGCATATGTAAACCACCTGGACAGAGATTAAGTTCTCTTAGGGTGCTTTACAAAGGAATTATATTTTTATATAACCATGGTAAGACTAATCTAATAGTTGTGGCCAAACCTAGAGTCCCCCGAAGTAGGAAAAGACCTAACCCTCGAGATTAGGTCAGCTAGTCTTCCACCAGTGACATCTGACTGTAATCTAGACATACTACTCCAAAACAACTTACAATCAGATGACCACATTTCCTCAATTGTAAAGTCGGCCAACTTTCAGCTAAGGAGCATTACCAAAATCAGAGCCTGCTAAGATACGAGTAAGACAGCCTAAATAGTGCAAGCGTTTGGGACATGGCACCTAGATTATTGCAATTCCCTTTATTTGCGACTCCTGGGTCCTCGTGCCTTTAGTTGGCTGCAACTGGTGCAAAACTCACTAGGTCATCTGGTCTGCCGTCAACGGCATAGCTACCACATCCCACCACTTCAGTCTGAGCTTCACTGGCTCCCTATTGATCGTCGAATCGATTTCAAGATTCTCAGTCAGGCTTACAGGTCACTTCACTCGCTTGCACCGGCCTACCTACCCGACCTCCTTTCTCATGCAATGTGCTCTCGCACCAGCTTCCTCAGCATTTATTTGTCTTGATGTCGCTCACACTAAATAGAAATCTTTTGGTGACAGAGCCTTCAGCTCACATTCACCAAAAGCCTGGAACTTGCTTCCAGCTACAGTCACTACCTGCAATGACCTTGCAGCATTTAAGTCTCAGCTCAAGACGAATCTGCTGCGGTCAGCTTGGCCCCCAACTCAAAGAACGCCTCTTTTTTGTCCGAAAAGGGCTTTACATGCCTATCTATGATAGAATCATTACTAGCCACTGGTATTACTAACCAGTAGCCACGAGCAGAGGCAGAGCCTGGATTTTCATCTGGCGGCATGACCAGCCAGATTTTCCTGTAGGGGGCAAAGCCTGTGCTTAAAAAAATATCATAGTGCATAATAATGGTGCTTATTCGACCCGAATGAGGTGGTTGCTCATTAAGTGAAAATAGAACATCAATGTTCAGGGCAGGTGCAGGAATAGGGGACGGCCCAGGTCGCTGCCCAGCTTAAAAAGTGGGTGGGAAAGCAAATGCCCCCCTGCTATGCCACTAGCCACAAGTGTCTTTATGGTTGCTTTAGCAAGCTGGCCTAATCATAATGCTTGCTTATTTTTGCATTTTCACAGGAAATTATAGTAACCAATGATTTACAATATAAATATGTACGAATGGCTTAGTCAGAACTGAGGGCTTTATTGGGACATGTAAAAAGTGAGGGAGAAAGTGAGTGAGAGAGAGAGAGAGAGAGAGAGAGAGAGAGAGAGAGAGAGAGAGAGAGAGAGAGAGAGAGAGAGAGAGAGAGAGATGGTGATACAAAAATGGTAGGAAGAGGTATCTGCTTGTGGCACAATAATAACTACCGTGTTATACACGAAACTATACAGCTACGACGATATTAGCATACATGAATCTGCGGATTAGCTTTAAAACTGCTTTCAAGACTGCTTGATACTGCGAATAACACCAACCCTTGAATATCGATTCTCTTATATCAATCAGTTGCATAGCGCCTTAAGAGAACCTGATCTCTATCCAGACAATTTATATATGCCGAAGGGCTCGAGCCCACGACCTTAGATTAGGAACGATGGTCACTTGCACGGACTTATAATAAAGGACTAACTGCAACCTTCAAATATACAAGACGCTGAGCCCCCCCCCCCTCCGCGAGAGGCTCACACCTAATCCTCCAACGGCTCTACCTTCGGCAGCCAATTCCTTGTACATTACCTTGACACAAGCAGTGTGAGGCACTTCGACGACCACTTCAGCATCGGTGAAAAGCGGTGGGCTATTCACAACGATTTCCCAAGGATTTGGAGCAGGGCCATACTCAGGCCCATCTATCACTTGGCCTGCAAGTTAGAAACTGGAAGGACAACCGAACAAGATGATATGATGAGGCTAGTGTGAAAACAAGATTAACAACACAAAGGCTTAAGCAAAGTTCGGGCAGAAAAAAGCCCAAGAAGACTCTTATCTGTAGAGACGCAAAAAGCAAAAGCATACAGGCTAGACCTGACCTGGATGATGACACACGAATGCAGTGATATGATTGTAAAGCATCAAGAGCAGCAGCCAAGAGTAAAATGATACTCCAAGCCAGTGAACCAGTTGCATCCGTCTTGTGCTCCTTCTTCTGGTAAAACCCAACTCTGTAAGGCACCTTTCATACATACTCCACCCTGCATCACGGTAGGCAGCAATTTCTTCTGGTTATACCTAGATAGACTTGCATACACAGCAGACTTCATCTGACGACCGAGCAGCGTGAAGGAACATGCAACAGCTTAAGACTATTTCACTTCCTCTATACACATACACACACGCACACACACGCACACACACACACACACACACACACACACACACACACACACACACACACACACACACACACACACACACACACACACATGCATTACATTACATACATTACATACATACATGTATTTACTTTATCAAGCACGCTAAGAGAACGTAATATCTATCTAGTAGCTTCACGTATACCTCAGGGGTTGAGTTCACGACCTTCGTTGCTCAAGTGCATGGCCCTACTCACAACAAAGGTCACACACTAGATCAAATATCCTCCCACTATTATATGTCACAACTTGTATTACTACCAATATCTGGTTACATGCGGATCTAATTGAATCTGCAGTATGTGTACCCTCTGTATTCAAAATCATCTGCAAATTGTAAACCTTAAGAACTTTGACATTGGTGCAGTGCTAACAAAAATACCTCCCTCACCCGAGGTGCTCAATCCTCCGTCGGACCTGCCATCTACTTCAGACTATAAACTAGCTTGGCATAGTAAGCGCGAGCTTGAGAAAGCATACAAAAGATCAGGACTGACAGTCGAGTCGACTGACTTCGACTGACATACATTCGAATGACTACAATAGATCACAGCAATATATCCTAGCTAATGCCAAGCTAAAGCCAATAAGCGTCACGACATTCCCTGACGACGTTTAAAAAGAAGCTAAAATCTACCTATCGAAATCTACCTATTCCTCACAGCATTTGCTGCGGTTCCGGTGAGTGCTTAGGTTGGCTGAGATTGTGCATGCTATTACATACCATTTAGACAAGCTTCCCTTACAGCATCTGCTGCAAATCCCATCTTAGGTTTTGGATGTTCTGAGTTCAACTCACGGTTGATAAATTGGCATGTGTTATACTTCCTTCCTGGTTCTATGATATCCATTTGCAGCATTAGCATCTAAAAAAACCTGACAGTCCAGCTACATAGTTTTTAGTTTTTTATAGCCATGGATGCTTTTGATTCTTTTCAAAGATTCACTCGCATAGAACTGCAAGTAGAGCATACTTTTGCCTGTTTAACGATGTCAATGAAGCGTATAATTTTGAGTTCAACAAATAAAATCAAAGATGAATAAGTGAGCTGAGAGAGAGCAAGAGAGAGACAGAGACAGAGAGAGACAGAGAGAGGGTGTGCTCTGGCAAAGCACAAACCTCACTATACCACACATCTTGGTAGTCGGTAGAACATGCAACAAGTTCTAGCAGCTGCTGTTTTCAGTTTTTGGCAAGGGTGCATTACCTGTGTATGGCTCATAGGCCCAGGCACAGCTTCTTGACTCCGTGAATGTTTCTAGAGTGTACTACAATAGATGGCAGATGCTCATGAGAAGAAAAAGGCATCCAAGAGTCGAGACTTCAGTTCAGCACTGTAGAGGCATTGCATGCCTCAGATTGCAACCAGCACGCCTTTTACATTGGGCAGCTTTTGCTAAAAAAAATATCACTGAGACTTCCGGGCCGGTATGGTTACCCAGCATACCACACCTTGACCCTCACCCCCAACAAGCCCGTGGAATATCTGAAATTAGCGATGCCTCATGGGTGCACACATGCGCTTGCATCCACAAGCATTTGAATTGGAACCCGTGATGCAAAGTACTGGCTTAAGCATCAAAAGCTTTTAGCTGCGCTCCGTTCGTCCCCACTTCAAAACGACCTGAAGCCAGAATCTGCAGTGTGCAACACTCAGTCTGAGCCCATGTCACAGACTGCCCCAGCAACTCGGATGCTGCTTGACAGAGCTATCTGTAACGGTCATGACACCTGCTTTGATGCAGGAATGCTACGACCATTGTATGGTGGTCGCGAAATGACCTGGGTCCAACATATGTTTGGGTAATGATGCTCCTGCTCTTTCCCCAGCAATGGGCAATGAATCTTCAAAGGAATCGAGGAAAAAACAATACAGCTAGGGCTGTTGGTCGTGAACATTGAAACGGTCACATTACATTATCTCACCGACCTGCATTGGCTCTGCATCAAGCAGCATGTCGACTTCAAGTTTCTGTAAACCACTTCCAGGTCGCTTCATTCTCTTGCTCTAGCTTGCCCAGCCGAAATGCTTCCTAATTAGGCTTATCATCATACCACCTGCTCGGTTGACTCACGCTGTTTCGCTATGGCTCTAACCAGCCTCAAATCCTTAGAACCAGGCCGTGTCTTCAGTCTGTACGTTTCTAAAGCCTTAACTTAGTACTAATAACAATAATAATAATAATAATAATGCACTTGATAAAGCGCCCTCAGAGAACTTAATCTCTTTGTAGGCGCTTTACATTTGCTAACAGAGATCGTGGCATCTCCTGAAATGAAGACATAAAAATGCGCCCTTTCCAGCATATGTAAAATGCCTAGAAAGAGAATTAGTTCTCGAGTGTCATTTAAATGCCATTTTATTATTGCTGGTTTTGTTGTTACTGTTATTATTAACATTATTACTGATCATTGGGGGAATAAGGGAGGGAGATGGTGTGCACTTACTGAGCAGGACTTCAACAAAAGAGTGCCTTGAGTTATTGAGAGAGCTAACAGCTGCTGCCATGTTCAAATTGCAGCCACGACCCACAGCCATGCTCCCCATCCAAGTCATAGAAGAGCACGGTCTCGACCAAATTCCAAGATGGCAGTCGATACTTTCCTAATAGCACCTTCAGATCACAGCAATGAACATCGACAGCTATACCTCGAATGTTGTCTGCCCAAGTCTGATAAAGGCCAACTGCTCCTGCCTCCTCCCGCCTCAGGTGGCCGCTCGCCTGCAGTCGCCTTGCAAGCTATTGCCAGGGGGCGTGCTGGCAGACCACCGGGTCCTTTCGAGCGGTGCATACAACTGCACGTTCTCCGGTCCTCATGACCGACAGCAGCAGACAGCAGGTGGAGCAAGGGCAAGCGAACGGCACATGTCACAAGGAAACGATGGCTGTCACCGGCAGGCAACAACGCCGACTGAGCGCGAGCGGCAACTCACGTGGAAAGCACTGCTCGAACGCAGGTCGTGGAACATGAGCTCGCGTGCAGCAGCCGAACCGTAGCAGCAGTGCTCAGCCACGTGCATGAGCAGAGCGTCGCGTGCTTCCTCCTCGGTGATGGCCGGCACCCCCGACCCTGGTGCGGAGCGCTGCCCCGCAGACGGCTGCGTGGCCTCCTCGTAGCTGGGCGGAGCAAGAGCCGTCGGCGTCATTCCGGCGCACTCGTAGCCACTTATCGCTTCGGTGAGCTCGAACGGAGGCGCGCTGGCCGATCCCTCTGCGGAGAAGGACATGGGAAGTGCGGGCGAGCACTGCGGCCAGGCGATAGCAACGCTGCACGTCCTAGCGAGGAAACCTAGTGGTGAAAGCGCAACAAATGTCAGGCCCCCAGCCCTGACTGATAGAGTGCTCTCCGCAGGTTTTCCGCTTTCTGGAGCAACGTCCGAGTACTTGCTGGGAGGAGGGGAGGGGCAAGAAGCTAAAGGCTCAGTGCCAGCGGAAGATGGGCAATGCCAGCCAGGCGCAGGGCAATCTTGATACTTTGATATTTATCTTGCACAGAATTTATTTCCATGACCTGCATGCATCCTCAATCCGTCGAGCAGCGTACGATCTGTACATGTACATGTACGATCTGTCAACACGAGAAGGCACAGTGCAACAGTGACATTTGCATGCACGCCGTTGTAAAGCCCGACAGCATCGCCAGAAAAGTGAGTGCACAGCACACTTTGGTCCCCTACCTTCTGGGCTGCATGCAGCCAAATTATCCTGTCTATCCATTCGAGCCGTAGATACTGACTGTAGCTGCTAGGGCGCACGCAGCACGAGCAGGCACTGGATATCTACTAGAGGATCACACTGGTTCTGCTATTCAAGGGGCTGCTGGCAAAACGTTGACATTCTGGTGTATTCATAAACTTATGTATGAATTTTAACACATGCCTGTGCATGCCCACAAATCTAGCATTCCAAGATATATTCTGTCAATAATTAAAGTACATACAACCTTTAAAGTTACTATCTTTAATTTTTTTTAAAGCAGGCCTTGGTGAAAAGTAGTAGTGCCATGCAAGTGCCATTGAAGCACTACTCACTTAATTAAAAAAAATGGGCTCATTCAATCGGGTTGTGCATCATCAAATCCTTTGTTTCTTCAAAAATAAGTGAGAAATTTCAGAGTGTAAATGCAAACGGCTGCCAGTCATCTGAAGAGACCCTAAAGTAGGAGGTACTTTTGAGGCTTCGGTCTTAGGCCCCAATTTTATAAATATAAAAATATAATTCATTTATAAATCGCCCTAAGAGAACTTGATCTCTATTCAGGCGCTTCACATATGCCTCGGGGCTCGAGCCCACGACCTCAGTCAGACCTTGGACGGGGCGAGCACCTGAACCACTAGACCAAACCAGCTCCCTAGGTAAGGCGGTTGCTTTCATGACCTCGGTCCTGAGGTCGTGGGTTCGATTCCTGCGGTGGGCGATCCTTTATCACCACTGCAAGCAGTGATAGCCATCAAGGCTCTTCTGTCGCTATACAAAAAGAGGCTGTTTAAGCAGCTAGGATTATTACACTCTTCCTCAGGCCAACTTCATAACCAAACACAATCTTGGCTTTCATTTCTAGGCCGAGATTTTCAGCTCTAACTATTCTTTGATCCTGCTCAGCCCTGCTAACCTCACATTCCTTCTCGCCTCCTGACATAGAGCGCTCTAACGTACATTCGTGTTCGTTGCAGAATTCTTCCGAAAACCGAAGTTCTTACGAACATCGTATACGGGAACGATACAGCTAAGACCTGTTTAAAGTTATTCTGATTGTTATTTGACAGTAGCACGTAAGAAATAACGTGCCTGTGAATTTCTAACCGCTTATCGCTTCGGGCTGCTGGGTCTCCCTCGTCGGAGGCTGCCTTAGCTTAGCTGCCTTAGCATGTTAGTTATGATCGGCAGCAGCTGTTATTACTTCGTCGTCGTAGATCGAATGCATCCCTAGATAATAATGCTGTTGCTAAGATTCATGACTATGCATTGACAAAAGAAAAGCACCCCGGAGCTGCCGCGGTGGCCAATTAAACTAGGAGCTCTTGATAGGGAGAAGTAAGACAAACAATGATGCAAGATGTAAGTTTCAAGGAAACTATGTGCAAATATTGGTTTGCCACAGTGAACTATTCATACACAGCAAGTAAACTCTCCAGCTTGTTAACACGAGTGTCAGTAGCAAGAACCTTGCTGATGACATCTCCTATCCAAGAAGTTTTTTTTAAACCTACCATTCATTATTGAAAGCTGTCATACAAGCAGACCGAAACAGCAAACGTCTTAGTAGACTTAGCAGTCCGTGGCACGGTGCTTGAAGCAACTCAATTAATACACCAGGCGTGCCCACATCCCCACCACCACAGTGTCAGCACTTACCAGGCAGGCCAGCGTCCCCATCAGGTTCAGCAGCTGCTGCTGGAGCTCCACCAAATGCAGGCAGCTTCCCTGTCTCTGGAGGATATCCATAAGCAGGAGCAGTTCCGGCAGGCGGCAAGGCTCCATAATTCTGAGGTGGTGGGGCTCCTGTGAAGTCTGGCTGCATTCCGTAGTATCCACCTTGCGGCTGTGCACCAGCATACGCTGCAGGTGCTCCGTAGCCTTGCAGCAGTGGTGGACCATAACCCGGCACCGTGGTTGCAGCTTCAGCTGCACCGGGTCCAGGATGTGGCGCTTTCACGAAATTCTGATCCATATTGTCTGCAAAGATGAGGCTGTCATGCAACTTCGAGCCATCAGTCAGAAGAGGATTACGAGCAGCAATACACTGCCAAGGTCGGCCACGAAGTCATTTTTGCTGCAGGGTAAAAAAAAAGCTGCATAGCTCCTAGACCTTTTGCAGTATCACTTAAAAAATCCCAAAACCATTTCATCAGCAAAACACAAAGATTCTCGGAAAAGCCTTGCAAAAGTTAGGAAAAAGTTGCCCAATAGGCAGTCAATTGCTCATAACCACTGGTGCCACCACACAGTATCATTTGCTTCTACGTTCACTGCGATAAGCTGCCCTGAAGCACAGCATAAGATTATGGGGAGATAATGCACAGTAACTGTCTTAGTGCTAAAATTACCATGTAGAATATTCTGTCAGACTTGCAAATGTTAGATGGTGCTCTGTTAATCAGAAAGCAATAAACAGTTACATTCCTTCAGCACATCAGGCATCCTCACTTCTCTCACACTTGGTGTCTCAAGATCAAACCAGTAATAGAAAAGGTTAAATCGATCATCCTTTAACCGGAAACGGGCATTACAAACCCTTCCAGCGCTTTCTACAAGCATCAAGAACATCATGCTGAAAAGACCTCGTGTACTTCTGCCACGACTATAACCGTATATCGAACTCGGTCAGATTCAACTAAAAAAGAAATAACGGGCAGAAACTTACGACGCAGCCATCTGCACACAGGCCCTGAGTGAAGACCAGAGTGCGAAGCTCTCGCTAAAAGGCTCAGATGGGGCTGATCAAGCGACACCAACAGAATCTGTGAGCCGCTGGCCCACCAGCACATCTGGCCTCGACACCGCACCTCCACAAAAAAGCCAATGGGTGCGCCTGCATATTTCTTAGCCAGAAGCTCGAGCTTAAAACAGGAGACACCATGTCCGATACTCCGTCTCGGCAGCTGACGACAGGAAAGATACAACAAGTGGTCACTCAGTTGTTATCACGCCGAACTGGTCATACTGTCTAATGCCAAACAAATTTCGTACAGAATATATCTTTCAAACCACATACACGAAATATACTGCATGATCGTCAGTGCTTTGCCTTTCTGTGGAGGGCTGTAACAGCTTAAGTATCTAGGGCTGAGGACGAGATCGCGGCAGAGCAGCCGACCGAATTCCCGCTTGATCCACGAGCAGCCTGCTCACCTTGGCTAATCGACGGTCGCAATTTGTAGCTTAACTAACAACACCGTTTCAATGCATCAAGAATTGCTGAATTAGAACTAGAACAGCAGCCCAAAATGAGCGACCATCGACGGTCTACCAAGCTACTTAGCGCCCCGGAAGTCAATGGGAGCGGCTAGCCGCATGTGACCGGACGCTACCTTCCCATTCAGCCAAATGTGGGCGGGCGCCTTCCTCTGGCAGAGTCTGATTTTCGTGACGAGATATAATACTACCCATACATTTGTTATAGCGCCTTCGGAAAACTCAATCTCTGTCTAGGCACTTTAAATTTGCTGTAAAGGAGCATGATCGAATAATTAGCGGTAGCATGCTCAATGAACAACAAAGCATAACTTGGGTAGAGGTGACACGCATAGGGTCAGCATGCAAATATGAAGAGTGGCAGCGTGCACAGTGTCAGCACGCATAAGCACACATCATCGTGACATTTCCATGCATAGTAAATTAATGCTCGTTTTCCTATAATGCCATCTAGAATGTAAAATAGTTACAGCTTCCTCCAATTTACCTCCTCGACCATCCTATCCATGACCATCCTATCCATGACCTCCTCGTAATTCCTCGTAATAGTTACAATTCCTTTCCATAATGCTTCGTGTACATAGCTGACGCCCAGTGAGCCCTTGCTCCTCTCCTTTTGTGCTCCGACCAAATGCTGACGAAATGCTGCGGAAAAGCCAATCAATCCAATCGCCGGAAGCTTCCCTCGAAGCGGCTCCGGCTTAGTAGTTTTTCTTTGCATGCAGCTCAATTGGTTGCCCGCCAACCAACGTGCTCAGAGTGACGCTATCGTACACACACACACACACATACACACAAACAAACTTAGAGGTACACTGTATATGCGTATTTACCTGTACGTACGCATATCTTTATCAAGAATTCTTCAAGCTGAAGTTGAGGTCGAGCGTGTTACACAGCATGAAGATACGGCATAATAAGAATAAAAATGCTTATAGGGAGCAGCAACCGGCATTCGTAGTAGCAGCACAGTTTCAATTCTTATTCTTCTAATGTCCTCCATATGCTCGAACAAAGGACATCGTCTGAAAAAACTAAATGCTTTTTTTAGGCAGCATGAACTACAAGGCGTCTTGGCAGGTGGTCATCCGGTGTGAGAGCGTATGTTATAAGCTTCGTGACGTCGCTACTCCAGCTTGTTGTCGCGAAAGGAGTATTTTAAATGAATCTGAAATATGCCTTTGCGGCTTCATGAGTGTATCAGTTATGGTTTAGGTGCTTGTTTTGAGACGCCAATCGCAGGGAGGCTGAATAGACTTGCCAGACACCAAGCTTTACAGTAAGTCCCTTTAGGACATTCTTAAAGGCGGGGGTCCCCTCAAGCTGGCCCCACATTCACTAAGCTACCATGTAGCAGGAGGCATAAGACACAGTTTCACAGTGCTAAAGCAATTTTATTTTGTGTCGTCCTAGACCTGGCTAGTTACTGAGATACTGCCTAGATCACGAGCAACAGGACAATTTTTCCTCCTTCGGATAATACGCAAGTTCCTAAGCAATTTGTATTCCTATCAGTTACTAAATATATTTAAGGAAAGAGACGTTTGGCCAATTATAGAAAGTCAAGGCCAGAAATGCGAAAGTAAAACCACTCGTTAACACAGCAGAAACCTTTACAGCTGCAGGTCATAGCATGATGGTCTGCCCAAGATTACTTGTATAACCAGCAGATTCGCGGTTCGCAACCCATTAGAATGTGAAACCGAGAGCATTTTATCGTCCGACGTCTGACTTGATAATCGAGTTTCTCAAAACGTCGGAGCGGCTACCGATTTGATTAGCGGGTTAACAGATTTTATGTAAACGCCACCTACGGTGTATCTCACATGACTGATGATAGACCTAGCACGACATTGTACTTGATGAACATATATTGTTAATTTGGAAAAGTAAGATCTACCCTTAGGTAACTGCATCTGTGCCCAACGCATATCTGCTTTTTCCATGCCCTTGTACATTTAGAGTGCCTAGCGCCGTTTCACCTATCGCTGGTAATATGAGCAGGATCAGGATTGAAACCATCCGGAAACCTAGCGATCTGATCACCATACCATAAAAATTAGAACAGTTTTGATCGTAGGTCCTTCACACCGATAGATATAGATTCCATTCAAAACTTCTGCTCAACAAATCGGGCATTCCGGGGCACAATGTCATTCGAATACGAGGTACCACTGGGTCTACCCAATGGGAGTGGCACTTCCAGCAGACCGCGGGTAGTACGGCATTGTGGGTAAGCTCGGTTACAGCTAACTTTCTTTTTCTCTTTTGCTTCCTGTGCTGTCGGTGCTTCCTCCGCCTTCCCTGTGTAATGGACCGCTTTACTACTGATTCTCACTAGTCTTCTTTCCTGAATCCGTCTCGCTGCTATTGGAATGGGCTTGGAAATATTTCTTGCTTACGTTGAAAGTACCTTGAGTTCTACATCGAAGTCCGTCGACTTGCTTGACCTAGCAAACAAGCATAAGCTATCTGTCGTTGCGCCTGGAAATAATCTTAAGCCGGAAGCTTTCGCTCCCTTGTCTTTCCTTGTTGATGGTGAGTGCTGCCTCGATCGCTTCTATGGAGGATATTATTCGGACTGGGTCAGCGGTGGGCAGTGGAACAGGATGATAACGTTTGTATCAAATCTTTCTAAAGCTTGCAAGTGTTTCGGCCTACAGCTTACCGTTTGCCTCAGAGGCGGCCTAGAAAAAGACCACAATACGGAGTTTGAGGCGATCAACGAAGAGTACAGAACAAAAGCGGGCCTAGTGCTAAAGCATCTTCAAACCAAGGGGACACCACCTCCGAAGGTGTGGTGGATTCCTCCGACCGGACTCAGAGAGTGCCTTTCAGCGGCATTGCAAGCGTGCGGTATGCCAGTCCTTTACACTGGAGCCGATTACTACAAGGAAGTGGCTGCCTACTGCCACACGAACGACATGCACGGTGTGATTACGGACAACGCAATTTTTGCACTGCTCCGTGTCCCACGACTGTTTGCTGCACGTCAGCTGAAGCTCACTTATAAAGGAACGCTGGAGTCCAAAGAATATTTCTGGGATAAAGTGTTGGCAGCAGCAGGACTGACCGAGGATCTGTTGCCGCTTTGTGCGACACTACTGGGTAAGTCACGGTCACGAGGAATTACCGTTTTTGTGTGCAGCCATGTACCACTTGGTATCTACACCCGGCCAAGTAAGCATTGTGAGTCGCGCAACTACCTATGGCTGTTGCCTGCTTTTTCCTTGTCGCCTTTAAGCTCCACTGACGGGGGTGAATCTCCCATGCAGTGCCCTTTTTAGTTCGCCCATCGTCCCATCCAGCAGTTGGGACTTATACTTATAGAGCGTTGGGAGCTCGACCATGGTCTAGTTTCTAATTCGATCTGTTCTACAGTGAGTGAAAGTGCTTGGCCTTTAACTGCCTGCTGGTTATCAACTGGAGTGGGTGCTAATTGCTGCGACTGCTGCCTGTGAAGACGGCCGATTTTCGAATGAAGTTGTCACCTGTATCCATCTATGTGCAACGTATCGATTTGACCTTTCTCTACTGCAGCAGAACTATGTCCACAACTGTACTGGCAAAGCATCCGGGAAAGAAAACCTTACATACGTTAGAATGTTGATTAGAGCAGCCCGGTGATGAACCGTTCGGCTGCTGCTGAATGAATGCTTGGTTGGCCTAGCAATGTTTAAGAAGACCGATAGCGGGTGGTTGCAACGTACCACAGGTAGACTGGGCAAGTAGAAGCATTTCCGGCTGTGGCAGTAGCACTAGAGCCTCCCAAACCCAAGGTCCGAAAACCACAGCAGAATCTAACTGGCACCACAGCTGACTACTTCCTGTATATTGGTTGACTGCCTGGTTGCTGGCAGAGATCGTAGGCGAGAGAGAGAGAGAGAGAGAGAGAAGCCAGGCAAACTATGAAAGTATAGCCACAGCAGAAAGTAACTCGAAAGGGCTGCAGTTCGGAAGCAGCACTTGTGATGGTGAAATGGTTGTTCAGGCATACGGAGTCAACCCTTTTTGGTCAGCCCTAGCTGCAGAGCACGAGCCTTGCGGTGCGGGCCTTTGCTTCCACCTGACCGTCGGCTCAGAGCTGGCACTCTCTAGCCAGTTCTGTCGGCTCAGTGCAGTGGCTATGAGGTAGCATGCCAATGGCATGTGTAATGCCCTTTGCCAACCTTTCTCACGAGAGCCCACCGGCTGCTTCTTTATGTCTCAGTAGGTGCCGATGTGTCACGTGCTCAGATTAAGCATGCCGAGTAGTTCACTGCCTCTGTCGGCAGACTTAACAGGGCAGGACTAGCAAGCACCGGGCAGCTGCCAAGGGTGTATGCTAATAGCACCCCAGGTGGATGCACTGGTAGTAGGTCTGCGGTATGTGCAATTGTTTTTTCTTTGAATTTTCAGGCAACCACTTCATTGGTGCCAGGGATTTACAAGAGTTCCACAGGGAGCTACTTCGGGACAGTAGCATCGAAACCGATTCCAGTGCTCGGAAAAAGGTAGCTGTATGACATGACCAGTACCCTATGAGCTTGTCTGCTGCCTTCGATCGATAAGGAAATCGATAGCAGCCGGTGGTGGGTCACACGGGCTGACCTGTGTCTGCATTATTGCATTCTTGGCTGGTCTTGTGCTGTCTTCCTGCCAAGTGTCTGCTGAGCAGCACAGTGCCCTCCTAGTACTGTCTTGTTATGCGTTTTTCTTTATTCTAAGCTGCTTATGAAAAGATTAAAGATTGGCTGATTTAACAGCTTCATTTATAAGGTGGCAGAGGTGCTGTAGCTGCTATCGCTTAACTTGCAGCCGGCAATAAAAGACGACCTGCTGCAAAGCTCGAACCCCGACCTGGGTCGTGCAGTGTGGGCACCTACCACTGGGCTAAGACCCATCGCTGTTGGAACCCGACGTGCCCCTTAACCATGCCGACGTTGACTCTCGAAAGGTCAAGGTCGATCTTCTCCTATGATCATTCCTGGCTGATGCTGTTTTCTGTAGGTCGTGCTGATACTGATTTCCAATGCTCAGCCAGTGGGATTAACGAGTGTGGGTTAGCCGTGAGGTGGAGCTTTCTGTGCTTTTTGCACAGACGTTAGCAGCAAGGCGACGATCTGTGACAGTAGCAGCAAGGCGACGATCGATTTTCTACTGCTGACGTCACTGCATATCATCAGTTTAGTACCATCGCAGTGTCAGCGTGCCCTGTGGCTAAGATTATTACATTCGGCAGAGGGCTCAGATGGGGACCATAAGACTGGAAATCCATTCCCAAAGCTGTGATGTGAGCAATAGTGTATCTGCAATTGGAAATTTGCCTTGGACTTTCTCACGGGGATTTGTATCTGGGAATGCCTCCTGTCGTTATTTCAAGCCAGACAGCTTGGGTCTTAGTCCAGGAATATTCTGCTTTCACTATATGGCCCAACTCGCAGGTTCGAGTCCTTTAGCAGGCAATTCATCACTGCCCATTGTAAGTGGGATGATGGCTGCTAAGGCTCAGCTGCTGCTATCTAACTGAGGCTGTTAAATCAGCCGATCCTTAAATTTGTCTTACTTGTTTTACTTTCTGTGAATGGCTATAGTTCACGTCTCTCTTAAGTCATCTCTGTGTGCCAAATTGCTGTATTCTGGTAATTGTGCGTGTTGAACTTTGTTGCAGTGCTAGCTTTGCGTTGTGAAGCTCTGCTAGTGATCCTGCTCTGTAGCTGTTTCTTGATGTTGGGTATTGATGGTAGTGCTTTGTCCACCCATGCAAGATACTAAAATGTGGGATTGGTTTTTTCATCATGATACCGTGGCCATAGACAATCCTCACTGCTTTGTTTAATCACTACCATTTCATTACTTAACAACTTGGTACCTTTACTTTAAACGTAACGGTACTTCTTTTCAAAGGTTCCGAGCTAAATGATGTAACCTCTAGTGGGGTGTCACTGAAGTTGTGTCAGTGATAGCTATGCTTTATCATTTGACCACTCATACTCCACTACCACTCAGCAGCAGCAAGCACACGAGTCTTGTCATCAGCTGCAGCTAATTTGGGTATAGCTGTGATAACATCTATACCCCAGAGAAATTTATATTGGTACTGCACTTGCATGAATTGCATAGCCCTTGGAACTCCATTTCCCGAATTTCCATGGGACTTATGCAATGTTCGAACTCATAGCCCGTGACCTTGCACGAAAGACTGCCAGGATGAGGCAAAGTGCTGACCAGGGATAGCAGTAGAGGCTATCAAGAAGATTCAGCGAGCCGGCAAGTAGCTGCAGTTTGAATGTACATGTATGTCTTGTGAATTTGGCATGTGCAATTTGAATCTGTGTGCGGTTTCTACCTCTTAGGTTTTTTGCTTTTGTTCTTAATGAAGGTACTATAGTGATAAAGGAGTGAATGTGATTAGATTGCATGTGCAAAAGCAGTGCCATGGCCAAGGCCCTCCTTATAAGTAACTGCCAGAGCTCACCAAAGGAAACAGGATGTTTACATTGGTCGCAATAGCGATAGCTTTACACCTGAGCCTAGTCCTCCGTGTGTGTGTGTGTGTGTGTGTGTGTGTGTGTGTGTGTGTGTGTGTGTGTGTGTGTGTGTGTGTGAGTGAGTGAGTGAGTGAGTACGTGTGTGTGCATGTGTAGGCTCCACATGCAGGTACTGTAGAGTGGAGCCACTGCATTCTTTCATTCTTAAATTGTCCCACTTCAGAGTGTATTTCATGTTTGTTATTGAAAGGTGAAAAAACAGAAGTTTGGTTTTTGAGATTTTATTTGAACAGCCCCTTTGGGAAGTTTTGTGTACATGCTGACTCTGCAGGCAGTACCACTCAACCGAAGGACTGGAAGTGCAAGAACTAGCACCCTTTAAACTCCTACCATTCGCTCTGTCTGAAATTCACTTGCTCGTTGGCAAGCATTGAAAGATCCCCTCTCTGACTTACAGGTTGCTTTAAATCGTTTGCATCAGCCTACCCATCTGACCTTCTTGCTCCTGCACATGTGCTCTCGCACTGCTGCTCGTCAGCATCTAGTCAGCTCAGTGTCCCTCCCACTAAAATTTGAAATATTTTGGTGATCGAGCCCTCAGCTCGAATGTATCGAAAGCTATGAACTTGCTTTCCGCATGGTCACTACCTGCAAAATGACCCTGCATCATTTGATTCTTAGTTAAAGGCGCATAAGTTCCGGACAGGTTACTCTTTTCCTCATTAGTCTTTTTTGTTCCTGTGTGCTTTGCTTGTTCTCACCTTTGCAGTATTTCAGTGCATAAGCCAGAGATCCTGCTAACCTGTCGTCCGGATTGTCTTCTTTGTTTACTTTAGCTGGCTGGCCTGAGCATGATACTTGTTTGCTTTTGCTTGCTTGTTTAAGCATGATACCGTGCCATTAACCCTTGGTTCTTGCATTGGTTCATTCTCTTGCAGCCAGTAGTTAAGCACCTCAATAGAGATTTAGTTCTCTTTGGGCTCTATGCACACAACCTATTATTATTATTATTTTAAATGAGTTCTGAACAAGTATGTGCAAGTATGTAGCAGCTGAAGACCACCACACTGCAGTAAAAGCCACGCATCTGTCGAGAAGGGTCGTTGCATGGGTAGCATGCTCGGAGCATGCGGCAGCAGATTACTTGCACCGGCTTGCGTTTGAATGCTTTTTGTTTGCCTTTATTTTGGAGCCTTTATATTTGGAGCCGGTGTGGTGCTTAGTGAGGATGGTTACTCGTGGGTTATTATGATCGTGATGGTTGTTCCTAACTATGGTTACAGGAGCATGAAATGTGCATCGTCGGCAAGGTGATAGAATTTGTGCGGGCACTCACTGATCCTGCCGATTTGGCATCTATTGCTGCTCGTGTGTTCAGAAGTACCACTGAGAGTGCCCAGGAGAAAGTGGCTATTCTTCAGACAAGTGTAGACTATTACCGTTCACAACTGCATCACACCTTGAGCAGCAGTATCGGTGGTAAGCAGCCTGACTAACGCCTTGTTTGACTTACGCTTTGTCGGGGGGGGGGGGCTTTAGGTATGTGGCTTTTCTTGACTTGACAGCTGTATCCAAGCGTTCACTCTGTAGGAAGTCCAGTTGGTGCCAACGAGAAGTCTGCCACTGCTGTCTCGGTGGCATCGTCTACGGTAGGTGATAAGCTCAGCTGATTTCAGATGATTTTTCCATGCTTCAATATGCCACGGTGGCGTTGTTGTCTAAATGCCATATCACAACACCTGATTCAAAGGTACCGTTGCTAATCTGCGAAGGCTCGGCAAAGGGCAGTGGTAGCTCAGTAGCCTATGGCCTCGGGCAGCATAATCAGACCATCATCAATGGCCCAGCTTGCTGGGGTACTGGTCGGCCAACTGGTACACTGGTGGAAGGTTTCAGCGCCCTGAGCCATGGTCTTTCGAAGCTTTGCCTCGAAACTTCCCCAAGCACCGGCTACACAACTGATGTGAGTTGAGATTTGCAATTCGTTGTGATCTGTCGAATCCTTACTGGCTGCATACAAATGTATTGTTTTTTGCATGCTGTTCGGCAGTTTACGATGCTTGTGACCGTAGATTTTTTGCTGTCATGCCGTCTGTAATATGTGACTAATCTGTAGGCTGCCGTCTGTAATATGTGACTAATCTGATGGCAGCAAATTTTCTAAAACTTAACGATGATAAAACTAACTTACTAGTTATGCGCAAACCCAGTGTGATCCAGAGATTGGAAAGGCTGACTCTCAAAATTGGCTCTGCCAGCATATCTCCAGTTGAATCAGCTCGAAATCTAGGTGTCATATTCCAAAGTGACCTCTCGTTAGATGACCATATCAGCTCCACAGTCAAATCTGCCTATTTTCAGCTTCATAACATTGCTAAAATTCGGGCTTGTTTAGATAAAGATACCACATCTAAGATGGTCCATGCATTCGTGACATCCCGTCTCGACTTCTGCAACTCACTGCTTACTGGCCTACCAGCATGTGCGATCAGGCGATTGCAGCTGGTGCAAAACTCTGCTGCTAGGCTTGTCTGTCGTGAGCGTCGCAGTTGCCACATTACTCCACTTCTCGTCGACCTGCACTGGCTACCAGTCAAGCAACGGATTGACTTCAAGGTTTTGTCACTCACTTTTAGGTCCCTTCATTCTATGGCTTCAGCCTATCTGTCAGATATACTACCCCATCAGGCCAAGCATCATACCACCCGCTTTTCGGAATCCAACAGTCTAGAAATACCTCATACAAACCTCAAATCCTTTAGAGACCGTGCATTTAGTTCATATGCTCCCAAAGCCTGGAACTCCCTCCCGACCTGCGTCAGAACATCACCTGACCTGACCACATTTAAAAGGAACCTAAAAACACACCTATTTAGGACAGCATTTAGTGGGTCCCCGTGATTCGTCCTTGATGTGCTTATGCGTGCTGACACTGTGCATGCTGCCACTAACCACATTTGCATGCTGACCCTGTGCATGTCACCCATAACCATATTATTCATTTCGTTTGTTTTTCAAGCATGATTTTACTTACCATTCAATTGCATTTCACTTTACAGCAAATGTAAAGCGCCTAGTGAGAGATTAAGTTCACTGAGGGCGCTTTATCAAGTGAATTATTATTATTTTTATATTATATTGTTATTAGGCTGCAACACTTAACCACTTGCACACCGTAAATAGCAGTATCATGCTCATTGCTCGGGATCGTCATCGGAAGGGTCTCATGTGTCCATGGATCTACCAGGCTCTTACCGAGGTAGGTCATTTGCATGTTTCTTTGTGAATATTGTGGTAGTAAAGCCTGAGAGGTATACTGCACGATTGCTGTGCGACTGCTGCCCATTCTGGGTTTTGAGCTTTTTGCAGCTGCCCATCCTCTTCGATCGCTCGGTAGCTGCTATATGTTCTTGCCACTTGTTGTGTGCCGGTTCACATTTCAAGTTCAGCCACTGCTGTGCTATGTTCAGAGGAAATGTCGAGAAAGTCATGAGAACATTGGCCTAATGATTGAATAATCAATTGTTCAGGTACCTTTCAAAAGACAAGCACTTTAGACATGGGATCTGAAGATTTATACGATTTCCGCATAAGAGAAAATCATTACAAAATGATTAAGTAAACCATGTCCAACTCGGAAGTAAACCGGAAGCAACATGTCTACAATTAAAATTTTACCCATCTATCTATCACATACGACTTATGTCCCAACTTGTCGAACGTTATACATCGAGATGTATGTTTGCACCTCGTTGTGGTACATGCTTGTGAATTTTAAGCAGCTTCATTTACACTAGCTTCGTGCCTTGTAAATTTTGATAATTCGGCCAATACGTCACGGATCAATGTGAAATTTCACTTGTGAGTTCAGCTATGCATGTGCAACCGTGCAGGTGCTCGTTTCTGATTTTTGTTGAATAAGTTTTGCAGTAATAATAATAATGCACTTGATAAAGCGTCCTCAGAGAACTTGGTCTTTTTCTAGGCAGGGGCAGTACATGTCATCTCGTCTTTGAACTGTATCTGTAAAATCCATCATGGAGATGTAGCAAAAGTTGCTTGCTGTACTGTGCTGTGCATGGTTGGTGTGCATGGTGTCCTGGCCCATTAGCTGTCTGTGGGCAGTTTGGGCCCAGTTTGATGCCTTCAATCGCCCAGCCCTGTGGGCAGAGGCTGCTGGCTGTGGGTAGGGGCGGCGGCCGACGTGCCTGTTATTTGCAGAGCAGAACTGGCGAGCTGCAGATCTGAGCGCTCGGTCTGTGTGCTTACGTTGCCAGAGAGCGGTGAGGCTTCCTGCCAGCATCGAGGACGAAAGCAGCTCAGAGCTGCCTTGCTACGTCGACCTCTATCGACCGCTGCGACAGGGAGCCTACGCGCTGCTGTTCAACTTGAACAAGATCCAGTTCGAGCTGAAGAGAAAGTCGGACGAGGAAGGCCGTCCCACGCCACCGCAAGGTACGGTACAGGCGCCACCACATGGCACCGTGTGGTTTCAATTGCGCCCGACTGGAGCGCTCAAGCGCTGCGAATCTCGTCCCAGGGCTGGCCAAGGCCGAGGTGAAGGAGCTGTTCTACCGAGCCGGTGCGCTGCTCGAGGTCACCGTGACGGCCGTGCCACTTCAGTGGTCGGTGCCGTCCGTGGAGAGCCTTTGGCTTGGCATCAAGCCGGAGAACAAAGGGCGCCGTCTAAAGGCGTTCTTCACCTTGATGAGAAGCGACGTGCCGCTGCTGCAGAGCAGTGCTTTCGTGCCTGATCATTTCGTGTTTCCCTGTTGCGTCCTTCGGTGAGCAGTACCTTCTGTGTTGCCTCTTCCGGGTTGCCGCATGCGCCGCTTCAGCACAAGCACGAAGCGGCGCATGGGCTCGTGCGCCGTGTGTGCATCCTGAATCGTGCATGAAGCCGTAGAAGCGAGAGAGGCCTACTGGCATCGTAGTGATACCGGTGACCAGTGCCGTGGGCTGCCGGTCTAGCGGTCCCACCAGTGCGCAGTGGTAGCAGTTCCTTTAGGTGCTTGAGCACGCAATTCGCGTGTGTGAGAGAAAAATCGCTCAAAACTGCTCAAGTGGAGCCCAGCTGTCTCCTGCCGTCCTGGGAAAACGTCGGCTGTTGCAGTGACAACTCAAACTTTGGATAGTGGCACGGCTCTGCTGCCAGATCGCATTTGTGCAGCAGGCAGTGAGGATGCCCCACCGGCCCGCGATGGCACTTCGAGGTGCCTGTAGGTAGTGGTGGTGGGGGTTCACCCTCCTACTGTCGAAAACGTGTGGCAAGTCGTGCCACGAGTAGGGCTCGAAGCTGGTGCAGAAAATCTATCACCTTTGGCTGAGCTGTAACCTGCCGCCACCTGAGCTGCGACCATCTATATATATATATATATATATATATATATATATATATATATATATATATATATATATATATATATATATATATATATATATATATATATATATATATATATATAGCATGCATATCTTTTTCGGAATCTGTGCATTTCTTTTTTGCTGCTAGTTGTGCACTGCGATAAAAAATATATATATAATTCATTTATATAGCGCCCCAAGAGAACGTAATCTCTATTCAGGCGCTTCACATATGCCTCGGGGCTCGCGCCCACGACCTCAGCCAGACCTTGGTCGGGCCGAGCACCTTATCCGCTGGACCAAACCAGCTCGGCATGCTTGTGTGCGTGTGTGTGTGTGTGTGTGTGTGTGTGTGTGTGTGTGTGTGTGTGTGTGTGTGTGTGTGTGTGTGTGTGTGTGTGTGTGTGTGTGTGTGTGTGTGTGTGTGTGTGAGCACACGAGCAAAAGTGTGTGTCTGCATGCGTAAGTGTCTCGAGCAGCTCAACCCTTTCAGCTAAAGCGGCAGTGAGCCTCACTTACCAACCGAGTCTGACCGTCTGCTTGCTGCAGGTACATGCTTCTGGCACAGCACGGCGGCTCCATCTTGCGAAAGCATGAGCTCGAAGCATTTTTGGCCATGTGTACGTCACGTGTTCTGTTCGATGTGAAGACGATGCAAGACATGCAGGTATGCTTTTTTATATTGGTGAAGCCCCAGCTCCTTGTAGCTAGTTAAAAAAAACTTTTAGCTGATTCAACAGCCTGCCTCATTCATATAGCAGCATGAGAGCCTTTACGGCTATCACTGCCACTTGCGGTAGGCTGTAAAAAATCGCCCACTTCAGGACTCGAACCCAAGACCTGGGCCTCGGAAGAGCTAGCACCTTCCTCCTGGGTCCCGACTTACTAGTTGTTGCTGCTGCAAGCCGGCACTGCTGCCGCCGAGCTTGACTGCGCCGACTCTTGAGGGCCTGCTGTGCAGCAGTTTTGCCCTGTGGTTAGCCAAGCCTGCCGTTGCTGCCCTCTCGACCACCCCTTTTCTCACCTTGTCCAGATTCCGTTCATTACCACACGGGGCGTGCAGCTGGCTGCCCTCTTTATGGCCGGCGTGCAGCACGCCACACTGGTGAACGACGTGTGCGGAGCGCCCGTGATACGCGAGATCGCCCAGCCGTGGCTGTACTTCGATGGCAAGCTCTTCCAGTACAAGTTGCTCAAGGCCCTAAATGGCGCTCTCCTGCTCGACCTGTGCGACGGTCAGGTGAGGTCTCGCGCAAGTCTGCGGCGCTCGGCCGGTGCTTTGAGGTGCCGGTCGTCAAGTCGTCTATGTGCCGGATGATCAGATTTGCCTACGAAGTCACTCCCCCTTTGCACGCCTAGCTCGATCAGCTGGCGCTGGTGGAACGACTTCGGCAGGCCGTGCTCGAGGCCGTGCCCGAGTCGGTGTTTTCTCGGACGTCGCCTGGTCAGCCAGCAGCATCAGCATCGACACCCGTCGGTAGCTTGCTTGCTAGCAGCCCATTTCGCCACCCCACCTTTGGTGCTGCTGGCGTCTCAGGCAAGCCCGACAGGGGCAGCGGCGGTGGCTGCATCGCAGCAGCGATGCAGCCACCGCCGCCATTCTTGCCGCAGCCGATGCTTCGACATCCGCTGCCCTCGGGCAGCCCGTTGGCGAGGAATGGCGGCGGCCTACTGGGCGAGTACCGGCAGCACGGCTGCGGCGGTGTCACCCCGGCCACCGGTGGCCACCAGCTTCTCACCAATCTCAGCGGTGGGCAGCTGCAGATAGCCGGCCAGGTGGTGGCCAGCTGGGGTCCCAACGTGGCCGTGGCCACGGCGCGAGCAGCCACCTGTGGCGGCGGCAGCGGACAGCACGGCATTGCCTCGAGCTTGCATCACAGCCAGCACCACGTGGCCGCGAATGTGCCCTCGGCAGCCGCTGCCACCGCCTGCCTCGATGCTGCACAGAGATCCTTTCAGAGCGCTGCCATGCTGGCCAACTACCACTACAAGTATGTAAGGCCCGGTCCTTGCGCCGTTGCCACCAAACCTAGCCGTGTCGGTGCTGCGGTCTGCTTGGCGGCCAATGTGTTGTGTGGGGGAGGTGCACCTGTGGGCGCGGAACTCACCTTGAAGGTGTCGAGTGCAGCAGATCAACAGTGGAGGTCATTAGCCGATCGAATTCTCTGCACTTTTGCAAGGCAGGTTGCCTTCCACCTGTGCCGTGTTCTCTGCCCGCTAGAGGTTTTGGTGCACAAGCAGGTGGAGTTAGCTGCCGAGGGCGGCCGAGATTGATGTTAAAACTTGGGCGAAGGAGGGTCTCGGTGACTTTGTTAAGTAGTGCACGTTGGCTTTGCTTCTCTTTGGCTATTTGCAAGGTTTCTCGCCGGTTCTGCTGAGATGCTGAAAGTCATGGGTGGAGCTGAATGAGTGGTCCGTGGCGAAAGCGGGTGATTCGCTGACCGTTCAGCAAGCCAAGCGCTTGTCCTCATTCGCGCCAAGAGTCTGCTAGGGGCCGGTGGGGGTGAGGCAGCATCGCTTCCTGCAATGCCGAGCTCGTAATAGGCAGCTAGAAGGTCGCATCGTGGCCTGTCGAGTTTATGCTATTCCTGGACTTGCCGACAAACTACTGTGTGTTATCCGTTCTGTGTTCATACTGTCATGTGTGCCCATGCATGGATGGCCACGCCAGCTCTGTCTGTGCTCACGCTTGCATGAGTGGCTGGGCACCAGTCTCGGCGGTTGAGCACGTTTTTGTGACCGAGGCCTGCCTTTTGTTTGCAGCATGGCCTTGTACCAGGGAGCACCTGCCATACTGAGTCCAATCGCTGCTGCCCCTGTGCAGCAGCTGCGTGAAGCAGCGCTTCAGTTTTCAAAGGTAAGGTAGCAAGTCTGTCTGGACGTGTGGCTTTAAGCAGGAATAAAATTTCGGTAGAACCCACGTGTCAATCTGTGGCTTCTTAAGGCAACTAACGAGAAATACTAAACGGTTTATTGTTATATTACTATTATTATTATTATTATTATTACTATTACAGCAAAATAAGCAGGGCAGTCTTGCTCTAAACTACAGTGAGCAGTAAACTCAAATTTGGTTGCAACTTACATACTTTTTGGACATTCCCATTGATTGATTTGCTACATTAGTGCTCATTGCCGTCTAGGGAATGGTATGGACTGGCCCTTGCTGCATTGGACTGTGTGTAAGAGGCAGCAGGAAGTTCATTTTTTCATAGTGACGATTTGAAGTGGGCACGTCCACAAACGACAAGTCTTAGCTGGTGCTGGAAAACCAAAGCAAAGTATATCCCGAATATAACGAACAGTATATAATCTGCAGACAAAATATGTTGAAACCAAAAGAAAAGTATACTGCTCATCAGTGCCATGCTGCCTAAATCATCTTTGTTTAGAACATAATAGTGCCTAGACATCCCGTGAGTCACAGCGGCATGTTACAAAGCTGTTATTCATTGTTGATTCCTAGACTTAACATTTAAAAAGAAGCTAAAAGCCCACCTGTTCCTTGAAGCATTTGCTGGGTACCTGTGAATTGTTCTTTGTATGCTTATGCGTGCTGACACTTTGCATGTTATCATTGACCAAGTGACATGCTTCCTTTGGAGCATATGAAGAGAGCTTAGAAAGAGATGTAGTTCTCTTAGGGTGCTATACTGTCTTATTATTGTTATCGTTTTTATTGTAATTGCCCTGTTAGGTTTCTACTTTGAATGTTCTATATATCACACTTGCTATGCTTATCTCGTGGTTGCGGTTTTCTCCCTGTCTGTCAACAATAACCTTTGTGACCTTGTTTTGGTCCCGTGGTTAGGTGCTTCACATCACGATCGTGACCTGTTCTTTATCTACTTCTGTAGGCAGGGTGAAACTATACTTAAGTCCTGTTCTTAGTTTATAAATAAATATATATGTGTGTGTGTGTCCTGTTCTTAGTTTACCCTCTTGGCATTTATCAAAGACAATAGAAGAGTGCATATATTCGTATTTATTTTAGATATCAAAAAAATCTTCAGAACTGAAAAAACTGGTCTTCCAACTAGTCACGGGCCTATGATTATTAATTTAAGCACATGCACATTTATTATCCTTATCGAGAGAAAATTCGCAATGGTTTGAGAACAACTTTGTAATATATTTGCTTCCCAAAAAATTTGTTATGCAATGCCTTTGCATGTAGCAACTGTGGGAAAGTGCATGTAATGTATATTATCCATGATTTTGTACTTTAATATGCAGAGCTGTAGATACACACCCTGAGCTTAAGCCATTGCATGCTGGGACAATGAATCTGTATTGGCGTATGGGAAACAGTCCTCCTCTCATCACTTTCATCCTTCATCAACTTCTTTCAAAAAATTAATTTGTAAAAATTACTATCATCCGTTATCTGCAAATTATCATGTGCCGGCTCCTCCAAAGGCGATTACACTCAAGGGCGCTGCTTCTGGGGGTGGGTGGGGAGTGAGGCAAATGCATGTTCTTAAAAACTCTACCGAGTTGCCTAGACACTAGGCTATTTCCCTCCACACGGTAGCACGTAGGGACTAAGCAAGAGTCAGGAGCCTGTGGAGATTCTCTTCGACACAGTTTTCATATTTGAGCCTAAAGTGGTTCCAAACTTGGTCTTCTACCATTTCTTTCAACAACTCACTCAATTGAGAAGTCTTGACAGCTGCTGGCTGCTCTTCTCTCCCAATGGCTTATCTTTACTCTTACGGCTGCAGTGCTTTATTTACATACCCCAGTCGGCGTGTGCACACGTTTTCTTGCATCAGCTGGCAACCTAGATGCAGCTCTGCTGCTGCATCTATTTATCTTGCATTGGCAACCTCGGTCGACCGCTTGGATTGTATTGGTTTGCTCTTCGCCAGCACCTGCCTCTGTCTGCACGACTAGCACACACGGCTCCACCGAGACTGCTCCTCGGAGTGATCGAATTCGGCCGGTCGCCCTAGCTTTAGGTATCAGTGGTGTGTGTGTGGGGGGGGGGTCCCGGCGCGAGTTTCGAGGGTGAGTGACAAAGCGCACTTCTCTTCGTCCTCGCGGCCGCTGTGTCCGCTGAGGAGCAGCATCCGTCGTAGAGCTGCATAAAAAGTCGCCTACCGGCCAACTACTTGTCCTTTCGAGTCCGACTATGTGATGAGACTCGTTTTTCTGTTTGCTGCCCTATCTGCTAACGTTCTGGCGAGCAGTGTGTGTTTTTGCAGTCCCACACTTTCGCAGGGGTTTCCGACTGGTGCCCTGCGCTATGCCCCGTTCGAGCAAGCAGCTAGTGCTTATCACAGCTGGCAGAGAGCGAGTTATGTGACACCGCCTGTCTTGTCATCTCGGTTTGTTCTCTTCTGAGTTGACTTTAGCGGCTCTCGTATGCCGACTGTGGTGGTGTGCCTAGCGTGCATATGAATGCTTGCCTTGCTGTGTATCTAATGCCCAAAACATGCGCTGCTGGGACTCGATCTGCAACCTTGGGCAGCTTTTCAAACCCGTGTTTTGTTACGTTGCAGCCTGGCACTGGTTCCACATTTTATGCGTAGCTTTGATGTTGTGCTATTCGCATGCGATGGGAACGGCGGTCAAATTTCCTTTGTTTTGTGTCAACTGTCGTTTTGTCGAGCGTTTGACAAGCTGGCTTCGTTATTGCTTTGCCCGCTTTCATCTCCCCCTGACGTCAGACGGGTGAATGCTAACAGCAGCCGACCATAGCGAGCTCCGTTTCTTTTAGATCAATAACACAGCCAAGAGAGTGCCTCAGAAAGTGCTGTTTCAAAGTCATAGAGCATCTAGTCCCAAAATTCTGCAAATACCCAAGTAAGTTATGCATGTTAACTCTGCATGTTACCACTTGCTATTTGTGTTATGCATTATGCATTCTGACACCGTGCGTGTCACCACGAACCATATAGGCATGCTCCTTTACAGCGTATGTAAATTGCCTAGTGTAATGTGATCAATCTTCTGTGTCTGTAACTCCACAAAGCCACAAAGACGAAGTGGGTGTACACAGTAGAGTTTTCTATAGCACACTCAAGGCCCGAGCAGCTTTCGGTACACATACCTCAGCCAACTGACTTCATCTCATGCAACAAAGAGAAAATGAGAAGCATAGCTGTGACAGAAGAGCAGTAGAAAGAGATCAGTCTTTCTACTACCCATCTGTTTAGTTCTCTGAGAGTGCTACACAAATGTATTATTATATTGATAATCATAATTATTAAGTGGGTGAATTACTCAACTAGCTCGTTTTGATGTGTTGCCCTGTCTGAAGCCGCATTTATACGGTGAGTCTTGCCTCTTTCTTCCTGCTTCTGTCCTACTTGAGTCTTTGCTGTGTACGTCACCAATACTGGGGGTCGGTCAAAGACTTAGGGAAGACTTTACGAAGACTCAGCAGCCAAACGTGGTTCTACTTCTTGGCCAAAACTCAGATAAGACTTAGCCACAACCAATTATGAGCGCTCTCTCAAGCCTTCTTTGTCGCTTTGAAAATTATGGCCGACGACTCGACCGGTGCAATCATCGAAGCGTTCCACGCAAGTCCCTGTTTATCGGACGCTAGAAATCGGCATGTAAGAATCAGATTAATGATGCAGCTGGCGATAAAGGCAATCGTGGAAGGTAGAAATTGCACCGGGAGTAGCAAGGAGAGCTATTTCTTACCTCGCTAACAAAGGCAATTTTCTCATGATCGCTCAGGGAGCAGAGCAAGTAGGAACCAAGACTTAAAGGAACAGTGGCCGTTTAAACTTTTGTGCAAGAATGAAGACAGAATCAGGTAGAAAGCAAGACTCGCCGTGTTAACCCAGCTTTAGTGGTGTCACCAAACCAGACGAGGCCGTCCGTAGGCCAACAGAGGCTTTGTCTGGACTGAAATCAGAGGACTTTAGTTAGCTATTATTTGCGATGCCGAGCTACGGTTTTCTGTCGTCAGCCAGGCTCAGATTAATACTCTTGTAAGTCAAACCACGCGTAGTGGGAGATTCTTAAGATTTTTTCCGGAGTTAACAGCGCAATCCCGGTAGTCACGCTTTGACAAGCGTTCTAGTTCGAAAAATAATATGGGACGTTGTCCGTGAGTTTACCGGTGCAGCCCCCTGGTAAAAGTGTGTCTATTGTCCGTTCGCCATCAGCAGAGTCGGCGCTAACAATCCGTTCGGCATTTGATGTGGGAATTGGTGTGTGGCAAATGTTTGTTGTGTGCCACTCGGTGGGTTGGGTGTGTTTCTATAGTAGCCAGTGGCCAGTTCCCAGTCATACCAGGTCCTGGTATGAATACATGCCCTGCCTAGCCGTGTGCTCGATTTACAATTCGCATCGTTGGCCAACTAACCTGTTGGCATGTAGTGCTGAAGCAAGGTTAGCTGATTCAACAGGCTCATTGTTATAGAAGCAGAAGAGCCTTAACGGCTATCTAATAACGGCTATCACCTCTACTTTAATAATAATAATAATACACTTGATAAAGCGCCTTCAGAGAACTTAATCTCTTTCTAGGTGCTTCACATTTGCTGCAAAGGGAAATGCAATTGAATGGTAATTAAAATCATGCTTGAAAAACAAATACAATGAATAATATGGTTAGGGGTGACATGCACAGGGTCAGCATGCAAATGTGGTTAGTGGCAGCATGCACGGTGTCAGCACGCATAAGCAAACTAAGTAAGCCTACTGTAAGACTCGAACCCGCCAGGTCATGAAGAGCGAGCACACTACTCGTGGGCTAAGACCCAAGGGCAACAAAGTAGCACTCTCATTAAAAGTGATTCGACAAAAATACGTTCAAGGCATCGCCCACAGTTGCATGTTAATTCTTGGTTGACTCTTTACTGGTGACTTTCTATGCTGCGAGAAGAGCCAACCGAGCTGATTGAGTAGTCTAGCAGCAAAAGGAAATTTGTAGAAAACCTGTTGAATCATGAATCTGTTGAATTCAGTCGATACGTTTAGCCTAGTAGAAGTTTCTGTCGTCGGTGTGTGTCTACCAGCTAAAAGAAAGGCCAGTACCTTTGGAAGTAGCAGTTCCTTTTATTGAACTTCCCGTGGGACACTGGGCAATATTAATGGTTAAAATTGAAACACATTGTGTGGTATCACTCTTAAAAAATATATTTAATAATTCTTTTGATAACTGAAGCTAAGCATTATCAAGTGCTAATGCAAAATGAAAATCCAGCATTTAACTCTTTAGACTTATTACTAGGGCGTGAGCATTATCTTTAATTTCACGTAGCATTTCGTTTGGATGCTTATATAGCTACTCTAACAGCCTCGTTTGTATAGCAACAGAAGCGCCTTAACGGCTATCACCACCGATTGCAATTGCCAATAAAGGATCGCCCACGTCAGGATTCAAACCCACGACTTCGGTCGTGAGGAGCGAACACCTTACCTGCTGTGCTAAGGTCTGGGGCCACAACCCAGTTTGGATCTGTTTGTGGAGCTCTGGCTGGTTTCGTCCCGTGACAAATGTATGCCCACCAATAGATGTTTGCCACGTGCCGCTTTAATATTGTACCTAAGTAGACCCCTTATTGCCAAGCAGCTACCTTTAGCTTCATGCAGCAGGCGACTTCAGTTCTTAGGACTAGCCGTGTACCGCTGAGCGTCCCAGCATGTTCAGATACCGAGGCTCACTGAGGGTCGGCAAACGTTTGCAGCCTTGAGTTTGAGCACAAGGGGCTAACATGTACAGTATACTTTCGATATGCAGCAGAAGAAAACAAGCGCCTCGGTTGTGCTGCTTCGGGTACGACTGTCCACAGCAAACTTGCAGCTGCCGCTTGCTGCTTCTGCCACCACCACCACCACCACCACCACCACCACCACCACCACCACCACCACCCCCCCCCCCCCCCGGCGTCAGTGAGACGGCTCTGAGGTAGCCACTTGTGAGTGTGTCGGTGTAGATGAGACCACCATCCACCATTGCTCGCTTTCAGTGGCAGTGTGTGGCAGCAATGTCAGCCACCGCCGAGCCAGCTCACCGGCGCTTCGAGCAGCCGGCCTGCTGGCGATGGTGCGCACTCCGTCTCGGCAGCTGTGAAGCAGCAACAGCATCCGAAAAGCGACGCCGGTGCAGCTGCTTGCGTGGTGTCGAGCGGATCGGGCGGCGACGAGCCGTCCGAGAGCTGCAGTCGCAGTGCCGGCGATGGCCATTGCTGTGCCAACGACAGTGGCATTCAGAGCGATGTGCCGCCACTACTGCATGCAGCCGACAGCACTGGCACATCACAGGCGATGTGCATAGCATAGTTCGACCATCGGCGAGGCCTGCACCCCGGCTTACCTGCGGGGGACCTGTGCGACGATGACGACGCCACGTTTGCCGCCACATTGGAGCAGAGTTACAGCTAGTCGGCTTGTCTTCGTGCACAGCACGGCGGTCCTCGAGTGTGCCGGCTATGCAAAGACCGTGCGCAGTGCCTCGGTGGCTTCACCTACCGTCGGGAGCTGCTCGTTTAGGCGGCATAACACGCAGAAATCAACAGACACCGGTATTCCATTTGAGCAGTGCTGATGCAGCCCCGACAGAATAATGATTTATATATTTTTTTTATAAGCGTTGTTGGCATCGTGAGGAAAGGTTGCCAGGATTTTCTGGCACCTGCGCTCTCACCTGTTGTGAGAAGAGAGGAGAAATGTTTCCTTTAGGCAATATTTATTTTTGAGACGTTTGTTGATGTTGATTGGTCCAGCACTGGGTTTTTAGAAATGAGCTGTTTCTTTGTGAGAGCGGACTGTTTCAAAAGTAGGATTGCTTGGGTGTGAACTGCAGGGTTCTTTCGAACTGTAGCTTCTTGTTAACGATGCCTGAAACCGTCATTTGGAATTTCCTGTTTGCGTTTTCATCTTCCGAGAAAAGATTTTTCTCTCCCTTTTCTTCCCCCTCTAAGCGTGCATGCTAACGACCCCTGTAAGCAAGCTTGCATTCTGTTCTGGACACGTGTAGTGAAGGCACTTGCTAATTCACTGCCTTCGGCTTTTGCGTTTGGCCGCAGTATCTGTGGCTGTCTGCCCAGCTGATGCTCTGTAAATTATGCTGTCCCTGCTGGTGCAATCTTCCTGTTTGTAACGATTTACTGTGCTACTTTTTTGTCTTCAAAATGAGGTTAATTGCTGCTCATATTAAACTTGCTGTGAAATGAAGGCTGGTCATCATTGAATGAGACAAGTTTGCTCATAGTGCTGGAACTAGAATTGTTTTGAGAATAAATGTTTGACAGGAAAAAACTCACTGCCTATTGGCCTGCGATACTTTACCTCGTATCGTGCATCAACCATAACACTGCCTACCCTTGGTGTGCTTGCAGCTGTGAGGACAAAATAGTAATATGCATGATATTAATAGTCATGAGGTTACACATCAGTTCTATAAGGTCGTCGCTGTTTTACTGTTTAGTAATTTAGTAACTGCTTTTTTATCTTTGTCTGTAACTCCACAAAGCCATAAAGATAAAGTGGGTGTTATGCAGGAGAATTTTCTATAGCCACTCAAAGCCTAAGCGGTTTTTTGGTATGCATTCGGTAGCCAGCAGACTTAATCTCACACAGCAGAGAGAAAGTGAGAAGCATAGCTGAGTCAGGGGCATTTGAGGTAGTGAGTAGCATAGCAGTAGCAGCTCAGGACAGTTGGAAAGGATGTGCCACAGTCGGCCACAGGAGATCTGGGTGTCGTTATGTAAGAATTATGGAAGTGAATTCCACAGTCTAGGACCTGTTGAGCAAAAGCTTCTTGTAGCATGGTCTTTTAAGCAGAGGAGTGGAAAAGCTAATTTATTGTCCACAGAGGACATGTGGCACGAGGAGGCTGATACTGGTGCACCAATTGGCTAGGTACAAAGAAGCCAAGCAGTGGCAGGCCTTGTGGGTCAACATATGAACTTTACTCTGTATCTGTTGATCAACCATCGAAGCTCCATCTGCAAAAGAAACACTTGTCAAACCTCAGGGATTTATTAACAAGCCTTGCAACCATATTCATCACCAGCTGCAGTGGCCTTGTGGCTTTTCGGTATTCCTTTTCAGCATATGTGAAATGATTAGTTGGAGATTTTATTCTCGTTGGGTTCTATGTAAAATTACATATATTGGATGCTGTACCCTCGGTCGGTCTACCGAGCTCACACTCTTTTGTCCTTCGGTAGTCCTAGCATGGGCTGGAGTCTAGCAACCTGAAAGATCGTATATGAACATTTGAGCACACCTGCTGAGCTACGTCTAAGCTTGCATTATTGCGAACACACCTGCTTCCTTACGTTAAAGAGTGCTTTGGTAGCATGACTACCCTTCCCTGACTAAGACTTATTGGGGCGTCGACAGCTGCCTTGCCAAGTCTAAGATTGTGCAAGTCTCCTGTTTTGGAGCAGAAATAACAAGTTCTCGTAGTTAGTGACGATCGGTTACCATGTGGACATGACAGTTCAAGGCTTTCTTAAATTGAGTGATGATAAAAATAACTTTCTTAAATTGAATAATAAAATCAACTTAAAAGTTATAGGCAAACCAAGTACGGTTGAGAATTGGAAAGATTAATGCTCACAATCGGCTCTACCAGCATTTCTCCTGTTGAATTTGCACGAAATTTTGGTCTCATGTTCCAAAGTGACCTTTCTTCAGACGACCACATCAGCTCCACAACTAAATGTGCCTACTTTCAGTTACATAACATTGCTAAAATTCGGGCTTGTTTAGACAGAGATACCGCATCTAAAATTGGTCAATGCATTTGTGACATCCCGTCTTGACTTCTGTGACTTACTGCTTGCTAGTCTACCGACCTGTGCAATCAGGCTTACAGCTGGTGCAAATCTCTGCCTGCAGCTAGGCTTGTCTGTCGTGAGCGTCAGAGTTGCCACATCACACCACTTCTCGCCGACCTGCACTGGCTCCCACACCACTTCTCGCCGACCTGCACTGGCTCCCAGTCAAGCAACGAATCGGCTTCAAGGTTTTCTCACTCACTTTTAGGTCCTTTCATTCTTTGGCTCAAGCCTACCTAACAGTTCTACTCTTCCTCCAGGCTAGGCATCATTACACCTGCTTTTCGGAATCTGATTGTTTACCTATACCTTGTACAAACCTTTAGAGACCGTGTTTTTAGTTCGCATGCTCCTAGAGCCTGGAACTCACTTCCGACCTGTGTCACGACACCTCATGACTTGTCCACATTTAAAAAGAAATTAAAAACGCACCTATTTATCACAGCATTTAGTGGGTCGCTGAGATTCTTCTTTTATGTGCATATGCGTGCTAACACTGTGCATGCTGCAACTAACCAAACTTGCATGCCGACCCTGTGCATGTCACTCCTAACCATGTTATTGATGTTGTTTATCAAGCATGATACCACTCACCATTCGATCGTGTTTCCTTTGCAGCAAATGTAAAGCATCTAGAAAGAGATTGAGTTATGTGAGGGCACTATATCAAGTGTATTATTATTATTACTATTATTGTGACCAATTACATTGGTTCATGCACATTGTTCATTAAAACATTAGCGATCTTGACCTATGTGATCGCCGGACGTCAGCAGACTTACACAAGAAAAGGTAGGCAGCACAGCATACACGAGGAAGTATACCAACTTGAAAAACCCGAACTTCTATCTGTGCACTCAGTCTTTATAACTTCCATCATTTTTCACCGTTGCAAGTGGTATCGCTAGTGATACTGCGAATGCTGACACTTTTCGTTCCTAGAACGAGATTTAGTTCTCTTAGGGTGCTATAAACATGTATCATTATTATTATTTGTTAGATATTGTTTAACTTAGCATCAAAACGATATGGGCATGACCATTAATGCTAGCATAAAAATGAGAGGCGCCAGGGTTTCACTCTTAAGACTGACAAGCCATCAGAAGTCATTCTTCGTCATGTCAAACGTCCAAATGCTCCTATATTCCACACAGTGAGAGCGATATATAAATTAAGCTACTGGTTCACATTCATCTAAAGCTACGCTGGTTTGATCCGGTGGTTAAGGTACTGACCTTGAGGGACCGAGGTCTAGGTGAAAGTATGTTATGCCATATGTCAAGCACGTTAATAGTTCCTTTAGGGTGTTAAACAAATGAATTAAATTTATATTATATGTATACATATGCATCAATAAGGACCATGATCATATGCTACCACCCAGGCTTGGGATTTGGGCGATTGCATCTCATGAGTTGGTTGGTAAGTGATTTACTATCTATTGCAAATTCGTAACTTTATATATATGATGGACCCGGAGGTCAGGGGAAAAATCTAATGCACATCATCTAAAATCTAAAAGTCACACTGGTTTAAAATCTTGTCACCAGAATCAACGTCTAACTAACTGTGTGCTCAACAAGACAAGAAGAGGCTAAACAACAAAAAAGAGGCAGGCCCTGTGCAGCAAACTTCAGTGAATTTCTGCTGTTTTTGCAACAACTGCAAATCCAACGGTTCAAAGTGTGAAAGTACAATAATGTATTTCATTACCTAAAAATACCTCCATAGGCCTGCTCGTTGCAATGTATATAGAACAAATTATCCTCGTTTTAAAAAGAAAATGTTGATTTTCGGCGAACCTAGTGGTAGGACACACTTTGTATCATAGCTACTAGACTAAACAAGGGTTTAGATTAAAGCACATAACTCCGAAGAACCGGCGCATGCAATTTCTGCACTGCACTACCATAGATCGGGTAACAAATAGGACAAGCATACATGTACGCAATAGTCAACTATCAGAATCTCCCACGTTGAGCTTAGGATGTAGGATTATTGATCCAGCAAAGCGGGGCAGCAGGACCAGCAACTTGACTGTGCAAAATAACAAAACTGAAGGATAACTAAGAAAGGCACCCCTAGTCAGTGGGAAATTTGGTTGCTTGGCCATATCAGAGAAAATACTCTCCTACTTCTGTCTTCGTCAGCCACACAAAGTGCAGGCTCTAAATTTAAAAATAATGGTAAAGCAAAGACAAAAGTGAAAGGTTAGTCATCTGATTCAACAGCCTTATTTATTTAGTACCACAAGAGCCTTGGCAGCTACCAGCTAATTTGTAGTGCGCAATAAAGAATCGGCTCTTTTGGGCTCAATTCTACGACTTGGATCATGAAATGCTCAATCTTACCCTTAACTTAAGACCCAGGGGCTAAAAAGCATATTCGAGCAGAAAACTCATGCCTAAGTTTGGAGTCGCTGTAGGCAACTATTTAAAGGAATAAGTTCCATGATCTTAAACAATATAACATGCACACAAGCATTCACACACTCGGCACACAAATTCACGAATTTTCCATGGTCGCCAGACTAGCATAACGCACTCCTACATGTCATACAGGCCGTTTCAGACCGGGCCATTGCTCATTTTCTAAAACCAGATCTAGATGTCTGCCACAGCAGAAGCAAGAGACAATCCATACCAATCACAAAAGCTTGCATGAATCGCTGACCTTAATCGCCCACCTTAATGGCTGGCGCCACAGAGAGCTGACAAATGAGCAAAAGCATGCATCTATTATTATCTATTAAACACAATCAGTTGGTGCATGGCATTCGTGACATTATATCAGGCTATTTCTCAAACTGTAGCAGACATGCAGAGGGCTTGGGAGGACCTTAATAGCAGTTCGGTCAGAAATCCTCTCTCTCTCTCTCTCTCTCTCTCTCTCTCTCTCTCTCTCTCTCTCTCTCTCTCTCTCTCTCTTTCTCTCTGCCTGCTCAGTCTAACTATGGACTAAGATACGCTTTGGAGGCAAACGACTGAGAGTTGTATAGCATATGAACAGCAACATTTCAAGTCAGGATTCTGACAAGCAGACCCAACGAGGTCGGATGAACCTGGCTAGAGACATAACTCAAGCAAGATAACTCTAGTCTTGGGCTTAATTGGGAAACTCAAAACATGTACTATTGACTAGGCAGGCCAAGAAGAAAAGCGATCACTAAAATCATACATGTGCAGCATAGCAAGTAGCAACAAATGCAAACCGATTAAATAGTGTGGCACACAGCAGACAAATATGGAATCCAAAACGAGCATGCTCGATGTACTAACGGAAGTAGGACCCAGGTTAAATACATGACCTCACTCACTCAGCCTTCTAGGATGGGCAATGGCACCATATGTATGAAGTTGCCTCCAACTCAACACGCACAGCACACCAACAGAACAATGGCACGAGCAAATCACCAACATGCAGGCACACGAAGATCAGGAATCCCATGCTCGGCCTGCGCTAAATGATGAGACAAATACATTTCTGCCGGGGTATTTGCTCTGCTCACGACATCAGATGGTAACAGCACCTGAGAAGTCGGGAATTCCAAGGCAAACAGTAAACTAAGTCAAGCCCATCAGGCGATTGTCGCTCGTTCGTTCAGAAGCCGGGCACTTATTACTCGCGAGCAAATAGCCATCGAGATGAAATGAACTATATATTATATACCTGGGACTGGAGCAACAGTACGGGCATGTCACAGCATTTTTCTGGCACAAGGCAGTTTACCAGCAGTGCACTCTTGTTCGGCACATGAGCATGGAGAAAGCTCCATATAAAAGTGAGGCAAGTTCAACCTTTCCTGGGGATACTAAAAAAAGCCTGCCCATTTGCAGTAGTGAGTCACAGACGGCACAGCTAAAGTGTCACGTGGAACCTCAAAGAGTTTTAAATTTCGACGAGTAGACTTTTACCCCGTTGAACGTGAACGTCCTGCAATGCTTTGTAAGCAGTGCACTGACCGTCATCTTCTCTGTGCACAGATCCTCGACGAAAGGACGGATCTCCTCGAAAGTCCACTTAGCCTTGGCATCGAACAGCTCTGTGAAGCGCTCACTGGCATCTTCAGATAGCGAGTCTGCATCAAAGAGGCGCACCATGACTTTCTTCGAGTTCTCGGCTACGATGACTAGGCCCTCAAGCTGATGAAGTGCAGGGCACATCCCATCGGGTACGACTGCTTTCCATGAGTCCAAAAACACGTCGAGCTCCATACCAGCTTTTGCCAGCCCCAGCAAAGTCCGAGCGAAGAAGATGCAGGTCTTTCGCTCATCGAGAGCAACAGTACCATCGACGAGGTTCTCTCTCCCGTACTTGGCAAGAAGGTGCTCGATCACGACACGTGGGATCGCGTCCTGTAGGGCCTCGATGCAACCAGCTTTCGGCACCTGCCGGTAATCCCAGCTGCAATCACTCAGCAGCATCACACACGTCACAAAACTTCGGTGCTCATAATCGAAATCCAGTACCCTCACGCAGCCATCTACATGAAAGACACTAGTTCGGCCGAGGTAATCGTCGATCTCGCCCTCGCTCGCCTGAATAAGTTCGAGCAGCTCCAGTCGCGTGTAAGCTTTAGGGGCAGACAGAGGGTCATCTTCAGGTCCGCTGTATGCACTATCTCGCAGCAGAGTGCGGAGCTTCTTCATTTTACCTTTAACTCGCTTAAGTTCTAGGTAATTATGAACGACGGCAACAACTTCAACCGTCTCTACATGGCAGCCAACTGCAGAACTGCAGGAGCCGAGCGTCAACGAAGGAAGGAGCAGTAATGAATTCGACGTCTCTGCGTCCTTAACGTCGAAGGTCTCCGTCATTGTACAGAGGACAGCCGACTCGCTGGGCTCACCTTTAATCGTGATTTGTCCGCCAGATTGCAGGACGTCTACCAAGACCGAGTCGAGCTCCACCAGCTTCAGTTCATCGCTTCGAAGCTCCTCCGCAAACATGCACATATTTATAGTGGGCCGCAGCTCATCTGCGTTTAGCTTAGCCAAATTAATTATGGACACCACGTCCGCCAACATATCGGGCCTGTCCGACATGCCTGATACGAGTAATGAAGCTCCCGCCAAATGCCGGAATTCCCTATCTTCCCTAAACAAGAGCTACCGACTCATCCACTCATCCGGTCTCACTTGCATTCTATACTCAGGTGTTTTCGCTTTTTTGCACTCTTTAACTGACCAGTCTCTCTTTCACCTCCTGTCGGCTCGTTTGTATTTTGATCAATATCCGTATCGTAAATCAAACGGCCAACGAACTATTAGCCAAGGGTAGTGACTACCCGAAGGCATGGATGCTCAAGCATTTACACGGTCCTGCTTCTGTCCTGCTTCTATCCTGCTTATGTCCTGTTTTGGCCTTCCTTTTTGTAGGAAGTTTACACGGTCATTTTACCTTTATGTCTAGCTTTTTACTTGCTCCGTCCCCCCCCCTGAGTGATCATGGGAAAATTGCTTTTTGTTAAAGAGGTAGGAAATGGCCCACCGCATTGCACATTCTCGTGAATTTAAACCTTCCGCGATTGCCTTTATCAACCGAAGCCTCATTATCTGATTCCCATATGATGACCTCATATTTTCCCATAAATAGAGACTCTCCTGGAACGATTCGATGATTTCGCCGGTCGATGCGTAGGCTAAGCTTTTCAAAGCAATGAAGGGTCTGATCAAGGTCAAGGTGACTTGTGTTGATTCGTGGGCTCGAGCCCGTAGCATATTGTAACGCCGAAGGCTCGGCGGGGTAAGCTTGACCTGCCGCTTACCTAGCGGCGTAGCCTATCGCCTAATGCCGTTCGGTGCGCGCCTACGCGCAATAAGCTGGCCGCCACGAAACGAGCGTTTCTGGCTCTGACCTGCTTACCGTTACTAAAGGGGGTCGCGAGTCCGCGGCGTGAATTGGAAAGCGAGACACACAGATTGGGGATTTTACTGAACTTTGTTCGCAAGCGCACAAAGTCGCTGCGCGTCTAGTTCAGTTTTATCTCCACACTCCTCGCACGCTCTCAACTGCACCAACACTCTTGCGGAGGGAATACTCCTCCACACTAAGCGCGACCCGGACCCTAAACCCTAACCGGTGAACTAGGAATCCGTTTCCACCTGTGCCGAGGGAATACCCCAAACACGCCAACGTAAACACTCTTGCGGAGGGAATACTCCTCCACACTGAAGCGCGAACCGGAGTCTAAACCCTACCCGGAGAACTAGAACTCGGTTTCCACCAGTGCGGCAGGAATACTCCACACACGCCAACTACGTCTAGCTCGCGCCGGCAAATCCCTATGCCGAGACCCCGTGCTAGCGCGAACACACAAAACACGAAAGAAACACAAAATGACAGCTCGGGCGCGATACGACCGTATTCGGTGGAGTCCACCGAATCCTCCTAGCGCTGTCTCGTCCTGTTCCGTCAATCGCCGGCGAACAGCCCGCCCTCCTCCCTCGCTTTCAGAGAAACGAGTCCAACGGCGGAGCGGGACCAAAGACAGAAGACCACAGACAAAAGACCCAGAGCGAGCGTCGCTCGACTCTTAAATACTTGGCTGAGACAATGGGGCAAGAGCTTAGTGGTATTGGGCCCGACGCCATGGCCCATTACGGTAAGGAACTAATACCGGCACTAGGCCACTGGAATGTCCCCTCTGTCCAGCTTGAATGGCGAATGGGTTCCAGACGATTCTTTCTTGGACCGAGTGAAGGCGGAGGTTGACAGGCCAGCCAACATCAATCAGCAGCTTCCGCGGGTATCGGACCAATTCTAAAGGCCGAATCGCCACCGCCGGTCTCAGCTTCCTGGCTTGCTCTTAAGCTCTTGCTCTCTAGCCGCGCTGACGCTCCTCTCTGGCTCACTGCTCCAGGACAAAGGAGTTCTAGCCCGCCTCCGAACAGCTCCTGTTTGCGCTGAAATTCAGCCAAGGCCAGCAAAGTGCTACAATATGTGAAGCGCCTGAGAAGAGATGGAGTTCTCTTAGGGTGTTATACAGATGAACTATATATTACAAGGCACGCCCTTGCCGGCGCCTTTGATTTATCATTTGTTTATTTATTCACACTTGCCTTAATTCTGGCCAAGAAGTAAAACCATGCTCGGCTTCTTGTCTTCTTAAAATCGTGCTAAAATTGCAATTACACTATCGACTATTCTAGTAAATTGGCTCCACCTTGGTACCGATTGATTTCTGGTTTGGGCTATTAAGTCACCACATTTTCGGGGATGAGCCAAGTCGGTCCACTGTCAAGAAGGAGAAGCTGCTTAAACTTTAAGTATATAGATCACACAAGAAGGCACTGACGGCCGCCGATTAGGATACCCCACCCAGTTAGTAACATCACACAATCAATCGTAGGACAGCTATGCACATAGAGTGCCCAGTTTCGTAGCACAAAACCACGCATTCTTTCTCCTCTCTCTCTCTCTCTCTCTCTCTCTCTCGACTTCGTGACTGGCAGATGATAAATCGTTTCTTACCGCTTTGACCTTGCTTTGAAGGTACCCTTACAAGCCAGGCGGTTGCCGACGCTGTCTAATTTTGCTGCTTTAGGCTCGAGGCGAGGAGGTCGTAGTAGTCGACCATACGTGCCTTCCGTAATGACGGTTACGTCAGCACCACTGTCTATTTTAAACGGAACGGTCATTCCATACCCGAACAAATCCACTTGCCAGGGTGATGATGCCCTTACCGACTGGCACTCCACCGATACAGGCTTTGTTACGGCATCCACGGTGTAGTTCTCACCGTCGGATTCAGCCGCGATCTCTCTTATTGTAGCGTCAGGTTTTATGCGTGATTTGCACCGCACTGCATAGTGACCCAACTTCCCACAGGTATTGCAACGGCGGTCGCAGCTTAACTCTCCTACGGTCTGTGCGGCTGCTAGCCTCTAAGACGCAGGGCTCAGGACAGTCGGCGGATTGTGGTCGCCGACGAACCTCAGAGACATCTGAAACCGGGTGCTACAGACTCAGCTGCGATTTTACCGTCTCCGTCTGACGCGCCTTTTGTACTGCCACAATTAACGTAAGGTCGGGGATTAGTTGCAGGGCTTCTGAAAGTTTGAGGTCAGACAAGCCCACAACCAGGCGTTCTCGGACTAAGTCATCTTTCATCGCACCGTGTTCGCAGTGCGAAGCTAAATCAAGTAGTGCGCGTGTGTATGCCTCACTAGATTCCCCCGGATGTTGACAGTGGCGGTTGAACAGCCCGATCGTGATAATATTCCTTCGCGGTATGAAATAATTATCAAACTTTCGCAAGATGAGATCCAACGTTTTCACTTGGTCGACCTCATATGTAAAGGTGTCAAAAATCGCTTCGGCTTGCGCCCCCATGGCGTTCAAGAGTGTACTTATCTATATGTCCTGCTCCTCCGCCGTTAACTTCGTTGCCGTCAAATAATGGCGAAAACGATTTCTCCAAGCCGTCCATAACGCCGGCTCATCAAATGCAAATTCCGCTGCAGGGTTACACTAGGCCATCTCTTTGATTTTCAGGGCGAAACTCTATAACTTCACCGCTTCCACCACGTAATGATAGGACGCATCCCAAATAACAGACCACGTTTATTGGCAACTATCTTAAGTCCGCTCCAGGACCCCACTGTAAGCGAGGCCTCTCCTGATTGGTCACGTTGTTGCGGCTCCGCCCGCTAGCTATGCTATCGCACAGCCGAATTTTGGAATTCAGAAAAACTCCCGGCTGAAATTTGGCTAATGTCGGAGCCGCGGTAAAAATTAAGAAATGTGGTGAACAATATTATATTGAACTTGTGCGGATCCTGAAATCAATGCTCGCTCCACAAAGTTCGCGTGATGTTAGTTCCGGTTGCCCAGCAGCGTTTTGCAGCATTGGAATGCATCAATCGTGAGAACGCTGTAAGAAGTATGTCGATGTTTGAAGAAAGTTTTAGAAATATCCGACGTAAATGTCGCGTTAGTCGGTTTAGAATATATCTGAGATTGCTACGAAGCGAGTACTTGAGTGTGGTGACAGCGGCAGCAGGAATGAACTTAATTTAGGATAATTATGCTAGAGCAACGGTTCTCAACCCTCCTAATGCTGCGACCCATTAATACAGTTCCTCATGCTGTGGCGACCCCCAACCATAAAATTATTGTGTGCGAAATGTGGAAATGCGTGTTTTCAGATGGTCTAAGGCGACCCATGTGAAAGGGTCGTTCGACCCCAAAGAAGTCGCGACCCACGGGTTGAGAACCGCTGTAATAGAGGATGTCGGGCGCTAAGGTGACTGCGGTTTAGGGCTTGATGTTCTTAACAGAGCATGTGAATGCTTTCACTTTGGACCAGTCATTGGCTTCATGAGGGCCCACTGGTATTCTTACTGCTGCATCGTCGCGGGCTAATGAATTTATGAGGCCCTGATGTAATTGACGAGATGTTTATGAGGGAGATGAGTTTCAGCTGGGGCGAGAGCTACGTATATCCCGAACTGAGGCGCTTTGAGTTCGGTTTTGTTGGGAGAGCAGCCGAGCCAAGTTCTGTGTGCCACCAAGCGGTCTCTCTCACGCTCTCTCTCTCTCTCTCTCTCTCTCTCTCTCTCTCTCTCACTCACTCTCCCTCTCTCTCTTTCCTCTTTACCTCTCTCTCTCTCTCCCTCTCTCTCTCTCTGCCTCTATCTTTAATACTCAGTTAGTGGCTATGATGTTCGATCTAAATCAGCTCATACGTCCCCGTGTAAACTCCCGAGATCGGCTAACTACCGTATCTACGTATATGCTAGGCTGCAGTCTTCCGAACAGCACTCAACATCGGGACCTGGCGGCCAGCGAGTGGTGGCGGATCGGCAGCAAGCAACTCGGGCTCTCCTCAGTCCACCCAACCTTACTATGCAAGCGCCCCAGCACCCCAACATGCAGGTTTCGCGCGGTTGGCAAATAGCGGGGGGGGGGGATCGCCGCAGGATTCCTCGGCTCACATGGTACCCCGTTCGAGCTCTCCGAATGGGCAACGCAACGCTCATCGATGCTGTCCGTGCGAGACATCCCGTCCACTGTGACATCCAGTCTTGACTCCCGTAACTCACTGCTTGCTTTTCTGCCGGTCTGTGCACTCACGCGCTTACTGCTGGTGCAAAGCTCTGCAGCTAGGCTTGTCTGTCGCGAACGTCATAGTTACCACATTACACCACTTCTCGCCGACCTGCATTGGCTCCCAGTCAAGCAATGCATCGGCTTCAAGGTTTCGTCACCAAATTTCAGGTTTCTCCATTTTTTTGGCTCCGGATTACCTATCGGATCTACTCCCCGACCAGGCTAAGCATCATTACACCCGCTTTTCGGAATCTAACAGTTTAACTATACCGCATACAAACCTCAAATCCTTTGGAGACCGCGCCCTTAGTTCTCATGCTCCCAAAGCCTGGAACTCACTTCCGACCTGCGTCACGACACCTCATGACTTGTCCACATTTAAAAGAAACTAAAAACACATCTATTTATGACAGGATTTAATGGGTCCCTGTGATTCGTCCTTTATGTGCTTATGCGTGCTGACACTGTTGTATGCTGCCACTAACCACACTTGCATGCTGACCCTGTGCATGTCACCCCTAACCGCGTTCTTCTTGTTGTTCATTGAGCACGCTATCACTAACCATTCGATCGTGCTTCATTTGCAGTATTTTTTAAGCACCCAGAAACAGATTGAATTCTCCGAGGGTGCTTTATCAAATGTATTATTATTAGCATTCTTAACGCTAAGCGCGGGCAGCAGCGACGTTGCGCGCATCTGCCAGGCAATACTTAGCCTCCAATTCGGATTGCCGGTCATGAAGTTCCCTGGACACCACTCCGGCCGATTGTCTCGCGTCCGACCTGACTGTCGCCGCAGTCCTTTCTGTTCAGTCGCTTCTGTTCGAGCTCTTATCGGTTGTTCTCCATTCGACCCCACGTAGAAACTTCCGGCGCGCTACATCGTTGACGCTATTTTATAGAGTTTTCCTCCTGAATTTACCACTTACTGCTCTCGGGCCACTGGCCTAGTTGACTACGCTCCAACCGTCGAGGGGGGCCAGCGGTCCACCTCTCAGGTTATTTATCAGTCGAGCTCGGTTCGAGCTAGACGCCTCAGCCGCGCACAGCCAATGCAATCCCTCTAGCGTACCGTCTGAATTGCCATTCTCACCCAACGTATCTCCATTCCGTCTGCACGGCCGTTTGAAGGCCGCGCATCAAGTGTGGCGAGCGTCGCGGCTCGGCGTGGCGGGCGCGCGCATACGCCTGCGAGCAGGCGCGGCGTCGGCAGGCCCGCACTGCGGCGCTAGCCTCGCTATAAAAAGGCCGCCCAAGACTTAGCATCGTCGACCAATATTTTTAAGCATCATACAGTGAAGGCTAACAGTTAATTTTATGAGTCTACAGTACATACCGAACGGATTTCGTAGCCGGCCATCGAGACGTTGACGAAAGGGGCGGGGCAAAGGAGTGGGTCAAAGGGTGGGGCAAAAGGCTTGCAGTTCACAACAGGGAATACCGTCTGTGAGCGGAAGTCAGGCGCGCTGACGTGATCGCCGGGTCGCGGGCATCTCACCTCCCCGGTGACCTGTGTCTACCAAAATGGTTGTCGAGTTCTTCCATATTACTTCGTGGACTACTAATTGTCGGAGGTGGACGTGAGCATTCAGCACGGTCATGGATATTCTCGGCGGCGTGCCCCAATTGGCCCATTCACCCTCAACGTCTGTGGAGCTCTCGATTTCGTGCAGGTGATGCGCATGCGCGATTACCGCACACTCCGCCGCTGTGCGTAGCCCGTCTTCGCGTTGCTGAGGTCTGCGGTCTGTTTTGTTGCTGGTCGGGGACTGCGGCCAACCGTATTGGGTCGCTGGGCGGGCCGGTGGTGCCTGGCGAGCCGCTGCCCACCTTTCCACCGCTCCGCGGCGGATCGTTTGGCGCGGCCGTGCTCGATCCGAACGCTTGTGTTCGCTGGCTGTAGCGAGCTTGGCCTCTGGGGTTTGGTAGCATTGTTCGGGTAGAGCGGTCGCCGTTGACCGCTAAAGGCGCAGGGGAGCAGGCTTGTCGTTGCAGCGTAGATTCAGCCGACTGACGCAATAATAATAAGCGTGCGCCGGCAGACACGCCGTGCGCTTCTGGTAAAATCTGCCTCGGGAGACCTTGCAGGATCCGCTGCCTCCAGCATGGTATATCCTGTCAGCACCTCTTTCCCACCTCTCTTCCTCTCTCGCTCTCTCCTCCTCCCTCCCTCTCCCTCTCTTTCTCTCTCGCTCTCTCCCTCTCCCTTCCTCTCCCTCTCTCTGTCTCTGTCCCTGTCTCTGTCTCTATCTCTATCTCTGTCTCTGTCTGAATGTCTGTCTGTCTGTCTCTCTCTCTCTATCGTCTTGCTCTTTCGCTCCCTCTTACTGTCTGTCTGCCCCACTCGCTCTCGCTATGTCGCTATGTCTCTCTCCCTCCCTCCCTGTGACTCAGCCCCTCTCTATATCTCCGTCCACACTCATACGCTCGCTCACCTCTTCAAAAAAGTAAGGTCTGATGATTCAGCAGTCTCAGTTATGCAGCGGCCGAAGAGCCTTTGCGACGATCACTCCTGCTTGCATTATAGTAGTACCTGTTACCGTCCTCCAACCAGCGGCCTGGGTCGTGAAGTGCGAATACATTCATTTTCTATCCTCTCCCTGCTATAATTTTTTGTATCGCGTCTGTCAGCTCTCTCTCTCTCTCTCTCTCTCTCTCTCTCTCTCTCTCTGTCTCTCTCTGTGTCTCTCTCTCTCCATCTTTCTCTGTGTCTCCGTCTCTCTCTGTCTTTCTCTCTCTCTCTCTCTCTCTCTCTCTCTGACCTAGCTCTCTTTTCCTATCTTATTCACTCAATCTCTCCGCCGTCATCCAATCTCTACCCTTTCAATCTCTTGCTTTTCCATCTCTATCAATCTCACTCTCCATCTCTTGATATTTCACTTTGTAATGTAATGTATCTCCGTCTGTAACCACAAGGTCATAAAGACCACGTGGGTGTTACTCAGGAGAGTTTTGTATAGCGCACTCACAGCCTAAGCGGCTTTCGGTACGCATTCGGTAGCCAACAGACTTCGTCTCACGAAACAAAGAGAACGTGGGAAGCATAGCAGAGTCAGGAGAGCAGTTGATGTAGTGAGTAGCATGGAAGTAGCAGCTCATGACCGCTAAAAAGGATGAGCCATAGTCGGTAGTAGGAGAGTAGTTGTCTTTTTCTATCTCTCATGCTCTCCATCTCCCCCTCACTCTCCACCTCCTTTTCTCTTGTCTCTCCTCTTCTTCTCTGTTGCTCCTCTCTCTCTCTCTCTCTTTTCTTCCTCTCTCATAGTATGTTTGTCTTTCTTGCCACGAGATTGTATTTAAACCATATACCAATAATAATAATGCATTTTTGTTGCACCCTAAGCAAATATGTTTTGTTCCAATTTACACATAATTAAAGCCAGTGGATGGCCGATTGCTGCAGACGAAGGGCACTTCGATCGAGAGTACATCACTTAGTATCGTAACTGGCACTTTTTTATGCATTAGTGGTGAGCCACCCTTTTTTTGTTAACACTTGAATGCCTGCCATCGTCAGAATGCTGGGCCAACTACCAACTATGACTGCATGGGTTAGTGCTCGTCTGCTTGTACTCATGAGTGCAGCTATACATCTACAGCTGGCATGCACAAGAGGTCATTGTTCCACGAAGGTACATTTTTTCTGTTCCCAGTCCCGTGGCTGACGGCCTTCGGTCACTCTGTATGTTTAAACTGCAGTTAGCTGCTATCAGATAAAAAGCTGCATTCACCCCCACTGTTGCTGTGTGCCAGTGGTTGTGCTCAAGTCAGTGCCGTCAGTACAGGTAGTGCAGGTGTGGGGGGCTGAGTCTCGTCCTCTATTACAGATGGCATAGGTCTGTGCCTCTGTCCACTTTATGGCTGTGACTTACCATTACACGGTTAGCTGTGATGTGTTCTTGCTTCAGCATTTCGGCCCAGCTGCTGCTAATCAAATCGGGCTCATGCATCAATCGATTTCTGCTGGACACTAGTCTTCGGTCTTATTTTTACTCTCGGGCTTACATTTGTGTCCGGTTTTGTTTTGTAGTAATCTCGTGGATGCCGACGTGTTCTCAAAATCCGATCCAAGTAAGGATCGTATGCCTGTCGATGGGTAGCTAGTTGTCATGACTTGTTATCCCATATATGTGTAATTGCAGCAGCCGCCTCCCGAAACCAGTCTCTAAGCTTGGGAATACGTGTTTAGGTTACAGGGTGCAATTTGCAATCCTTATAATCTTCTTATCCGTTTTAGTGTGCGTGCTGTTTACCCAAGAGTATGGCACCGACATCTGGAAAGAGGTAGCAATGCTGCCCTTATTTTGGTTGATGCCCATGCAGTATCAATGCTATAGGATGCCAATTGTATTATAGAGCTATCCAACCCTTTAGAAAGTCGGAAGGTGTTTAATACTTGATTTGATGTACGGTTTGATGCCTGTGGTGCTGTTTGGTGCCTGCATAGATGGAGCAGGGCGGAGCAGGCAGTGTGCTATTGCCTAGTCGTTGCTGCTCATGTTAAGTGGTCGTGTATTTGCATATATTGTGGCTGGGCTTTAATTATTGAGGCAATTGGTTGTAAACATAAGGCTAATGAGGGGGCTGTGTTGACAGCAGGATTTGGTACCGTTCAGGCTACCATGTTTTCAAGTGGTGTAGGTGCGCCTGCTCGCATGGTTAGTTTATAACGTGTATGCATCTACTGGGCAGTAAGTATCCCCTCGAGTCTGCTTGACAGGGGGGGGGGGTTATTAAGATGCTTCCTTTTGGCCCTGATTGCATTACCGAGTTTGAGGCCTTTGTGGGGCAGCCTTTTGTTTTCGGAGAAATGCACTGAAAATGTTAAACTATTTAAAGTATATAAGCATAGCTGTTGACACAGCTCAGCCTACTTCTTGACAACTGGCAACTTCTAATGTGCATACCACTAGGGCAGTAATGGTTTTATTTATTTGTTTTTTTTTACCTTTAAGGTTATCCCTTTATCAACCTTGGGCTTTTTTGCTCCTATGTGTTGAATTGACCCGGAGCTCTACGGTTGGCGTGTTCATAGTTTTTGCACTCATATCCACGTTACTTTTTGTATATCTGCTTGAACCGTCAAATTAAGTTATGGTATGACCTGTGAAATTTAATGCCAAGGCAGATTTTTATTTTTACATGACCGACGTACTAGTGTTTAGTAATGTTCTTTCTCCAAATATATGGTGGGCACGGAACCTGATGGGAGCTGTGCATGTCGTACGAAAAATGTGCTGCATGAAGCTTTCACAATGCCTGCATAACCGATGCCCGCTTAATTCACATCTGTGATTGTGGGAGCGATTTGCTTAGCTTGCGAAACTGTATTTGTCCAAGGTTCCTTTGGATTGACCTCGTGCCTGTCCTGTGTGCACCAGCTGGTCTGTGTTCTATCACAGTGCGCCTTGGCTCTCTGTCTCTCTCGCTCTCTTTCTTAATCTTTCTGTATAGCTGATTACTAGAGAGGCCCTTGTTGCTTGTCGAGACCGTTTGTTTGCTTGCTATTGAACAAGTGCTTGTCTCATCGATGTGCTCTGTGATGGACTGTGCTCTGTTATGGACCGTGCTCTGTGATGGGTTGAATGGACTTTGGAATGTGCTGCACGGCTACTTGCACAGTGGTAGCTTGCTTTCAGATTGGTGCTTCGGTTTTGTTTTGCTTGCACTGTCCAGTTTAAGGTAGAAATAGTTAGTGCTTTCATGTTAGGTTTAAGCTTGCAATATTTAGTGCAGTCGTGATTGCATGCAAGTTTGCTCGCAAGCACGATCTTGCTCCTTTAAGTGAGGTGCCCACAAAATTATGAGCACTTACAACTGCGGCTGCTGAAGAGTTCATCCTTGGTTTTGTGTGTTGCTTCGTTTTGCCTTGCTGATGCATTCAGCGTTTCTTTGTGCTAGCTGCCATCAATGTGAGCTGGGCTGCTTTTTCCAAGTTTCTTTTAGGAAATGCTCATAAAACGATACGACTTGTAGGCAGTTGTGCCTTGAGTTACAAAATACCGACAGAGAATTGATCAGCATCAATATATTTATTGCTTGCCTAAATCCGCCCCTATACTTTCCTGTCCATATATCCGTAGACACTTCAAAATGTAGGGACAGGATGAAAGTGCTATTACGTTCAACGTTATTCAATCCTGATCACTGATGAAACATTGTTTGATGTTTGAACATGGTCATATTCTCCTGGAATTTATCCAGATAAGCATCAAGCATCTATTTATAATAGCATTTAGTGGGTCCATGTGATTCGTCCTTTATGTGCTTATGCATGCTGACCTGTGCATGCTGCCACTAGCCATATTTACCTGCTGACCCTGTGCATGTCACCCCTAACCATGTTATGGTTGTTGTCATTGAGCATGCTACCACTAACCATTCGATCGTGCTTCCTTTGCAGCAAATGTAAAGTGCCTAGAAAGAGATTGAGTTCTCTGAGGGTGCTTTATCAACTACATTATTATTATTATCAAAGAAAAGGACATACCTGAGCCACTTGTGCAGTAGTTTTTAAGCATAGTCTCAATCAGCTCTACACTTTTTTCAAATTGTTTTTGCCCAGAAAACCCTGAACCTCTGGAATAAAGCTGCTCCGGGCGGCTTTCCCCTTACTAGTGATCGTATTTGGCAAATCATTGCACTCAATTGCCTTCTTTATTTTGGCCCCAACAAAGACACCTGCTTTGAGCTATGCCCCAGAAAGCTTAGGAGAGAGGTTTTGTAGATATTCGAAAGCTTCGGACTTCTTAGCTAGAACTGTGACGAATTGTTTCATAAGACCCAATTTAAGGGGCAATAGTGGTATCAGCACCTTGCAGGAGGGCCAACAGTGGCTCCAACGTGACATTGCTGCTCTCCACAAAGAACTGGTCTGCTGTGGCAAGTCCTGGCAGTGGAATGAGTGCGGTTTCCCTGTTGTACCAAAGACGGAGATAGCAGGAAAACTTGATAATACTACCTTCAAAACGCACAAGGAATGCCACCCACCATTTTGAACTCTGCAATGAACTCCCAGCAGACCTTATCATACCTCAAAGCATCCAGCAAGGTCTTATTGCAGTTGTAATCCTCTTATAGATGCACCGAGTAAGTCAGAGGAAGGGACAAGGTTACTGAAGAGATGCTTACTTCGGGTAGTTTTTCATGCTTGTCTTGATAGATCGGCCACAGAAGTAGCAAAATGCGTCTGCCATATGCTTGCAGCCTTTTGATGCCATCTCAGGAAAATGCATGTATTCACTTAAACAGCTGTAAGTTAAGTCAACTAGTAGGTGTAAGGCTCCTGTTTTTAGACTATTTACTGTATGTTACTAGAAAGTATAAACAAGGGAGGTTTTAGTAATTGTAGTGTGACAATTTATAGAACATGTGATTAATGCCATACCTCAATGACTTCATCTAGTGATCGACAATAAAGGTAGGCGCATTAAAAACGGAATCTTTTTACGTTTTTATGACTTCATGTTTGATTATAGTATGACTTATTAGCATCATTATGTACTGAAAATAAACGGTGTACACAAATAGTATTTTTTTTAAACAACACAAGATAGCTATATCGGCAATGTTTGTGAAAATAAATACATTTAAGATTTAGCACTATGCTGCTTACGAAAGCAAAGTGCAGGGGAGTAATGGATATGTTCTATACTTTTGAGGCATGATCAGTTGCGTAATAACAATAATGAGGAACAAGTATAAAGTAAAATGTTGTTATGTAGTGCAATGCATTGGTATAGCTCACTTTTTTAAGTATTCTGCTGGAAGGAAAGCATATGAGTTGATTATCGATTATAATTTGCACAATATAAGCCCGCTTAAGCATATGAGGACAAATGGACGAAGCAAATGCTATGAGAAATAGTCTAGTAGCTAGCTTCCTTTTAAATATCGTCGATGCAAGGTATTTTATGATGTCAATCGGTTGCGATGGTCCAGGCTTTAGGTGCAAAGCAGCTGAAGGAGTGGTCTCCTTAGGATTTGATATTGGTTTGAGGCAGAGCTAAATGACCACGGTCCATGAGATGGTGCAAGTGGTGTAAGAGGAAGCCTAGAGAATAGTAGAAGTATTTCTAAGTATATGCTAGCCGGAGCAAGAGGATAAAGGGGCCTAAGCGTAAGTGGCAGATCTTGAAGTCGACATGCTGCTTGATGGGGAACAAGCGCAGGTAGGAGAGAAGTGATGCAGGTTGGTAGTTCCATAAATGCCCCCATCCACATCATTCTTGTCTGGCTCGATGCGCTAGGGACTTGCATTAATAAAGTGATAATGCCCCTCAGTAGTCGGCTGCTAGATATGTCGATGTCTGTGATGCTTGGTTGCAAGACGCCAGGACAGATTTTCTCATCTCATTGCCTGCTAAGAAAGTGAACTTGCACCTAGTAGAGCCAAAAGTCGTAGCCTTAGTCAGGGGCAAGGTGCTTGTTCTTCACATTCCGGGTCGCGGGTTCGAGTCATGTGGTGGGCGAATCTTTATTGCCCACTGCAAGCGGTGGTAGCCGGCAATGCTCTTCTGTCGCTATGCAAATGAGGCTATTGAATCTGCTAATATTTGCATGTGTGTGCATGCGTGGGTGTGCAGCTGATCAGATGACCGGCAATGGCTTTCACAACGTGGGGACCACCTTGTGTGTGCTGGTTTTCTTTCATGCAGTAGGGCTTGTAGCAGCATACTTCACATTCGGCTCAGCACTGGCTGCCAGGTTCCACATGCCCACACAAACACACTTTCGTAGGCATGCTGCCATCCTCGCATGCAGATGCACTCCCTAAGGCTGGCAGGCCCCTGGTGCATGCACATGCCAATGTGTGCCTTCATGCGCACGTGAGCACACGCCCATACACACACGTACAGCCACACAGATCGCATACACAAGTAAGTGATAGTAAGTGATTGTTATCGTGGGGGAGGTTTTTGTCAGTGAACTTGAAGCCCAAGTCGTTTACATGAGCCGGGGATATGTATGCCATTAATCATGCGTACGGCACCCAAAGAGAACTATATCTCTATCCAGGCGCTTTACACATGCTGCAGGGCTTGAGCCCACGACCCTGGTCGTTAAAGGCAAGCACCTTAACCCTTGGCCAAACCAGGGCCATCCATTAGTGGCTAGAATCGATGGACATTCACAGGCCAGAAGCTGGTAATAGTTGGCTGAATGTGTCCATAGGTATATCTGTGAGTCCCAACTACTTGCTTTTGCTGTCGGTTGCTTCTCTGTATTTCATCCTCTTATGCAGCGGCTCCTCCCAGACGGACGGCATTCGTTTGTCAGCTTGATCAGGCTGCTGGCCATGTTGAAGAGCACTGCAGTTAATCGTACCGAAATGCCTCTTGTAGTCTCGGTCTGCAGCTGATGACTGCACGACCAGCATGGGCCTGGCAGGAGGCTACTGTATGCTGTATCTTTCGTTCTTATTGCACAGTCGGTAACCAATAGCATCTAGCTCAAGGAAAGTAGGGAAAGTGAGTGGCATTGCGTTTGAATGATTAGGAAATGGGAAGAGAAGCAGCAGCAGCAGCAGCGGAAGAGTCGGCTGGGAAGGCAGTAGTGGGTAACGACATTTTAGTCATTTGTTTGCCTTACACTCTATGATAAGACTTATCACTTTTGGGTCCCTTCATTTTTTGGCTCCACCCCACTTATCTGTACGCCCCCACTAGGCTAGGAATTGCACCACCCGCTTTTCTGAATCTAATCGTTTTTTTTTGGAGACGGTATCTTAGTTCGTATGCTCCCAAAGCATGGAACTCACTTCCGACTTGCGTCACAACATCCCCTGACTTGACGAAATTTAAAAAGAAGCCAAGATGCATCTATTTATCACAGCATTTAGCCGGCTACATGTGATTCGTCCTTTGTATGCGTGTGCCTGCTGACACCGCATGCTGCCACCAACCATATTTGCATGCTGATTGTGTACATGTCACTTCTAACCATGTTATGCTTGTCATTGAGCATGCTACCATTACCATTCGATCATGTATCTCCGTCTGTAATTCCACAAAGCCACAAAGACTGTGTGGGTGTTACGCAGGAAAGTTTTTTATAGCGCACTCACAGCCTAAGCGGCTTTTGGTACTCATTCGGTAGCCAACAGACTTAATCTCACACAATAAACAGAAAGTGGGAAGCATAGCAGAATCAGGAGAGCAGTTGAGGTAGTGAGTAGCATGGAAGTAGCAGCTCAGGACTGCTGGAAAGGATGTGCCATAGTCGGCAGCAGGAGAGTAGTTGTTGTTTCGTAAAAAGAGCATGATTCCTTTGCAGGAAATGTAGAGAATGTAGAATGTCTAGCACAGAGATTAAGTTCTCTGATGGGGCTATACAAATGTATTATTATTATTATTAGCATGCTTTTTGTGGTTGTTAAAAAGACTAAGCAACCGGAGAGCATGTGCAGTAGGACTGAGATGCTGCTAGTGGTACTGCCATGTCTGGTTTAGGGGGCCGGCGCTTTTACCGATTTGAGCTATCGAGATTCCATTCCAGTTCTCAACACAGGGTCGACATTCCTAGGTTTTGAATGGTGACCAATGACCCCCGTCCCGAATCACGGAGTGAACCTAGTGAGGGCATGCATATATTTTCAATTTTAATCGGCTGCCGAGCTTGCAGTACTGCATCTCACTGTTGCCGGCATCCAGAGACAGTATTTACTTGAAATGGTCCTGGCAGGTGGGCTTTCAGTTACATCACTTCGAGTATGAGAGTAGCCCATGCCTGTCATTGCTGTGACCGGCATTCACCGGCTTGTAGACGTGCTGGGTCACTTGGTGTGCACGGCAAGTGCAGCCTTGCTAGTGCTTTTCGTTTGTGTGGTTGTAGTATGGTAGGACCGAGGTCATCTGGAACAACTTGAATCCCAGCTTTGTTACGAAGATTAACATCGATTACTATTTCGAGACACGGCAACATTTGAAATTTGCTGTGTAAGTTTTTGAGCTCAGGCAATCTAATGGTTAGCTGATTTAGCAGCCTTGCACGCAGCACACATGCACACACACACACACACACACACACACGCACGCACGCACGCACGCACGCACGCACGCACGCACACACACACACACACACACACACACACACGTGCAAACACATACATATATAATGCTTAATTTGTATTGCACCCTAAAAGATCTTGATCTCCATCCAAATGCTTTACATGTATTGCAGTGTTCGAGCCCACGACCGTGGTCGGTATAGCAACTTACCCCTGGGCGGGAAGACTTGTCTTGGTTGCTCTGCAGTGCTATGATATTATAGTATAGTTGATCTTATTCATGTTTGCATTGTAGTTACGATGTGGATTCCAACAGCCCTGACTTGACTAAACACGTGAGTGGCCAAATGAATGGGAATACTGCACTCGCTCTGCTTGATACTAGGTCTATGCCACTGAATGAATTTCTTGCATACTGGCTGGTGGCCTTTAGGCACCTGCTTATACTTTATGTGAAGAGTTTGCAGTTCATTTGCTGTCATTGTAGGATTTTCTTGGATTCATGACCTGCACTCTTGGCGAAATTGTTTCTGGAGGCTCGTTAAAGCGAAATCTGAGGTGAGTTACGCATAACTTACAGCAGTTGATATATAGGGAGGTACTTGTATGCTAGTGTGTTGCATGGTTGAGTCGGATGACAGTTGCTTACTGGGTTTGCTAAGCTATCACCATGCCTTTCAAACTATAGGGCTAAGCTCAAATGCTATTTAGAACGTGAACACGGATAACATCGTGGACAAAATTTGGAAGGATATGTCCGAATTATTTGTAAGAAGACGGTGCATTCACGTTTGTTTAAACCGTGCTCGTGTGTCAGTACTATCTTCATCCAAAGCTAACCTAGAACATTATTAATAGACTATTACTATTCAATTATTACTAGACTATTACTCAAAACGGTCATTTCTTGTGAAGGCATATCTCAGCATGTGCACACTATTATTCTTTAGGCCACAATCGGCTGCCTTTAGAGCTTAGATTTTAAGTGGCTCCTGCTTTTTCTTCTTTTTGCCTTGGCCCTTTGGGTAAGCCGGCTCAAATTGGGCTAAATGATACTATAAATATGCACTTATCTAAAGCCCCAAGACCAAATTACCACGAGGTGGCTTTACATAATCATTTGCCCTAATCATTTTAATAGCAGCAACGGTAGTAGTCTACATTCAAGATAGCAGAGGGCAAGCTCGCAAGAGCATACGATCAACACAACAGCACGATTAAAACTTAGATACCACCGAAAGTGTTCCTATTATGAGTGGTACACATGTGTTGTGAGTCAGGTGTGTGGGGCACAAACAGTTAACAACGTCCTGTAACTTAAAATTTTAGCGCAACTTTTGAAGGCTGCTAGGAGTGATGCAGAGTAGTGTAGGTTACTTTTTAAAGCATGGAATCTAGTCATGCATTTGAAGCTTTGAAAATGGATCAGTTACCATTAGGAGGCCATTTGAATCATTATAACTCACCGAAAGCCATCCAACGATCCAAGGTCTCAATGTGGACTGTAGCCTAGTAAAGCTCATAGATTGCCTAGCAAAGGGATCTTGCCCAGCCTATTGTGAAGTGCCAGTGTTGCAGATCTGGGAGCTATCTGGTGTTCTGTCTTTCGGCAACCAATGGAGCTCCTTAAGCAATGGTGTGGCATGCTCTGAGCTTCAAGCTCTAATGATCCAGGTGACTAGTTCATTTTTTGAAAAAATCGGCAGTTGCCTATTTTTTTGGCTTGTCTAGCAGAAATTGAGGTGCAGTAGTCCGTCCAGTCTGCATATATTGGGTATGAACTTGTTGCTGTTGTCTAACAGTCTCTTGCCTTTTACAACTCCACCTACCTTGTATTATAGTTACAGAAGTGGGGGCATTTCTTGTTTAAAGCTGAAATAAGTGAGAGCAAATGATTGGGTAAACCCTTCCAGCTTTTAATCAGTCCATCAGCATCTCGTGCTTGACGGTTAAACAGTGGGTTGGGTGCCCGCTGCTCAAACTAAAGCTATTTAGGGGCTTCATGATTTTGATTTATTCAGGCTTGAGTCTATTGCTCAGTTTTGGCCCAGTGGTTAAGGCACTCGCCTTTAACGACCGATGTCAAGGTGAATACGTTTGATGATTGCAGTCGTGGGCTCGAGCCCTGTGCCATATGTGAAGTGCCCGAATAGAGATTCAGTTCTCATTGGGTGCTATACAAAGGATATATATATATAGATATATATATATATATATATATATATGTATATATATATATATATATATTGGTCATTGCAACTTGACATTCTCGCAATATTTACCTTCCAAGAACGCATATTAGGTTCAGCCGTCATTTAGATCCACTTTTTAGACGTGGTTGGTAGTGTCATCACTAGTCGGCCACGAGTTGTCTTGCTACCGAACTGGGAAGTGATGCAGGATTATGTCCGAGGCCCCTTTGTGCCTACTGCATTGCTCACTAGGTGGGTAGGTGACAAAATTCCAAGCAAAGGAAATAAATGAGCCCGGCCTAAAACTTGTAGTGTAAACGGGACGACTGACAGAGTCGGGGATGCAGCTTCCGTAGTCTATGCAAAACTACGCTTCGAGAGCACGAGGGTCGAACCTACGGCGACGAACAGATAAGTGCAACTTAGACTGCACAGTTGTGTTCTGCCGGCTACTCAGTTAGCTGCTCGTATCTTGGGGTGCTATAGCAGTCCACCTTCAGGGTCGGGACCATTGCCGACGACGCGCTCATAAGGGTAGTTTATAATGTAAAGTGCCCAGAAAGAGATTGAGTTCTCTGAGAGTGCTTTATCAAGTGTTTTGTTGTTATTATTTACCTTTTGATTACACCATGCATCCTTTATGGTGCAGCTGCCGAGGGGGCACACTCTGTTACCTCTACAGTGTTCAGGATATGTAGAGCAAAACGGACGAAGTTGCAAGCAGACTTTTCTTATTGTTTGCTTCTAGCATCTAAATCGTAGTATGTGATATTTTGGGCTGTTCAATACCCTAAAGCAAGGTCCTGTGAATGATGCCTCATCTGTCAATTAATATGCTACCTGTTTACTGTGGCGTTGCTTTCTGCTTAGCCATGTGTGGAGTGCATGAAGTTCAGTCTTTCAAGCCGCTGTTGCAAGATTTGCAATGTTTTATGTTAGCACGAGACAGCCATGCCGGAGTATTTATATGTGGCACTCGAGGTCTAGGACCTTTGATGTGTGCAGCTAATGAAGCAAGCTGAACTGTCGTTCTGCTATTTTTAGTGGACCGAAGAAAAACTCGGGAACAGTGACAGGTGAGCTGCTATCGACAGCTCTTTATTGTTCTGGTTTTATTGGTTTTCTTGCCACAATTTACTGGGATGAACATATTCGTCAGGGAACTGTTAGGTTTATCTAGTCGTTAAATTGGGCAGTGCTAACAGTTTTTTGGGGGGTCAACGATGCGCTAGCACTTGTTCAAGAGCCGACCTTGGCATTGTTGATGGACTTCGGGTGTGGCAAAGGCACTCATGCATGCTGCTTTGCTTGCTTGTAATAAAGAGTTTTAATCGAATAGCAGTACATCAGAAGGACAAGCCTGAGGAGTCTCAATGTGCCGCTGCTGCATCGTGAGAAAAATAAAGGTATCGCTGACAAGAGTGTGACATGCTCACAATAGAACGATGCGAGAAAATCGCTTGCAGTCAGTCAGCCAGGGAAGATATTAATGACCTTTAATAGTGTTGAATGTATGTGAATACCTTGGTACTATTTGTCCCGTAAACAGAAGTCGCTGGTAATTCTCTAGCTGGTGCTACCCATGGGAAGAGAGGCCCCTCGATCCTCCCCTTCGACCGATCCGGAAAGCTGCATGTCTGTTGGCTTGCTGCTGCTTATCAGACCTGTCAGTCTCAGGCGGTTGTCCATCCCAGGCAAGGTCAAGCATGTCCTTCTCAGTAGTCAGCATCTTGTTGACGTTACCTGGGCAAAGAATGATATTTGTAGCTGTGCATGGTCCTCCTGCCAATGGTACCTGGCAGAGTCCGTTGGTCTGTCGTCCTATCCATCTGTGCTTTTTTTGCAGGCCTCTATACTTCTTCCCACACGTATTGCTTTTTTTTTATGTGCCGCAGCACTAGACATTGATCATTTGCCGGCCACAAGGTGGTCTGCAGGCATAATCCCGTACAGATGTTAAGCTGCTACCATTTGCTTTGGACTAGTGTCGATCAAAATGTGGTGGCACTGAACGAAGTTATCCCTGGATTTTGGTGTGGCAGATGGGTTTCGACCTGTTGGTCACATGTTCGGGATTGCTACCTCGTTTTAAGGGTGTGGTTTGTGGGTAGGGGCTTTTGTCATTAATAATTATAATAATGCACTTGATAAAGTGCCCTCAGAGAACTCAGTCTCTTTCTAGGCGCTTTACATTAACCGCCTGCCACTTCTCTAGTACGTTTTGCACATACGATATTTACTGCCAATAGTATAGAGTATTAGGTGCCGATGACCCTCTACTCTCAAACGAACCTCCTTACTCACGGGTTGCTTTTGCAGCGCAGGTAAATAAAATGCAAATCTTACGTGTTTGTGTATCCTTGTCTGTTTGACCATGCAACTTTCATGGAAATACAAGTTGAAACTTCTGGGAATGAACAGAGCTATCACTCTGTATATAGTGAGTGTGTCTTTTATTGCTGAACCAGTTGATTCTTATTATGATGGGTGTGCTTTCATTCCTGTATGTGTTTGTGAATAAAGAGCTGTTTTAGAATCGCTTTGATAGGCTGTCGTTCGCTATAGCCTGTAAGAGTTTTGTAGCATGCGAATGCCTGTCAGATTGCATTATTTAACTGCTGTTGGTCAGCTGATCTATTGCATTTTTTCAAGCCTCGTCAATTTTGGTGCATGCTGCTTATGGTACAAATTATCGTCTTTTTTATGCAAACGACAGTGAAGGCTGAGGAGCTTGCCAACCTCAAGGTAGGTCTCGCATCTTAGCCCGATCTTTCGTGAGTTAGTATTGGCTGGCATATTTGTGCTCACCTGTTGGCATGCCTCCTGGCCTTTGTTTAATTCTTGGGCTATTGACAATTGTTCATTTATATATATTTTTAGGATAATGTCACACTCCACTTTTGTGGAACACACTTAGAACGAAAGAATACATTCTTTGGAAAATCCGACCCATTTTTAGAATTCTACAAGGCTAGCGAAACGGGCAGGTAATCAGACAACTATACAGTAGCACATAGAACCTATTTTTCTTGAAACCTTTAGATCCTGCCATCTCAGTCGTGTGATTCTTTTGTGGCTCCTGGCAAGTTTGAGGTCACGTGCTTTCTGGCGTGTGTTCGGGCACCATTGAGTGTGGTTGGAAGTGTAAGCCCTGATCATTGCAGCCTTGTGTTTCCTGTCGTTGACTGCTTTCTGAGGATCAGTATATTTAAAACTTACGTGGTTGAGGCGGTAACCCGACTAACGCATGCAGGATAAAAGCGCACCGACAAAAGCCCACACCAATAATTTTAAGGAACAGTGGTTTAAATATATATATTCATAATTAGTGTTTTATTAGATAAAAAACATATACAGTATAACTGAAATCGCATAGTTTATGCCAGCTTCTAAATATATTTTTAAATGGCAATGATTGTATAGAAAGAGTTAATATAGCTTCATAATGTTTGCCTATTTTTTAATTAGATCCACAGGTTGTTTGCGATTCCCTGAAGGTAATCTTTAACTAGGACTGTTCCGAGATAGTTTGTTGATGTTTCGAGCACAAACATTGCAGTTCCACGAATAACTGCCGTACACTGTGAAACACCTGCCATTTTCACGATAATAGTCAGAACACTGCGGTTTTGATTCCAAATTTTACAGAATGGTGTTGCAGGTATACTCACCAAATTTCATTCAATTACGTTTGTGCAGTCTCGTGCTATGACCTCAAATGGCCCTGACCAGCCAACCTTCGTGTGCAATCGAACTGAATTGAACTGTATTACAGCTGACATTTCCACAAGAAGCATTGAGCAGCTGCTGTTTTATTTCATGTTATAGAAAAGATTTTTTTGATTTTACAAACCAAATTTCATGTTGTAGCCCCTGCCAGTTCTCATGCGATGACCTCTAATGGCCTAGCCCGCTCTGCATTTTTTAACTTTGATACGGCTACAATTCCAAAAATAAAGTTTTGATGGCTTACTGTGGAAAGTAGTATACCGGATTTACCTTCCAAATTTTATGCGATTGATGGCCCGGGCTATTGGAGGCTATAGCATTAGAACATGCTTGTCCGAAGTCATGAAATCAGGTGGGTAAACCCGAAAGCACTTTTTTTGTATAATGTGGCATCAAAACCATAGTTTACCCACACCTATTGTAGAAATGGCAGCCGTATCGCCTTAAGAATATGTAGGGAAGCTCGCATCCAAGGGCCGTTGGAGGCCATAGCATGAGAAAGCCCATGAACGCAGCAATGGCGACCGGGGGAGAAGTGCTGTGCGTCCGGAAGTGCTGTGTGTTGCTGCCGCTGGCAAGAGCAAGGCAGGCGACGTCCCGTGCTCTCTGTCGAAAGGCTTGAGCAAAACGAGGAAAGATGGAGGCCGTGCGGGCGAGTTACCGGCCGCAGACTGAACGGCCATATTTTATCCCAAAGCATCGAATTCAGAGAAAAAGACTTGTGCACACCTCCGTGTGGAGCACGGATCGCATGCAGTGCTGCTGGAACGGATCATTGGCTAGAATGCTCGCCTTCGGCACCGCACACCAGAGTTCAGCCCCGGCAACTATGCAAGAGCCGGTAGTTCTTCTGTCGAACGAACGCCTCTGCACTGCCACCGCGTGCAAAGGCTGCGACTGTAGCTTGCCCGGGCTACGGATATAGTTACGGCTACTATGTATCGGGCCTGGCAATGAGGTGCTTGCCATTGACCACTAGTGAGGGAGGAGGAGTGTGCATCCGTGAAAAGCCTGCGCCATCATTGCAACCGTGGGGCGTGAGCCCAGCGTGTCAAACGATGCGGGCGGGCAGGCCGGCGCCGTGAAGCGACTCAAGCAGATGGGCGAGGCAGGGGGATGGGGAGGCACGGACCGAGCGCATGGGTGCGCATTTCCGAGAACGCCCTCTATAGCCATGTGCACAGACCTAGGCACAAGTTGGCACAAGCTCAGGCTGCGACGACCTAAGCTGCTATCGCATGAAATTTGGTGGGTGAGATTTGGTGGGTCATTGCTTGCTATAATTTACAATCAAAACTGCAGTTGTGTGAAGCTTTTTTGTTGAAATGGCAGGTGTATTGCAGTTTCATTGCCATTTGGGCCTGGCCATAAGAGGCCACAGCCTGAGAACGAAAAAGGGAAATCCCTTGAAATTTAATGGTGAACTTTGCGTACTGTTCTCTATAGTTTGGAATCTAAACCGAAGTTGCTCGAATTTGTATGTGGAAATGGCAGCTGTATCGCAGTTCCAATGTGTAAGTAGGCTGGCTGGCCCTGGCTATTTGAGGCCATAACACGATAGGGAGCAAATGCAATTGCATGAAATTTGGTTAACAACATTATATAATTTGGAATCAAAACCACATTGTTATGATGATTATTATTGTGGAAATGGGAGCTGTATCACAGTTAGTTATTCGTGGGACCTCAGCCGTTCCAGTTACAAATTAAACCTTGGATTTGCACATCGACCTCTTAGCTGTCTGCCAGTGCATATGTTCTAGTAGCTGATCGATAGTGCCATTAGAGAAGGGCAGTCATTGGCCATTTCGTCGAAAGGAGCAGGAACATATGCTACAGGAACGAAGTTCAGAGCTTAAATTATTTTGCCGTGCATTCGCAGATTTTCAACCAGCTTTGCTCCAGGAAAGATGGGTGAACATGCATTCTGTCTGGCTTTATCAAAATCTTGATATGATATTTGCCGAATCCAGAGTTTTCATCATTAATCCATGACGAAGCTGAACGTACTATTATTACTTCCACACCAGCCGTACAACAATGATAATAATAATAATACATTTGTATAACACCCTCAGAGAACTGGATCTCTTTCTAGGCACTTTATGGATGCTATATAGATGTATATAAAGCATTACCAAATGATTGGTGGTAACATCCGCAAACAGCAGGCATAGTGTGAGCAGGTACATGCACACGAAGGACGAATCACAAAGACCCACCAAATGCTGTAATAGACAGGTGCGTTTTTAAGCTTCTTTTCGAATGTTGTCATGTCAGTGGACGTTGTGACGGGCATCGTTAGTGAGTTCCAGGCTTTGGGAGCATAGGTACTAAAGGCACGGTCTCCAACGGTTTTGAGGTTCGTACGAGGTATGGCTAAACGCTTCGAGTCAGAACGGTGGGTTGTACGATTCTTCGCATGTTGGGGGAGTAGTTCTGACAGGTAGGCTAGAGCCAGAGAATAAAAAGGAACCATAAGTACAATGCAATATATGTTTCTTTTTGGTCTAACAGTAACTGATTTGGAAGGCAAAAGTTGGTGAAATCAATTAAATTATATGCTTAAATTATTATTATTGTTGCTCACTTTTGTCGTGCGAGCATTTGTCGGGACTGCTAGCACATCGAGCTTCTGTCGGTGCGTTTTTGCCCTGTTCACTTTTTGCCGGTCGAGGCTCCGTGTGAATGTGCACCGTGTGGCATGCATGGCACTGGCAGCACAGGTATTCCGAAGTAGCTTGCCGAGCTGTCGGTGAACTTTTCTATGTCCTAATGCAAGTAGTAACTGGTTTGCTAATAAATGTAAGCGATAACCCAAGCGTCGATTGAGCACATTTACTAAAAAGCTTGTAATGCTTGGAATGTGCCACACCATGCTGGTAGGCGAGAGTGTTTGTAGGAAGGTTGTGTAAAGGGCCCCACGATCTCAGTTGCCAGCCTTTGATCTATCCACAGTGCTGCACTGTCAATACGCCAGTCAATCCCAGTCGCAGGTCATCGCTTGGCATCCTCACTGCCCAGCGATGCCTAACCGAGCTTTTCAACTGTACTGATGATGATCAGGCGTTTATACTTGAAGAAGAAACTGCTATATCGCTCGTTGTGGCTTTTGTAGGTGGGGGGAGCTAGTGATACCTTTGGGAGCAGTGAACAGCAGCAAGTTGCACTGACACTGGTTGCTGGGCATGGAGGCTGTGCAATACTGCTGGCTCCTGCTCTGACTAGTGATGTATTGTTACAGAGGCATAGATGTGCAAAGGATGTAGTGTGCTGTTACTGTAGTTGCCCTTCTTTCAAATGACTGGTCTTCATGAGTTCAATTGCACCTGCATGGCTAGCAAATGAGTTATAAATGTGGCGCAAACAGAGACCAGCTCATATTTCAAGTTTCATGACGATCGGAGAAGTATTGGCCAAATTACGGAATTTACAAGGCACACGGGTAGACTTAAAAGACACTGTTTGAAAGTCATAAGCATGTACCTTAAGAAGATGTGAGCATGTACCTCCTGAATCACCAGCAAATGAGTCTCGTGCTTTTGTCATCACGATTATTGGGTCCGAAAGCTGTCGTATTGTTGCAAGCTACCGCTTCTTGTTAGATAGCTAAATCGGCTCTGAAAAGAGCTCCGTTTCTACTTTCTACGATTGCGCAAGATGTGATAAACCTATGTGCAGCTCGAATTGTCTGTTGTTATTCGTTAACTTTTTGTATTAGCTTGGTAGTAAGTTCTTTGATTAACTTTCATCAATGGTAATTCGTGCAGTGTTTGAACTGTCTTTGGTGGGTCCATCAGACGAGTCCAGAGTTTATCTATAGTGAAATATACCATAATCCGTGTTGTAGCTACTATTTAGTAATGCTATAAGTTGGGAGGTGGAAGGGGTACTATTGCATATTGGGATAATTCTTGCATGATATTGACCTTGTTCAGAATTGTCACCTCTGTAATTATTTCTACTTTAGTACTAACTAAAATCAAACTTGTTAGACATCAGACTTCTGCATGCAGTGCAGCTAAATCCTTTTAGGCTAATGACCCGAGGGTACTCCTGGTGTGGTTGATGTAAGTCATCTCATGCAGCACTTTCTCAGACATGCAAGTATCTAGGCTCTGATTTAGTCGCAAGGTTAGTTTTAGCAGTAGATTAGCCAGTGACCTTCACCTGTAGAGAATTTCCGGAAGACAGGGTTTGCCATCAGCATTCACCATGTTCTCATAAGGACTAGCTGGAGTCTTCCTTTAAGTTTGTTTATTAAAAGAAAAGATTGCCAACGTGTTTGAAATTCGACCACATTAAGTAGTTTATATCTTACTTGTGCATGTGTGCATAGTTACTCTTGCTCAAGATGTCTTGTTCAACAAGATCTTCATATTAGGAAGATCATTTCAGGATTTTAGCCTTTCTATGTCTTTGTCTTTTATTTTATAAATACCCGACTTATTTTCTCTGTGGTATCTAGATTTATTCTCTGGCCATTATTTTCCATATTGCGATTGTCATGCTTCCTAACGTAAACATTCTGGGCATGAAGCAAGTAGCACTCCTTATGCAAAACTCCTGTATTTTTAGTTGGACTATCTGTCATAAAACTGAGCAAATTATGTCTACTCTCGAGCCTCAGTGGAAGCCTTTTACTATTCCTGTGAGAGCCTTATGTAATGGCGACTACGATAGGCAAGTACATTCTTTAACTACGCTGCAGCGCTGCATGAGGGATTTTGCATTTAGGTGCTTCGTTTTTTATGCCTTGGGGTACATGATTGTTTGCATCCATATCATACAGCTAACCCCTTCGAAAGACGAGCTCGGAAAGTCGTCGGAAACCAGCACCCAATCTGCAGTGACTACTAGTCGAGCGAGTATTTGCCGGAGATTATAAATTCGTAAAATAATCATATTCTGTCTTTGGTGTGGTGACATGCTTATTGGCCAACTAGCCTAAATTTTACATGGAGGCTCCATTGCAACCGATACCATAACCGTGGGGCAGACCTTCTAGGGCTTAGTGATGCCTGCATCTGTGTGTGGTAAACTTTAGCGTTTTTTACTCAGTAGATCATTTCAAACAGCCAATGCTATAGGCATTGTGCTTTTATGAAATGTTTTTCCAAATGGTTGCAAGATAATTGGTAAAGGGTTAGTTTCTTAGATTATCAATCGTGGAGGGATTGCTTTCAAAGCAGAACTAACGAAATTCTTACCACCTGTTCCAATTCTTTTGTTGACATCAAGTTTGCAATGAAGTACTTTAGTGATAGCAATAGTCTTCATTGGCTGCTTTTCTGTCTTTGGAAATCTATATATCTATATAAAAATATATCTTTCTTCTTCTCAGAAAATCCGAGAGGTTCATCCATATGTCTCCTTTGCTGAAGGAGCTACGATGGCTTCCGGTCGATCAAAGGATACAGAGCAAAGTTTTTATGCTGACCCACAAGGCCCGTCATGGCTTAGCTCCTTCACACCTAGCTGAACTGTTGCACCAGTTTTAGCCTCCTCGTGCCCTTTGATCTTTATAGACCTACAAGTTGTATCGTATAAGTTACTATCCTTATGGATAGTAAAGAACAAACAGCTGGTCTCAATTTTTTGCCGTTTTCCCATTCAGCTACCGACTGCCTTGCACGGGGCATGATGGCAGCTGTCGCCAGCGGCTGTGAGCCGCCGGCTTCGGCACCTGCGCAATCCGGGCGCTTGTCAAGCTGCCCGACGCTCGCAGACGTCCTTCGGGTCTGCTAGGATCTCTGCTGTCTATGTGAACCCACTCGCTTCAGCCTGCAGTCCCCAACAGCTGGACTTATGCTACCACTAACCATTCAATCGTGCTTCCTTTGCAGCAAATGTCAAGTGCCTAGAAAGAGACTTGAGTTCTCTGAGGGCACTATATCAAATTTATTATTATTATTCTTCTCTCTTCTCTTTGTCTCTTTCTATCTGTATTTGACTCTCATTTTCTTCCTCTTCCTCGTTCCTGCTCTTTTCTGTTTCTAATACAATTTGCATTCTCAACGACAAAACAAGACGGCAGGAATTCAGCATGTGCGAATATTCAAGCTTTCTCACTCCAGGTCATCCAGCTTACTACGTTTACGAATGTTGGCCAATTGTATATGGTCACTTTTGTGCACCGAAACTCTGCATACTAGAACGATCCAATGCAGTAGTGTAGTGCTGAAATGTTGATATGGTCTCACGCTTTAGTCGAAAAAGCAGAGGTGGACTCATACGCCAGGTCACGTGATGTCAATACTCTAACTGGAAGGTTTGTGAGCAAATTCCTTATGAACTGAGAATCAATTCATGACCATTTCAAGTTGTTTTAAATGTGTACTCTTTTCGGTCTTACGTCCCCGATCTGAACTTTTACAGCACAGTACTTAACGTATCAGTGTTTGCATGTTCTGCTGATTTCGTATGCAAAGCAGCAAGAAGTTTTTGCGTACAAGTGCTTAATCACTCGACCCGTGGTGAGAGATACTACGTTTTTTCATTCATGGTCTGGTTGACGAAGTTCTTACGGCTCAAATCCCCCGACGGCAGACGGCTTTCGATCTCAGTACGTTCAAGTTGGAGGCTCATTATCCTTGTACATTTTATTATCTACTGAATGTACGATTAGGCTGGAACTGCACTATGTAAAGGCAGAGTACCTGGTAGTCCCACATAATATTATTCTTAGTTTGTGCGGTGGGTTGAAGCAGATATGTTTGCTTAAAGCTTTGACATATTGAGCCATTGATATTGCCCACTTTAGCCTAGCATAGCGCCAGTCTGCCTTGCTGTGCTCAAGCGCCGTCTCGGTGATGCACTTTTGCTCCCTCCCTGAAATCTTGTGTACTATTTTGCTTTTCGTGCTGCATTGCAAGCTTTGGTTACTCGTCCGTCGAGCATTCTAGGGATGCATTCGTCAGGGACGTCGGTGCATACAGAGATTTGGTGTTCAGCCTCTGTTAGCAGAGAGACTGGAAAGTTCATTTTTGTGAACGCCACAGTTGATAGCGCATTTTGGCGGAGCCTAAGATTACGCGAGACAGTTTGTGGTCGCGCAGTGATTCGGCCCTTTAAACTTGTGCCTTGTAGGACCATTCGAATCATCTGCTACGACTGGGAAAGGAGTGGCAGGTAATTGGATGACTGCTCTTACTGCTTATTAATAATAACAATGATAATTGGTCGTTTGTGTAGCACCCTAGCAGAACTAAATCTCTATCCAGACGCCTTGCAGCTCGTGCAAGAAAATCAATAAAAAAAACCTTATTAAATGCACGGTATCATGCATAGACAAGCATGCAAGAGCAAACAAATATTATGCTTGGGCCAGCAGAACGAAACCACACAAAAAGACACCCATGGTTACCGGTGTGTGGCTCGTAACATGCACTGGATCATGTACAGGTAACTGAGCTAAGCACACATGAACAACAAAGACAAGTTCACTGGGGCAAAGGGAAAGCTGACCGAACAGATGCATATTCAGCTTAGACTTAAATGATCCTAGGTCATAGTGCCAGGGATGGGTAAACGATCGAAGATGACGAAAAGGTGGTTCGAGAGCACGCAGGGCGAGAAAGGAGGTCGACTAGGTAGGCTGGAGCAAGCAAGTGAAGTGAACCAGACTGAGGATCTTGAATTCGATGCGATGCTTTATAGGCAGCCAGTGAAGCTCACACAAGCGGGGTGCAATGTGGCAGCTACCCCATTTACGACAGAACAGACGAGCATCATGCGTTTTTCACCAGTTTCAGACCGTTAAGGGCACTGGTCGGAAGTCATGAATAAAGGAAATTGCAGTACTCGTGACACGATATCACAAGCGTGCGAGCTAGCTTAGCTGTAGTTCTATTGTGTAAGCAGGCCTTAATTTGACCAATGTTCTTCAGTAGGTCGACTTGACTGTGGAGGAAACGTGCTCATTCAATGACGAGTCATTTTGGAATAGTGCACCCAGATTACTGGCAGATGTCACTTGAGTGATGGCAGATAGTAGAATACATTGAAGTCACTGCCTATCTGCTGCACAACTCTCGTACAAAGTGTTACAAATGCAAAGAAAGCTAGACGTGATTTCAAAAAAATGGAGTCTTCTGTCAAAAAAACGAAGTTTGTCTGCACTACTAGGTCTACTGTGTTACTTAACTAGACGTGTGTGTGTGTGCGTGTGTGTGTGCGTGTGTGTGTGTGTGTGTGTGTGTGCGCGCGCGTGCGTGTGTGTGTGCCTCTTGCTGTATATATGAGTTGTTGAGCAATGCATTTTTTGGTGCTCTTAGGGCGAAGCTTGGTGCTAGCTAGCTTGCTGTTGCTTTGCCATGCACCTTCAGCGATTTAGTGCCAAGAGTCGATTTCTCTCTGGCTGCAAGATCCCATCAAAAACACATGCGCTATTATTATTTTTTGAATAGCCATCAGCTGATTGGTGAATGCACCACAAATCTGCGTGACCTATGTAGCAGCAACTCGAACAATGGTCGTACATTTGAGGTAACCTCGAGCAGCTGCGATCTGCATTTGTGTATGCAGCCTTCATTTGAAGGCCTATTCCATTTCATTTCAACCCAGCGCTGCTTTCTCTTATGCCATCTCAAACGCGGCAACCGTGTAATTCTACCGATTGGCTGCAATGCACAGCAACGAGTTGTGTGCTGCCTTGATCGCCGCTACTGCTGGTCGGCCTGTACATCTGCCACCAAGGAGGCACACCCATTTAGGCATCGAAGGAAAACCAAATGGCAGGCGTCACGAGGGTATTCGCTACCTTGCCGCTGTGTTGGAAAGCTTCTTACCCCAAATCTCCCTCACTCACCCTTTTAAAATGTATATCTGCTGTTCAGCCATAGCATTCGTGGCTGAGACAACGGTCTCCCTTTGTGGCACTCGCTTCCTTCCACCCAACTCGAAGTCTTTCCTGCCTGCATAATAAGAAGCTCACATATCATGCTAGCAAACTCTGCAGCCAGGTTTGCCTGTTGGACAGGTCGCAGCTACCGCATCATGCCACTTCTTGCCGAACTGCTGGGTTTCCTCATCAAGCAGTGTGTCTACTTCAAGGGTCTCCCACTAACTTTTTAGATCCCTTCATTCTCTTGCTCCGGCTTACCTATCAGTAATGTTTCCTATCCAGACTTGACATCATACCACCTGCTTTTCTGACTCAAATCATTCGCATGTGGCTCTAATCAATCTCAAATCTGTTGGGGACCGTGCCTTTAGTTCGTATGCTCCCAAAGCCTGGAACTCACTCCGTACTGACTTAATGAAATCCCTTGACTTGACGATATTTATAGCAATGATCAAGACTCACGTTCCTCTTAGCATTTGGTGGGTGCTTGTGGAATGTCTTGCGTGCCTACATCTAGTGATGCTGTGAAAGCGATCACTAACCAATTGACATTTTTTCTTGTTAACAAACGTAAAGTGCCTAGAAAGAGATTTAATTCACTTATATGATTAGTTCATTTCAATAGCACCCTAAGGCCCCTGGGTCTAGCCCCGGAGGTAAGGTGCTCGCTCTTCACGACCCAGGTCGTGTATTCGAGTCCTGCAATGGGCGATCCTTTATAGACCACTGCAAGTGGTGATGATAGTCATTAAGGCTCGGCTACCCCTATATAAATGAAGCTGTTAAATCAACTAGCCTTTTTAAGGGTATTTAATCTCTATCCTAGCACTTTACATATGCCTTAGGGCTCGAGCCCACGACCCCGATCGTCAAAAGCAAGCACATTGGCTTAGAGTGCCATATGAAAGTTTAATTCTTATTATTACAGTTAACCTGAAGTACCCTTGAGCAACGGTTGGTTAATGCTGTTGTAGCCCTCTTGTTTAGCTGTGCCAGCGATTAGCCAGTGATGTGACTGACTTGGCCTTTGCTGGTGATTGCTCAGTAGTATCCACAACAGGTTGTAAGTGGTAGTTATCTAAATGGGCTCATTGGAGAGGCTGTGATAGGTAGATTTTGGCTACATTTGGGAGTTCAAGACAAAGAGGCTTTGGGTGTGCATAAATCATAGTTACTCGTGTTCAATCTAGTTACCTTTAGCTGCATACACATGATGACCCAGTAATGCAAGCTATAAGTGCAAGCTACCTTGATGCAGCATCCAAATACAATTTGCCTGCTTTACCAGACGTTCCTGACTTGAAATAGGTCATTCGAAAGTTTGAGAGCCACCCCCCCCCAAAATTTTCCAAATAGCAAGAGGGCAACGGTAACCACGGCCCATAGTTCAGATAGTGTAATGTCTTTGTTTAAATTACCGAGGAGGCCAAGGTGTGCTAACTGTAGCACAGCGATGCCTCACATGCCTTCAGTAGAGCATTGCATTGAGCCCCAAAGTTAATGTAGTTCATTGTGCTTCCCTTATCGGTCACAATATAAAGAACTTAGCAACGTCTAGGCAGTTTATCAGTAAGCTGTATTGCAGATATTCGCTATGCCACAGGAAAAGCATAACTAAACATAAAAATTAGAATATTCAAACCAAGCAATATAGAGAGTGCTGACACAACAACTTTGCACAATTGGGGGATTAAAATATAACCTCAAATATTTCAGCATTTCATGTGCTGCTGGCCAACAACGTTTTACCAAAACAAGATGCGTGTGAATTAGCAATATTTGTACATGCAAATAGTGCATACTACCACCTTAGTATCACCAGGGTTTTTTGCTAGGTGCAAAACCATGCAAAATGACCGTATTTTTGTTCTATCTGGGGCGATTTCAGACAGCTCTTTTTCATCAGGAAACGTAGGCTGGTTTTTTTTTACTCCAACTTCTTTATTTATTGCTTTCATAGTGTTGAACCCGGTCTTGATTTTTATGCGCACGTGCAAAGTCAACCTTGACCGTTGCCGAAAATGTGCCGGACACAGTATTTGAGATGCATTTTTCGAGAGGGTTATACCTGGAACATCCAAAAAATTCTCATTTTGCTGTGTTCTGATTGTGCTACCAAAAGCTATCCTCTGAAAACCATAACTGTTTCTGAGAACACTTGAAACCGCCAAGTAAGTTAACTTGGAAAGTCCTTTAACCGATTAAGCTAACCAGGGTGGTGCCATGCACAATTTGCAGATTTATGGCTTCCTCATTAATCTTAACAAATGGTAGTTTTTTTGGCCTTGATCTGGTGTAAGTGCAATGTTTGAGCCCTGTGTTAATTACCAGAATGAGATCACTTTTGTTCCAGCACTATATATGTGTTTGGCCAAAAGAAATTGTGGTTATGAATAATTGTTCCTTGCTCTGTTCAGCACATTAGCACCACGTTAGCATATTAGTGGTTACGCTAGGGCGATATGCGAGACCGTTATGAATTAATTCAGATCATCCGATGTACACTCTACAGGCACTTAGATATCGTGTGCTTCTGAGGATTGAGCATATGCTTTTCAAGTCCACGTGTGGCCTGATTGAACTTGAGTTTGGGGTGAGACGGTTGAGTCCCTGAGTATCATCGAGCCACCATGAGCCCAAACTTCTAGTCCACAACTCTTAGATAGTGGCTTAGCAAGGTTGTTTTGTGACTTCAAGCCTGACGCAAGGTCTTTCAGCAGCAGTATTTGCAGCAGCATTAATTGCAGAAGCAGCGATTGCAGCAGCAGCAGTAGTTGAGCATCGCTGTGAGTAAAACCTCCAGCTCTGATAAATCGATGGGGCTGCCTCGATTGGCCAATCCACACACTGCAATGCAAAACTTCCTGCAATCCTGCCTTCTATTGTGTGCGTAGTAGCAAGGCCCATGACCTGTGGCTTGATTGACTGTATCTATTCCAGCTAATCAATCCGAAGAAGAAGCTGGAGAAGAAGTCATACGTCAACTCCGGCAAGCTCCTGCTGCGCAGTTGCGTAATACAGCCAACATACTCGTTTGTCGACTATCTGTCGTCGGGGTAATGCAAAGCGCTCTGCTAGGTAACTGGACTGCCTAAAAGCCATCTGCGCATCATGCATGTTGCCATTACTAGGTGCCCTCCTGCCGTTCTAGCAGCGTACAGATTCAGTGCACGTTTGCCATTGACTTCACGGCATCGAACCTCGACCAGCGCAATCCTGATTCACTGCACTACAACAACCCCTACGCACCAAATCAGTACGAGCAGGCGATTCGAGCCGTCGGTGAAATATTGCAAGACTATGATAGTGATAAGTGGTTTCCGGCTTTGGGCTTCGGTGCCAAAATTCCGCCGAGCTATGCGGTCTCACACCAGTTTTTCCTTGTAAGTTGTCTGCTCGTTTTATTTTTTTCAGAACTTGGAGCTGTTGCATGGATGCCGTTCTTTGTCAAGCTTCGTTTTTTTATCTTAGTTGTCCATAGGCAAGGAGTTTAAATAGCTACATTCGTATGCATTTACCTTCAGACCGTGTTTTAACCAAGTGTTGACCTTAAGTAATATCAGAGCTCGAGCTATTATTATATTGGATTTCAAATGCATGTGCCTTGCTTTATTTCAGAATAACTGCATCTGGTTGCACTGCCTTAAATACTGGTTGTGTGTTTTCCCATTATAGCAATTTATGAAATGCAGTTTTTTGTGGCTCTTTTGTTTAACTAGCTATTGGTAAAGCAAAATCGCAGGCAGAAAATTTGGTCAATTAACATGAGCAAGGAGAGCTGTTTACTGGCAGATAGAGCATGGGGGCCGTGGATTAGGGATGCTGCGTGTTGTATATACTTGGCAGGCGTTGAATTTAAAACGGGTATTACTGTATGTGAATCCACTTATTTTACACCCCCTATGTGTCACTCCTTCAAGGGCTGCCTTTTCTCCATGCACGAGTGTCACTTTGTGTCTAGATGTTCGAAACTATACATATTGGTCGCTGAAATAAGGTCCTCTGCCACGCGACATGATTGATTACAGGTTGACCAGGAAGAGTGGACATATTTCAGCCAACAATATTATTTTTATGGTGTCACAAACGTTTTTTATCAAACGTACTCTTTCTGCAAGCATGTCCTGTATGTATAATGCGCTTTATATTGCAAAATTTGGTGAACAAGAGGCTACAGACCCTTTATAGTTTCTAAGTTTGTGATTGACTCATGAAGTGATCCAACGATAAAATCGCTTAACTTTATAATATTTGCAATTAGCGCAGGTGAAGATAGAAAGAATATGGCGATTTAAGCAGGTGAAGATCGGATGAGGGGCTCACAGGGAACAGGACAAGAGGGGAAGAGGAGAGTGGCAGTATGGTGAGCCGTAATGGCTCACTAGGTAAGGTGGTTGCTTTTCACGACCATGGCTCCGAGGTCGTGGGTTCGACTCTTGTGGTGGGCGATCCTTTATTGCCACTGCAAGTGGTGGTGATAGCCATCAAGGCTCTTCTGTCGCTATACAAAAAGAGGCTGTTTAATCAGCTTGTATTTTTTGTTTATGTTGGTGAGCAGTGAGGAAAGCAGGTCGTAGGTCTAAGTACCCACCCAGAAATGTTGCGATCGGTTCAGAACCATCCACCAAGCTTCATGTTTTTTGGCTTCACATATGTGGGATATTCTGTGACTTTCTAGTACATTAAATGCACTTTGGGTTGCTGGTGTAATTGGACCTGCCGAAGCGGTTGTAGAAGCTCATGCAGTGTGCTCTGCCACCTCTCCTGCCTCAATGCCTCGACTCAGCTCCTCAAGGGTCCTCCCCCTAATGCACTTACAATGGCATACCAATTTCTTTTTACTTAGTGCATTCGTTGTCTTCATGATTTTGACACAAAGCGTTTGCTCATGCGAATGTGTATGCGTCTTGCTTACTCTGCTTGGTAGAGTACAATTTCTTGGCAAGCTCTAGTTGCTCTGTCCTGTCGCCCTGCTCTCCCATTTCCGGTCCAGTATTTACAGCCGTGTGTTGGTTGTACCCTCGTCTTCTCCCACTCAACTGTAGTTCTGACAAACCAGTCCACGATCCTCCAGGGGCAAGCATTTTTTAAATGGTTTTTGGGCTCTACCATCGGTCGAACTAACGAGTCTTTTGCTGACATGATGATGTGCACGAGCAGGGGCCGCGCGAGTACAAGTTTTCTGCTCACTGTTGCAGTAGGGCAAGTTTAGTAGGTTCGAGTAGGTTCAAGTTTCGACCGTTTAAGCACCACATAGAATGATTCCCTCGTGTTTTTGTCATGCTTGTGATGTCGAGTAGGAAGGACTCTCGCTTCATTGGTCTCAGCGACCAACAAGGCTTTACCGATCGGGGGGGGGGGTGGGTGGTCTTACAGGACTGGGGTGGCGTGCTGAGCCTGAAGCAGTGAGCTTCAAATTTAATATAACACACAGCTTAATAAGTCCTCTTGTATAGCTCTTGTCTATAATATGCCGTTCATGCATTGCCATTTTTTTGTGCACGGTGCAACGTCTGTGCTCACTTCTGCCTGCTTGGTAAACACCTGATGATTCTTTTGCAGAACTCGTCGCAAAATCCCCATTGCCATCTCATCGAAGGAGTTCTTGCAGCCTACCGCAATGCCGTCAATAGTGTGCAGCTTTATGGGCCAACAAACTTTGCGCCGGTGATAAACCACGTGGCTAGGCAAGTGAAATTTTCGCCTGCTGGAGTTTATCTGTGCTACAGCTTACCACCACCAGCTGCTTACTGGCTTTTGGCAAATGCCTTCCAAGGGTAACAATTTGCTGATTATACAGTGTTACAGGCAAATTTTAATTAAGTCAGACTTGTCTTCTCAATAATTCTCCAGCAAAACAAGCTGGTATTAGAAGCCATGACAATCATGGGTTGTACACCAAAGCAAAGCAAGTTTTTGCTTGTTGCACAGGTCTTCACCTAAAAAGAAAGTTTAGGCTAGCTCCTCACCATTTGAGATGTATAGTGCCACCGGTAGTGATGTGCTTAGATTTTCCTATGTATGAGAGATTGGTAGATTGCTACAATACGACACTAGCTGACATGCTCAACGAGTTTGCACGTCTGACTAAGCGCACTTTGCACCCTCACCCAGACGGCCTACGGTTTACCACAGACATGAAGCCAGCTAGGTCTACTAAGCACAAGCTTGAAAAAACATTGTTAAACTAGTCTTTTGGACCCTATACCCACTTTCCTGCTTCTACGATGCATTGATCTGCTGCAGCCATGCATAACTAACATCATAAACATGTTATTCGCCTCAGGTCATGTCCCAGCACCTTTCAAAAAGGCTGTAGTCAGGCAAGAAAGCGACACCGGACCAAGAGAACTGGAGCAACTGCCACCCAGTCTCCCTTCTACCATTCCCATCAAAGACACTGGAACGAGTCGTCGCAGACCAGCTGAACTCATATATTGAAACGTCAAACCTTGAGAGCTAATCACTCCACAGAGTCAGCACTGCTTCGGATATATTACGACTTACTTAGGAATGCAGACTTAGATAGAGTATCTCTGCTTGTTTTGCTCGATCTTTGGGCATCACTAGCACTGCATTGCAATGGTTCAGGGCCTATTACAGTGAGAGACTCCAGAGTGTTGATGTGAATGGACAAAGATCATCTGAGGAATCCCTGAAATATGAGGTACCTCAGAGCTCCGTGCTTGGTCCAGCTCTTTTCACGATTTATAGCCTCCCACTGGCCGATGTGATTGCCAAGTACAATCTAGGCTTTCACTTCTATGCGGATGACACTCAGTTGTACCTTTGCTTTGATCCCTCCCAGCCCTGCAGCACGTCGAATTTTCTCAACTCCCTTACTGCGTGTATGGATGACATCTACACATAGATGGCAGCAAATTTTCTGAAATTGAATTATGATAAAACCAAATTACTAGTTATGAGCAAACCAAGTGTGATTCATAAATTGGAAAGGCTTACACTCAAAATTGGGCATATCTCCTGTTGAGTCTGCACGAAATCTTGGTGTCATGATCCAAAGTGACTTTTCATTGGACGACCACATCAGCTCCACAGTCAAGTCTGCCTACTTTCAGCTGCATAACATTGCTAAAATTCGGACTTGTTTAGACAGGGATACCACATCTAAGTTGGTCCATGCATTTGTAACATCCCGTCTTGACTTCTGTAACTCACTCCTTGCTGGGCTCCTGGCCTGTGCACTCTGGCGCATACAGCTTGTGCAAAACTCTGCAGCTAGGCTTGTCTGTCGTGAGCGTCACAGTTGCCACATCACATAACTTTTTGCCGACCTGCACTGGCTACCAGTCGAGCAATACGTCGACTTCAAGGTTTGTTCCTTACTTTTAGGTCCCTTCATTCTTTGGCTCCAGCCTACCTATCAGATCTTCTCCACCAGGATTGTTCCACCCGCTTTTCGGAATCTAAGTGTTCAACTACACCTCGTACGAACCTCAAATCCTTTGGAGACCGTGCCTTTAGTTCGTATGGAATGTAATGTAATGTATCTAAATCTGTAACTCCACAAAGTCATAAAGACTATGTAGGTGTTACGCAGGAGAGTTTTGTATAGTGCACTCACAGCATAAGCGGCTTTTGGTACGCATTCGGTAGCCAACAGACTTCATCTCACGAAACAAAGAGAAAGTGGAAGCATAGCAGAGTCAGGAGAGCAGTTGAGGTAGTGAGTAGCATGGAAGTAGCAGCTCAGGACCACTGATAAGGATGAGCCATAGTCGGCAGCAGGAGAGTAGTTGTTGCGAAAGAATTGTGGAAACGAGTTCCACAGTCTAGGACCTGCAGAGCTAAAGCTTCTATCGCCAACGGTCTTTAAACAAAGGAATGGAACGGCTAATTTATTGTCCATATAGGACCTGAGGGCTCGAAGAGGCTGAAACAAGTGCAGCAGTTCAGCTAGGTACAAAGAAGCGAAGCCGTGGCAGGCCTTGTGGGTCAGCGTAAGAACTTTGCTCTGCTCCCAAAGCCTGGAACTCCCGACTTGCGTCACGACCTCCTCTGACTTGACCAGATTTAAAAAGGAGCTAAAAACGCATCTATTTATGACAGCATTTTGTGCACTGGTTCTCAACCTTCCTAATGCCACCACTCTTTAATACAGTTCCTCCAGTTGTGGCGACCCTAACCATAAAATTATTGTGTGCAAAATGTGGAAATGTGCATTCTCCGATGGCCTTCGGCGACCCTTGTGAAAGGGTCGTTCGACCCCTAAAGGGGTCGCAACCCACAGGTGGAGAACCACTGATTTAGTTTGTCCCTGTGATTCGTCCTTTATGTGCTTATGCGTGCTGACACGTGCATGCTGCCACTAACCACACTCGCATGCTGACCCTGTGTATGTCACCCCTAACCATGTTATTCTTGTTGTTTATTGAGCAAGCTACTGCTAACCATTCGATCATGTTTCCTTTGCTGCAATTGTGTAGCACATGGAAAGAGATTGAGTTCTCTGAAGGGGCTTTATAAAATGTATTATTTTTATTATTATGTCAAGTGGCAGACGAAAGTGGATGACTGACTCCCACATGAGGGTCTTGCTCTACTGTATTTGTGAGCCCGTTATTTTATTGTATACATTCTCGCAAGAAAGCTGTCATTCACGACCATTCTTGTGATCCACTACCCCCTCGTGTAGGACCTGATTGGCATTGTGTAGCCACCGGTAAAAGCAAGTCTTCTCACGATCCTGCTTTTGAAGGCGATCTCAGTGTCTGTTGGCACGTCCGTTGGCCCCTTTCTCACCCTACCCCCCCTCCGAGAGGCTGGCTTACAACGAATCGGAGCGACGAATCTGTGCACGTGCTGGAGCATGCCAATCAAGTGGAGCAGTATGTGCTGGCTGCAGTGCCTTGCTTGAGCTGTATTTCTGGGCGTGTGTGCGATTGCTTCTTCATGCACCTGTGATTGTTTCTGCGTATACCCGTGCTGGCATACAGGGGTACTTAGATGTTTGTTGACACCGCCAATGTTGATATTCACTTCAGTGTACTCTTAGTTTTTCTGAACTTTTGATGTGTAACTGGGTTTCTTTTGTAGGTGTGCACGGATGTCCCCAATTGGTACAGCATATTTTGTCCTGCTCATAGTAACAGATGGCGTGATCACAGACTTTGAGCAGACAAAAGAAGCCATCGTCTATGTCAGTGGAGCCAGCCTGTGCGACCCATCTCGAGGCTTCTGCAGGCCCAAAGCTTGTGCTTCAGCATTCTCATGCTTTTGTTCAGTCGGGGCTTATATATAATTTTTCTGACCGAAAGCTTGCTCCTTTGCAGCTTCAGGTTCAGACCGATGCAATGCACGATATTAGTGGGTCCTTAAGGCTCTTCGAGTTTGCTGTCTCGTTTATGCTGAGTTGGCACACGTTCCTTACGAGGTCTCTGCAATTCTTTTAGGCATCATCTTTGCCTCTGTCTATAATTATTATCGGTGTTGGGTCAGCTGATTTTAGTGGTAAGTACTTTTGTCGACTTTGTGTGTCTGCTAGCAGTTTGGTATCGGTGCACGGATGGCCTGAAGTATTTCTAGTGCAGATTAATTTATTGAAGTTATGCAATGTGACCTGCCAGAAATTCTTTTGCTCTGGGGCTTGTCTTTCGGTGAAACTAGGCATCAAGGAATTTTTTTGGGGCAGAACAGAAAAAAGCAAATTTTTGGAACTTCTACGAAGCATTTAGCTTTGTTTTGTTGGCTTGGGTCCCATTAAATAACCATTTAGCATCGGAGTACTTTCACGAAACAGTGCCTTATTTCAGTTTTGCTGGAATCCAGTAGTTACCCTAACAGCGAAGGTTCATCGGTTAACTGAATACAGTAGTGGGCAGTCAGGGGATATGTTTTACTCGGGTATCTCATTGATATTCAAGGTTTTACGATGGTTCCATCATGCCACTATATTTCATATTAGGCATTTTTATGGAAACGCTTGGCCGATTAGATTAGATGTGGATTACGGGTATATTGTGTTCGTACTTGTAGTGCAGAAATGCCTAAAACTAGATGCTTTACTCAGAAAAACTCAGTAATTCATGGATATTTTCCTCTGTTAGGAATTTGTGTTGTCAAATTCTACGAATGTCTTCAATGAACGGTATCGGTTTTTTCACAGCAACTGTCCTTCATAAGCCTTGTGTGAATTCACACGTGTTCTTCTTTTCGTGCACTTAGTAAATCATTAACATGCAAGCTATCACCTCGGGCCGGTCCATGAGCATATATATTTGATTGGTTGATCTAAAGTTCAAGAATCAATCATGCATGGCAATATGAACAAACGGTACATCAAATATGGCAGCTTTGAATGGCGTGCCCAGCACACATAACAAATATATCCATTAAGTCGAAAAATTCAAGATCTTGCTCATTTTAGAATGAACAATCATGATATGCCAAGGTGCAAACTGATGGCTTTGAACTTGTGAGAGGCTAACACAGAGTTGGTAGACTTGTGTTTTCTCATCTCTACTGTGAGCATTTTTATAATTGAAAATGTCTCACTTACTGACGGTTGACTTCTTTGAAGTAGGAACTGGTCATCTAAAAGCTATTCTTAAGAATAGTTATTCGAAAAAAGACCTTAGAAACCTGGTCAACCAATCCTTTCACCTTTAATTTCTGGTTGCCTGCTTTTTTCTTAAAGAGTCTGAGCTTCTTGGCATGTGGATGTGATATTCACTATGCCCTCGTTGTCTGTAAGGATTTTGAAAATACAAAATGACCAAACTTCTGCTGTGGGACTGCATGCAGAAGTCTTTTTGCCACGAGCGAAGAATGATCACTTAACTTATGGTTTTTTGAGACAGTGCCCTACCGATTGAGCTGTTGAGACTACCATGCTATTGCACTCAACACAATACTAGAAAGAGATTAAGTTCTCTGAGGATGCTATACTAATGTATTTTTATTGTTGCTTAAAGCCCTTTGGTTTCAGTGTCTACTCTCGTGCTCGAGCCGTATATCGGTGCCTGAATGCATCTGCATGTTTTTGATGGCGTTTGGATTCCGAACTGCATTAAGAAGACAGTTTCTGTTCTCATGGGAAAACAATAATTTAATGTGGGCAGTATAGTACGTTGTGCATCCTGGCTCTGTCATGGCTAAAGTTCATTAATTCAACGTATGGGACGATGTATTGTGGAAAATCAGAAAGCTGAAAGTCATCGTAATTTGCTGGCAAAGTGCATTGATTGCCTTCGAAGCAAATTATACGATCAAAACTAGTGGTTGCAGGGCTGGAGTTTTTTATTAAGGCCTCTGCTTGCTCATCTTGCGAATACACAAGGCTGAGCAATACAGTGAATGTACGGGTACACCGGCAAGCTGGGCGCTGTCCGAGTCCCGAGGAATTTTTAGGCATGGCCAGAAAAAAGAAACCTGGTGGTCTCAGAAGTCGAACCCAGGTCCTTAAACTCTAGAGGCAAACGTCGGGAGACATTCATCAATGTCATTTTCATGTTTTTGACCCTCAATAACAAACGTGTCTGTTGGTTTGCTTAGGCCCATTGCCATGGACGACTAGTGCACTGGTTTCATGATCATGGGTATCGACAGCCAGATATGGCCTAGATAAGATATTCAAAAACAATTATTGGCTGGTGGTGGTGACCGAAGGAACCGAAGTAGACGATCGATGCTAAGCAGGCCGTCATTGTTTGGCTCGTCTGGTAGTTGGTGAAATTCTCTGACCTTGAGAAGCCACGTGGAAGCTACATCGTTTCCATCTCATTTGTTGAAAGTTGCATCCCATACCAAACATGTTGGTAATAAATAAATAAGAGAGAACTAAATCTCTATTCAGGCGCTTCACATATGCCTCAGCTCGAGCCCACGACCTCAGACAGACCTTGGTGGGTGATTGACTTACTTTCCTACACCCGATAAGCTAAGTGTATGTGCTCTATATTCTATACCTACTTATGCTGCATTGAGATCTCAGTTTTTGGTGTGTGTATATATATATATATAATATATATATATATATATATAATATATATATAATTCATTTGTATAGCACACTAAGAGAACTTAGTCTGTTGTTCAGGCGCCTCACATATGCCACGGGGCTCCAGCCCAAGACCTCAGTCATTAAATACCTTGGCCTTGGTTTGAAGCGAGCGCCTTAACCACTAGGCCAAACCAGCATGGCATTGGTATAATGGAATGCCACCGTATCTTAAACTGATGTTGTCTCAAACTGGTCTTAAAGAGGTCACCCCTATTGGTTTTTAGCTGCTGTTATTACTATGCCACAGCTTCTAAATTATTGCCATTCAATGTTCTTGGACTCTCATCGAGATTGTATTTGCCTACTTAACAGTGTTTTGTGAAACTCAAATCATACTGTTACGAACGTGCTGTAGCTGCTCCTGAACTTAAGTCCTTTGCCGCAACTGCAGCGCAGTAGCAATGCTAGTTCTTGCAGATGCATGGCAAATACTGGTGGAGCTTCCATCTTGAATCACTGCACCCAAGTTGCAGATACCGTATGCACCGATGCATGCTGCCTGTATGCCTGCCGATCTGATACTGACTGATCATCACTGCAGATGCTCAGTTCATGCCAGCTAGATCAAAGCTTATGACATATACGGAACTTTATTCTTGTAATTTGGGAATTGCTAATAATCTCATGCACTTTCGTAACCTGACTGATTCAGTGTGCATATGTTTCAAGGCGTTATTGCCAATTTTGTGAGCCAACATTTCAGATCGTGCCTGCCAATATTTATTGGCAAATGGTGGTGTTCGTTGAATATTCTTTGCCAGACTTTTGTCTTGCTTGCTAGTCCGTCTGATTCCTTGCTTTGGTAATGTGATGCAGTTTTGACATTTAGCTATGGAAGAGCTGGACGGAGATACTGTCAGGGTGTCGTGCCGAGGTGTCATGGCTGAACGGGACATTGTTCAGGTGCGCATCAGCGCTGCTGTCGTGGTGCATGCATCTAATGTGCAACATGACCTCCTGCTTGCATGCACTGTTTTCTGATGCGATTGCCTCTGAAGTACTGACTGGCCCAAAGAATCTCTTAAGAAATGTCAAATTTATGGTTATGTTTCGAACTCGAGGTCACCGACATCGAATCGGTCGCAGGAGTTTATTGGAAGCGCTACTAAAAAGGCCACCGATGCATGCCGTGATTTCGGCTTAGCAAGTGTGAAAAGCACGCTAACGAGCCTCGTTTGCTGGCATATGCTGCTCGTTTTGGCTTCTGATATGAGTCTGACTTTTCGAGGTGCATTTGTATATCTGGCATTATTCGAGCATAGATTGTAGAGCTTGCTTCCACAGTTCTTACGCAATGACAACTACTCTCGACTATGGCTCATCCTGTTCAGCGGTCCTGAGCTGCTACTTCCATGCTACTCACTACCTCAACTGCTCTCCTGACTCTGCTAGGCTTCACAATTTCTCTTTGTTTCGTGAGACGAAGTCGGTTGGCTACCGAATGCGTACCGAAAGCCACTTATGCTGTGAGTGCACTATACAAAACTCTCCTGCGTAACACCCACATAGTCTTTATGACGGTGGAGTTACAGACGGAGATACATACATACTTACCTAGCAAAGAAAGATGTATGTCGATTTATCCATCTGTCAGCATTGTCTAGATACATACTTTTTTCCAATGAGCTTGTCCGGGCCTCCCCGGCTCAGACCACCGGTACGTTGCAGCAGAGTAAGCAGTATGTCGTATGTCTAGATTTGTATGTGTAGCTGATGGGATAAGGCAGGACTGAAAGAATCAGAGTCAGCTATACTTAGTCCACGCTGCTCAAGATTAGTGTGCATAGCCACCTTCCACAGCTGCTTTACTGAAGGCCGGCTCTCTTGGTAAGCCGAGTGCACTTTAGGCGATATGCAAGGAATTTTCATAAAAGCTGTAGTCAGGCCACTTCTCAAGAAAGCTACACTAGACCAAGAGAACTTAAGCAACTACCGCCCAGTCTCCCTTCTACCATTCCTATCAAAGACACTGGAACGGGTCGTGGCAGACCAGCTGAACTCGTATATCGAAACCTCACACCTTGCTAGTAAGTTCCAGTCTGGCTTTAGAGCTAATCACTCCACAGAGTCAGCATTGCTTCGGGTATACAACGACCTACTTAGGAATGCAGACATAGGTAGAGTGTCTCTTCTTGTTTTGCTCGATCTTTCGGCAGCTTTTGATACCATCGATCACAAAGTACTTCTAGAGCGCCTCTCATCTCGCCTGGGCATCACTGGCACTGCTCTGCAGTGGTTCAGGTCCTATCTCAGTGGGAGAGTGTTGACGTGAATGGACAAAGATCACCTGAAGTACCTCTAAAATATGGAGTACCTCAGGGCTCTGTGCTAGGTCCGGTCCTTTTCACCGTTTATACTCTCCCTCTCGCTGATGTGATTGCCAAGCACAATCTAGGCTTTCACTTCTATGCGGATGACACTCAGTTGTACCTTTGCTTTGATCCCTCCCAGCCTTCGAGCACCTCAAATTCTCTCAACTCACTTGCTGCATGCATTGATGACATCCGATCATGGATGGCAGCAAATTTTCTAAAACTAAACGATGATAAAACTAACTTACTAGTTATGGGCAAACCTAGTGTTATTCAGAAATTGGAAAGGCTGACTTTCAAAATTGGCTCTGCCAGCATATCTCCAGTTGCATCAGCTCGAAATCTAGGTGTTATATTCCAAAGCGACCTCTCGTTAGACGACCACATCAGCTCCACAGTCAAATCAGCCTATTTTCAGCTTCATAACATTGCTAAAATTAGGGCTTGTTTAGATAAGGATACCACGTCCAAGTTGGTCCATGCATTCGTGACATCTCGTCTCGACTTCTGCAACTCACTGCTTACTGGCCTACCAGCATGTGCGATCAGGCGATTGCAGCTGGTGCAAAACTCTGCAGCTAGGCTTGTCTGTCGTGAGCGTCGCAGTTGCCACATTACTCCACTTCTCGCCGACCTGCACTGGTTACCAGTCAAGCAACGGATTGACTTCAAGGTTTTGTCGCTCACTTTTAGGTCTCTTCATTCTATGGCTCCAGCCTATCTTTCAGATATACTACCCCATCAGGCAAAGCATCGTACCACTCGCTTTTCGGAATCCAACAGTCTAGAAATACCTCGTACAAACCTTAAATCCTTTGGAGACCGTGCATTTAGCTCGTATACTCCCACAGCCTGGAACTCCCTCCCGACCTGCATCAGAACATCCCCTGACCTGACCACATTTAAAAGAAACTTAAAAACATACCTATTTAGGACAGCATTTAGTGGGTCCTTGTGATTCGTCCTCGATGTGCTTATGCGTGCTGACACTGTTCATGCTGTCACTAACCACATTTGCATGCTGACCCAGTGCATGTAACCCCTAACCATGTTATTCATTTTGTTTGTTTTTCAAGCATGATTTTACTTACTATTCTATTGCGTATCACTTTGCAGCAAATGTAAAGCGCCTAGAAAGAGATTAAGTTCTCTGAGGGCGCTTTATCAAGTGCAATATTATTATTATTATTATTATTCATGTACACCTTCCTGTTGCTTCCTGTCACTTCCTTGGTCGACTGTACTCCCAATTTAACCGTGGTTCTCTCGGCCTTCATCTCACGTCTTTCTTGCTTTGAGCCGTTGGCTATTGGCTACCGGCTGTGCCTGGCTGGCCTTGAGTGCACTGTAGAACGCTGTGAGGGAACATGACTCTGGCAGCCTGCGAGCACTGGCAGGAGACCTTTCGAGGGCTCAGACTGCCCAAGCAGCTCACGACCGGTGGAAGGGCAGAGGATGACTCGGCAGCCCTGCCCAAATCCATGCATTGGCAGCATCTGTGGGGACATCCATCTACCACAAACTGCCGCCAGCTGTCGGCGGGGTTCGGAACGAACAATGGCCCGACAGTGCGAAAAACAACGCATGCATGGAATATAAGGACTGCCGAAGGAGTACAACGGGTGGTGAAGGCTAGATCCCTTGATGCCGGCAGCCGTCTAGTGTGTGTAGACTGGGCTTGGCCGGTGTAGTTTGAAATACAGGTTTTGGTGTTGGAGCCAGCAGACTCGGTCGCGCTACCCAGCCCGACGACAGGTTGTGCTGAGGGCTGTCACAAACGCAAAGAATACATACTCAAAGAGTATAGAGTGCTAATTCTAGCCTTTCTGCCTACCACTCCACCACTACTGCTGCACTGATGCTGCCAGCTCTGCCTTTAGTATCCGTGGTCACCCTGGTTACACCGGGGTGTTTTCATTCTAGACTTGGTGGTTGTTGCCGTCAGATTATAATTGCTTCAATTTGTCTGACAGTTAAGACCTTGTTAAATCTGTGAAAGTTCTGCCAGTTTTAAAAATAGTTTACTCAATTTACGCACACGTACTCTGCAAAGCTGATTGCTTTTAGGACAGTTTGTTATGCGGTTCAGTTAATCGACCTATTTGAAACGCATCTAATCTATTCGTATATTTTTTAGTTCGTCCCGTATCTTGAAGTCGCACGGCAGCGACCTGGAGAGGGTCCGGATATGACACGTGTCCGACTTGCAAAGGAAGTGCTAGCCGAGATACCCGAGCAGTTCCTTTCGTACATGAAGAAGTACAACATTAAGCCACTCAACAGTGGAAGTTGTGCTTCCGCCGGAGATGTACCACCACCACCATATTCTGAGAGAATGCAAACCCATTCTCCGCCACCTTCGTACTGACCTCGACGATGTGTCATCAATCTATCGCTCAGCCTCCTGCCATTGCTTGCTCCTGCAGTTATGGTGACAGAAATGAGCTGTGCCAAAAACGAGCACTTTGATGCATTGTCAGGAGTTCAGCTTTCTTTTGGTTAATTACTTTGCAACAGACTTCACAGCTGTTTCGTAATAGTGCTCCCAAGTCGATGGTTCGGTGTGGTGCTGTGGAATCGCTAGCAAGACTGCTGAGGCCCTTTCGTGGTGCCTGGATCAATTACATTTATTTTTGTGTGCTGCAGGCCTGGTCAGGGAGACATTTTTTGCTCGACCCACTTTCATGGATGCAGCTGATGATGGCCTCCCACTGTGTAATATTATCAGAGCTTGCAGGCCTGCAACTTCCAGATGCTAGGCTGCTCACCGTGGGGGTAGACGGCTTTTTGGGATCTAGTTAGTTTTTGCATGCAGATAACGGTCATACCGTGACCTCCTATGTTCACACCTGTGCTGCATTGGCATCGAGCCCACTCGGCAGATTTTGGAAGTGCAACATAGGAATCAACCTTGCCGTTGACTCTTGCTATAAGAAATCATTTCTTATCCAACAACCTGCAGGGATGTGTACCGCTTTCCTGTTTTTTGAGTCACACTGCCTGCGCGTTTTTTGCTGGCAGTCGTAGGAAGCTTGAGACAGGGGACAAAGTGTATGTCTGTGTGTGCCTATTTTGAGATCAGATATAAAAATGTACTAGGACTTGACTGTGATTGCCATCCACAGATGTGTGCAGTGGTGACTCGGTTGGGCTAGTGGTTGTTACATAAAAAGGACTCGACAAGTGGGGTTCGAGCGAGCATGGTCTGATAGTCACTGGATGTATGACTAATGGAACTGCTGTCACTAGTTCAGACTCTTAACCTGCAATACAGCCTAAACTGAGAGGCCACTGTCGATAGTGGCCCGGTTAGTGGATACGCATTACTGTTTGCAGAAAATGCAAAGAATCATCCATCACTGTATGTTATCAATGGTGTTTTAATGTTCAACTAATGTGAGCACCTCCGTCGCCGTATGTCACGGTGCAGGTGCTCTCTGTGCCAACGTACAGTTACGGCTTTGCTTTGGCTCATAGACTGTTGCCATACTAAGTAAATATGTTGATAATGATTATTAATTGTACGTTTGCTCTGTAGAAAATGTACGCATACAGGCTACGTACGTGCAACAGCATCCACAAAGCTAGAGCCAGCTCGAAAAATCCGATCGGATAGGAATGAACTAGCCAATGAGACAATGTGGTAGTGGTAGCCAGCCATAGCTACCAGAGCTTATGGAGACAGCCGTCGTTGATCTGTTTAAATGAGCATTGCAGAGAACCAAGCAAATCTTGCAAGCATTCGGGCAAACTATGCAGGTTGAATTCGGAGAGTTGAATGCAGCTTCGTACGGCTGTTGGCTGTCGATCGAGTCAGCAAGCTATTTCGAATGGGGCTATAGAAACCCTTGTAGCAACCACATCTACTACTTTGTGGGTTTAAAACTGGGTACATGCAATACACAGTGTGTATACAACATTAGGTGAGCCGAAATTCTGACATTCGTCTGGCCGAAGTAGTGCTCGAATGGGACATTGGGTCATGAGAGGGCTGTTAATTTCAAATACACGGTGTTGTGATGTGCTTTAGTCTGCCATATCGGAGAGCAATAACTGCCACCACTAAGGGTGCCGATATTTAGTTTAGCCGGGGCTTGCTTGCCACGCCTCGGTTGTTGGCTCTACTGCTGCTGCTGTGGTCCCTTAATTGAGTTGTTTCTGTCTCTCGCAAAGAAGCTGCTGGTCATGTAGCTCTCCATGCTGCCACCACGGGGCGTTTGCTATTTAGTCGCGGTTTCCTGTTTCGCCAGGATGGGCAAGCTTGGCTCATATGCTTTCGGCCCCATCTAGCGCTAGGCACCAAGTAGTAGGTCCGATTAAGGGATAATTGCTGCTAGGCGACTACCTGGTCTTCAAATATCAGGATCTTTACATGCCGTCGTCACTTAATTGGCTCTATGTTTCGGTCGACGTTTCCTTACTCATGTATGGGTTTTCCTCATCGAAATGCCTCCTCGGTCTCACGGGCTTCATTTAATATCGCAATTACGGCGTTTCTCCGGCAGCCAATAAGATGGGCAGGCCAGCCAGAACGTTTGTGGCTCACCTTAGCTAAACTTTAAACTATATAAGCTGAAACCAAAGATAAAGTATGTAATTAAAAAATCAACAACATACGGTTCATCAATACCATGTTGCCACGATTCTTCAATTTAGCACCATTAATGCCAAGGCAGTCTTGTCTACTAAGGCCTTTTACAAAATTGTGAAAATAAAAATGTATTCCTTCACTTGATTGAGAATTGGGGGCATTGCATCACCCACCCGTGAAAGCTTTCGGGCTCAATCTTGTATTCCAATGTTGGCCAACAATAGTCGTCGACTCAGTCTGCAGCCCGCCAGTTGAAGTCCCGGGTGGCCAGGGCAGCTTGCTTTTGTCGAGGCATCATCACATCGGGAGCAGATCGTGCACAACCAATTTTTAATCTGCTGGGAGCACTTGACTTGCTACGATGGTCTGAAAATATTTTTTTGTAAATTATTATGGGTAATGAGATGGTATGCAAGCATAATACCTAACATGGTTATGATAACAATAATAAGAATGACAATTATGAATAGCAATTTTGTAAAGCATCTGGTGCCTTAAAGGAACCAAATCTTCATATGTGTGCTCGAAAACTTCCAGCAAGAGATGAAATCACTGATACTAACTGTATTCAGCCACGTACCTTGAATTTTCCAGATTAAGAAGAGATTGGAAATGCTGCGAAGCTCTTCACTGCTCATAGTAGACCAAGTATGCGAAGTCAACGAAAATTCTTTTTGCATTGGATGTCTAGTCAGATCGCGGGCTCAAAATTCCCTGCACTGGAAGCATATGCGGTCATTAACCATCTGAATGAGCTAAGTTCCTTTGGAGCTTTGCTCACATCCAATAGCACGAGCCACTTGTTGCATGCCAAAAGGTTCGATTTGGTCACAATCGACTCGCGTGTCTTGACCTTGGCAAGCGCCTGCTGTGAGTATAGAGGGGACCCAAGTTTTCCCACACAGTTAACACGCTTTACAACCCCAGATTTAACGGCTTATTAAACACCACCGATATACTTAAAGCAAAGACTGGAAAGACCGAACCTCTTCGCTAGTTGTAGTTAATGTAAAGCATCTTATTTGTAACTCCAAGAAGCCACGAAGACTTTTGTGGATGTTACACAAGGGAGTTCTCCATCGAACTCACAGCCTAAGCGTCTTTCGGTACGCATTCGGTAACAAGCTGACTTAATCTCACTCAAAGAGAAAGTGAGAAGCATAGCTGAATCAGGAGAGCAGTTGAGGTAGTAATGAACATAGAAGTAGCAGCTCAGGACGGCTGGAAAGGATGTGCCACAGTCTGCAGCAAGAGAGTAGTTGTTGCGTAAGAATCGTGGAAGTGAGTTCCACAGCCTACAACATGTAGTCTGAGTATATGCAGGCCGGTACCGCTCCTTCCTTAAACAGCTGTCAGGAGCATCACCGGTGGTGCATAGCTGTGGTCTGCCTGTGGTGTGGTTTGGACAGGCCGGTAACCACAGTCAGATGGTGGACTCACCATCGGGGTCGGCCAAAACAGCCGTGGGCGAGGAGGGGGATTCAGTGGGGAGAGAGGGGCGAGTGAAGTCGTGCTCCCTCTGCTCTGTAGTAGAATAAACTGTTGGTGTTGGTTCTGTGCTGGCGTTCTTCGTGCAAGGCGTTCTTCGTGCAAGGCGCATCGAAGCACACGACATGCAGAGCAGAGGCTTCTGTTGCCAACGGTCTTTAGGCAGAGGAATAGAACAGTTCATTTATTGTCCATAGAGGAGGTTGAAACTGATGCCGCACTTCAGTTAGGTGTGAAGGAGCCGAGCCTCGGCGGGCCTTGTGGGTCAGGGCAAGAACTTAACTGTGTCTGTTCATCAACCGGCTGCCACAAAGCTCCTAAAGCCCAGGAGACACACGGTCCAACCTGTGGGAATTTTAAGCTAGCCTAGCACCCATATCCATCGCCAGTTGCAATGGCCTGGTGGCTTTTTTGCGGTAGCCCAGCCAAAATGGAATTGCAATAATCTACTCTAGACAGAACAAGGGAGCCAGTCAAATTTTCGTAAGCCGTCGTGGAAGACAGGCCCTAATCTTAGATACAGATCGAGCGTGACGGCTAGTTGTGGAAGCAGTCTTCTTAAAGAACCTTTAAAATGTAGGCTGCTGTCAAAGACATCACCTAAATTCCGAGCACACGGTGACTGTCGCACAACAGCGTCGCCTATCCGAAGAGCAAAGTCTTTCAGTACAGCCAGACGCTTGGGCTGTCCTATGAGTAGCAGTTCTGTTTTAATGTCGTTTAGATTAAGGAAATTTCCGACATCCAGGATCGAATGTCGGCAAGGCAAGCATTCATTGTAGCAGTTGCTGCAGCAAATTCCGACGGTTTAAATGACAACAATACAGCTGAGTATATCCTCAGCATAAAATTGCCTTGATAAAAACGTCCATGGCCATGGCCTCCCTCGAGCTATCATGCATTATGTGTATATCGTGGCTGCTACTTAGTTTAACAAACAGTATGACTACAACGTGCAGGACACAAGTCCACAATGCTACGTAATTTAGGAAAGAAACCGGCATCGAACAATCAGCTTGGCTCCTAATGTCACTCAATCAAAAGAGCGTTAATACGGTGCCAGAACGTGGCAGTAAAACAGTGAGGACTTCATCAATTCAGCAGGCCAGACGAAGTAATCGGGCTTTTTATTGCAGCTATTGTCAGACACGATGCTCGTTGACTCAATGTACTCGGAATTTAAGAGTCCTCTAGGTTAGCTGCTTAACTCGTGAAAGCTTCATTAAAAAAACCGCTCCCACTGCTAGCCATTACGTTTGGTCCCTGACCAATATTATGGACTGTCTACCACGATGGCCTGCTAAAAATATAACTAGCTCCGTGGATCTTTCTAAGCTGGACTACTACAATTCCGTTTTGGCTCGACAACCGAAAAAGGCCAATAGGCCTGGTGATAAATAAAACTCAAGGTTAGTCCGCAAATCCCGGTGGGTTAGCCAAGTGTCTCCTTTGCTGAAGTAGCTTGCGATATTTCCCGGTCGATTAACGGATACAGATCTAAATACTTACACTGATCTATAATGTCCACCTTAGATTGGTTCTTTCATTCCCTGCCGAGCTGCTGCACCAGTTTTAACTTTCTCATGCCCTCAAGTCCTTTATGTACAATATATTAGCTATTCTATTCCTCTCTCTCTCTAAGACCGTCGGTAACAGAAAAGTTACAGACAGATATGTAACCGCGTAAAGGTTGCTACAGCACCCCAAGATTCCGCCATCAGGGAGATATTGGCACCTGTGTCCCAAAGTCCGGTAACCAGCACCTCATTCACCATCACCGGTGCAAGAGTGTGCGGTGCATGGGCACTGGTGCCCACCACTTCCTGCCTCGTCGGCGCCGGCGGTAGTGGCCCCTGTTGTGGCGGGGCCAGTCGAGCCTCCCGGAAGCCGTAGCCATGAAGACCGAAACCACTCTCAGAGGCCTGGTAAGCCCTGGGATAGGTATGGACGCCTGTCGAGAGCGAAGGTGCCCAACCAGCCGAAACACGACCCACGTACCCACTCGGACCAAGAGAACCGGGCGACACCGACCCGAATGGTCGCCAATCCCCCGAGTGTGGCCGTGAACCCTCGCGACTGGGGTATGCTGGCCCGTACTCTCCGTGGCTTCGATAAGCTGACCCGTACTGGGACGTTCTGCCACGTCCTGCGTCCACCTATCTATCTCTGTAGCCCATGGCAGCCTGAACCCGGTAGTCGGGCCGCCGACTGTTCTGTACGAACGGCCTACCTCGCGGCTGATACGACTGCTTTGTGGGGGGGGGGGGTTCGAGGGTTCCCTCTGACCTTTGGCAAGCAGGTCACACACCTGGGTCATTTGCTCGGTCAATGCATCCACCTTACTCTCTATATCACGCGAAATAGGGGCCCTATCCTTTCCTCGTGGGTATGGGCGGCCTTGGTCGCCGGCGTGCGCAGCAGAAGCAGCCCCGCGACTGAAGAAGCGAGGGTTGGCTTCGCATCTTTCAGCGAAAGCTAGAGCTTCGTCTAGGCAGGCACAGTCTTTGGCAAAGACAGCTCCGCTAATCTCGGGATGAAGGCCCCCAACAAACAAGGAGAGAACCATAGCATCACGGTCCTCCTGCGGAGTAGTAGGGTGAGCAACGGCGGCAGTATCTACAAGGTGTCTGTAGAAATCATAAACGCTTTGCGAAGCGCCCTGGCGACAACCGTGTAGGGCCCCGCGAGCAGAATCGCGACGCACGCCAGCAGTGAACATTCTCACCAGTTCACCTTTCATTTCCTCAAATGTACATCGCTGGCCAGGCTCAGCGCAGAGCCGTTCATAGACCGAGCGATATACGTCGAGCGCTCGGCCGCGAAAGTATGCGCCCAAGCGCAATAGCTGGAGGTCCGGAGACCATCCGCAGGACCTAGAAAGCACCTCGTAATCGCTGATCCACCGTGGGAAGGAGTCCGTCAGGTCCTCCCGGAAAGGTGCCAGTTTCAGCGATTGGGCCTCTAGGCTCCCGTCAAACGCGGCTGTGGGTGCGGGCATAACGAAGATCCGGCTCGGCAATGCCGGCTCAGCCGTGCGAGGAGTCTGCTCAGCGCGCGGGCTAGCGACCGGTCGGGCGTAGTCTCCGCCTGCTTTAGCCGCCGGCGCGAAAGTAAGGGCGGCGCCCGAGTGTGCCTGTGGGTTTTCCGCATGGTCCGCCCGTGCATAGTTTACCGCGCCACCGGAAGCAGGGTTAGCAGAAAAAGGCTCCGCGCGGGGTGAAAAAAGGATAGCGGTCGCAGCGTGCGAAGCATCAGCAGCGTGTGGCGGAGCGATTCCTGCTGGGCACGTTGTAACGTACGGGGCGTAACCTTCAGCGGGTCGCAAAGCAGTGGGCGCAGCGCACCCCTCCGGGAGCGGTAAGGGACCGACCGCGTACTGTGACGGCAAATGAAGTACGGTGGGAGCACCGTGCGGCGCAGCTGGCGGAGTGCCGGTCGGCGGCGAAGTTACCGACCCGGCTGGTGTGCTGGCGCTGGGGCGGCTGACCCGCGAAGCCGCCGCCGCGCGTAGCTGCGCGTTCTCTTCCTCAAGCACGCGTAAACGCTCAGTCAAATCGCGACTGATCGAAGCAAAAATAGCGCGATCGTTTATGCTCGCCTGCAGAATGTCGAACGTTGGGTCGGAGTTATTCAACAGCCCCGAACCGTTAAACGACGCCATCCCCACGTCCAATCAAGAAGGTTGCAAGTGTTTCGAATCAAAAGCAGGGTCACCAAATGTAACCGCGTAGAGGTTGCTACAGCACCCCAAGATACGAGCAGCTAACTGAGTAGCCGGCAGAACACAACTGCGCAGTCTAAGTTACACTTAGCTGTTCGTCGCCGTAGGTTCGTCTCTCGTGCTCTCGAAGCGTAGTCTCGCCTCGACTCCCAAGCTTCAGCCCTGAGCTCTTGGGGTGTAGTCTCTGCTCGACTATCAAGCTCTCTCAGCTCTCGGGGCGTAGTCTCTGCTCGACTCCCAAGCTGCAGCCCTGAGCTCTCGGGGCGTAGTCTCTGCTCGACTACCCAAGCTCTCTCAGCTCTCGGGGCGTAGCCTCTGCTCGACTACCCAAGCTGTCTCACAGCTCTGTCACTCGTCTCATTATATTCTCTCTCCTTTCAACTCCTGACCTCGCGCGCCGCTGCTATTTCTACTTCAGCATATTAGTCGTGCACATCCTGACCGCAACGTCAGCACCGGGCTTCATTCTAACTTTAGCGGGTAGACCAGGAGTCAGGCTTGTACTAGCTGTCCAAGTCGAACCCGCTAAGACAACCACATTAGTCGCTCCATCTTCTAACCGCATCGCCTGCATAAAGCTCCATTCTATCCTGAGCTAGGTGAGTCAGGAGCTGGGTCTGTACTAGGCGCCCTAGTCGACCCCGCCCCCTCTAAGGCAAGGGCTCCCATCGCGGCTAAGCTGAGAGCTGCACCAGTGCAGATATACCTTATGTTATGTTCTTTGGGCGAAATACCGCTAAGAAATACACAGTTACAAGCAGTAAGATTTAATGAGCGGAACAGAGCGCCAAGCAGTAGCTCCTGAGGGCGCTCGCGTGCGTGAGTCCGTGTGTGTGCGTGTGCGTGCGTGTGTTTGTGTGTGTGGGCGTCGTTGGGCGGCCGGCCTGGCGACGCCCCAGGCATCCTGTTTATAATAATAGGGTGTGTCAGGGGCGGGGCTGGTGCTGATAAATAACAGCACAAGGCCAAACGGGAGGATTGCGTCCTGGTTGGCCCGTTCGGTATCACCTGCAGAGCTGCCGAACGAGGTTACCTCGTTCGGAAAATGCTTAAAGGTTTCGACAGCCACCGCACGTTGCTGCGTGGTAGCTGGCTCACTGTCGGATTAAGCTTTCAGCCATAAATGACGTACCAACTGCTCCGACTTGCCGCCCTGCACAGTAGTGTTGAGCAAGATTTGATAGGGAGCGGAACGCAGCACTGATTGCCAACACGCGGATCAGCTTTGTCCAACTGCGCTGGTCCATTTAATTAAGTCAGTATAATAAGCCTTAAAGCGTATTAATGCCCGAAGGACATAGAAAGCAGAAAAGTGATAGTAATAACTAGCGGTGGAGTCAGGGCGCAATGCCTCAGAGCTGGGGGCAGCGACCACTGGGTTGGGCCACTCCCGATACCTACGCCCCACAGTCACCAACGACGAAATTATGTCCTACTTTCAGTCGTGCAACAGCTAAGTGCATGTTGAATCAATAATACGATTTTGCGGTAGCTGTGTTGCTGAAAAAGAATGCAATAAGACGTATGGATTCATATCTTTTGCACGAATTGCGGTGCTCGATCGGATTTTTATTACCTCACTCGAATACCGTCAACTTTCGTAAGAAGCTGTCGCCATCTACCGTCTCGCAAGCCGCACTGTCAGCAGAAACTCGTGTATGGCGGGGGAACCCCTGCATACGTACAGAGAAACTTCAATTAAACATACCTCACCAGCCAAGATTTAGAATCTTCTTCGTATGTTCAGCATTGCTTGGGGGCGTTCGTCTCCCCTTTACTGTTATCGCTCCGTCGAGGGACGGAACCGGAAAAACGTCCATTAAAAAGTTTAGTAAGCCAAACAAACTCAAAATTTTTAGAACGAGTATTATTGGAAGTGGTCAATAGAAATTTGTCGTTGGATAGGCTTGCTCTGTCCCTAACTCTTCTTCAAACGGGGGTACACCTGTTCAGGCACTCAACTATATTCTTACAGTTAAGGACTTGGTAATGATCTCCGTGAGTAGGTTGCGGGTCAGACAAATATACACAATCCACTCAAATATATCTATCTATTGACATATTGGCTGACACCATTTCGGCACCCAGTAGAGCCGACGCAAGAGCTGCAAGGCGCTGGCGAAGCACGCCCAAGGCCAAGGTCTGGGATATCCCGGTCTCCCCTCCAGCATGGCGGCTGAAGCTACCGGTAAGCTCCGAGTAAGTGCGGACCCTGCCTAGCGCTTTCTTGAGCGTACTATTCAACAGTGATTAGCTCTCGAGTTTTATCAGTAGAGTTTTCGGAAATACGTGTCTTCTCTCTACGTTTTCATTATTCATTCATCAGCTGGTTGTCGATTAGATGCGTAACCGTGCTTACCTATTTTCACTGTCGCTTTGGATAGCGGGACATACTCGTCGGTGCTGTATTCTTGGTTCGCCGAAGAGATATTTTTATCGTCCTATTTTATCTGGAAGTACCAAAGAGGTGCATTTACTTGAGTGTCGCGTAACGCAACAGTCTTAGCAAGGCTGCAAGGCTATACGGAATCCTAGTTTGCAGAGCGCTTAACTCCCGTCGACCGGCACGCTCGGGCTACTCGGTAGTATGTCCAGCCAGGCTTTCTATTGGATGTAGTAGCGTAGGAAGACTCGCTCCTAGTTTGGCGGCTTTGCGGCACGGTCTAGATTACAAGGCACCGAGACCTCATGTACAATCTATTCGTCGTCGCTGTGTTTTGTGCAACACGACTTACAGTAGGCGGACCTAACGTTCTAACGTTGCGCTTGGTGCTTAGAGAGAGAGAGAGAGAGAGAGAGAGAGAGAGAGAGAGAGAGAGAGAGAGAGAGAGAGAGAGAGAGAGAGGCAGGCAGAAGAGATAGAGACAGAATTACAGAGAGACAGAGAGAGAAGCAGACAGAAGAGATAGAGACAGAATTACAGACTGACAGAGAGAGAGAGAGAGAGAGAGAGAGAGAGAGAGAGAGAGAGAGAGAGAGAGAGAGAGAGAGAGAGAGAGAGAGAGAGAGAGAGAGAGAGAGAGACACACACACACACACACACGCCAGGTAGAATCAATACATTATGAATAGTACACAGCTTCACAGTTAACATTATTTTAATTTTAAAAGCTGTTTAGTATTTTTTATTATTTAGTAGTTGTTTAGCATTTACTTTGCTTCTGAAAGTAATATACAGCTAAACAGGAAAACACAGAGACAGTCGAGAGAGACAGAAGGAGCTCTTGGTCATGCTGATTTCTCTCGTAGCCCTGAATTGTTGGGCTGGCATGGTGCCATGCTAACTCAGCAGATGTGCTAGTACGTACTTGATGAAGTCATCCCTGAGCGCTTGCTCTCAAGTACTGTCCAATTGGTGCTGTGACTATCAATAGCTGAGAGTCATTTTATCACTAGACCCTACACCTTCTATTGACTCGTGATAATGTCGTGAGACAGCAAAGCAGTGACCTGCATTTCTCAAAGAAAGGATCTTTTCGGAGAATCGGGGTAAAAAAGAAAGGTTACCTGAATTAGCATTTTCATTTATAAGCAGAAAAAGACCCTTAACTGCCATTTCCTCTGCTTGCAATGGACAATAAAGGATCCTCCACTGGAGGACTCGAACCCATGACCTGAGTCGTGGAAAGCAAGCACCTTATGCCCTGGGCAAACACCCAGGGCGTAGCATTATCTACATGTATCTCTAATTCTTTCAATAGTTTCAATAATCTAATAATTTCAAATAGCTGATAACCTAGAGTTTGCTCTAGTGCTTTCAAAGCCTACACAAATTTATTGTGCAAGTGGTGTTAAGCCACGAACCTCTTCCACCACCAAAAGTGAGGAGCATTGTGCTGACATTCCAGAGTACTAGAGTAAGTCGCAAAGACACGGCAGTGAAGGACGATTTGGATGAAAGTACCATCATCGGCAGCAGGAGAGCAGACATCAATATGTTGAGTGTCTTGAAAGAGATTTAATTATATTAGGGTGCTAACAAATGTCTTATTATTATTACAATTATAACATAGCCAAGTGATAACAGCAGTCAAGTAATTGTGTATCAACCCATATATAATTTGCTGGATCTGTCTGTCATACTTTAAAAGAAATAAATATAAGGCCCTCATCTGTAATATAGAGTTTTATAGGTACACGTGTGTCATCTGGCTCCGGGCCTTCTTCCTCCGGCTCATATGCAGGTTATGGCTACGGAACTTCAAAAAGTCAACCCAAATCTGGGTGGCTGCATGGAGGAAGAGCTGGTGCAGAGAACCTGCTTATTATAATGAGACTCTGGCCAATAAAAGAGCTGTAACTAGATTTACTAATGGGTGCAGAGCAGTAGTTGTTTTTGCTCGATCTTTCGGCAACTTTTGATACTATTGATCACCAAGCCCTTCCTGAGCACCTCTCATCTCGCCTGGGCATCACTAGCACTGCATTGCAATGGTTCAGGGCCTATTACAGTGAGAGACTCCAGAGTATTGCTCTGAATGGACAAAGATTATCCAGTGAACCTCTGAAATATGAGGTACCTCAGGGATCCATGCTTGATCCCGTTCTTTTCACGGTTTATATGCTACCTCTTGCTCATGTGATTGCCAAGCACAATCTAGGCTTTTACTTCTATGCGGATGACACTCTGTTGTACCTTTGCTTTGATCCTTCCCAGCCCTGCAGCACGTCGAATTCTCTCAACTCCCTTGCAGCATGTATTGATGACATCAGTACACGGATCGCAGCAAATTTTCTGAAATTGATTTATAATAAAACCAACTTACATGTTAATGGGCAACCCAAGTGTGATTCAGAAATTAGAAAGGCTGATGCTCAAAATTGGCTCTAGCATATCTCCTGTTGAATTCCTGTTGAGTTCTCTGAGGGCGCCTTATCAAGTGTATTATTATTATTATTATTAAATTTAGGTCATGTTTCGAAGTGACCTTTCATTAGACGACCACATCAGCTCCATAGTCAAGTCTGCCTACTTTCAGCTACATAGCAGTGCTCAAATTCTGGCTTTTTTAGACAGGGATACCATATCTTAATTGGTCCAGGCATTTGTGAGATCCTGTCTTGACTTAGGTAACTCACAGCTTGCCGGCCTACCGGCCTGTGCACTCAGGCGCTTACAGCTGGCGCAAGACTCTGCAGATAGGCTTGTCTGTCGTGAGCTTCACAGTTGCCACATCTCATACTCGCCGACCTGCACTGGCTCCCAGTCAAGCAAAGCATCGACTTCAAGGTTTTGTCTCTCACTTTTAGGTCCCTTGGTTATTTGGCTCCAGCCTACGTACCAGATCTACTCCCCCACCAGGATAAGCATCATAGCACCCGCTTTTGAGAATCTAACTGTTTACCCATACCTCATACAAATCTCAAGTCTTTTGGAGATTGTGCCTTTAGACTGCATGCTCCCAAAGCGTAGAACCCACTCCCGAATTGCTTCACGGCATATCCTGACTTGTCCACATTTAAACAGAAACTAAAAACCCATCTATTTTATATTTTATTTCTTTACAGCATTTAGTGGGTCACCGTGATTCGTTCTTTATGTGTTTATGCATGCTGACACTGTGCATACCGCCACCAACTATACTTGAATGTGTTGTATAACAGTGGCTCCGGTGGTGGCTGTTCTAATGGGAATCTCACGGAGACACAGTGGAAACGTGTGCGAGGTAAACGAGACTCCTTTATTACTCTTTACTGCGTGCACATATAAGAGAGCTTGATCAATCGCAGCAGACGACACGAAATATAACATGCATTAGTGGCCTGACCGGTTGAGTAAATGGCTTAACTATTGGCTACAGTCGAGGCATGTGCATTAGTGTCAAAGATGCTTTGCTAATTGCAGCAGCAGAAGCTACAGGTGCATACCATACATGCTGACCCTGTGCATGTCACCCCTAACCTGGTTATTCTTGTTGTTCATTGAACATGCTACCATTAACCATTCGATTGTGCTTCCTTTGCAGCAGATGTAAAGTGCCAAGACTGAGATTGAGTTCTCTGAGGGCACTCTATCAAATGTATTATGATTATTATTACTACATTTACTCCGAGCTCATGAGCTTGCATAGAAACCTTCTGGACCTTGACCTTTCATCTGACCGAAAATCTCTCAAGCTGGCTTATTATAATGCGAGTGTAACAAGCACATTAAGGCCTTTGCCACAGATCAAGTCTGCTAGTCTGAGCTGGATGTAGCACACACGGTGCCAGTGGGTGAGGAGCCTAAGCGTGAATCAGCAGTCGAGCTAACTTACTTTCTCTGGGGCTTAGCAATCTGTTATTGCCACTCTTCTTAAGTTAAAAAGCCATGTTGGCTTATCTGTTGATTTGCTTCTTATCATCTTGTCCAGCTCCATGTTATACGGTAGACTGGCTAATATAGTTTTGATTATAATTCATTTGTATAGCACCCTAAGGGAACCGAATGTCTATTCAGGCGCTTCACATATGCCACTGGGCTCAAGACCACAACCTATGCCAGACCTTGTTCGGTCGAGCATCTTAACCACTGGGCCAAACCAGCTCGGCGAATATCAAGGGTTGCATTCAATCCAGCTGGCAAATCCCAGTATCTGTTGTCACCATCTCTCAGATGGTTTTGAGCTCTGTTGTGTGCTTGATATTGGATTCCTTAATCGGTTCTATCGCATGTAGGTCATCGTAATTAATTTTTGTTAGCATTATGGCTCCGGTGCACGAAGTATCTGGTCGATCTTCCGTTGTATTGCGACTGTTGCAGGTGCTGTGCTTACATGGATATCGGTGAGTCTGCATTTGCCACGGGGAGATGAGGAGAAACCATCCCAGTAGAGGACCTGCTCTGGTTGTGCTGTTCAATTTACTACATTGCCACTTCTCTTGAATTCTACTGTTTTCTGCTGTGCATGATGCAGTTATATGCATAGATGTGCATTATAGAAAACCTATACACTACAGCCTTGAAGAGGATGTATGTGTGTGTGTGTGTGTGTGTGTGCTTTTGTGTTTGCATGCTAGGCCGGTACCTTGTTAGATTGTTAGAAGAGACGTCGCAACACTAACTGGGCCGTCCAAAGTTCCTGGCTTTTGTTGTAAAACTTCAGTACACACACACACACACACACACACACACACACACACACACACACACACACACAGACACAGAGAGAGAGAGAGAACAGTTTAGGTATCCCTGCAACTGCTTGTTTATATGTGCCCACACTGAATGGGATCTGACTATTACTTCTTAAGTCCAAAGGACAGACAAGTACCTTGTAGTTTTTTGTTTGCTTCCTGTAGGGAAATGCTGAGGCAACAATGACTTGGTTAGTCAGGGTCACGGGTGTCTCCAGTCCTTGGAAAGAAGGTTGCCTAATTGCAGCCGTTGTTCCATCCTTAGCAAAGGGGCCATGCTAGGAAAGAGCCTCCGTTAGGTATGTGCTTCTAAGGCAGATCTTTGTGAGCAAATTTTGACATGATTGCAAAAGAGGCACAGACCTCCATAGCCCAAATGATCTCGGATAACAAAGACGAGCTTGTTATTGCGTAAGTGTGAGCCTGCCTCATTCGGCTGGGCTTGCTTATTGCAAGCATTCTCCGACCACAGCGGTGTAGCTACGAGAAAAAATATGCTTGTACTGACTCGCCTCCGTGCCACATGCATATGCAAACACACACGCGCGAGCACACACCCACACCCATAGACATAGGCACTAACATGTACGCCCCTACATCCTCCATGTGAGCTTTCATGGAGGCTGGCACACATGCACTTGTGCACACACAAACCTATACGTACCCATGCACAGACACTTAGACACATTTGCATTGCATCTGAATTTCTTTAATAGGCCCGGTTGGGAATGGCAATGTCGTCTGTTCTATAGCAGAATCTGTTTGATTGCAGGTTGTTGGTTGCTGAGCTTGCTTCACTGTGCTGTCTGCACATGACACCCTTATTGTCTCCTTATCGATTGCCGGTGTTTTGCTAATGCCATTATTGGTATGCTGGTACTCATGATTAAGGCATGCAGCTATCGTGGTGTGTTTTATTATAATAATTATTATTATTATACTAAGTTGTTAGTAGAGTGCCCTAAGGAAGCTAAATCTCTATCCAGGTGCTTTACAACTCATTGCAAGTGAAGTAGTAATCAATGGTAAATGACGTGCAATATATCGTGCTTAGACAAGCATGAGAAAGCACACAAGACACACTCAGAACTTTCAGTTAGTAGGACGCTTGGTTAGTAACATTAGCTCCGAATCACGTTCAGGTACGTTAGCAAAGCGCACAGGAACAAACAAATGAGTGGCTGAGGCAAACGGAAAGTTGAGTGGAACAGATGGTCTCTGGCTAAGACTTAATGATGCAAATTCGTTGCAGGTGGTCATCGAAGCTGGAATCGAGTTCCAGACTTTGGGTGCTTGCAAACTGAAGGCCGGATTGCCACAAGATTTATATATAGTATGGGTGTTTTGGGTATGTGACGGTAATCCGAGGAGCAGATGGTGCCAGAATACAACAGAGAACCGAGGTCGAATCTGTTGGCTGATGCAAAGTGTGTGAAATGACCTGTAAGCCAGACAGAGGATCTTGATGGGAAGCAGTAAATAAATAATAATAAATCCTAGATGATTACACAGCCTCTTTTTGTATAGCGATAGAAGAGCCTTTACGGCTATCACTACCGCTTGCAGTGGCAATAAAGAATCGCCCACCGCATGAATCGAACCCACGACCTCGGGACCTAGGTCGTGAAAGCAACCGCCTTACCAAGTGTGAAGCCTGGACAGAAGTGGTGTGATATAGGAGTTAAGGGGTTGACGACAGACCAGATGAAATACTGAGTTTTGTTGCTCAAGTTGAGAAGGTCATAGACCGGGAGTACTGAATAAAAGGAATTGCATTATTCTAGGCCCGAGGTCATAAATTCGTGAACTAGTTTGGCTGTAGTGCTCTTGTCTAAGCAGGCCCTGATTTCAGCAATGTTCTTCAGCTGAAAGTAGGCCGACTTGACAGAGGAGTCAGTATGCTCATCCAATGATAAGTCGTTTTGGAATAGCACGTCAGATTTTGGATATGCTTCGCTTGAGGATGCTATATGTGCCAATCTTGATGTCTTGCAACTTGAGGGTGTCTCTAGGCTTGCTCATAATGCTTAGGTCGGTCGTACCACCATTAAGTTTCAGGAGCTTAGTGAATAGTAAAGTACGAATGCCATTGATACAGGATGCGAGGGATTTGAGTCGGATGTGGAGCTAGGCTTAGAAGGGTCAAAGGGCAGGTGGAGCTGAGTGTCATCGGCATAGAAATTAAAGCCACGATTTTGCTTGGAAGTGACATCAGAAGGTTGAGATGCTGGTTGCTGCAACTTTTAAATTCAATCTGCCTGCTCTGTTTTGCATTCATGATGTCTGCCTTATCATTTTTGTGTTCCGTGCTAGTCATCATGCTGCATTATTTGTCACTGAATTTCTAGTTGCAAAGAATATCGTATGGTCATACATTGTGGAAAGCAGGCGAGACTGCAGTTCTTTGTCCATGTCTTGTGAATTGTTGGCACCCCCTTTAGCATGTGTTCACTGCATAGGCCGGTCTATTCAATTGGAGTCAATGAATGGGTGAAACCACCAAGTAGGCAACATTATATTCTTCATTGGATTATAGCCAAGTGCTAGTCATATTGGTCATGCGATGATTTGTTAGGTTCATATAGCACTTTTGTTGTTAACTTACATCGGTATTTCAGACAAAATGGACAAGCGTTCAGTGAGAAAACAGGTTCGCTCAGGAAAGCCATCAAAAGGTATGCTGAGCTAGGTAAGGGTTCTTGAGGCGATTGTCATTGCAGTGAGACAAGAGGTACATCATTGCATGCATCAATAGTAGTCTCTCTCCCCTTCTCTGTCTCATTCCCTGCCTTGCACGGATCATTACGGCTGAAGTTAAAGCACCTACTGTGACTTACTGGCACTTGTATTGCATTAGCACTCCTTCTTTGTTGGATCACCTTTGTGCCGTTTGTATCACCCCTAATATGTACCACCTGCTCATGCATAGGCAACAGATTGCTACCTGCAGTGCCATGAAGTGGCTGTGCGTTACTTGTCATTGAAGCTAGAGCGGGGGCGTGCCCCCACCCTGTGGCTACCTGCTTGGGAACTACAGTACCTGACCTTATTCGGCATGCTTGTTAGTGTATGCCTCAGCACCTCATGAAGTAGGAGCAATTCAGCAGGCCGAGACCGAGAATGGCGATGGCAGTGCACAGGAACAAAAAGGCTGGTGGTTCTCGCGAGAGGATGACTATTACAAAGCCATCGATGTCACCGACCTTGCTAAAGGCTTCAACGAGACGCTGGACGTGCTTCGACAAGTGTTTAAGAACCAGGCAAGCCATCTTGAAGGCACCGCAAGGTGGCTCCGATTTCGTAGGTCGAAACGGCCATCTAGGTTGGCGTGTGCTAATGCTATGTTTAAATACTTGAATTATAGAGTCAGCTAGTTCTGTGACTTGTCACCGACGACACCTGCTTCTCCCATTCGTAGCAGGAGTCTGGCTTGCTGTTACTGCTCCAGTCTACCTGTGAAATTGTCGCTAGCCTGAAGTTTCACATCGCGCGACTTAACGACTTAAAAAGTGAAGCTAGCAACCCACCTGGTCCTTGCAGCATTGCTCTGTGCATGTGAATTGTCCTTAATGAAGCTTGTGAGTGCTGAACTTGAGAATAATATTATCTGTGTAATCAGTTCTTGTGCTCACTTTCCAACCTAAACAGTGGCTAGAGAGAGATTTATTTCTCATAGATTGCTTTACATATACATTATTATAATTACTTTTGTTGATACCATGTGTACTTACGGGTGCTGTTCTCTATCACTGGCAGAACAGTCAACCTGGGCTGCACTGTCACTTGCCTCGTCAGCGGTATTGCAAAACGTTCAAACATGTTTTCCGAGTTCCTCGTGGTTTGAACAGCACGCAGATTTCTGCTGAATTGCAACCCTCCGAAAAATCTGGTCCTCTAAATTAAGTAAAAAAAAGCCATCTTTTCACATATACCAATGTCATCCTGAGCATAGCTGTACACTATTGGTCAGCAGGTGGTAGACATCTGTCCAGTATGAGTGGCTTTGATCAAGGTGTGTGGTGGACCATATGGTGCTGCTTTTTGCAACTTAGCTATGACAACATTTAAATAAATAAATAAATAAAATTCATTTATGTAGCGCCCCAAGAGAACTTAGTCTCTATTCAGGCGCTTCACATATGCCTCGGGGCTCGAGCCCACGACCTCAGTCAGACCTTGGTCGGGGCGAGCACCTTAACCGCTAGACCAAACCAGCTATGGCGTTTCGTTCGGCAAACACACTCAAAGGCAAAATTCAAGGCGAAGTTTTACTTGCATATATATTCGATGTCCACATGCCACGATAATGATGAGAGCGTTAAGGACAACGTGCCCAAAATCAGCCAAAACCCTCCGGACTCCTTTAAAAATGGCAGAATAACAGATTAGAGCAATGAGAAATGACGTTTTCATCAGCTCATGCCATAACCATTAGGTTGCTCATGAGCCGGAATTGTGCAGCAATTGTTGCACATTATTTATTTGGCTAGGAAAACCTACCAGTCATCCCAAAGATTGCTGAATTGACAGGCTTCCTGATAGGGCAAAATTATGGCAATGTACAGGGCCTGAGGCTCATCCAAGAAAGAAGCTAAGAAAGAGAAAACTACTTTTTCCAAGACAAGAATAATTCGTTCATTGTGCGCCAAGGCTCGGATTCACTTGACTGCTTCAGATTGGGGCAGAGTGGTAAGAGTAGTTGCGAAAGTAAATTCATCCTCTTTCGAGCTGCAAACTAAGACCTGTACACTCGTATGGTTGAATTGCAACTGCATTATCACTGCTATTGCTAATACCGAATAATAATAATAATGCACTTGATAAAGTACCCCCAGAGAACTCAATCTCTTTCTAGGCACTTTACGGTTTCATACGACTCGTGGAAGGTATTGAAGACTGAGAGCCATGAAAATCTCCCTCGGTCGGAAGTTAAGAAAAGACCATCCTAAAGTTGTAAGCCTGAAAGGATCCTTTTGCTGTGTCGTAAGGTCACCTGCAAGCATCGTCTGGGGAGTAAGTTAGCCGCGTCGCCGTTAAAAGGCAATTAGATGAGGCTCATCCAAGAAAGAAGCTAAGAAAGAGAAAACTACTTTTGTTCAAGACAAGAATAATTCGTTCATTGTGGGCCAAGGGTCGGATTCACTTGACTGCTTCAGATTGGGGCAGAGTGGTAAGAGTAGTTGCGAAAGTAAATTCATCCTCTTTCGAGCTGCAAACTAAGACCTTTCGTGCTGCTTTGCCAGCCAACGAAGTCTACTCACCTAAATGTCTGAAGCCATTGGTTGGTTTTTGGGAACTGATGTCATAGGTTTTTCAGCAGCATCGGGAGTTGGGCCCTGCACCACATACCTGTCATCACGAACCTAGAGGTCTATTTAGATCTGCAGCACCTAGCGACTCCCAAGTGTGATACCACTTGGTTGACTGGATTATATTTTGCAGCTTGACAATGATCCAAATCTTGCTGCTGCCAAAGACCGAAGATGAGTATTTAGTTAATGAATGTATTTGAGTTCAGTTATATTTTCGTGACGGTTTCTGGACTAGCCTAGTCTTTCCCCGGACCTTAACCTAATCGAGGATTTCTGGAGTGAAATCGAGTCAGGGCAGCTGACCTTGGTATCACGTCAGCTGATGCGACTTTTACCTGCTTGTAACGAGCCTAGAATAGCTTAAAGGCCGATGTTTTCGAGCATTTGATCAGCTCCATGCCTGTGCGAGTCCGACTGGTTGCTGTAAACAAGTGAGGTGATTAGCTCAATACATTATGATACGTGAGGAGGAATACTTTTTCTTATTTCAATAAGCACATACTTTTTGGTGAGAGCAACGTCTGATATTTCCTAGAACTGCAGGTGTATAGGTGGCTATCATGGCAGCTGCCCCAGCCTTCCAAATATTTTAGCATTTGGCCCTATACCAAACTTCAACTATAGCCAAAAAAGTATGCATTAGTGGGCATAACGGCTTTAAATATGAACATAATATAGGCATCTTAATTGGCATGTGGCAAGCTTGTGCTTACTTAGGATATCTTGAAATAATTATAAATAATACTGAGTTCATTTATACAGCACCCAATGAGAACTTAATCTCTATCTAGACGCTTCACAAATGCTGCACGACTTGAGCCCACGACCCTGGTCGGTTAAGGGTAAATGCCGAAAAAATGTGTCCAACAATCGTATTTTCGTATATGGTACCTAAAAAAAAGACAAACGTGTTAGTTTAAATTTAAATTTTTTTCACGTAAGAGGAAAATAATTAGCCAAACCAAACAGTAAACCGGAAGCAACATATCTATAAATAGTAAATTTACCTATCCTTGCATCATATGCGACTTGCGTCCTAGTTTGTTGAAACTTGGTACCTCGAGGTAAAGGTTTGCAGCTTGTTGAGGTGCATCATTTTAGTTCAGCTGTGCTTTCACATCGCTGTAGGAGTTTATTTCTGATTTTGGTTGTATAAATATTGATGTATACAGTTGCAAAAAATCCTCACAGTATAGCTGCAGCTGCTGTAGCTCGAAATTCCTTCTCGGGTAATAAGAGGGTTTTCTACTCTTTCCATCGCATCCCCACACAGCATGCCCACCACAATCAAGCACTGAAATAGATCTGACAAATTGCCAGAGAACAGTAGAGCGACCTCGGCTTTCAGCAGGCACTGCCGGGCTATCTCCACTCAAGTAGGACGGCAGGATCCTTTGCCTAGTCGAAGATAAAGCAGGACCGAGCGCCTGCCCACGCCTTTGGTCGACAGGCTGTGCACCAGAGATTCTTATCTCTGACGTGGCAGGTTCCCAATGAAGAATCCGTGACTGGCAGACGACCAGCAGAAAACTGTACATGCTTTAGTCCAACGACGGGCAGCTGCTATGCAAGCACTGCTTGGTCATGACAAAGAGCAACCGGAGACGTTGCTCAGTCAGAGCATCAGCAGGAAGACAAATTCATTCTTCCGGTTCCCTATCTCTTCGAACATCCCTCAAGAAAGGGCACGTTGCCGTGCTATCCCCAATATTCATCAGATTCTCCCTTCTACCATTCCTATCAAAGACACTGGAACGGGTCGTGGCAGACCAGCTGAACTCATATATCGAAACCTCACACCTTGCTAGTAAGTTCCAGTCTGGCTTTAGAGCTGAGCACTCCACAGAGTCAGCATTGCTTAGGGTATACAACGACCTACTTAGGAATGCAGACATGGGTAGAGTGTCTATGCTTGTTTTTTGCTCGATCTTTCGGCAGCTTTTGATACCATCGATCACAAAGTTCTTCAAGAGCGCCTCTCATCTCGCCTGGGCATCACTGGCACTGCTCTGCAGTGGTTCAGGTCCTATCTCAGTGGGAGACTCCAGAGTATTGACGTGAATGGACAAAGATCATCTGAGGTACCTCTGAAATATGGAGTACCTCAGGGCTCCGTGCTAGGTCCGGTTCTTTTCACGGTTTATACTCTCCTTCTTGCTGATGTGATTGCCAAGCACAATCTAGGCTTTCACTTCTATGCGGATGACACTCAGTTGTACCTTTGCTTTGATCCCTCCCAGCCTTCGAGCACCTCAAATTCTCTCAACTCTTTTGCTGCATGTATTTATGACATCCGCACATGGATGGCAGCAAATTTTCTAAAACTAAACGATGATAAAACTAACTTACTAGCTATGGGCAAACTCGGTGTGATTCACAAATTGGAAAGGTTGATGCTCAAAATTGGCTCTGCCAGCATATCTCCAGTTGAATCAGCTCGAAATCTAGGTGTCATATTCCAAAGCAACCTCTTGTTAGACGACCATATCAGCTCCACAGTCAAATCTGCCTATTTTCAGCTTCATAACATTGCTAAAATTCGGGCTTGTTTAGATAATGATACCACGTCCAAGTTGGTCTATGCATTCGTGACATCCCGTCTCGACTTCTGCAACTCACTGCTTACTGGCCTACCGGCATGTGCGATCAGGCGATTGCAGCTTGTGCAAAACTCCGCAGCTAGACTTGTATGTCGTGAGCGTCGCAGTTGCCACATCACACCACTTCTCGCCGACCTGCACTCCTGGCTCCCTGTCAAGCAGCGGATCGACTTCAAGGTTTTGTCGCTCACTTTTAGGTCACTTCATTCTATGGCTCCAGCCTATCTCTCAGATCTATTCCCCCACCAGGCCCAGCATCGTACCACTCGCTTTATTGAATCTGTTTATCCATACCTCGTACAAACCTCAGATCCTTTAGAGATCGTGCGTTTAGTTCGTATGCTCCCACAGCCTGGAACTCACTGTAGACTTGTGTTACGACATCCCCTGACTTGACCAAATTTAAAAAGTATTTAAATACACACCTATTTAAGACAGCATTTTGTGGGTCCCTGTGATTCGTCCTTTATGTGCTTATGCGTGCTGACATTGTGCATGCTGCCACTAACCACATTTGCATGCTGACCCAGTGCATGTAACCCCTAACCATGTTATTCATTTTGTTTGTTTATCAAGCATGATTTTACTCACCATTCAATTGTATTTCCCTTTGCAGCAAATGTAAAGTGCCTAGAGAGAGATTAAGTTCTCTGAGGGCGCTTTATCAAGTGCATTATTATTATTATTATTATTATTATTATTATTATTATCGGAGTAATTTTCTGCAACCGGTGCTCACGTAGAAGTATACTGCACTGCAGTCCCCAATATTAATCTGACAAAGACCACTGACTCCCTAGCTAGGATTTTGCATCACGGCTCTTTACCGTACACATCTGAAGTGGCCCCAACCTAAACTGCCTAAAAGCTCGATGATAGCACAGATTGATCGCTTGGCCAACCCAGCGATGTCAGAAACTGACACAAAATTATTGTCCTGTGAGTGGCAGCAAATAGGAGCTAGCTGATCCGAGAGCCCGGTTCGTAGGTTTACCTTCAGTCACGGCTCAGATGACTAATCGTTTTGCACTTACAACTCCACAAAACAAACAAGGCACCGTGCACTGCCCCTACAGCCACCGAGAGGCACCATGCACTGCCCCTGCAGCCATGCTTTTTCTGCTCGCAGTAAAGCCGTGAAAGTGGGGCAGAGCGCTGCTGGCTCGCTAGTGACTGGCTGTGTTAGGGCCCGATCACGAGATGGGCAGCAGTAAAGTTGCATTTGATCACGACAGACACGAGAATCTTTTCTCTGGACACTCCACTCCCTAAGCAGGCCAACTAGGGGCATAGCCCTAGTACGAATGAATATATACACTCAGGCCCAAAAAATCCTTTCTGTATGGCCACTGCTGCTGTGGCTGTAACCTCGTTTTCGTAATAGGCAGATTTTCTACGATGCGAGGCACACTAAAGCTGTGCAAAGCATGGGAAAGCATCTGAAAATATTTATGCGAAGCATCTGAAAATATTTATTGACAACCTAAAAGAAATCACATATGCTGCTGGTATATACTCGTTAAGTGTGACGTCCCACCACGAATCTTAATGACCTCCCTAGTTTGGCCAGGCATAGAGGCCATCAGCTTCTGGATTACCTTTTCTGCTTTAGCACGTTCCGAAGAGCCCGATTATTACTGAAAAGGGTCGGCTGCAAGTGTAGGCCGTACACCCGCCTCAACCACCTGTTGATTTTGCTCCATAGTCGTTCTATGGGGTTCAAATCAGGCGAATGGCTGGGCCACTGCACGAGCAACAAACAAGGATTCGTCACAAACTAACTGGCAGTATACTTAGGGTCTTTATTTGTAGCCAAATGTAAAGACCCCTAAGCAGAACATTTGAGCTTTGAAACCCAACTTGCTTGACCAACAATAGCTTGTAGTAAAGTTTTTTGACAAATCCTAGTTTGGTGCTGGTGCAGTGGCCCAGCCAGTTGCCTGATTTGAACCCTAAAGAACAACGATAGAGCAATATCGACTTGTGCATTAGGCAAGGTGTTCTACCTACACCAGTAGCCTACCTTTTCAGTAAAACTTGGGCTCTGTGGAATGTTCTACAGTAGAAGGGACAGCACAGTAACTGGTAGCCTATATTCCTGGCCTGACAAAGAAGATCATACAGAATGGTAGGGAGACGACGTCACACGAAATGCACACACACCAGCAGTATGTGTTTGTTTTTGGACTGTCATTAAATATTTTTCCATGCTTCACATAACTTTAGTATGCCTCGAATTGCAGAAAACCCACTTATTACACAAACGAATTTACAGTTGCAGCAGCGATGGCCATATTGAAAGGATTTTTTTTGAGACTGAGTGCAGATGTCATGAAACATCCTAGAGCTTGATTTTCTGCAATTGTGAACATGTTTAGCAATACTGCTGATGTCCGATGATTCCTATGACCGATGATGCCACAGTGTGGTCAGTAGCAATGGAGCCCCAGCCGGCCATGCTTCATTGCTTGCCTCAGTCTCTCTCGACTTTGCTGTAGCTGCCTGTGTGTGCCTTTTTTGCTTTGTAGGGTGCTTTAGCCAGTCGTCTGTTGTGAGCTGCTAGCACACATATTGCTCTCTCATGTTTCTTTCTCGATGCTTGCAGGGCCCCTTCGATGGAGTGCTCGGTTTCAGTCAAGGCGCTTGCCTGCTTTCGGTTCTTTGCTCTATTAAAGAATCGGATCCTGGTAAGGCACTCGTATCGGGAGGATATGCCTGCCTTTAATTTGCTTACTGGTGTGACCGTCACTACACTGTACAGAATTTAGGTACATATTAGACATGTACCTCTAGTCAATGCATCTCGATGATGCACAAGCTTCCAAACTTGTTCACTGTTTAGCCGCTTGCTAGGTTTTACCACTTCGGTGTATACAAACCAGCCGTTGCAGTTACCTAGGTGCAAAAATGCGTATATTTGCCACAGTATGGCTTTTACGTATTGTGATTATTTTGCTCCGAGCTGCTAAAAAACAGATGGTAATAGGGCTGTCAGCAATGTCTTTTCCCGGTGTAATGACGAGTAGTCAGTCTCTGGTTTAGTGTGGTAGCGAGTATACTTAGCAGGGATTATAATTCTTGGTGGTATTTGGCTTGGTGACTTAACCAAAGCTGTCACGATGTTCTACAGCTAGTGCTTTCCTAATTAAGAGCCTGCAATTATATTAGTCAGCCACAGGTCGGCAGGGGATTCAAGCAACACAATTCCACTGAAACTTCTCCAGGTAACTAGCGACATCCTGTGCAGCAATGATGATAGTAATTTCACTGCCCTGGTCCTGCTGGGTCTGTCAGCTGCTTTCAACACTGTTGATCACAATATCCTACTTGAACGATTTCGAACGACGATCAATCTGGCAGACGAACACTGGCATGGATAAAATTGTACTTGTCCGATTGTGTTCAATCTGTGTCGTGTGTTGATCAAGTCTCATCCACCAAACCAGTCTTCTGTGGAGTCCCTCAACGATTCTTGGTCTGCCACTGTTCACCATTTATACTGAACCTCTCGGGAAAATGATAGATCTGCAGAATAGGCTATCACTTCCATGCTGGCGATACTCAGCTGTATTTATTGTTTAAACCTTCGGAATCAGTTTAGTGGCAGATGAACTGAATGCTTACCTTGCAGACTCTTGATGTCAGCAAATTTCCTTAAACTAAACGACGATAAAACCGAACTGCTTCTCATAGGACGCCCCAAGCATATTGGTGGAATCAAGACTTTTGCCATTTTAATTGGATACTTTTGTGTGACCCTCTCCGTGTGCTCGGAATTTAGGTTCCATTTTTGACAACTGCATACATTTTAAAATTTTCCTTAAGGGGGAATGTCAAGAAAATACCTATACAATTTGTCCGACAATAAAATACGTGTTTATGGTACCTTTCGAAAGATAAATATGTTAGAACTGGGATTATGCTCTCAGTTATGCTTGAGAGCTAGTGCACATAAAACTGTGAGATGTAAGTACTTTGCGATTATTTGTCACCGGCTACCGTGGTAAAAGCATAGTTGCTTACGTAGTCGTAACTCTGGGCTGAGGGTTTTTGGAATATTGATGAATAAAACTTGTGAGATGTTGCTGTGCGGAGAAGCAATTCACTAGCCAAGGTCGAGACCTTAAAAAAGTAGGTAAAGAACGTGAGCACTTTTACCGGCAGACATATAATCCGTTATCTATGAGCCGTGATGGCACACTAGGTAAGGCGGTAGCTTTTCACAACCTTGCTCCCGAGGTCGTGGGTTCGAATCCTGCGATGGGCGATCCTTTACTGCCTCTGCAAGGGGTGGTAATAGCCGTAAAAGGGTCTTCTGTTGCTATACAAAAGGGGCTGTTGAATCAGCTAGTATTTTCTTTTTATCGATTTTAATTTTCTAAGGAAATGTGTCAGAAAATAAAAAGAGAAGTTCCTCTTTGGCTGCAGCAGGTTCGATCACCCGAGGTCTCAAGCTTCTGCGACAGCATTGTTACTGCTCTCGGGTGTTTCCAGTTCAGGAAATCACCTGGGAACTCAAAACATGAGATCGGTCAGTCTGGTCATCTGCCGATGCACAGCAGGCTCAGCTGAGGTCGCTCGGTTCAGCTAAGCACTGATGCACCTCGCATATCCAACAAAACCTTGTACCCTTGGTCGTTGAAAGCCAATAAACAGTTTTGATTGCAAAGTTGCTCTCTAGCAAAATTAAAGACCAATTGCGGTCCTGTGTCTGCCACCATTAACAGGATTCTTAGCAAGGTAAAATTGGATAGGCATGAGGGCTTTCCATCGTAAAATAAAGACTGTTTTGAAGTATCTTCATTGGCGCCGATTCTTTAACTCTTTTTTTATTAATCAATACTGCAACAGTGATTCAAGTCTTAATCTTATTTGACCCTAACACAATATTTTGTTGATACTTTACTTTTAGGCACACCATTTCAATTTAGGTTTGCCATGTTCTTTGCTGGATTTAAGAGTCGGAACAAGCCACTTACACATTACTATGATACCCAGAAGCCATTGAGCACACCAGCTCTGTTTGTAATTGGCGAGACTGACAAGATCATATCTAAAGGTGAGTGGCTTAGATGCTTCTGTAATTAGATCTGGTTTGGACTTCTGATTGATTTGATGAATGCTTGGTACTAGATGTATGTCTGTTATTAATTTATTGTATTTTGTTTGCCTGTGTTAGTTATGTTTTGTCTGTCATGATGTTTTAATGTAAATAGTAATCATTAACTGCTAATTTGAAGATGGAGTACGATCAAAGGCCATCTGCATTTGATTTTCAAGTTAACACTTTTACGATTATTGCTTGCATTTTACTACACGGTGCTGACCAACGGGTAATACCGGAAGCACCTGGAAACCTTTAGTCAATGCAGTTGGTGAGGAGGCATGCATGACTGAATGACAGATGGACAGTGGGGTAGGGGGCCAGGTCATCTACCACAGACAGACATTTGTAGAGAATTGTCATCCTATTGCAATATGACGATTTAATAATCGAGTAACCAATGTTACTATTGGCTATGCATAGTTTCTTTGGCTGAAGGAGTCGTAAAAAAATTTCAAGCAAGAGTGTGCCAATTTCTAATTCTAACAGCAGTGAAAACATGCTACTGCTCGTCAGAAATACCCTTACATCAATTTTATTTTTGATCTTAATTTACATGTGCTTTGAAATAAGAATTAAAGTTCTAGAATGTGTACTTACAGCAACAGATATATTGATCTTAATGGCTCAGTTATGTCAGTGGCTTTGTAGCTGGCATTCAAATGGTTTTTGAAGGGGAAACTTAAATTATTGTACTCCTTAAGTATTTGGATACTCTCCTAATTTTAGGCATTTTGTTGCTTGAATGAACCGACGTGCATTTTTTCATGCCATTCCATAATAATCAACATTTTTTTTAGAAATGGCTGAGGAGCTTACACTTGTTTTCAAAAATCACCAGATCTTATACCATCCAGGCGGTCACTTCGTGCCTTGCCAGCCTGCACAAAAGCAGGCATATGTCGAATTTCTAGACAAGTTCATAACTGTCAAATAAAGTGTAATCTTAGTGCCAATGCCTGTTTCAAAATAGGTGTAAGAATAAGACATCTGCTTTGACGAGACTTGTGAGGATTAGTGCCTAAGTAAAGGTTAAGCGTTTTATGAAGCATTTGTACAATTTCAAAGCATGGCTTTTATCGAAGACAGTTATAGCCACATAAATCACAGAGAAGAACATGTTCTTGACAAAAGCTCTCATTCATGAAGGCGAATTTGTGGCATTCCTCCGATGTTGGTCGTTTATCATTCTCCCGAAGTCTGGTGAACAGATGTGCTTCCGCGAGTTCTGCAGATGTGACTTCAGAGGCGTTTGCAAGCCCAATCGGACGGTCATCGGAGTTCCTGGCCTGGTACTGCATGTCCTGCTGTTTTTAGTATCATTGAGTAGCGCTGCAACTTCCACGTGGCCTAGATGAAGGATACCAAAACAGTTTCCTGAACTGGAACATTTGCAACTTGAGGCATCTAGGGTTGAACCTGGTCATTCAACAAGCCCGATAGTTCGAAAGCAAGCCAGTGGACCAGGAAAGGATCCACCATCAATCATTGGAAAGGCATTGCGGGGTCAGTGCATAGAACGTGCATCAAATGCACCACCAGCGGCTGCCATGACACATTTTAGGATCGGCATCTGCAGCTGCTGCAGGACGCCTCAGCAGCTGCAGCAAGCGAGGGGCAGGGGGCAGCGTGCCGGATGCTGCCCTTTCCGACGCCAGAATTTCAATGCCTGCTACATGCCTGTTGTTTTGCTGTACTGCCTGTAAAAAGCCTTTCGAATAGCCGAAGGCTGTTAACAGTTCGGCACCACCCAGAACTGCCTTGGTCCCCATATTTTGCCAAAATGAAGCAGACACTTCGCTACTGCTGCTGTCGGTGCTGCTGCCGCGAGGCAGCATTTTCTTACACAGATTTGGCTGAGCCTTCGAGCAGATCAAGCCGACATGTTTAGATTCGAGTTGAGTACAATGATACTCTTGCTTGCACGACTAGGTAAGAGTGCTTAGGCCTACAGTGGCTGACGACTATAGTGAAAATGCAGCCTATTGAATAAGCTGATTGCACCAGAACAGGCGACAGCTGCCTACACTCACATGCGGTTACTTACGGTAGTAGTATCAGGTAAGAGCAGTCCAATAAAATAGCAAAGAAAGCCTACTGCTTCCAGCGAAGGCCAACTTGAATTGTAATTTGAAATTGGCCGCTAGTGCTGAAGAAACTACGGGCACTGGCCTAGCCTGCCGAAAGCTGCTAGCTAGCGCTGCCGATTGCTGTGCCAACTCATTGTTGGGCGATATGGGCCGAATGAATTTATAAGCATGCTTTCCCACTGACCTGCAATCTGTAATCAAACCTTCACTGATCTTCATCGCCTGCAATCTGGATGCCGTTTTTCATCCCATTTGGTCCGGCCCACTTACAAGTATGAGTATAGCAAGAGAGAAAGACGCATCCAGGATTGCTTAACTTATTGCCGAGGGCATGCACTGCTCGAGGCCAGCCAATCCTTGTGATCTGAAGGCATGGTCTTTTTAGGGTGGTTTGTAGGACCCGCAGGCATACACGAACCCTTTGGTTAGCCCGTGACGGGGCCGTAAAGCACGTCATAAACCGTAGGCGGCAGCTCCGTTCTGATGCAGGGTAGGGATACTAGCAGGCGCAGTAGGGGAGCACTCGAAACTGGTGCGACCAATCAAATTTGCCAACACCCAGTAGCTAATCTTGCACTGACCTGCGTTGATGGCTGTGTCCATTGGCCGTACGCCTATGTGGTTCTCGGCTCGTGGATCTGCCCCTACGATAAACACCGAGTTGGTAACCAGTTGATTGGCTCGCAATCTCTATCGGAGACACGTGTCAGCAAGCAAGGTATAAGCTTGGATGCAGACGGGATGCTACACGTGTGTGTGTGTGTGTGTGTGTGTGTGTGTGTGTGTGTGTGTGTGTGTGTGTGTGTGTGTGTGTGTGTGTGTGTGTGCGCGAACTCGCGAGGTACAAGATAACGAATAGCGTCCTTGTATGGGAGTCCACAAGGGGCATCATAATATTAAAAGGAGCTAGTTTGATCAGCCTCGAACAAGCACAGCCTGAGCGAAAGCCTCATCGATGGTCACCGAAGTGACATTGGCTAGCAACCGTCGATCGGCCATTGCAAAGACGACTCGTTCGAGGAGCTACTTACCGCGATCGAGCAGAAACCTGACGAGATGCCAACTACCTTTGGCAGCAGCCCGGTGGAGAGGTGTGAAGCCCTTGTGGTTTTGCGAGTTTATGCAGCAGCCTGCAAAAAGAGACAGGGGGACAGAGGTTCCAGGCTTGCCCGTCGCAAGCAGGCGTTTATGCTTGTCGGGTTGAGTCATGTTCAGTCAAGCTCGTACCGGCTCGAAGTAGATCGTCGAGTACACCAAAGTTACGTGAGCCACTGTTCGCAACACCATAAGTGGCTAGATATATGGCTGTGTTACCGTCGGCATCTTCAACGCTCACATCAGCACCTGCAAATAGCACGGGCTGATAGAATGGGTAGAGAGTAAAAAAATATGCCCAGATTATGTACACTGATAATAGACGTAAAGACAAATGGTGGTCATGAGGGGGGTGGGTGGGGTGATCTTACGAAATAGCCCGAGTTCACAGCATACAGCAAACGGGCGAGATATGGTAGAGCCTGCTGCTACGGGCGACCGCCGGCTAAGAAGGTCGTCCAGGGCCTCCAGCTCCTCAACCACCCCCTTCCCGAAGTCTCCATGTCTCTCTCGAAACAGCAATAGCTCGACTGCCATGCCAACTTAGTTGTTCATCCCGAGAGGAACATCTTGCCAATGTATTTGAATGTATCTTATGTCTTCATTCGTGTGCTTTGATTCGCAGGGCACACATAACGCTGGCACAGGACCAACGCTAACAATTTATTCTACTACTCACAGAGCAGAAGGAGCAAGACTTCCCTCGCCCCTCTCTCCCATTCGAGTCTCCTCTCCTCGACCACGGCTGTGCATTCGCCAACCCCGATGGTGAATTCACCATCTGTTCACCAGCGGGTTATCGGCCGCCTGTGTCAACGCTTCATTAGAAGCAGACCATAGCTGTGCACAGGCCCCTCTCGACGATGCTCCCAACAGCTGTTTCGGAAAGGAGCGGTACCGACACGCATATAATCAAACCACAATTCGAAGAGCCTCAAAATTCACAGTGTTAGTTGGGGAGTTTGACTCTACCTAAATTCACCAAACTAGTGCCTTCACTGGAAGATGGGTTTGTAACTAGCCAGAGACATGCTCTCATGTAGGTAAGTGACCCAGCAATTGATCGGCGTTGCCCTTTTGCAGCTTTTCTCGGCTCCTCCTATAGTAGTGCTGCTCAGTCGGCACCTCGTTGCTACTATGCATGCTACCACTGCCGGTCTCCCGGTCACCCTGATTTTTCAGTACCACAAATGACCCTGCGGAAATTTCTGTAAATCTGAAAACTTGAATTGCTGGAAAGTCACACAAGACTCCCAAATTTCGCATTTTCTGCATGTGCTTCGGATTTTTTATCTGAGGAACATCAGCATAGGGTGTGAAATTGGCTTTTTATGAGACACAACAAGGCAGAAAAGGCGTCTCAACATAAGAGCTGTTTGATCTTGGTGAATTCCTTGATCTGCCCGTGGCCATTTTTGTCACATCAAATTTCTGTAAATCTGAAAACTTGAATTGCTGGAAAGTCACACAAGACTCCCAAATTTCGCATTTTCTGCATGTGCTTCGGATTTTTTATCTGAGGAACATCAGCATAGGGTGTGAAATTGGCTTTTTATGAGACACAACAAGGCAGAAAAGGCGTCTCAACATAAGAGCTGTTTGATCTTGGTGAATTCCTTGATCTGCCCGTGGCCATTTTTGTCACATCAAATTAAGAATCAAATTTAGCCTAAAATGCACTGGTAAACGTTAAACAGTGATACATTTTTAAATTTGGTGCGATGATAAACCTCAAACTATTCAGAATGTTAAGGGGGAATGTCTTGTATGGCCAAGGGGGTTTGGAGTTATGCCCCCACCCTTTATAGGAATTATCTTCCTCACAGAATTTTTTTTAATTTCTCAAATGCTAATGGAACAATCGGCATGCAAATTATCACAAACAACTAGAGCAACATTATCTATCTTTTGATGTAACCATAGCTGTTGTGATGACCTGTAAAAGTCAAGGTCATGTTTTTCCTTGTTAAAACAATGGCTTTTTGGGCAAAATCAACAGATTCAATACCCCCACACTGTATAAATATGCTAATGACCTCGAAAGATGCAGTTTGCATGAACCTAGAACATCAAGTTCAAAGACTTTGGGGACATGTCTCCAGCTGTACTTACGACACTGACAGTTATGACAACCTGGCAGCTCTTAGAACTGGTCAAGGTCAGCATATATTCCAAATTTCACGTCGCTGTATTGCAAATTTACCATTCTGTAGAATTTAATCACTCCGAAGAAATTCTTGGGAAAACACTCTTGAAGACAGCTATTGATTTAAAGCATGCACACGATGAACAGAAAGCCCGAGTCGCTCGGTTTACCAACATGCAACTTGGAAGTACACACCAAGGAGTATATACCTCAAGTTTCACGTTGATGAGATACATATTAGCATAAGTGTGATATTTGCTTGGCACATGTTATGACAAAACATGTTGAAGCTATCTACTAATGTCCAATATGCAAATTAGACAGCTAAAATGATGTATGCATGGAAGCAATCATAAATTCCAAATTTCAAGTTGATCGGATGACTATTTTAGAAGATATGGCTATAGCAAGATACCAAGGGCTGGCATTTGACTCGGTCGTGTAGGAGTAACTGAGAACCCCAAGCTATAGAAATACGCCAATGCAATGCAACGCTATGCATTGCACAAACAATTCGATAAATAGATAAGACAGATCTTAGGAATAAGTAAACTTTACAGGGCTCTTATGTAGCATCAACATAACGTATGTGGTAGACACATCTACAAACCTTTTTGGATGAGCAATCGAACAAGCTTCTGGTTAGCACTCATGCAAGCACACTAAAACGATTAAATGCAAATTATCACATATATCTGCAGATTTAAAAGCTTCTCGAAAAGTTATTAAACATATACTGCACATGTGAAATCCTGCAAATAAACATGCACATTTAGCTCACTGATTGGCGCAAAATGATTTAGCACAATGTATGAAGTTATAATCTGAATACAGGTAAGTACCCTACTGTGAGGTTAAGGACACTAAAAGCTCGAAGGGAGTATCCTCTCTGAGAATTAAGCAGCACAACCCAAAAGGCGGCTTGGGAGAAACTTGTTGTGCATTACAAGAAAAGTTTCCTTAAAACAATTAATCATACACTTAATTTGCTGCTGCAATGTCCATCAAGAAAGTTGCCAAGAATACACTAAAATATGATGCAAGGGATTGAACAACGACGATGTCTCTATCAGAACATCTTTCCTACATGCATACATATCAGAGGAATTAAAGACAGGTGCAAGCGTGAATTGAAGTGCCAGTGCACTAAAAAAAGGTGGCCGATGAATGGCAGTTATTAGGACTTACTAGAAGGCTTGCTCGTGCCGACGGCACAATAAAACACTAAATAAAATACACAATAAAAAACACAATAAACCGGAACTGGGAAGCAATTCTTGCACTGAATAAGCTATGGAAAGATGCAGGAAGGCATAGCAGCTCGTAGCTTTATTAGCCAGAGCAAGAAATGCAAAGTTCTGTAGTTTACAGCTAGCACTGGGCCTCGAACACTCTTCAGTGGGTAACTTTCGGCGTCGTCCTTAAGCTTACTGCTCATTGAAATATGATTAAAAATATGTAGCAAAGCCGATGGCAAGATTTACAGAGAGCACTAAGCATCCATATGGGATGTAGCAGAGCTATAAAAAAGGAGAAAAGTAAAGGTTTCCTCCTCGAAAAATTGAAATAGAAAACTCCTGAATAGGAGGAAAGAGCCGAGCCGAATTATCTAGAGCTTCGGCTTCTAACGAATCTCTGTTGAAAGATTCTTTCGAGGGACAAGAAAAAGCTTCTTCCGGCCATGTTCAAAACTAGCCAGCTAGGTTAACTTAATACATACAGCTAGTGGTTTGCCTTATGGATCCACACGATGACAGGTTTGGATCAGGGTTGCCACCTGTACACGGTGGTTGTAGAAGCAAACCAACACAGCCATGGCAATAAGTTTGTCCACGTTCATCTATAGAAGACCCAACATTTAAATCTAGCTCTCAGAGCAGGAGCATAATTTTTGTAGCTTATATATTTTTCAGCACGCTTGAACTTTGAAGAGAGCTGTATCAACCAGAGCTGTTTCAACATATATAAGCCTGATGCCAGTCTATTAACCAGGAGACTCTTACATCTGGGTCTATCATATATTGTGCAAGACATTAGTTAGTATAAATTGGTAGCAAGTATACAGTAAATAATTAAACATCGAAGGTGAAAGCAGGCCTGACAGCCGGACCATATGGCCTACTAGCGATAGCCTGAAAAATGCTGGGGTAAATGAACCGAAACTTAATCATGCCAACTGAACTTTCCACACGGTGTTGCAAGAAAGATAGTGCATGGTGAATGAAATAATTGCCAAAGGAAACACGATCGAAGGTTAATGGTAGCGTGCTCAATAAACAACAAGAATAACAAGTATATTGTTTAGGTTCGTCAAAAGATTCAATTGATAAATCTCACTCTCACAGCAGCAGTCGTAATATATTGCCTTTCCTACCATACTTCGGAGGTTTACTTTTGAAAATGCTAAGAAACATTACCTATGTGCCAGCTGCCTATCTCTGGCTCCTAGAACATGGCCTACTACATATTTTTATCTGGTGAGCATCAAAGCTTCAACATATTCATCAACGACAACCCAGCTCAATGTTTTAACTGCTATACTTCCACCTAATGGGCTATCTAAAATATAATGCCAGCCGCAAATGGAAATTATAACCATATTCTTTGAGAATGTATCGAAGAAGTTAAAGGGGTAAAATAAAGATACATTCGAACCCTTGAGCAAAATATGTGCAAACAGAGCCAGTAGACTATGGAACGAATATTTTATTCTTGTGAGACAAGGGAAAGTAAATATGAAGCACAAAGTCCAAATACATCTACTAGGCCTTTGGAGACAAATGGGTACCCTCTGAACCCGATAAAGCACACTCCCCACAATTCTTATGAAGCTAAGAATTTAAAATAATTAATATAGTGCAAGAAAAATCAGTCATTAGACAATTAAATGCCGATATATACTAAAACCGTCTTTGAAATCACCGATACTCCCTACCTACGTGGATTTCCATCACAAATTCACACTGACCTGAAGCACTGTCAGTCCAGATGACGGACAGGCTCGATTTACATCGAAGCCAGCAGCATCAACGAACTTGATTAGTTTGTCGCAATCTTCCTCACTAAAAGCTACCTAAAAAAATGTGTTTACTCACTTTTGCTACAGCGAAGACGACAATTGCAGTGAATTATATATAGTTTCGATACATTGCAGCGAAACGAAAATGTCATGCACACGAAACATGCCTTCGCTAAGTCGAACACACGCTGTGAAAGCACATCGCTGTGAAACTGCGTTGCTGACGTGGCCTCGGGCGAACTCGGGTGTCTAGCTGAAAGCAAAACATATCCTATGACAAGCGAGCCAGTTTTAGGCAATGCATTCTCGCCGGTTGCTAAGCGGAAGCTGTACACCCGCTATCGACTCACCTTTGCAAAGCAGGTGCGCAGCAAGCGCAATAAGAACGCCGATCATCACCCAGGCAAGGCAAGACAGTTGGTGAAGAGAAAAATCTGAAAGACAGTGTTTTCGCCAAATTGTCGTGAGAAACTCGCCCCTTGGCGATAAGTGCAAGCGAGGCGGCCTTGCCTAACAATTCATGCCAGTTAATTCACCAGTCCCCATCGTTGACCGCTTTTCCCTGCGCGTTAATGGTTAAACCGCTGTCAAGACCCGGTGTAATTACAAACCAGCTTGGACAGCTGTCACTATTAAACACCCAACGCGCAATTATCAGCAGCGCTACCTCTGTGCAGCTGAGCTAGATTACTACCACCCCACTGCCAGCCTTTCATTTTTGACGCGCTCTGTAAATTCGTGTCTGTGGAGCGCTTTTCTAAAATTGAGCGTTTGTCGAGCGGGCGAGTCGCTAACAGCGCAACTGCCGCGAAATGCACACGGGCGCGGGAGGACCGCGTTTCTCAAGCGTACCCGCAAAGCCTGCGGATGCAGCGTATTCGACTAGACGGTGCCTAGACTTTCTCCTCAAAATACCACCACTATATTCATTACCGGTAGAGGCGACGTCCATAGCTCTCCATTAAGTTTGATAGTGAAGTCTCCTCGGCTGCTAGGCCAGCAGACGACCAGCGCGGAGACAGCGCTGGTCGCGCTACTAATGTCAAGGACTTCAGCGACTTCAGTCGTAACGTTACCGAGGAGCCGCATCCGCCGTCGGGTGCCGCCTGGAGGGAGGGTTGGGGCAGCGAAAACGGAGCGCGCGTGTAACGGAGCGAAACGTACACAGCCACCAGTACGTCTTTACTGGTCATTCAGGCCCCGCGTCTGCCAATGGCTCGGCGGATTGAGGTCCTGCAGTGACGTTAACCTTCTTGGTTGGCTACAGCGGATCTACTCCAGGCGAACGAGCAGCATTAGTTAACCGAGCCTCTTTATCTGCCGCGTAACAAAACGGTGGTGCATTCTTCCGCCACCGCAAGATTTCGCGTCGTCGTATTCGGCCAGTTGCTTCGCGGGTAAGGTCCACTTCGTGAGCACGATGTGCCATGCGCGCGTGCTTGCAGCGAAGCCCACTGTTAGTGCTGTTGGACAAACCATTCTGTCTTTCTCATTAATTTAATTTTGCGAATAATTTTCTAGCATTTGGAGAAGTACTGCAGCCTGCGTAGGAGTCGTATGCGCAGTCTCCGCCAGCAATTTTTGCAAAGCCGCAGAGCCAGATCGGGCGTCGTGACTGCCACTTCTGGCTTAATGCACCGCGACCCTGCGAAGCTTTCATTGCGCTAAGAGCAGCCAATAGAAGCGGCTCGCGCCTTCCAGCCGATGAAAATACTTAAAGCTGCGAAGAGCGGAGATAAATTGAAAAAGTGATGGCGGTGAAGAATCCTAATTTTCGGCCCGATTGAAGGAATCGCTTTGCGCGTAGCCCTGTCCGGCCGACAATATACGACACCGTAGGGAAAGCCGAACTGCAACGTTGCTGTGGCAAGTGGGCTGCGTAGACAGTGGCCTTCGCTCCCGGTCTAACCGTAGTGCTGTGTGAAGTCATCAGTGAAAAGACGCTCTCCTAGACTCGGGAAAGTTATCATGTCCTGCATAAAATCTATTGCATGTATTACTTTGTTCGAATAATAAGAATAACGATAATAATAGTAATAATAATAAATATGACGCCCCAAGAGCCATGTTAGGCTAGGAGGTAAGGTGCTCCCTCTTCACGGCTGAGGTTGTGGGATCGAATCCTACGGTGGGCGATCCTGTATTCCCAACTGCTAGTAGTGGTGAAAGCCGTCAAGGTTCTTCTGCTGCTATACAAACGAGGCTGTTAAATCAGCTAATATTGTTATTAAGAGGACTTAATCTCTTCCTAGGCACCTCACATAAGCTGGAAAAGGAAGTGTGTCAATTGGTTAGTCATAACATGTACAATGTCAGAACACACAGGTACAGATGGGACAATTTACCCTGATAGAGAAAAGACTCTTTGACCTAAAGGTTGGTTTTAGCATATTTTTTAATCTTGTTAAATAAGAAGATGGCGATGCCATTCGATAGTGAACTGCAAGCTTTGAAAGATTAGTAACAGAAAGCACGGTTTGAAAGGGATTTGAAGTAAGTTACGGGTGCAGCCAAACTACCATAGTCAGCAGAGCCCTGTCTCCCTACTGCGGTTCCTATCAGTCTTGTTTTAGAGCTAATTACTCACTGAGTCAACCTTATTTGGGGGTTTATAGTGGGTATATAATGACCTTACCAGGAATGCAGAGCTTAGGTAAAATCCCCCAGCGTGTTTTGCTTGATCTTTTGGCAGATTTTGATACTATTGATCCCCGAGTTCTTTGCCTCTCATCTCGCCTGAACATCACACACACCGTGCTGCTATGGTTTAGGTTGTATCTCAGTGGAAGACTCAAAAACAGCAGATTTTTTTATACAAACGGACAAAGATCATCTGAGGAATCACTAATGTTTAGGTTTTTTAACACTTTGGGCTTGGTCCGGTTCTTTCCATAATTTATTCTCTTCTTTAAGGCGATGCGATCATCAAGCACAATTGAGGCTTTCACCTTTATGCAAATAGCACGCAGCTATACCTATGCTTCGATAACTCTCAGCTGTCCAGCACGTCTCAACTCCCTTACTGCATGCATTTCTGACATCTGCACATGGATGGCAGCAAACGTTCTCCAATCGAATGACCCAAAAACCAGCTTACTAGGGATGGGAAAACATCAACAAAACAAAACAACGTCATGGGAAAACCAAGTGCGACTCAGAAATTGGTAAGTCTAACGATCGAAATCAGCTCTGCCAGCATATCTTCTGTAGCATCTGCACGAAATCTGCGTGTCCTGTTCCAAAGTTATCTATATCTAGATGACTACATTAACTCCCCACTGAAGTTACCAATTGACTTGTTATGGTTAATATCCCATAGATCACGACTCTTGTACCAGGTTACAGAGCTTCCTAAAGCTCATGGCAATGCCGTAGCCGGTGAGCTCTGGAAAAAACCAGATCGCTCTCGGGATACTTGCCTAAATGTGGCATTATCTCCCCGTAAGCATGATGACTCTTCTTGATACAGACCACACAGCTGCAAGTCAAAGGTTCTCTGTCCCCCATGCTTCTCCGGTACACCTATAGAAAAAGGCCTGAGAAATTAAAGAGAGTTTGGAAACCCAAACTGAATGTATACGATGAGCACACCGCCCCGATGCGCTGCTTTCCCGTGTACCTCAATTTTCAGAGATGTTTGAAGCTTCTCCCCGCCCTGTAGAACTCTTTGGACCCGTCTGAAGAGAACGAAAACTCCAACCCCATCTAAAACTAGGGCAGCTCCTACTCTAAAGAAAAACTGACAACTCCTGAAGGCAAAACTGAGGCTGTACTAAGGCCTAAGGTTCGATCTAGAAGCTCAGTTTCGCCTTTTCTACTAAAAATTGTAGCCTTGCACTTTGAAGCTGCAGGCCGAAGAACTTTGTTGCCAACTTGCAACCGGAGTGATAGACCTTAAGGCTCTTCTCTCGATATATTAACGAGACTGCTTGATTAATTAACTTTCCCTTTGCAGCAAATGTAAAGCGCCTAGAAAGAAATTGAGTTCTCTGAGGGCGCTTTATCAAGAGCATTATTATTATTATTATTATTATTATTTCCTTAGTTTTACTTTACTCTAAGGGTGGTACAAGTTGCTCTATAAATTAAAAGTGCATTTTTATCGTACCCTCATTGCACTGTTTGCCTGCATCTCCCTTTAAATAAGCCGTTATAGTATTATTCCACGATTCCTCAAATTTCAGGAGTCACTAATGATTTGACCGCCTCCACCATGTAAGCCTGGAGAGCCTACTGATGGCTTCAAAGTAGTGGCGTTGCGACTGTGCCTATTGAAGCAGTCGTACGGCTTATCGGGCAGCGAACCTCCGACATACCTCTTCAGCCTTTCTATGAGCAGCAGATGTTCCATCATTGTCTCAATCTAGGATACTGCCTCTTCATTCGGTCCGGGCCATCTACAAGACTGCAGGGCTGACAGAGATTGGCTTCGCGCCTTTGGGTCCTCTCCCTGGTCAGTGTATTTCGTGGGGGGGAACAAAGTCTCTCCGTCAACAACGGCATGCTAGAATACTTCCCTTTTAAAACAAGCTCTATATTCTGCAAGACAGGCCCAACTCAATCCATGTGCTATCTATACCAAGTCACGTAGGGTGAATGGAGATGCGCTTTTATGAAGCATTCTTCCCAGAATTATAAGCATCGTGCCATGCCAGTTGAACTAATTTTTTTCGTCTGATGCATAGATAAAACTTAGAAGTCGAACCCATGCAGTAACATGTCCAAGTTAGTGCACTTGGTCCCCGTTAAAGGATAGATTGAAGGAATTAGCATAGCGGGCCTCCCTACGAAAACTAGATAGTTCCATAGCCAGTGCTAATTCACGACCAGGAAGATGGGCTGACCAATGGTCAACATGGCTACCGCTGTCGGGATCGTATAAATGTCTATCAATTTACGTATAATTGTTCTGCTTTTAAGTCGCTGTCTTCCCTAGCTCAAGAGTAGAGGTCTAACTTTGGCCACTGAGACACTTTGCCTACCAAGTGCACTGACGTGCATAGACTACTTAATGGACTAAAGCTTTGCTTAAACAAGATTTAACCACTTTTAAGAAAAAATAGTTCATTTTGTATAGACCAATCGCAGGCGCCGTCAAGCGTACTCAGAGGAGCGTCTTCATTGCTTTGAAAGGCACGGAAAATGACTTTACCGGCGAAATCATTGATTCGTTCCGTTTGAGTCCTCGTTGATGTGACATAACGAGGTCTTCATTTAGGAATCAGATTCTGAGGAGGCTGGCGTAAAAGAATATCACGGCAGGTCTAAATTCATGAGGAAGTGCAATGCAAAGAATCATTTTCTACCTCCCTAACAAAAGCAATTTTCCCTGACTTCTGTGGCGGTGGAGCCAGTAGCATGCAAGAAGGAAGACGCAATGTGTAAACTTCCTACAAGAATGCAGACTGAAGCAGAACTGAAGTAGGACAGCCACATGTTTTCCTGCGAACTTGGCATTGGCTGGAATGGAATTATGTCGACCGATTAGTGGTTGTAATCTGGTTAAATTAGTGCGTTAGGCACATCAAAGGGCAACTGAATTTGACGTAGCAAATGATTTGAGGAAGATATACAGGCAGCTTTTTGGCTTGACTGTAAACATCGTCAAGACAGAGATATCACGAGATGGCGGTCTATAGAATGCTAAACGTTGGATCGGGGATCGGCAAACTTTTCGGATTACTTGGCAATTTCAGAAGGTTAAGAAGCCATACTAGGCTAGAAGAAACCGTGCTCACACTGCCGGGCCGGCGGAGCATGACGAACCTACAAACAGTTGCAACAGCCGAACAGCCACGCGTGGCGATTATAGGGCTAGACCTCGATCACTCGATATCCGGTCAGGCGATGCTCTTTCATACAAGCGCCCGGCAGTAGTTCTAAAAATAAACACGCCCACAGCTGCTTGACTAGCAACCAGCAGTTTGAAGGGCAGCAAAACCGTGACAATTTAATCCCGCCGGATCCATCAATAAATAGATAGGCGGCCTTTGACCGGAGTAGAGTACTAGCTAGGCCTATAAAAGCCGGAGTTTGCCGACCTCTCCGCTAACTGCTCTAGAGGCTGTCCATTTTGTCAGATCGACAGCAGGTGCATGCACGAAGACGAATCACATCTCCGATGCTATCGAAGGCTCTCTCTCACCAGTCTACGGTGCTCTCGGGATTAGGTCGTTATAGTCAATCGTTCGCTTGATTCGTCGTCACAAAATTGTAAATTGTTCAGTTTTCAGAAGGTCAACATGCGACCTTTTCTCATACGGTGCCTAGTTGTGTCAAGCAAATTTCGCTTATTCAATTGAAAAAACGTCAGCACTAGTTCGGCTCTGAGAAGGCACACATAATTTGTTAAAATATGTCACTTAGAAAGACTTTTCGGTTATACCCATTCAAGTTTTAGCGTGTCTTAAACAACTTTTTGACAAGTTCTTGCTGCCTAAGGAGTTGGGAATGAAATATGCGAGGCCAAGACAGAGGGGAGATAGTGTTTGAAGTGTTCACGGGAAAAAAATGTGCCTAGAACTTGTTAGAGCCGGTGAACCCAAGATTAGAGGCGTGTGCAGTAGACTCTTGCTTGTTTGTAAAAGAAAGCTACTTGCATTTTGGGGTCAGAGTACGATAAGATTCGGCATTCAGCGTGTATCAACAAACTTATATTAGTAATAATTATTATATAATCTTATATACTGCACCCTTAGAAAACTGCCTCTAAATTCAAATGCTTTGTAATTCGATGCAAGAGAAGCAATTACCAATTGTTACCAACAGGCAAGGTGTTCTGCTGAGGTAAGCATCCCAAAGCACCCAGATATCACGCTTAAAAAAGCATGCAAAAGCGCTCAAGAGGAATTACGGCCACTGGTTCGTAGGGCCTCGGTTTTTAGTTTGCACTCAATCATGCACCCGTAAGCATGAAAAAAGCAAAATAAAACTCAGGAAAAAGACAATCGATCTAGAATTCGATGACACGATTGCAGCTCGAGTGTGGTTCCAACCGGGACATGCCAACTGGTTGGTTCGCTAATGAATTGGATCGGCTGGACCCCCTACCCGCCGGATGTTTTGGTTGCGTTGAGGCCGGCTTTTCCTTTGACAGCACCGACCGGGTGTACCGCTGGCAACGTTGAAGCGTTCTGTTACTCGCTAGCGTATTCTAGAGCGGTCTGTCAGATCCGTATCCTTAGCAGGTATAGTGTTTTTAGCTTGCTGGCGAAGCTTCGCATACGTTTGACATTGGTTTTTAATAAAGCTTCTTCTCACCACTGGATTATAGGTCTTATCCGAGGGTACGATGTTGGCTTTTCACAACCTAGGTCGTGGGTTCGCAGTAGGCGATTCTTTTTTGCCCACCGCCATTTGTCTTTGGTGATCTACGGTTCAGATAGCCGCCGTTTGTTTCCAGCTGAGAGAACCGGGCCGAAGCGCCGCAGAGATGGCCGAGGAACTCACGAGCGTGCTGGGTCAGCTGTTCTCTGCCGAAAGTAGGCGTGGCCGGTCGAGTCAAGGCGGATCCAACATTAACCCTCAACAAACTGTTGAGATGGTTGACCAAAATCAGGACCGTATTAGAATCTCCAAAGAGTCATCACTTTTCCAGAGAAAGCGTCATTTTTTATGCCTGCCCTCAATACCAGGAATCCAGAATCGCTTATGTTCCACATAATTAGATCGCCCTCTTCGGCAAGCAACTCCGTGCCATTTGCTTCGAACACATAAAGAAATAAAATTATGCAACTGCTTTAACAACCTCATTTGTATAGCAGTAGAGCAGCAAACTGCTTTAACAACCTCATTTGTATAGCAGTAGAGCAGCACTATAGGCTATCACCACCACTAGCCGTGGGTAATATAAGATCGGCCACTGCAGGTCATGAACCCAGGATCTGGGTCGTGAATAGCAAATACCTTAGCTCCTGAGCGAAGACTTTGGGTCAAGCTGCTCCATATGCGGTTTCTGGAGTTAACATTCTGTGTGCAGTGCAAGTAAAATAAGCCAAATAACCTGGCACAGAATATGAAAGTAGAATACGTCGAAGCCCTCGGCTGTTGCGGTCAACATCAACTCTAAACTAAATCCCAAAATACAGCTGGTGATCTTGAAGGCAGCCTCGTGGGGTCTCCACTCAGTTCCCTATACGCGACAGACCAAACGTGTTAGATAGCATGAGTAAAACAGAAAAAGCAGTGGAAAATGTGAAATAGAAATGTATGGCACGAAACCTTCCCCCAGATAAACGTAATTCTATCAAGCCGAACATTACGGATTATGACCAGGCTGATGGGTCCGCATTTATGGGCGGGGCTTTTTACTCGGCAACTAAGCAGCTCTGCTGGACTCACTGTGCTAACTACGTTTTGGGCCATATCCTGAATTTAGCTACGCTGCTGATGGTTTGGAACCATGGCTGCTACTACTCATTTGTATCCAGCTGCTCCCAGCGGTCCGGTGATTCAAGTAGAAATAAGCGTTTCCTGTCGGTAAGAGTCAGCGAAGTGTTGCAAATGGTCTTAACTGCTTTCCCTCTTGGCTTCGGAGGAAGGGTGGGAGGGATCGCGGCCTCAGGTGCCTGGACTTTCTTGGTTGTCTTTGGCCAGATTGATCGAGTTTTTTTTAATTATATGATGAGGGCTACCCCTCACCTTAGCCGCTAAGCCGCTTTAGAGGCTTCCCTCTTGGTGCATGCATACCAGAGACCTCCAAGTGGCCAACCGAGTCGCACTTGCTCAGAGAGTAGAAATGAACTTTCGCTTTGTCGAGCTGGCCTATGCTTCGGACTTGCCAGTCCTATTGTTTTCTATATTCGCATATATGACGCGTCATGCAGACTGCAATAGACCGGGAACGGCCACGTTAAAACAAATGAGTCGTCCCAAAGATTTTAGCGGCTAGAAGGCCTCAAGCGATACCGCCTGCTCATCAACGAGGATGCGAATGTCACTAATTTAAGTCTTAGGGGGCTTAATTTCGTAAATGTGACAAGAGCATCTGCATCATGGACGGTGGCAAGGGTGTACACACAGTTGGTCACCTGTTTTCTGCGATTGCCTATTGCAATAGCAATAAGCATTTGAGATCTTGAGGTGGTTTGTTGAACACTTTCCCTATACGAACAACTTGCCTGTTCTGGCAGATAGCCCCAGTATGTTTGCTGCTGTTTCGAAAAGCGGTTGCGGAATCAGGGAAACTAATAACAGATCTTGTAATTACGGAATCCTCTTCCGCCGCGATCGTCCTACTGGAACTCCCTTCCGCCATAGGAGACTTCAGTACCTAGAGTGCGTATGCCTAACTTAGTACCTAGAGTGCATATGCCTAACTTACTGATTGGACTGCTGTGACTGTGGTGTCTTCCAAAGAGGGCTCTATGGCCCTATCAATTTTTCACCTCCTCTGTTTCTCAGGTGCCAGTATTAGGCATAGGATGTCCTCAGGGTCGTGATAGTCTAGGAAGTAGGTGTAAGCATTAGGCATAGGATGTCTTCAAGGCCGTGATAGCCCATGAAGTAAAGCAATCGTTCTTCGCGACCAAGGTCGTGGCTTCGAATTCTGCAGCAGGCGATTCTTTAGTGCCGACTGCAAGCAATGGTGATAGCTGTTTAAGGCTCTTCTGCTGCTATACAAATGAGGCTGCTAAAGCAGCTAACATTTTTTGTTTAGCTTGTTGTCCAGCCTACCCAGCCTTTCGCGGTCAGTGATAGGCCATTTAGGTTCAGGGGCTCCCACCAAGGGCTAATAAAAGCCGGACAATTTTTCAACGGGCTGATCCCTGACCTTGCCTGAGCCAGCCAATCATCAGGGGAACCACATCCCTTCTCGAGGTTGCTGCTCGGCCTAGAGGGTGGGCTGCAGCACGGCAGGCCCTTCTTCTTCTTCACTCCTGCCCTTAGTGTAGAGCTCATGACTCCTAATTTCATTCATTCATTCAATCCTATGTAGTACCAATACCGGCAAGTTTGATTGTCTTGTGTTTTAAGTCGTGGTACTTACTTGGTTATCGTGGTCAGGGGCAATAGAGTACCCTCAATTAAATGGTCTGTCAGCCAATGCAACCTTCATTGCTATCGATTCTACATATTAAGTTCATTGTCCCTGTGACCTCATTTGCATGATCAGTGACTTTCATCTTTGCTCTAGGTAGCTCCAAGCTATGTAATGGTTCGTTGTAGGAACAGCTATTTCTCGTAATCAGGAGTTTGTCTTGCCATGTATGCTTGCATATCACCCTTGCATGCCTGGAGCTTTAACCTTATCCAGCATTTTTTCTGACAGTTCTATTGCTTGGGATGCTTCGCATGAATGAGGTAACAGACCAATGCTACTGTGCAGTCAGTTTCGTAACCGTACAATAAAGCCAATGGATCAGTAGTTAAGGCTAAGTCAAGCCGTCTAGTAATTGCTTGCTCGTAATATATATATACATATATACACACACACACACACACACACACATATATATATATATATATATAACGAAACCGATTGCACAGTAGCATTGGTCTGTTACCTCATTCATGCGAAGCATCCCAAGCAATAGAACTGTCAGTCATATATATATATATATATATATATATATATATATATATATATATGCACCCTTGTTCTTTAGTAGACATATACTAACTTCATGGATGCATGATCACCTTGGGTCTGCCCAAGGTCTTGTCTTCATGAATCAGGCTCTTGCAAAATCAATTATTTCTCTCAAACTGCAGTGGGTTGGAGCATTGCAGGTTGTAGATATGGTTATGGCTGCTCTTGACGAGTACTGAAAAATATGCCCTGCATGGTAAGGGCACAGCTTACTGAAAAATAAGTTGTTGAGTTCTTTGTGGAAGGGTTCAGACATTAGGTTAATGTGTGGCTGTTCCGATGAACCTGAACAGGGCAATCAAGAGTGCAGAAGTTTTTCTTATGCTGCAGCTCCCTAACTTTAATTGGCTCTGGATGCTTGCAAACCGTGTGCTTGGTGCCTGATGGCAGCTTTCGGTTCGTTGGATGGTTACCTTGAGATAAGGCTCCTAAACATGGGCACACCAGATGTTCAGCAGACCTTGCAAATATAATTCTGTGATCTTCCCACTAAAAAAGCAAAAACTATGTTTGCCAATGTGCAACATGGAATTCCTCTAGCATTTTAGTGAAGTTATTGACCCCACTAACTGGCAGCCTAGTAAATGAGCACATGTGTCATACTCCGTCCATTTGTCATGATGCTTCTTTAGGTCGATTCCTCAAATGAGTTGCCAAAGCCCTGCCGACTTAGAGGACCTTGCCGTTGGTACCCATCCCTCTCTAAGGAGAGCACCTCCTTGCCTTGCTTCAGCATGCCAATGAACTGGAGTGTGTTGGGTTTGCAGATGTCAGTGGGTGCAGTCCATTTAGTTCGAGGCAGGCCAGCGTGTAGGCCGGCCAAAATCCCACGTGGCTTTAACGATGCCTGCCAATGCAATAAACTGCACGTGTAATTGACAGTTAGCCACCTGCAGCAGTGTGGATGGTGTGGAAGCAATAGCAGGCAAGGTGGTGGTGGTCTGAGTGCCAGCTCGTGTACACACGAGTACACATTGCTCTGAAATGCATCCGGACCAGAAACAATGTTGCAGCTCTGTGTGCTAAAATACTCTATATCATAGCAGCAGCTGAACTGGCTGTGTCTAGCTGTTCGTTTTCGTTCGTGCTAGTAACCTCAAGAATAAGGATGCCCTCTCGAAGTCGGATCCCATGGCCGTCCTGTTTGTGAAAGAGACTGGACAGTCGGATTTTCATGAGGTAAGCTTAATTTTCCTCCCCTTCTGGCACTCGCTGCTCTTACGATTTTACGAGGCTAGCGTCACATATGCTGCTCTTGGCTACTGCGAACCAGGGACCACGGGGTCTGATCAGTGCCCGATGTCAGATGCACCTGCCGTCATGCAGGCTGGCTGCTCCAGCCATTTTTCAAGCTGGCAGTCACCTTGACAACAATAAGCTGGTGATTAATTGGCACCAGTTTGGTCAAAGCATGAATGATTTCTGAATTTTTTTTCAGATCAGCAGGACCGAGGTTGTGCGTGACACCATCAATCCAGACTTTGTTACAAAAATCGTCATTAATTACTACTTTGAAGTCGTGCAGAAGTTGAAATTCGCAATGTACGTTGGTGACTGCATGCGATCCTGTGACCGACGAGGATCTTGCCTTGGGCTAATTCGCTGGGCGATGCACTGCCCTAACTGGCCGAGAGAAAAAAGAAGCCATCCTGTTTCTGCTCTCTCTCTCTCTCTCTCTCTCTCTCTCTCTCTCTCTCTCTCTCTCTCTCTCTCTCTCTCTCTTTCTCTCTTTCTCTCTCCCTCTCTACCTTGAAGTCACTGCTGTCGCAGGCATGCCTTGGCCTCCTTGCTTCTCAACCATATGCCCACCGAAAGCCGTTTAGGTTTGGAAAGCGCTATAGAAAAGCTCTCCAGCATAGCACCCTCTTGGTTTTGTGGCTTTTCGGGAGTTGCAGATGGAAATGCAATCCATGGCTGCATAAGCTCGAAAGGACCAAGTTGATTCCCGTTTTAGCAGCAGTGCTCAGGCGCATATGCTCTTGGATGCTACCTAGTTTGCCTTTCGACCTTGTCGGGCAGTCATTCCCTGAACTAGTTCTACTTTGCATGAACTTTCCATATCGAAACGCTTGCCGATGCCATATCATGCAAGGCATCTCTTGTAAAAGTTGCCCCCTGCTTATGACTGAATCAGATGTACCGGACTTTGCCGAATAAGCCCTGAGCATGTCAGTGCCAGCGATAAATAAAATAAATAAATAATTCATTTGTATAGCACCCCAAGAGAACTTAATCTCTATTCAGGCGCTTCACATATGCCTCCGGGCTCGAGCCCACGACCTCAGACATACCGTGGTCGGGGGCGAGCACCTTAACTGCTGGACCAAACCAGCAATGTAACATCTGGTGGTTTGGGCCTGGCTCGAGGTTATAGCTGCAAAGTATTATTTCTTAGTAGTTATATTTGGTGTAAATATGATTCGTAGTCAACTATGTCTCTTATTTTCGCACCGAGTTAGCTATTGCCCGAGTTCCTGCCGTGCAACCTATTATTGTGCCTAGTTGCTTTTTTAGCCGAGAGCCAATGTGTTAGCTTCCAAAAGCATCTAATGTACTTGAAACAACCGAAGAGATTTCGCGTCAGAAGCAGTTACCTTATTTTAGTTATATTATAGATAGGAAGCAATTGTAATCATGTGACTGTAGTGCCCCAAGTACTCATAATACATTTCATATGAACAAAATTGGTCTAGAGGCAGCTGTGGTTATGTGCACCTTAGTTTTGCACATTATTAAAAAGCTGTTGCCTAGTTGGCTGAACTGAATGAGGTGCTAGGCAAGAGAAAGTGGGAGCAACACAGACTACCAAGTTCCCTCGGAGGCAAACCCAGAAAGTGTAAAGGTGCCTCACATGGCAGTCCTCTTCATCCGGTCTCCTAATACAATATGGTAAACTCTCTCTCTTTCTCTCTCTCTCTCTCTCTCTCTCTCTCTCTCTCTCTCTCTCCTCTCTCCTCTCCTCTCTCTCTCCTTTCTCTCTCAGAGAAGTGATAGCCCACTTTTTGATAGCCTCTAGCTCGTGAGCTAGAGGCATGCAATCCGGAAGCATCTTTAGACCCTCATCTAAAAAGAAACGGTGTAGTCTCATTGGGAGAGACTCGAGCTGCTTCTAGAACATAGAGCTGCCCCTGTTTTAATCGTTCTTTCTAAAAAGAAAATTGTTTGCCCTCATCTGGGGAAAGACCTTGCGCTCAAGGCATGATTCCGACAAGCCTGGTATCCCTCCCTTGAAGCCTGCTGGTGGTCAGAGAGGGGACCGCCAGCCTTTCTGGAAGGGCTGGGGGGGGGGTGCTTCCGGAGGAGAGCGTGTGGTGTACCACTTCCGGGTTGCCTTGGGGGAGTTAAAACCCTTCTCCCACCATCGGTTATGGTAGGGAAGCACCCATCCACCGACTTTGCTGTATTTGTCTACAATAGCTGCAAGAATACACTCTAGCATTACTAGTTTACTGCTTTAAATTTCTTTAAGGAGACGCTGCAATGCATTATGAAGGGGCACCAGGCACCTTGGCAGTGACCTGTTGATGGAGTGTCTCTTAGAGAGGGATTCAGCTATAAACGAATGCTATCTTAAAGTGACGTTTGCATTTTCCTTTTCTGTTCTTTTGGTGTTCCTTGATATTATCCCTCACCATTTTATGCTATTGGTACAGATCATTTGTTGACTTGTACATGAAACGCATGTGCAAAAGTGCTGAGTCTTTATTTTTTCTACCTAGATATGATTCTGATTCAACCACGACAAAGCTGAGTAGCCATGTAAGTGGTTGATTGTGAGTCCACAGTGCTGCCTCTGTATTATCACCCCGTGCCCATGCTAGGTGTTAGTTCTTCTGTTTGCAAAGCTTCAGCTGCATATTGCCTATGGCTCCTCTGGCAGTCGGCAGTCGTACCTGTTAGTTGCATTCGTTTGGCCAGGATTTAAGATTAGCGGCTGAGCCACCTGGAGCCAGAGACCAGTGCCACTCATGCCGAGGCTTTTACCCGTCCAATAGCTGCCTTAGCCTGGTCAGCTGGGTAAAAAAAATATAATTCATTTATATAGTGCCCCAAGAGAACTTAATCTCTATTCAGGCACTTCACATATGCCTCGGGGCTCGAGCCCACGACCTCAGTCAGACCTTGGTCGGGGCGAGCACCTTAACCGCTAGACCAAACCAGCTCGGGTAGGTCGGTATCTTTAACCGACTGCTAGGGCATCGGGGATCTTGCAGTTAGAGCATGCTTCTGTAGCCAGGAAGTTCCTGTCACGAACTGCCCGCGCAAATCCAAAGCTGGGAAGCTACTTTAGCCATTGGCATCAGCATTGCAAACAGGTACTGATAGGCAAACTGGTGGCAGCATGCACACACTGCCTGCCCTAGTCAATGAATGCAGGGCCTGCTCATCAGACCAAGCCTGAAACATTGCTACCATGTTGATGGCATTATTTGTGCATGTGTTTATGTGATTGCATGCAACAAGCATGCCGAATATAAGCAGAAGTCTCAAGCAGAGCTTGCTCGAGGGCAGAGCTTTTTGTAGTCACTCAAATTCCCTTACTACCTGTAATTGGAAGGAAAGTTAAAAGTGATCTGAAGGAGGCTGTTGCTTGTCTTTGCATGTGTCATTCATATTCTGCTGTCACATTAATGTGCCAGTGATAAATTGGATACAAAGAAGCCTCGTTTAATTGCATGCAAAAGTAAATGTTTCTGGCAGCTGTGTTCTGATGTTTCTCTAGCCACAGCTGGCTGCTGTTCGCATGCATGGTGATCTATTTGGCAGTACGAATGTGGTGAGCTAATGGGCATTGTATTGCCTTGTGCGACGACGGCTTCCAGATGGACTAATTACGGTCTCCCTTGCCGAAGGAGCTGGGATGGCCCCTGGTTGATCAGTGAGTGATACAAGGCAAAATTCTAACTCTCTCTTATAAAGCTCCACCGTGGCTTGGCTGTTTGAAACCTAGCTGAACTACTACACTAGTCTCAACCTCCTCGTGCCCTTAGGTCCTCTATGGACCATAAATTAGTTGTTCCATTACTTAAAGGCCATGTGGAGCAGAAGTTTTTGCTCTGCAGATCCCAGACTGTGAAACTCAGTTCCACAATTTCCATGCAGCATGTGCTCCTCTGCTCCCCACTGTAGCACATCCTTTCCAGCCGTTCTGAGCTGCTACTTCCATACGACTCATTTCCTCCTCTGTCCTCCTAACTCAGCCCTGCTTCTCACTTTCTCTTTGCTGGATAAGATAAGAGTCTGTTGGCTACCGTACGCCCACCGAATTTGCTGCTTAGGCTTTATTGTGTATATAAACTCTCTAGCAAATCCCAGCTTAGTTGTTTTTGGCTTTGTAAAATTTTGGATGTACATACATGATATCAAGACTGGCAATAGTCCAATTCGGTGTATTTTATTAATATAGCAGTTCTGTTGCAGGGGTTTACTAGTTTTGTATGTATACATAATTTTTATTTTTGACAGGATTTTCTGGGCCAATATGAATGCACTCTTGGTGAGCTGGTTAGTTCGACCAAGCTTGATAAACCTTTGGTATCGGACAAAGGGGATCATCGTGGACATCATCTCGGCTCCATAGTGGGTATGTAAGATGGAGGAAAGAGGCCGGTACACCATGAGCATTGTGTGCAACCTGTCAGTAGTTGCCTCTGCTAGCTTCTCTTAGGCGCCCTATTATTTTCACTTGAGCCCTTTACATGATTACAAATAAACGTGATGTTTGGTTTGCTGAAGAGGGAGCAGTTGTGTTTCTAGCAGTACGATTGCTACGGCTCAGGTTGGCGATTTCTTTTTGATACAGGACACTCATTTTGTTGATTACCGGGTATTTCCACCTATGGAAAGGAAAAGATAGAAAAGGAGAAAGAGGTAGAAATAGAGGGGGAGAGAGAGAGGAAAGGGAGAGTGAGAGAGAACGAGAGAGAGAGAGAGAGAGAGAGAGAGAGAGAGAGAGAGAGAGAGAGAGAGAGAGAGAACAAGAGGGAGAGAGAACAAGAGGGAGAGAGAACAAGAGGGAGAGATGGAGACAGCTCAAGCTTTTTGCGAGCTGAATATTGGGTGGCATGGGGCCTGTAATCAATCCAAGAGTGTCAGACTAATTTCAAAATTTGTCGGCTTGCTTGCTCGTGTTACAAGGTGCTGCTTCCCATGTGCGTGGACTGAATGGCAACAGTGGCATCAGCGTGATAAACGAGTCTTTTGTTAGTGGATCGACGTTAGGTGAAATCGGCTCACCGATTTGTTGCAGTGCGATCGGAAGAAGTATCCAAGTGCAAGGAGCTCGTAAGACTCAAGTTTCATGCCACAAAGCTCGACAAGAAGGACCTGCTTGGCAAGTCAGATCCATTTCTCGTCTTTTATAAATGCAACGAAGACAGCAGGTCCGTCTTGATGTTTTATGATTGCTTAGCGTCCTTCATACAATTCTTCGTATGTGGGTTGCTAAGGAATTTTAACCTGCTGGAGCTGAAAAGCCAAAGCATTCGTGCATGCTATTCACAGCGGATGTGTATTCACATTGCATCTCACATGCTTAACTATCCACTTGCAGTTATACCGCTGTGCACAAGACCGAGGTGGTCAAGAAGAATCTTAATCCCTCGTGGTCTCAGTTTTTGATATCACTGCAGTCATTGTGCAATGGAGATTATGATCGCTCAGTCAAGATCGAATGTAACGACTGGGACTCTGATGGAAGGCAAGTTGGCAGCAAGTTGTGTCCTCTGCATACCTTTTGATGTTATAGAATAATATATCGTGCACGAGTTTGGAAGTGTGCACTGTGCTTGTTGCCTTCTCAGATACATGTTTTGTTTTGCAGTTTAGGTTTTGTACTGTGCACTTGCTCTGATCTGTGAAGCCTGTATTGTAATGGCTGTGGCTACAGGTTAGAGTCTATTTTGTTTGTTACCGTGCAAACATTTTGGACCCAGAGACTTTTAGTTTAAGAATGAACTATGCTCAACTAGGTGCACTATTGGCATTGGCACATTGGTTCCGTACGGTATTCCAATAGCCCAAGCTTGGTTTGTAGCCAAAACAAATTTTATATATTAAAATTCACGAGTGGTTTTTTGGGTTCTGCTATATTGTATGCCTAAAGTTTATTTACTTATGCTTTGGCATGTGTGTGGATTAGCCATGCTTGTGCTTTGACAGTTAATGCAATCACAGCCACTTGCTTGCTTGCACTTCGATGAGCACTAATCGCATGACACTAGTGGCATCGTCTATTTTGTGCAAATATCAGTGAAGTCTGCAGGCAGCCAGCTCTACTTTTTTCTGGCTAGTGGCAGGCTTTCTTGTATTAAGCACAAAGGGTAGTTCAAGCACTTATTCATGATAGCTGCCATATCTCTCTTTTTTCATGGATGGACACAGATAAACTATCTATTCTCATAGTGTTGCGTCAAACAATGCTAAGCAATAGCTCCCAGTGGCAGGCCACTATTCCAGCGATCTCTAGACGTTAGTTGGGTAAATATGCCTAGTGATCATTTCTTGCATACTACTCAATCAAGAACCCTCACTATCCCTGCTTGCTGTCTAGGTACAAGCCCGTATTACCAATACCTTTGCATCAGATCCTGATTCAGTGATCTCCAACTAGATGTGATGTGAAGGGCATGATTTCCTTTGCTTGCTATGTTAATCAATCCAGGCTGAATTCTAGGTTCAATCGACACTGATCTCGGATCATTTTTTATCTGGCAGTCCCTGTCGAGTGACAATGTGCTGTGAAAAACCACGAACATAAACTCTGAACCAGGCTTCCGGCCAAATTGCAGCTAACGCTTTGTAGTATCGTTTCCCTTCCAAATATTTGGAATTTCCTGTAAATGGAGTAATGAGCCGTCAAACCATTTTTTGATAGCACTTGGACCCTTTATTCATTAGGCATATTCCCTCCTGCTGTATCGATTATACATAGGCCATCTCTCGTTTCTCACTTAGTTTTGCTTGCTAAGAAAAATACCTGTATCATGCACATGTAGATTCATTAGGAAGCTATATCTATATGGTTTCGGGTATCTGATCAGTGTTGCCATTTTTTTTTTACTGCCCATGCCGCCCTGGTTTTACCCCGAGGTAAGGTGCTTGCCTTAACGACCAAGATCATGGGCTCGAGCCGAGCAGCAAATGTAAAGTGTAGATAGAGATTAAGTTCTGTTAGGCTGCTTATATACTATAAATTATATATATATATAATTTTTTTTTTATAAATTATATATGTATATATAATTATATATATAATTTTAATATAGTGCATATATATATATATATATATATATATATATATATATATATATATTTTTATGGCCATGCATCCCTAGTACTTGCACAGCAGGGGTAGGGACATTCCTCCCTGGGCGTCCCCTCCCCGACATTTCCCCGGACATTCCCCTCCTGGGGTAGGACATTTCCCCTGGGGTATATGGTTTAGGGTTTAGGTTTTAGGGTTTATTAGGGCGTAACGAGATCTCTTGAGATGGTGTTAGACTCAATAGACCTCTGAGGCTTTGCGCTCATTTGCAGAAATATGCGGCATGCCGTAGCGCTGCCTCGTCTGCTTTGACGGGTACGAACACGTGCCTGACCACGTCGAGTGGGACCGAACTGTATGGCTCGCCGATGCTGCTACTGCTGCCGAAACAGCCGCAGTCGCCGTCACAACCGCTCGCTCCATTAGAAACCTTCCTTACAATCCACCCATCCTTCTGATTATACTGAGTTGATTTTATTTCAATAGAGTGTGAACTTCATTTGATCATGTACCGTATTTTTCCTGCATATAAGATGCACCTAATTATAAAACGCATCCGTATATAAGATGCCGGTTTTGATGATTTGTATAAAAATTATTTTACATAAGACGAACCCATGTAAAAGATGCACCCTGGGTGGGGGGTACGTAAAACTTTCTATAAGACGTGTCTTATATACGCGAAAATACGATATATATATATATATATATATATATATATTTACACACACACACACATATATATATATATGCATTCTTAGTTATACATTCATCAACATAGGGGGAAATGTCCCTATGGGGTAATGTCGGGGTAGGGAATGTCCTAGGGTCCACCAGGATAGGGGAATATCGGGGGGGGGGGTGGAGATGTCCTACAACCGCACAGTAGATGGTTTTCAAAGTTCAGATTTCTCCTAGTTTAACTCCCTCCCCCCCCTTCGCTTAGCACCACTGTCTTTACTGGAATCGGGTTTCTTCAACTTCTGGACACAGTTTGGCTGTAGCTTGGTTTCACTCACGGCTTCACTGTATGTATCAGTCTTAGAATTTCATGTAGCTTATAATCATCGCTTGTGCTTGCCACTGCCCATTGGAAACTAGCTTGGTGGCCTGTTTACTCTATAGGAGCTTGTCATCGTCGTGCCTCCAATATTGCCTGCTGCTCGATCTATCATAAGCTTTCTCACGCTTTGTCTTGTTTTTTCAACAGTCATGACCTGATCGGTGCTTGCCAAACCACTGCAAAAGAGCTTCTCAAAGGCACTGGCACATTTGAGGTTAGTTAATTGTGCATGCTGCAAGCAGTCTTAGCAGACATTTAGCTTGCACGTAGCTAGTTTCCAGAAGACTGAATGCAGATGTCATGAGCAGCAATACTTGTTTATTACCTGGTATCCATTGACTTTCCCTGCCAGTCGCTAAGCATATGCAGCATCCCATATTTTCTTTTTGATGCCATGTTTTTCATTATTTCAGCTCGTGAACCCTAAAAGCAAAAGCAGTAAGAAAGGATATGTCAATTCAGGTGTTGTAAGTATCTTGTTTTGTCCTAGCTATTCATTCTCATGAGCCATTGAGTGCACCGATTTCCCTTTATTTGCCTTGGTAGTGGCAGTGAGCAATCTTTTTTGCCAACTGCAAGCAGTGGTACATTTTTTTTTAGCTTGTTAAGGCTCTTCTGCTGCCTTATAAATGAGTTGAATCAGCTAACCTTTAACTTTTAACTGTAACCCAAAACTGTCTTTTAACTGTCTTTCTTGTCGCCCTCCCTCTCCCCATCTATCCACTTGATCTCTCTCTCTTTTTCTGTCTGTCTGTCTGTCTGTCTGTCTGTCTGTCTGTCTGTCTGTCTGTCTGTCTGTCTGTCTGTCTCTCTCTCTCTCTCTCTCTCTCTCTCTCTCTCTCTCTCTCTCTCTCTCTCTCCTCTCTCTCTCTCTGTCTCTCTCTCTCTCTCTCTCTCTCTCTCTCTCTCTCCCCTTCCTCTCTCTCTCTCTCTCTCTCTCTCTCTCTCTCTCTCTCTCTCTCTCTCTCTCTCTCTCTCTCTCTATTTATGCCGAGCCTCTATTGCATATGCTGTTGCTGCAGGGTTTTAGCAGTCAAAACTTTCGCAGCTTTGTCATGGGTGGCTTGCCCTCATTTGTGACAGTACAGGCCTGAGAGCTGTAATTGCAGGTAGCTGAAGAGTTTCAATGTATCATCAAGTCCCTCTTATCAAGTTCCTGCAATCGTGCAATTAACGTATGATGCCTTCAAGCTATGCAATATATTAGGCAATATTGTACTATAAAGAGCCTCATAGCATATTCTGCTTGCCTAACAATTATGTAATGGGTACTGCTATCTATTATGTAAAGCATCTCCACCTGTAACTCTATAAAGCCTCCAGGAGTAAATGCATGTTATGCAGGAGTCTTCTACAATGCACTCAAGAGTCTGAGCGGCTTCATTACATATATCTGTCATTCCAAGCCAGCTTTTTGTATGCTGACACTCTATATGCTTCCAATATTGCCTGCTACTCGATCTACCATCAGTGTCACGCTTTGCCGTGTTTGTTCAGCAGCCATAACCTGGTAGAAGCCTGCCAAACCACTACAAAAGAGCTTGTCAAATGAACTGGCACATTCGAGGCTAGTTAATTGTACATGGTGCAATAGTCTTAGCAGCCGTTTAGCTTGCACCTTAATCGGTTACAAAATTAAGCCTGGCATGAAAAGGTTTTTGAAATTATTAAAAATATCGAGATGTTATGATAAGCCCCTATTTTAGGCAGCATCTTTTCATGTATGGCTATCAAATAGTGACTGTCATGTATGGATGTATATATATATATATATATATATATATATATATATATATATATATATATATATATATATATATATATATATATATATATATATATATATATATATATATATATATATATATATATATATATATATATATATATATATATATATATATATATATATATATATATATATATATATATATATATATATATATATGGCTGCAAGGTTAGTCTTCAAGACCCAGAGGTTTGAGCACGTGTCTCCTTTGCTAAAAGAGCTAGGATGGATGCCGGTTGATCAACGGATGCAGAACAAAGTTCTTACGCTGACCCACAAGGCCCGCCACGGCTTGGCTCCTACGTGCTTAGCTCAAATGCTGCACTAGTTTCAGCCTCTTCGTGCCCTCAGTTCCTGTATGGACAATAAATTAGCTGTTCCATTCCTCCGCTTAAAGACCGTTGGCGACAGAAGCTTTAGCTCTGCAAATCCTAGATTGTGGAACTCGCTTCCACAATTCTTAGGCAACGACAAGTACTCTCCTTCTGCCGACTATGGCTCATCCTGTTCAGTGGTCCTGAGCTGCTACTTCCATGCTACTCACTACCTCAACTGCTCTCCTGACTCTGCTATGCTTCCCACTTTCTTTTTGTTGCATGAGATGAGGTCTGTTGGCTACCGAATGCATACCGAATGCCGCTCTGGCTGTGAGTGCTTTATACAAGACTCTCCTGCATAACACCCACATAGCCTTTCTGGAGTTACAGACGGAGATACGTTACATTACATTATGTAGATTATGGTGTATTATAAACATAAAATCCCTCATGATCAGTGCCCAAAAATTTCGGAGGGCCTTTAACGTGTTCTAATATCCTAAACTGAAAAGACGGGAGAGTATAAAACAACCGGGAAAGGCCAAGTTTGCTTTTTCAATTTGGTTTTTTACATTTTATTTGTCTTTGCTATTTTATAAAGCATTTTGTAAAACAACTTGCATCGTCTTTGATGGTTCTGTACTGAGTCGTGGTTTTCAAAGTAACCTTCAAACCGAATTTTTTTAACTGATTTGACGGCTGATCTTCAGTTATCAGTTTTACGCCGATGACTACCACATGTACTCGTCATTCAAGCCACTAGCATAAGCTGTGGCAATTGATGAACTGAGCGCCTGCCTTTTTACGATTTGGCCATAGATGTCGGCCAATTTTCTTTAAACTAAACGATTATAAAATAAATTCTTTAAAAAACCTTTAACACCGATTATATGTGACTTGGCCTCCTAATCAGTGGTGCCATAGTCTGACCATCATCGAGTACTCGTGGTTGGGATTTAGGTGTCCTTTTTAATGACTGCTTGAAATTTAAAAGTTTTATTCAGAAGACTGCCTCCACAGCTAGTCATCATGTTTGATCCCTATACCAAGTTGCGGACCACTTACAGCAGTGGCTCCCGTAAGGTCTCACAATATCCATGGGTTTGTTTAGACGGGCTACTGTAATTCAGTAATGGTAGGGCTACAGAAAAAAGGCAGTTAAACCTCTGGAATCTGAAAGCTCTGAGAATCTTAGTGAGCTAGTGACGCTCAAATAGAAGCGGTCTAGTGTGGCAGCTATGCCTTTGATGACACACCAGACGAGTCGCTGAGTTGTATACAATTTCAGGCAATTACGAGCTCAGGCTGGGAGTCAAGAATAAAGGGAATTGCTGTAGTCTATAAGCTATGTCGTAAATGTGAGAGCTATCTGGTGTAGCCTGCCTCTAGAGCATCCTCTGTATTCCACCATGTTCTTGCCATGCTTTTCAGTTGCATCTGGAGTCTTGTTGTGTGGAGGTGGAGCATACTTTTCTGGACTATATACAGAGTGGGTAAGTTGCTGTGTTAGTTTGCAACGATCCACTCGTTGTACATCAACCTTAGCACATTTTTACCTCACGACTCTAGTCTGCAGCAGCAGCGACATTTAGCTCATTTCGATCTCGCTGGCGATGGATGTTCTGCTTCTACTACACTATCTACGTGCAGCCTGCTGTCCGGATGATTTACTACAATTAAAGGTGACTTTTCTGTTTAGTGTGCAGCTGAACTTCACCGTAGCTATCGACTTCACACAGTCCAACGGTAATCCAACTAATCCATCGTCATTGCATTATATTGATCCGTATGGGCTCAATCAATATGCAACTGCTCTTCTGGCCATCGGAGGTGTCATACAAGACTATGACAGGTATAGGCCAGTTGGAAAAACTTCTGCCGTGGTAACCTTGCAAGTTTTGCTTACATTGGAGGCTGAGCAATAAAGGCTCTAAATCATAAAGCTCTGGGGCCATCTTTGGTTGCTTGTAACACCTTGGTGCCTTACTTATCCTCCCCATTTACAATTGTATGGCTAGCCGTATTCACGAAATAAGTATGAACTTCACTGCAAAAATGTTTTGTGGTAAATTTAGCTGAATCGATAGTAGGATTTGTTTATTGCAAAGTTAGCCCTCTAGGCTATGTGCCTTCTGGATAATGTAAACTAAAGATCGGGTTATTCAGCAGCCTCATTTATGTTGTGGTGGAAGAGCCGTAGTGGCTATCACCCCACCCCACTTGTAGTGGACAATAAGGGATAGATGGGCTGGGATAGCCCAGGGGGTAAGGTGCTTGCTCTTTCTGACCGAGGTTGTGGGTTCGAATGCTGCACTTGGCGATCCTTTTTTGCTAAATGCAAGCAGTGGTGGTAGCCGTTTATGGCGCTTCTGCTGCTATACAAATGCAGCTGTTTAATCAGCTAATATTTATTACCTGCTATAGGATTCGAACCCACAACCTTGGTCGTGAAGTTCAAGCACCTTACGTCTGGGCTAAGGGTATATGCATCACTCTAGCCTATCCTTCCCCTTGCTTAGTACTAAGCTAGTTTGCTTTACTATCATGAATTTTTCTTCTGAGAATGTAAAAATCTGCCAATGGGGCATTGGAGTTAGGTTTAGGCATCTAGTACCGATGTCAAACCTCTTGGTAACATGGCCTGAATCTTTTTACTGGCCATTTGTAAAGGCAGTCCCTAGGTCTTAGCCTAGGGGTAAGATGCTCCGACTTCAGGACCTTCAGGTTGTGGATTTGAGTCCTCATGCAGGCTTTTGCTCACCTTTTGTTCATGCTCCCTTTTGCTCACTAGTTGATTTTGGCAGTGTTTTTGAACTTGCTTTTTGTTAAATTCAGAAAAATGATGCCAGTTGGTGTACATCACTAAAGCAATATGCATTGCTGATTTTAAACGCCCAGACGACTGATTAAGTCTTGAAACACTATCTATGCAAACTCACTCCCTGCCACATACTCACTCATACGTTCAAGGTGCATAAGCCAAAGGCAAACTATGTCACTATTGCAACGAGTTTAACAGGCAGCTTGGGCATAGTTAGGGAAGTAACGTACTTAGAACGGAATTTGTTTTCGAACAGCTTGAATCGAGGCATTCCAGCTCATTGCCGAGGACTACCATTAACTGTATGATCAGCTGTGATTATTAAACCTATGCTTGATAATCACAGCTTGGTCTATGCTTTTTGCATGAATCTGGGCCTTGTGTACTGCCGTAATCTTAATAGTTCCTAACTGCTGATTATTCATCTGTGTGTGTTCTCTCATTCAAAGCTGAAATATGTCGGTGTTGTTCTTTTGCTGAAGGGTACTCACATTGGACACTCATATTTGTGTTTTTTTATGCAAAGTCACATGCTTTGTGTTTGCAGTGACAAACAGTTCCCAGCACTAGGATTTGGTGCTAAGCTGCCTAATGGTCAGGTGTCACACGAATTCTTTCTGGCAAGTGGTTGAGGGATGCCAAACGCTTTTCGTCTTCTTCTTCAGCACACTTTGCATTTTGCTGCTGCTCCATGCATGATTTCTTCAGTGCAGCTTGTGTCATTATGACGGCATTGCAGACTGGTACCACGAGTCCGTTCTGTGCTGGAATTTCTGGAGTGCTGCAGGCGTATCAGACCGCCATAAGGACTGTTGAGCTTTGGGGACCGACCAACTTTTCACCCGTCATCAACCATGTGGCCAAGTATGATTTATTAATTTACTTCAAAAATGCTGCTTAAGTCACGAAATTGATTGCAAGGCAATATGTTCAACCTACTTCTACGATGCATAGATCTTCTGCAGTCATGCATAGCTAGCATAATAAATATGTCCTTAGTCTCAGGCCATGTCCCTGAACATTTCAGAAGGGCTTTAGTTAGGCTGCTAATTACGAAAACACCACTAGATCGAGGGAACTTAAGCAACTTCTTCCCTGCATCCCTTCTACCGTTCCTGTCAAAGACACTGGAACAAGTTGTGGCAAACCAGCTGAACTCTTATAATTAAACTTTAAACCTAGCAAGTAAGTTCCAGTCTGGTTTTGAGAGCTAGTCATTTCACAAAGTCAACGTTGCTTTAGGTGTATAACGACTATCTCAGGAATGTAGACTTAGGTAAAAGCTTGCTGCTTATTTTACTTGATCTTTCGGAAGCGTTTGATACTAATGATCACAAAGTCCTTCTCGTGCCCCTCTCATCTCGAATGGGCATCACTGGCACTGCACTGCAATGGTTTATGTAGTATGTCAGTGGGAGACTCCAGAGTATTTATTTGAATGGACAAAGATCATCCACAGAAACCACTGAAGTATGGGGTACCTCATGGTACTATACTAGGTCTGCTTCTTTTTACTGTTAATGCTCTTTCTCTTTCCAAGCACAATCTAGGCTTTCACTTCTAGGCAGATAACACCCAGTTGTACCTTTGCTTTGATCTCTCCCAGCCTTCCGGCACGTCAAATTCTCTCAACTCCCTTGCTGCATGTATTGCTGACAGCCGAACATGGATGGCAGCAAACTTCTGAAATTGAATGACGATAAAACCAACTTACCAGCTATGGGATAACCAAGTGTGACTCAAGAATTGGAAAGCTTAGCGATCAAAATCAGCTCTGCCAGATGTCTTCTGTAGCATATTCATGAAATCTAGGTGTCCTGTTCCAAAGTGACCAATCATTAGATTGGCCACATTAGCTCTGCATTCAAGTCTGCCTACTTTCAGCTATGTAACATTGCTAAGATTTGAGATTGCTTAGACAGTGATTCTGCATCCAAAGTGGTCTGTGCATTTGTGACATTGCATCTCGATTTCTGTAACTCACTGCTTGCTGGTGTACTGGCTGTGCAATTAGGCACTTAAAGTTGGTGCACAACTCTGCAGGTAGGCTTGTCTATCGTGATTGTTGCTGCTGCCACATTGCACCACTTCTTGCCAACCTGCATTGACTCCCAATCAAGCAGCATATCGACTTCAAGGTTCTGTCACTCACTTTTAGGTCCCTTCATTCTCTTGCTCCAGCTCCCCCACCAGGCTAGGCATCGTACCACCTGCTTTTCTGACTCAGATCGTTAATCTATACATTGAACGAACCTTAAATCTCTTGGAGACCGTGCCTTAAGTTTGTATGCTCCCAAGGCCTGGAACTCACTCATGACTGGCAACGACACCCCCCGACTTGACAACATTTAAAAAGAAGCTAAAAACACACTTATCTTTGGCAGCATTTGGTGGGTCCTTGGGATTTGTCCTTTGTGTGCTTATACTTGCCGACACTGTGCATGCTATCACTAAGCATATTTTACACGTTGACACTGCATGTCACCTCTAACCATGTTATGCTTGTTGACATTCTGCATGTTACCACTGACTATTTGATCGTGCTTCCTTTACAGCATATGTAAAGTGCCTTGAAAGAGATTGAGTTCTCTGAGGGTGCTCTACAAATGTGTTATTATCATTATTGTATTATCAACCTGCTTGTGTGCAATATGAGCTGATGCAGAATAGTTTTTACCTGAATGTGATCGTTCAGCAAGTTTGGCACTTGAGATTGGAATGGCCATTATCGTTGCGTTCCACCCAATCAGTGCCTGGGTCCTTGACCCTCTGAACATTGCATGGTACCTGCATCGAGCTCAAGCTGTTGATGCTGCCTACTGCCGTAGATTTGCCTCAGCAATCCAGAATGGTTCAAATTACTTCATACTGCTGATAATAACAGATGGCGTCATTACTGACCTGCCGCAGACGAAGACTGCAATCGTTGAGGTATTACTCGTGCTTCTGTTATGTCTAGGGATGTGGCATACATTAGCAAGTCACACGGTGTTGTAGAATGCTATAGTCTCGGCCGCCTTCGCCTTGTTTGTCGAAGACGCTGTAGGTAATCAGCTTAGAGATATCTGTGCATGGCTTGCCAAACGTATTATCGCTTGCCTATTTAGTGGTATTGCCTAACCAGTCGCCTGATTGATACTCCATGGAATGGCTACGGAGCAATGAATGACAACAGAGAGCGACTATCTCCAAATTTTGTTTTTTTATTTTCATGAGGATTTTTTGGGACTGGGTATAGTGTACTGCTACAGCTTGGTTTTTTAGTATGCATATGGTATCAAAGGATATAGTCCACCGATCAGGATAACATAGAAGCATGAGCTGCTTATGATAAACTGGTGGCATACTTCACCAATCGCTGAAGCTGAGCGATTTATCAGCTATGACATGGTCGTACAAATATTGTATTAGAAATTAAGAAAAATAGATTGGTTTTCAAAAATTTATATAAGTATGTGCTCCAAAGGCCACTTAGGCTTGAAGTGCGCCACAGAAAACTTCATGTGTAACACCCACTTGGTCCTTTGTGGATTTACAGATTGAGATGTGTTTTAAAAGAGTTAATATGAACACATATGTATAGCACCCTCAGATAACTAACTCTCTTTTATAGGCACTTTACATATTCTGTAAAGGAGGGTAAAATGTGCAGTTTTTAGCACTCATGTGCACACAAAGGACAATTCACAATAGGCCTGCAAATGCTGTGAGGAACAGATACCTTTTTAGCTTCTGTTTAAATGTCGGCAGGTCAGGGGTTGTCGTGACGTCAGTTGGGAGTGAGTTCCAGGCTTTGGGAGCATACGAACCAAATGTACGGTTTTCAAAGGATATGAGGTTGACTTAAATAAATATAAATACTAACTGATTTAACAGCCTCTTTTGTTTAGCGACAGAAGAGCCTTTACGGCTATCACCACCGCTTGCAGTGGCGATAAATAATCACCCAACAACTTTTCACGACCTCGGTCCCCGAGGTCGTGAAAAGCAACCGCCTTACCTAGTGTGCCATCATGGCTCACCGACTTGAAGCACACCTAAACGACTTGAGTCAGAAGAGCAGGTGTAGTACCATGCCTGGTCTGAAACGGAAGCAGCTCGGATTGGTGAACAAGAGCACCAGACTAAAGAGACCTAAAACAGAGTGGTGGCGCTCTGAAGTCGATTCGCTGCTTGATGGGGAGCCAGTACAGGTCAATGAGAAGTTAGACAAGCATGACTACAGAGTTTTGCAACAACTACAAGTGCTTTTTGGCACAGACCGGAAGACCTGAGTAGTGAATTACAGAAGTCGAGACAGGAGGTAACAAATGCAATAACCAATTTGGAAATTTGGATGTAGTATCCCTGCCTAACCAGGTCCGAATCTGTTCAATGTTACGTAGCTGAAAGTTGGCAGACTTGACTGTGGAGCTGATGTGGTCGTCTAACGAGAGGTCACTTTGGAACATGACACCTAGATTTCGAGCTGATTCAATGGGAGATATGCTGGCAGAGCTAATTTTGAGCGTCAGCCTTTCCAATTTCTGAATCACACTGGGTTTGCCCATAACCAATAAGTTAGTTGTATCATCGTTTAGTTTTAGAAAATTTGCTGCCACCATCTGCGGATGTCATCAATACATGCAGCAAGTGAGTTGAGAGAATTTGAGGTGCTCGAAGGCTGGGAGGAATCAAAGCAAAGTTACAACTGAGTGTCATTCGCATAGAAGTGAAAACCTAGATTGTGCTTGGCAATCACATGAGCAAGGGGGATAGTATAAACCGTGAAAAGAACCGGACCTAGCACGGAGCCGTGAGGTACCCCATATGTCATTCAGTTTAAAAAGGTGTGTTGCCATCCAAGTGCGAATGTCAGCAATGCATGCATCATGGAAGATGAGACAGTTTGGCGTGCTGGGAGGCATGGAAGGATCAAAGCTCAGGTACAGCCGTGTGTCGTCTGCCTAGAATGAAAGCCTGGAATGAGCTTAGCGATTGCATCGGCAAAGAGAGTATACATTTAAAAAAGAAGTGGACCAAGCTCAGAGCTCTGGAATACCCCCTCCATGTTTAATGGCTCTTGAATAACAGACGACCATTGATATCAGCGTTCCGGGAGTCCCCACTGAGATAGGACCTAAAATATTGCAGTGAAGTTCCAGTGATGCCCATGTGAGATGACAGGTGCTCGAGAAAGACTAGTGATTAGTGATCAATTGTGTCAAGTGCTGCCAAAATATCCTGAAAAACAACCAGAGAGACTACCTCGGTCTGCATTACAGAGAAGGTTGTTATACACCTGCAGAAATGCTATTAGTGTGGACTGATTTCCTCAAAAACCTGACTAAAACTTAGTGTGCTAGCTTGGTAGTTTTGATACAAGAGTTTAGCAGGTTTGTCACTTCTTGTTCTAGTGTTTTTTATATGAAAGATAGTCGGGAGAATAGGTGGAAGTTTTGGAAGTTCTCCTGGTCTAGTGTTGCCTCTTTAATGAGTGTTCTAACAAAAGCTTTTTTGAAAGGTGCAGGGACAAGATCTGAGGCTTAGGAAATAGTCTTTATGTTAACTATGGATGCCAGCAGCAAGTCCATGCTTCCCTGAAGGAAGACATGATGTATATAGTCTTAGCAAGTTAGTCGTCTTCTTTGTCTGCCAGATGAATTTCGAGATGAGGTCACTAGTGGCTGGCTTTAATGTGGACAAGCAGATGGTACAAGGTATTGAGGGAGAAAAGTCCCTTGGGGATGTTACTAAGGGAGACGAGTCTAGTAATGATGTTGCCTTGGGAATTGTTTCTCTGATCTTATTTATCTTGCTGACGAAGAAGATTGAGAAGCAATCTACGAGATCCCTTCGATGATCACTAGGTTACAAGTTGCTGACCTGGAAGCAGTTAAGATGGTTAATGGTCAATGTAAGCATATTTGGATTGTGCACCTGTGATTTGGCAATTTTTGTTATAGAAGCTAGGCCTTCTTCAACATAGCTTGATATGATCTACATTATGTATATCCTCGTGTGCCAGTCGATGGATTGTGCTTGCATATACCTTGCTTAGTCAGATGGGCAAACTCGTCCAGAATGTTGGCAGTGTTGTGTTGTCACGATTCCACCAGTTTTGACAGGTCGGGCAGAGGATTGAGCAGCTGGGGCAAGGACCGTATTTTAGTGCAGGAAGAATCAATTTTATTGGTCTTAAGATATTGCAATTTGCAAATGATTCTGGATATGAAGGGTTGTACAAACTTCAGACTGAATTGGGATCCTTATATGGTTAGATGTGCAGAATTCGGCAATAATAGGAGAGTGTATATATTGCAGACTAAACGGGGATCCTCATGTGGTCATAAACTCAATGCATGCCTTTCAGATATTCGATCGTGGACGTCGGCAAATTTCCTTAAAACTAAATGACGATAAAACAGAACTGCTACTCATAGGACACCCTATCATGTGGCTGAACTAGAAGACTTTGCTTTTCTAATGGATGCTATTGTGCGACTGTCACCGTGTGCCCGAAATTTTTAGGTGTCGCCTTTGACAGCTGCCTAAATTTTGAAACTTCGTTTAGAAGACTGCCTCCACAGCTAGCCATCTCAATTTATTCCAATCCAAGATTGGGGACTGTCTTTCATGGTGGCTTGCAAATAATTTAATTAGCTCCCTCGTTTTGTCTCGGCTAGGTTATTGTAATTCCATTTTGGCTGGGCCACCGAAAAAAGCCACTAGGCCAATGCAGCTGGTTATGAATATAGCTGCAATTCTAGTTTACAAATCCTAGAGGCTTGACCGTGTCTCTTTTGCTGAAGGAGCTTCGATAGCTGATCAACAGATACAGAATAAAGTTCATATGTTGACCTACATGGCTCGCGGCTTGTCTCTGTTATACCTAGCTGAACTGCTGCACCAGTTTCAGCCTCGTACCGTCAGGTCCTCCCTTGACAATAAATTAGCTGTTCTGTTCGTTCACTTAAAGACCGTTGGCGACAGTAGCTTTTGCTTTACAGGTCGTAGGCTTCGACCATTCTTACGTATCAAGAATTGTGTACCTTTTTGTTAGGAGTTTATTACTTATTTAATGAGTATTACATGCTTCAAGATTGGCCGCCGGGGTTATGGCTGGCCTGATGACCGCTAAGTTTGAGGGAATCAAAGCAGTGCCTGACGTAGAATTTTCTGACCGGCTCTAGACAGTGCAGGAAATAGTATGAAGGTACTACAGCACCTGATAAAAAACAGGCTAAACTTTTATCTTTTATATTGTAAATATGTTATCATTTCCCTTATATATTTTCTGCAATGGTTTCTCATACTAGCAGCCTGTAGATTCGACCTGTAATGTTAAGGCCTTTTACAGTACACTGTGAAGGCTTTCACAGGATCTGTAAGCATAAGATCTGTCTTGAATTTTTGAGATGGCCGAGTCCTACACCAGTGTGACGGGTCCTAGACACCAACTTTATCTAGCTGGTAATGTTTTCATTTGATGTTTGTCAAATTTGGCGAGTGAAGTGGTTGTTCTATAATTTAGGTTGTGAAGACATGCATGAGCGACTGAAGTTAGTCCTCGACTATGTATTCGGTTACCAACGTAGATATTTCTTGCTATCGTATGATCTTAAACATGCTGCTCCTGTTGATTAACCGACAAGTCCTACTTCGGAAGTGTGGGCAAAGGCTTTTTTTTGGAGCTGATCGGCAAATCTTCAAGAGGCAAGCTGCAATAGCTTAGCTACCGCACGTCCCTAGCAAGTCAGACGTGCACTGTCGTCGGCCAATGGATCCAGGTGTAAGTTCGAAAAAAGGACCAGTGGATTTTCAGTGATCTTGTAAAGATGTTAGTAATGCTGCACCACTACCTTGATTTTCGGGTGAGCATTTTCTTAAGATGGCTCTTGGCCTTACGTGGCTTTTGTATATGTATGCAAGGATTCTAAAGTTAGCTTTGCTGAAAAAATATTGTATCTCAGTAGTGTCGCACAATTGCCACTGGTTTATTCTTACCTGATTCGTGGGTGGCACCACCTACAGTATGTGCCACTTGTACTGTGTGCATGCCCCATCTGCAGGCCTTGCCACAGTCATTATTTCATTATGAGTTTTCCACTTTTGTCCTTGACTATCTGGTTCTGTTTATGTATTACCATATTTAGCACTTATTTGAACTATTTTAAAATGTAGGCACTGATATTTGTATTGTCACGATTGCATACATTTTTCCTACTGAAAGATAAAGCTGCTTCTCCTCATTCCTTTGTCATCTACTACATTCCAAATTGCTCATGAAGATTATCTTTAGTCGCTGTATAGAATTTTTCTATTTTATATCCTTTGACCTGTTGTGTCATCAGTCCACAAATAACCCCGGATTTTAGCTTTTGCATGCTCCTTTCTTATTGGCAGGCATCGTTCTTTCCCATGTCGATCATCGTTGTCGGTGTTGGTAATGCCGATTTTAGTGGTATGTATACATTGTTTTGCACTGATGCTAACTGCTATTGTATCCCTGCAATATAGGCTCTTAATAGCGATCTGCCAATCTGTATGTATTATAATTTCAGCAGCAATTGCATTGTGAGCGGCTAGTCTGGTAACCCTTGTGTTTTTCGGACGACCATCGAACCATTGTCGCATGCGTTAGTGTATTCTATTCATCTGTTAGGCATTTTGGGGCTATATTGTGTCTTGCTTCTTAGCAGTCTTGACCTATTTGTAACTGATAACGTATTAATTGGTGCACGCAAGTTTTTTGCTCGTGAATTTTTTTTTATCCCTAACATACCCTACAAAATGTCTGTTTTTTTAAGCATGGAGGATATTCATATACGGTATATAGCACCAGGCATTTTTATGAGTGTACAGTAGGCAACAGACAAAGCACTTAAACCCAAACAGCTTTAGCAATGGTTGTCCATTTTAGTGACATGTGTAGGTGTATTAGGTTTAGCCATGAACAGATTCTCCTGAAATTCTGGATGACCAGGTCTATCTATTATTAAGTTACTGGTGTAAAGCAAGTGAATTGTGATGGATGCAAGCACCTTTGTATTTGTCCTTATTAAGGATAAGGAGTGGTGAACCGGATTTAGAATTTTGCAGGGTTTCCTAGTATTACCGAACTCTGCATATCTGACCATATGTAATAGCACACTACGCTAGGTAAGGCGGTTGCTTTTCATGACCTCAAATCCTTCGGTGGAAGATTCTTTATTGCCTCTGCAAGTGGTGGTGATATCTTCTGTCACTATACAAAATAGCCTGTTAAATCAGCTATTTATTCTAATTCAACCTGCGATTTGTGCCTTTCTTAGCATCCAGAATCATTTTCGAATCGGAAAACATTAAGACCAATGACACTCAGGCACAAAAGTATCTGCCTTACCCCTGCTGCTCAATACTCAAGCTGTCGTTCTGGACGAGTTGGTTTCTGTAACTAAGTAGAATGTACCCCTTGCCCTTGTTGCCTATGGTTTACTGCAGACGGTAAATTAGCTAGGTCTACTAGGCAAAAGCTTGGGAAATCATACAAAATATCAGGACTGACTGTTCATTGACTGGCATATGATGACTACTATAGATCATTTTACCATCCTAGCAAAAGCTAAGTCCAGCTTTTATAAAAACAAAAAACAAAAAACAACATTGTCGCATCACAGATGCACAGTCCAAAAATGCTTATGTCTACCGTCAATCATCTGAGGTCTTCACTCTCCGGTCAACTCCTAACCTAGTGATCCTTGTGATAGTCTAGCAGATCGCTCCTCCGAGCTTCTTATCAGGAAGATAAGATCCGAGAGTCTATCACTAAGGTTAACATCTCCACTGGACTCCTCTCCATCAGTAAAAACCCTACGAGAGAATTCCTTTCTCTCTCTCTCTCTCTCTCTCTCTCTCTCTCTCTCTCTCTCTCTCTCTCTCTCTCTCTCCACATCAAGCCTGGCACTAGTGATCTCATCGAAAAGTTTACCCCCCTGTCTAAGAAAACTTGTAACCCTCCAGACCCTATAACAACTGTTAACCTCCTTCGATGCATCGATTTGCTGCTCATATCCCTAACTGTGACCTAAATAAAGATGACTTTAGCCTCAGGTCTTGTCACTGCATTTTACTTTTCGAAAAGGCCATTAGGCCACTCATTAAAAAGGCAACACTAGACTAGGAGAACTCATGAAACTTCCACCCAGTCTCCCCACTGCCGTTCATATCAAAAGACCGAGTCTGTCCAGCTAAGCTCTTGTATCGAAACTTCAAACAAGCAGGTTTCAGTCTGCTTTTACAGCTAATCAATACACTGAGGAGCAGGCTGCCACATGACATAGGTGGCTCTTTGTCTTTGGGCGGGATCACCCGAACGAGCTACACCTGAACAGGCCAACCAGTTGATACCAGTTAACCAGGATGCAGTTTGTTCCATTGGCCCGGTATTGCTACCAATCAGCAGTGGTCTTGCACCGAAGCACTCTGATAACGATAGACATGGTATATCGGCCTGCCACCCTACGAATCTCACACACACTCAAACTTCTCAGTGATGCAGATCGAGCTAGAGTCTCTCTGCTTGTTTTTCTGGATCTTTCGGAAGCGACTGATACTTAATTATCAAGTGTCGTTCTCGAGCACTTCTCATTTTGCCTGGGCATCGCTGGCACTCTGCATGACAGTGGTTTAGGTTATCTCTGTGGACGTCTGAAAATCATTTTATGTCAATGCGCTGTAGTCATCTTAAGAGCCTCTAAAGTGTAAGGTTGTCCCCCAAGTATAAATGCTTTGTCTCCTTCTTTTCACAATTTATATTCTTCCTAACTACTTACAAACTACTCCCAAGGCATTGTCCCACATCTGCTCTTCGGACTTGAGTCATTTAGCTGTGTCTCGAACCCAGCTCAAATCCTTTCGAGACCGTCTCTTAACTTCGTACCAAAGCCTGGAACTGAGTCTCCCGACTGACGTCATATCCCCTGACTCGTAATGTGTGTTGAGGGAGATTTGGTTCTCTGAGAGCACTGTGTGCAAACAGTATTATTATTATTATTATTATAAAATTTTTGGAGCTATATTACCCGACGTATTACATATCAGAAAACAGTCGGTGATTTGCAAACAGCTGCATTGGACTGCTGATATGCTGCCATTAACTGTTCATTAGTCCAGCTTCTGCTGCTCATGCCTTGCAGCCGTGCGTTCTGCTCATGCCCTTCGGCCGTACCTAGTCTTTTGCATGCTCCAGCTCACCCAGTATCGATACTGATTCGATGGTATGTGCTTCAGTTGCTGCCACAAGGTTGCTACGAGCTCGAGCCGTGTCCCACCTAGCAGCAGCAGCAGCAGCTGGCAGCAACAGGCGAAAGTTGACAGTGTGCCGTGAGCATGCCGTAATTTCTTAGCTGCGGAGCTGCAGTGGGCAACAGCTATGCTTTTTAAATCCATTCGGGGCTTTTAAAGGTTATGGCAGGTGGTGCAGAACTAAACAAGCTTGGTGTAAAAAAACTCGCTGTACACACTTTCTTGAAGCTTTCGTCTTGCATGATGACGTATGCTGGATTCTAGAGGTGAGTATATGGACTTGCTAATAAGGGCGGTCTCACCTTAAGGCACCGAGATGATCAGGATGGTGGCTGAATAGGCTTGCAGATAGCCATTAGCTCAGTGAAATTAAGTGCGCTAAGTTATTCAATGGAGCACATTATTGTAGTCGCACTACCTCTAGTTCGTTTGCTTTGTGTCTCCGCACCTTCCCCGTCGCTAGTTCTCTTGGAGTGCCGCGACCGTGTTTGCTGTTATTAAGTGCATGCCGAGGTTTCAACAGTACCCGTTTACCAAAGAAGGGCAGATGGTGCACTTATATGATTAATATTCAATTTTTCTGTATGCTAAGCTGATATGTGTATGCCGATCAAGCAGCATTAAGCATGTAAGTGCTGCTGCCCCTACAGCTAGAATAAGACCACATTTTGGGCTACCCAGTAACTGTGAATCACCATATGCCTGTCGGCTATGGGTTGCTCACGGGCTCATATCTCTTGAACTGGGAAGGCTGCACGTGTCGGCCATTGTCGGCACCCGCTGTCGCTGCAATGGGCACAAAGCAAGGGACCCAGCGGGCTCTGCCCCTGTGGATCCTTCTTCACCAACCTGAAAGATCGTCTTGCAGCCTAGATACCCTAATCACCCACCACCTTCCTACGATTGCCTCTAGAAAGGTCAAGATCTGTCGATTGCAGTCGTGGTAGCAGCAAAACCTACTTTGGCCAAAGACAACGTGGCTTTAGTGTCAGAGGTACAGCTGTGTTTGAAACCATCAGTGTGCATACAATTTGTGTAACTGGAGCTGGTGAATCTCAGCGAACTATAGCCACAATGTACAGCATGCTATGCTGTGGCATGAGTACTGACGCTTACTTAGAATGGGTGCCGTTTTTGATACTATTTATTAGCTTGCTTGGCTGAGCCAGGTGGCTTGTGCCAAGTGGTGCCGGAGAGGCAGACGGCTCTGGGAGAACGGTAGAGAGTTTATATATAGTGGGTGTTGTGCAAGGCTGGTTTGCAGGGTTGTGTGGAGGCAGAGTCGCTAAAGCAGAACCCCATTGACTTTTAAGGTTAGGGCCTGCAGCAGTGGTGATTTGCACCGACCGCCGCCACACTGTGCTTCTCTAGTCTTCAATCGGCTGCGTATGGTGCCGCTAGCTTGTGCCCCACCTGACCATCCCGAGATGCTGGCTGCTTGTTTGTGATCGGCTCTTTTGCACCGTGCTCTGCTCTCTTTCCATTGGTACTGCCGGCGGTGCTGCTGGCTGCAAAGCAGCGCCTGTCCGAGCTGCTGTTTGGTGGCTGTCCAAGCAACTAATTGCATTCTCCACCCGTCGTTGTAGCCATGGAGGAGCTTGATGCAGACAAACGTCAGCTGTCGAGCAATGGCAAAGTTGCTGACAGAGATATCGTGCAGGCACGTGCTGGTGGCAGTGCAGTGCCGAGCACTCTCTACCGGGCTGTTGTTGCCGCGGCGTAGCCCAATCGAAATATGTTTGTTGCAGTTTGTCCCATTGCGTGACTACACGAATACTGGCAGCCCGGAGATGACACAGGCTCTGCTGGCGAAGGAAGTGCTTGCCGAAGTACCGAATCAGTTTCTTGCTTACATGAGGAAACGGCGCATCAGCCCACCACGACCTTCTGGCCCACCGCCATCATGAGCTGCTGGCTGCTTCTGCCTGCCACTGCCTGCTGCTACTGTGAAAAAGTGCTCACAGTCTGGCCAGATCCACTACGTTTAGGGAGTAGATTCCATTAACAATAGCAGGAAATCAAATACCTTTGACTGCCATAAGCCTTAGTTTCGTGCGAGTCGGTGGTTGCAGGGCAGCCTGCTTCTTGTCCCAGTAGATCCTCAGTCTAGCCGGTCACGTCACCAGCGTAGCTAGCGTTCGACTGCTGCCTGTACCTGTATCCTGCCTGGCCGCTCCTTGCGTGGCTCTGATTCTCCCCGACGTGTGCAGGATGTGCTGCTGCTGCTTCGTCCAATCATTTTAATGGCCCTAACGTTTGCTGTCCACCTCAAGGCATTTTGAAAACCAGAGAGCTTTCCGTGTAAATTTAGTATCCAAGCTAGTCTGTCGAATTCTCTGTGGAGTGGAAGTCTAGGCATCTTTGCCAAAGCCCGTATGTCGAGTGGTAACAGTCCCGTGATGTTCTGGGTTTTTAGCCTCTAGCTTTTAATACACTACATATCGCCCACTGCTGGCTGCCTCATGACTGGCGCAGAGTACTGAAGTAGCAAAAAATCATCGTGTGTACACTTAGCATGTTAATTTGAAGCTATTTGAAGGTGAATGAGGCTGCCTGCTGAATAGTATGCTTAGTCGGTGGCACTATGTACTACTTTGAGCCTCCATCCGCCCTAGATTTTTTATGAAGCGACGTCTTTAAATCCGGTTTGCTGTACTTGATTTCATAGTAAATGTATGCACTTATGGCTGCCACTTGTTAGCTTGCCAAGTCAAGTTGTGCATAGATTTCTTTTGAAAGGCTATGTGAGCCTGAATTGCAACGATAGGAGGCTGTCGAACGTTGAATTCCGTGCTAATACATGAGAGAGATATGATTATTTATGCCCCCCCCTTTCTGCTGGCCTGTCGTATTGGATTGCATGGGCATTAGGCGTTTATAATAATAGTTATAATTAAAATTTCAATAGTGCACTCAGTGAAGTAAATCTTGTTTTATGCACTACGTGTGCTTCTGTGTGCTTTTTCTTGTCTTTCTAACCACGTGTCTGTTTTTTTACTTCTGTTTAAACGGTCAACATTAGATTTGCGACTGGCGTGTCTAGCAGGGCCCCATCCTCGGTTCAAGGTGGCTGCTTGGGTCTAGAAGCCTCAGAGGCTTAAGGAACCAATACCCCTATTCTTTATGCAGGCAGGCTTATGTACATTCGGTTAATTTCTGATGAACCCTAAAAGGTATTTCCTGCTGGTGGCTAGTAGTGACAGGAATCCACTCTAGCTTCACCATGTCAATAGTGCTTTAATATCACAAGTGTGCTAAGCAGGTGGCCAGCCGTGTAGAGCCAAGCATGCGACACCGAATCCCTTTACCCGCATGTGAGCCTACATTCAGATCAAACCCAACTGCATAAAAGAAAATAAATCGACAGATTCACGATCCTTCTTTAGTGACATTAAATCCGTAGGATTGACCATTTTTAGTCCAAAAATGAGTTACAATGAAATACAAAGCAATTGTGCTGAATAACTGTACTACCAATAACCCAAAAAGATACATAAGCCACAGCAGAGGGGGACTGTCCTTGGCGGTCCTTAAACACGTGTTCAGCTGCATGTAAGCATTTAGCTGGTAAATAAAAGGACTGTTTTAACAGACTGTTTTGATTGATGACACCAAGTAAACTATTTTTTACTAAGTAATAAGAGTTATTTTCTAATTGCTAATGCCTCAGAAATAGAGAAAATTGCTACTTTTAGTGACAAATTTAGCTTTTTGTGACCAGGACATTGAAATTAATAATAATAATAATAATAATATTGCACTTGATAAAGCGCCCTCAGAGAACTGAATCTCTTTCTAGACGCTTTACATTTGCTGCAGTGATATGCAATAGAATAGTAATTAAAATCATGCTTGAAAACAAACAAAATGAATAATATGGTTAGGGGTGACATGCACAGGGTCAGCATGCAAATGTGGTTAGTGGCAGCATGCACAGTGTCAGCACGCATAAGCACATCAAGGACGAATCACAGGGACCTACTAAATGCTGTCCTAAATAGGTGTTTTTAAGTTTCTTTTAAATGTGGTCAGGTCATGGGATGTTCTGACGCAGGTCGGGAGGGAGTTCCAGGCTTTGGGAGCATACGAGCTAAATGCACGGTCTCCAAAGGATTTAAGGTTTGTACGAGGTATTTCCAGACTGTTGGATTCCGAGAAGCGGGTGGTACGATGCTTGGCCTGATGGGGTAGTATATCTGAAAGATAGGCTGGAGCCATAGAATGAAGAGACCTAAAAGTGAGCGACAAAACCTTGAAGTCAATCCGTTGCCTTACTCGTAGCCAGTGCAGGTCGGCGAGAAGTGGAGTAATGTGGCAACTGCGACGCTCACGACAGACAAGCCTACCAGCAGAGTTTTGCACCAGCTGCAATCGCCTGATCGCACATGCTGGTAGGCCAGTAAGCAGTGAGTTGCAGAAGTCGAGACGGGATGTCACGAATGCATGGACCAACTTGGACGTGGTATCCTTATCTAAACAAGCCCTAATTTTAGCAATGTTATGAAGCTGAAAATAGGCAGATTTGACTGTGGAGCTGATGTGGTCGTCTAACGAGAGGTCGCTTTGGAATATGACACCTAGATTTCGAGCTGATTCAACTGGAGATATGCTGGCACAGCCAATTTTGAAAGTCAGCCTTTCCAATTTCTGAATCACACTGGGTTTGCCCATAACTAGTAAGTTAGTTTTATCATCGTTTAGTTTTAGAAAATTTGCTGCCATCCATGTGCGGATGTCATAAATGCATGCAGCAAGTGAGTTGAGAGAATTTGAGGTGCTCGAAGGCTGGGAGGGATCAAAGCAAAGGTACAACTGAGTGTCTTTTTTAAATTAACCCCTTTTTGATGTGAATACTAATAACGCTGCATCGCGTGTTCACTTTCAGTCAGAAAAAACCGCAGGTGAATCAAAATTAACATGTATTACTGTGAAATCATACAAAATTGAACTCTCAAAATGGCTAAAAAATTGAGGGGATCTATATTTGCATCTTTACTGCGAATCGCTTTCTCAAAGACGTCCCCAAGAATAGTCGCTCATCATGTTTTTGTTATACTATCCCTGGCAAGTACATTCAAGGTCCAGTATATCCTGGTGAATGTTCGTGCCTTGCTCCTGTAAGTAAGATCCCGTGTTCTGGATTTTTCAAGATGAGCATCAAGAACCCGGACTTTGAGGGACACTGCATTCCATATTGGCATAGATCTTTATTTGAGCCTGAATCAGCTCTTGACTTTCAGCCTTGTGACTGCCCGAAAAGCCGCGAACCATTGCAACAAAACTGCTCCAAGCTGCTTTCTCCATCCTGTTCCATCTTCTTGGCTAATTTGCGTCACTCTATGATCTCAATCTGTGGTCCGATAAAGATACCAGCTGTGACCTTTGCCTCTGGTATCTGTAGAAATGCATATTGAAGGTAATTGAAAGAAGTTGACTCATCGTTATCTAGAGCCCAGATGAATTGCATAAGACAACTTGATGTGCGGATGTGACATCAGCACCTTCTGAGAGACTACCAGTAGCGCCCACACTTGATGTTGTTATTTCCTGCAGAGAACTTGGTTCACTGTAGCCTGTTCCATTTATGATAGTGCGACTTGGTGGCCTGGCTGTCTCATAGACAAAGAAAACAATGACACTTCGTGAAGCCACCTTGGAGGCCCATCCATTATGACACTCTTTTGAAGTCTCCAATGACCTCCCTGCCTTAATCGCCATGCTTCAGGGCACTCAGGAACATCTTGACACTGGTTCAAAGTCTCTGTTAAATTATTTCCAGATTACACTGCTGTGACTTAGTAACGGCAGTGCTGCCAAAGAATGTTTAGGTTCTAAACTTGGTGCCGACTACGGCTGTCGGTTGGGTCTTTAAGTCCAAGAAATTCAATCGCCAGTCTCCATTGCTAAAAGAGCCGCATTGACTCCGGATTTATTAGGATTACAAAGAAAATTTCTAGCGGATTCCTCAAGGTCTGTCAAAGCCTAACGCTAAAATATCCTGATGAACTGGTGCAACAGTTTAAAAATTGCCCTTTTACTTAATTAAAGACTTGGTATATAGCAATCCGTCATCCGGCGAACCTTCAAAGTACTCCTGGCAGGTCTTTCTTTCCACTGCCTATACGCTTCTTCTGGCCGATGTCGTCGCCCAACAAGATCTTGGCTTCCATTTCTACGCCGTCAGCTCTACTCATCTTTCGACTCCTCCCAGTCTTGGTCACCATTCGACTCACTTAGGTCCGTTGCTGCCTGCGAATTCGACATTCGCAATGGGATGGCCACTAACTTCCCGAGTCTTAGCTACGATAAGACCAACCTAATTCTTATGAAAAAGCCTAACCTCACCGCTGAGCTGGAAGACCTCACCCTCAAGATTGGTTCATCTATTAGTGATAACAGTATTAGGCGGTTTGTGCTTTGTGCGCCTGCTGATTTCGTAATTAGTGCGAATGCCTGAGCTTCGGCTCACGATAAAGCGATTGGCAGAGCTCCCGTGTCCTGTCCGGGTTATTCCCTTATTCCAAAATATTGCTCGACCCCGGAACAATCCCCATCTCAGGGTTATTTCCCACTCCGTGTTATTGCACGAAGACTGAGGGCATTTATAAATGAGCTGCGAGAGGAATAAAGGTAATATTTTCTCGCTGCTTCGGCCAAGCTTCCGCGAGACTCCACTAGATCTGCCGCTGCCGGAGCCGGAGAACCGCTTCACTTGTATACCGCCTTAGGAGAACTTAAATTGCCATCTAGGTGCTGTACGACTCGCTGCAAGAGAATCGATACCCAAGGTTTAGCGGCGCGCACGGTAATATGCATGCGAAACCAAACAATTATCGTGCTTAGGCCAGCATGCTAAAGCAAGCATGGCGACACTCTCTGTCACGCGACACAGCGACACGCTCTGGCTAGTAACAGCACTGAATTATATACAGGTATGCACACAGAGCATCTCGAAGTAATAACATGACAAAGCAGTTTACTGTGGATAAGGAAAAGCTGATCGGAACAAATGCGTCCTGAGACGCTATTAAAAGGCTGAAAACTGGGAGCTGGTAGCTGTCGTATCCGGAAGCGAGCTCCAGACTTTCGGTGCATACGAGCTGAAGGCTCGGTAACCAAAGATTTCAATTTAGTGCTCGGTACGGCGAGGTGACCGGGTGCTGAGGAGTGGACGGTGCGAAAGCACTCTGGAGGAGCATCATCGGGGTCGGATAAGTAGGTTGATGCCAGCGAGTGAAGTAACCTGTAAGCCAGACTGAGGACATTGAAATTAATTTGTTGTCTGATGGGGAGCCAGTGAAGTTCGGGCAGATGTGGTTCGGTGCGGCAGCTATGCCGTTGACGATAGACCAGAGAAACGCGTGAGTTGTATGCGTTTTACACCAGTTACTGATTATCGGAGGTACCGGCGGGGAGTCCTGCGTCAAAGGAATTGCAATAATCTTGGCCCGATATCCTAAATAAAATAAAATCAGGGCGTACTTGGACAAGCCTATGACAGCCAAACTAGTTAACGAGTTTTACTTCCAGATTAGTGCTATTCTCTTTATTCCCGATCTGTGCCTTTTATCGTCACGACGCTTTACTAAGAGTGAAGCTCATCTGGCTGATTTTGTAATAAATATGAGAATAATGAAGAGTATATAATAGCCACAATACCTATATGAGAAAAAATTTAGAAACGCAAGCAGAATACTATCACGGAACAAAATTGTCGCGGGTAAACGACATTAAAAAGGAAACTCTGCCTAATTTTAAGGCTGGATTGTTATTACTGCTCAAGTAAAAAAGATACTGCAACCGCCGTTTCATTACTGGTCTCTGCTCAAGTGATCGAATCTTAATTTTTATCAAATGCTGTAAGAATGATTTGAAACCACAAAATATTGGAAGCCGACGATCAATCGCCGAGAATTATTGTACAACGGTGACAGAATTCCGAGCCAAATTTCACCTGCACATTTTTTGACATTGCAACTTCGTGTAAAATCACGGTTCTTTCAGCCAGTTGGCTGCTTGCCTTTTCTTGTTCTCGCTCTGTCGCTGTACTACTAGGCTATACTACACTGTCGTGAAATAGAGCAGGCTTCCAGCTCTACTTTCAGGGCTACAGCTCGTTGTCTGAGGTGGCTAACTGCCCTGTCGATCGCATCGCAAGCGGCGTCTTTTGCGGAGCTCCCGAAAAGAACATGTCGGATTCACGAGCCTGCGTGGAAGCAAGGATTGGTCGGGAATCCCGATTTTCTAGTTAGCCAGCCAACCAACGGCTCGCCGGTCTGCGTGGTGGCTTTTCGAGACGAGTGACTAGCTTTACTCGAGTTCCGTACGCTGTCAGTCTGGAACGAGTTGTTCCAGCCGTGGGTGCGACCACAGCGGGCTAACCAGGAGGCGGGTGAAAGGAGGGCAACGGGGGGGGGGAGGGGTGGTGGGGGCGTCAAGTGAAATCGCTGCAGAGGAGACTCTCGGTGTGCAAACCTAGAGCGAGAAAGACGGATCGGCCTTTTCGATTCATCCCCGTGCATCTGCGAGTCTCCGGCGCTTGCCTCTGCTGTTGACTCCTGCCTCAGTTCAGGCTCTGCTTCTTCACGGAATCGGCATTTCAGACGGGCGCCGGCCTCTTTAATAGATAATAATAATGCATTTTTAGAGCGCCCTCAGAGAACTGAATCTTTCTCTAGGCACTTTGCAGATGCTGCGCATAAAAAAAACATGACCAAATGCTTGATGGTAACATCCGCAAGCAGCAGGCGTAGCGAAGGCAGGTACGTGCACATGAAGGACGAATCGCAAAGACCCACCAAATGCTGATAGATGGTTGATCGGGCTGCTGGCTTGTCTGAGTTGAGAAGTACAGCAGTTATTCGGGCCAAAACTTAGCTTATAACCTCGGTCTACAACTGATGACTGGACAACCAGATGAAGCCTTTCGCAGGAGGTTTGCTAAACGCCTTTTCTTTCTGTTTCACCTCAAAATTTATATTAGCCCCTGCAGGACAGAAAATTAAGAACCGCCTCTTAGGAAGCCACAATCTCACCAGATCATCTTAAGCAAGTTAAGCCACTTTAACATAATTTACTCGTCAGGGATCTGAAAGTGCCACCGGAGTAGAGATAAATCACTAGAACGTTTTTCAGTGTCCAGCTGAAATGTATAGCGACTTTCATACGGGCATCAGCCGCTTACTTACATGACTACTTCCTATCAGGACACCAGGCCTGCTCGTACGCACATGAGTATGAATATCCGAGTCTTTAAATCTTGAAATGGTCTAGAATCCGAATCCTCTTGCCAAAAAGTACTTTATTTTGCTGTTGCCGAAGCCGCTGTCAAGCCGCTGCAAGGCTACCTAAAGCTGGTTTGCTGCTTTTTAATTGCCATGCAGCTTGAAGTGTGCACTGTCTGGAGAAATCTGAGTTGGCTGGAGACTAGTTCTGGTGAGACATCAGACTTGATCGCAAGCTATAAGTTAGGCGAGTAATCGCAATAGCTCGAATGGCCAGATGCGTGTCCACTATATAAAAAATACACGAATTTATTGATTTTTCACCATCATTACCAGGTGTCTTTTTCACTACTTTGATTGGAAGAGCTCTGTCTATCCTCTTGCAGAATCCGATAGATCTATTACTTTGACCCAGCTAAGCGTAGACACATCGGATGAGGATGGCTTCAAGAAAAAGTGCTTTGAAAAGCTTTAAGACGAAGATGAAGACTGCATTAATGCTTCCGGTGAGGATGCAAGGTGTGCAGACATGCATTTTAGCAGAGTGACGACAATTACTGAAGTACCGTCTCTTAAATTGCAGTCTGATTGATTAAAGTGTTGTGGTATGCTCGAGGCTGCTACATTGGATTCCGTAGCCTGATGAGACATGGGGACGTGCATAAACACCCTCCCACCTCTCCCCGGGTTGGCATTTCTCAGTGTTTGGACTCCACGTATGAAGCGCTGGTCACATGCAGTGCATAACTTTCGGGAGAGAAGCGCCCAACGGGCCAGAACCCTACCGTTAGATTGGCTGAAAGGTCAGGGCCCGGTTGCAAGAGCCATTCAAGACCCCTGTTTCCGAGAATACTCCCCGAAGCCACCAATGGAAGCTCGAAGCCCCTCCTGATGGACTAGTACGTGGCACATGATCTGCTCTAATCTGCACTGCTTTTGCGTACGTTTCAGGCACATATTCTTTTCAGGCTTCACTTGCCTCAATTCTAGAGAGATAGGATGTGTACGAGTGTTAACGTGCTCACAGGATCCGAAGCCTACGGAACTTGTCTGTGGTTCACAGTCGATAGTCGGCTGCTTTCGCCATCGGTTTTTTAGCTGCATCCCAGTCATCGCGAGTTGGCAGTGTTCTTTTTTCTTATAGTATTCGCGCGGCTTGTGGAAGGGTTAGCGTCTGTCTCACATTGCGGTGCTCACACCCCATGCGTTTTGCTTGTGATTTAAATTGCGGTGGCTGAATAGTCGCCACAAGTAGTTCGAACAAAGTGCTGCTACTTCATTTTGTTGCTTTTCTTTTGCTTACCTGCACATACCTGCACAGGAAAGTTAGGATGCCACTGAATAAAATAGCTATCATTCCGATCTGTGAGCGTAGCATGTGCATCTTGTGATCGTACTAAGAATGTGTGAGAACAAGAAAATAAAGCCTGGGTAGTGCGTGTTTAGGTTACGAAAAACAAGCATTTCCCGAATCCAATACTTTTTTCCTTGTTGGAATGTAAGCATAATAGTAATGATAATAATAACACACTTAATAAAGCTCCCTCAGAGACTCGATCTCTTTATAGGCTCTTTACATATGCTGCAAAGGAAGCATGATTGAATGGTTAGTAGTAGCATGTGAAATAGCAACAACAAGAATAACGTGGTTAGGGGTGACATGCACAGGGTCAGCATGCAAATGTGGTTAGTGACAGCAAGCACAGTGTCAGCACACATAAGCACATGAAGGACGAACCACAGGGACCCACTAAATGCTGTCATAAGTAGGTGCGTTTTAAATTTCTTTTCAAGCATGCACGAAGAAGTGAATATTTAATTAATGTAACAGGGTACACGTCAGGAAGAGATTTGTTTTAGCGCCAACGACTTCCGTGCAGTTGCTAGTTCATCGACTAGATGCCTGAATGCTCGTCGCTGTAGCAGACTAAAATTACAAGAACATCGCTGCTGGCCGCCTGCCTTGCAATGCGCTAAAGGGCATTTCGATAGCACGAGTCAACGATTAGCTGACCCAGGTGTGTGAAACAAAGCAGAGCATTCGCTTATAACTCATAGCACATGTTTTATATCTCCTCGGCCCATTCCTACTCTAAAGCCTTGGTTTAGACGGCGAGTCTTGCTTCCTATCTACTCGAGTCTTCGGTGTGTAAGTCACAAATACCGTGGGGGCGGTCCAGACTTAGGAAAAGACTTTGCGAAGACTCAGCAGCCAAACCAGTTTTACTTTTTCAGCCAAAACTTAGCAAGTGACCAATCACCGAATCGTTGCCAAGCTAACTGCCTTGCTTAGCAAGGAAGCCCAACTTGACCGGCGAAATCCCTGATGCGTTCCTAGCTAGTCGCTGTTTATGGGACATAATGATTAAGACTCAGATTTTGAGGTGGCAAGCGGTATAGGCTACAGCGCACAGGCTTCATTCTACCAATAATACACTTGATAAAGCGCCCTCAGAGAACTCAATCTCTTTCTAGGCGCTGAACATTTAGAGAAATGCCTTTGTTATCCCATGAACGCCCAGTGGGCTGAGCTAGTAGGTTGCCAGGCTAGGAGCAAGAGTGCCGTCTAAACCTCGCACCAACCGGAAGACAGTAGTAAGACTCGAGTAGGTAGGAAGCAGGTAGGAAGCAAGAATCGCCCTCTAAACCAAGCTTCATTGAGACAGAAGCTCCGGTTCAACCAGCGTAGAGCTGAAGCATTGTGCTAAGCAGCCTAGCCTCAACTAACTGCCTGCTGGCACAAGCGGACGCCTTTAAGGCTGAGCCTAAACCGGAACCTTTGCCACTTCTCAGCTAGGCCCTGTTCTAGGAGGGCGCTATACAAATGCATTATTATTATTATTATTATTATTGCTACTAATCAATTGGCGTAGAGAGCAATACTGCAACTACAGGCTTGTCAGGCGCTTCGCCTTCCGCTCCAAGCTTCACAGTCTGTCTTTATACCGGGCCACCAGGCCTATAAGGAGTCTAGAAAAGGCGTGTATCCAGCGGCTCCCTATCAGCACGCTAGTTCCGAGTGCGGCCTGCTCGGCTGGCAGTAGACGTGGCGAGTCTCGCGGAGGAGTGAGCGGGAATTTAGGCGGCAAAGAGACTTGCCCTTTATTCCTCGGGCAGCGCATGCATACATTCATTGAGCCACGAGAGCGGGGATGTGAGTCGCCGAGTCGGGATGAAGATATGAGTCACCGTACGATGCATCTTCGGGAAATTGGCCGGAAATCGGTCGACAGCTAATAAATTAACGGCACGACGCGGAACTCGAGTCCAATCGGAGTCGACGAAATACTGCAATCCGCCACTATCCGTTCTAATTAAGAAACAATTGACCAAAAATCGCCTGCCCGAAACAAGATTTTCAAGTTAATGTTGTAGTAAACTTTCGTTTTAATGTACCCACCAAATCTCACGCCTTTGCTCTCCCGCGCTCTCATGCAAATGGGCTCCAAAGACGCTGGCCAGTAACGAAATCCAGCGAAATCCGTTGGAATGCACCGCAAATCCCAAGGAATGTGGCTGCACGAAGCTTCAATTTGGATTGCATATTGACTTTACTATTTTTCTAGTGTGCCGGAAAAATTTCGCATTGTTTGATCATCTAGTCTTAACTTTGTAGCACAGCACCAGCCCGGCTCAATAGGTATAGCATCCTGCTCCCTGCAGGAGCGGCTGATTGATGTCGGCTGGCCTGTCAACCCTATTCTCACGGCGAGTTTTTCAAGGGTAGGGCGACGCAGGCGGAGGAAGGTCGCCGCCGCGGGGGTCGGCCGACCGTGGTGGGACTGGGTGGTCGGGGGCACTTCGAACGATGGAGACGAGTAGGCCGTCCACGACAGCGATTGAAGAAAAGGAGAGAGTCAACATGGGGAGAATTCGGTGGACCCCACTGAATACGGTCGTACGGCGCCCGTGCTCGCATTGTGTGTTTTGTGCCCTTAAGGTGGGAGCGGAGTCCTAGTTCTCCAGTCAGGGTCTAGGCTCCGGTTCGGGCTCTCGTCTTATTTGGGTCGTTCCCCCACAATAGACGTATGTAGCCTAAGTGCGGGGACGTATTCCCTCCACAAGAGTGCTTTTGCTTTTGAGAGCGTGTAAGGAGTGTGGAGATAAAACTGAGCTAGACGCGCAGCGACTTTGTGCGCTTGCGAATAAAGCTCAGTGAAATCCCCAATTTGTATGTCTCGCTTTCCGATTCACGCCGCGGACTCACGACCCCCTTTAGTGACGGTAAGTAGGTCAGGGCCAGAAACGCTCGTTTCGTGGCGGCCTGCTTATTGCGCTTAGACGCGCACCGAACGGCGCTAGGCGCTAGCTTACGCTGCTAGGTGAGCGGCTGGTTAAGCCTACTCCGCCGAGCCTTCGGCGTTACAGCTTTTTTGATTGGTCCTTCGGGCCAATCTCTGAATCAGCGCCAAGTGATAACGCCCTAGTAATTCCGAAACTGGGTGACCGGCGTGGGCGGCGGCAACTATTTTATGAAAGGCTATGCGTCATTCTTCGTAATGCCGATTTCGCAAGTCTGACTCTTACGGCGCTCATCCCCAGCGAAAGAATCAGCTGCTGACCAGATCTCTCAAGCCGCCTTTTCGCAGGCGGAGCGCGCAACAAAAACCCGCGACACCATTGGGTGGGCGGAGTCTCGTGACCCGCCTGGCTGACCCGCGCGCATCATTTCAGCGGCGCCGCACGAAATGGCCGGCACGGGTGTCTCCGGCATCGCCGCGGCCGCCGCAATGCCAGCATCGCCGCTGACCCAAGTGGAGCTCAGCATTTCCTGCAGGTAAGAGGCTCTGCGCCCCGTCACCCTTTTCGGGTGGCCGAAGAGCCACGCAGGCCGTCTCAGCTTGCGGCTCGTGGGCGACCTGTTCGCTCCAACCGTCGAGCTGCGCTCGGGTCGCGCCCACGGCGCAGCCATCGTTAGATTGCGGCGCCTCGCTTTTCCCCCAGTCAGCGCGGAAGGCCGCCGCGGCATCGGATGCTGACCGAGGCGGGCGCTCGCCCGCGCGCGCCCCGTCGACTCCGGTGCACTGCGAACTGCTGTAGCCGTTGTCCAGCCTTCCGTCGAGCTCGATGCAGCAGCTGCGCGGCTCGCGCGGCAAACGCTCGCTAGCGATTTCGCGGCGCCTCGTAGCGCCGGCTGTGACGCGGGCGACTGCTGGACTGTGCCGCGGAATCCGGTCACGCGCGCTGGCAAAGATCAGCTAGCGATTGCGTCCTGCTCGAAGCCGCTGCCAGTCTGGCGGTGGCATCGAGCCGTGCAATGCTGAGCAGCCTGCTCTTTGGACGCAGAAGTCGCTGCATGCATGCATACAGACTGTCCTGCGAAGTCCCGGAAGACCTAGCTAGCTCAGCAGACCATAGCAATGACCGCTGGAGAGTAGTTGTGGAGTGACAGCAGCGGTCATCGATCCAGCTAGCACTGTGCACTCGACCCAATTACCGTCGCAGCTGGACTCAGCTTTTAGGCTAATTTGCCTTAGTATCAATAGTTACTTTCTGAGCCTGCCCATGGTAAAAGTGGAAGCATGGGAAGCAGAGCAAGAAATGTGTGGTTGAAAGAAGAGAGTGGAAAACAAGATAGTGAGCTTCCTGGTCTGCATAGCCAGCAAACCTTCGTGCTACAATATCTTGCGGTCAGCTGGTGTTGCTGGCTGTTGCATCGGCAGGACATGTGCAGCTTCAGTGGCTGATGCGTGTCATCGAGCCTGCCCCACCCCTTAGAACCTAAATCTTATTCGACATACGACTAGCGAGCAGCTCGCCGAAATTTAATCCACTTTTTAGATGCAGACAAACCGTTATCACCCATCAATATACGTAGGTATGGGGAAGCATATAGTGTGGAAGTGAAGTTAATAATCTTATGCGCAGTCAATGCAAAGCATCACTCATTCTCTGCTAACCTTATTCTTGGCCCGGACTTGCGATCAATCGGTAGGCGTCAAAGAGCAGTTAGTGATCTACCCATCCACTTATTTGTTTAGCAACACAGATTCAGGAGTTGTGTGAGGCACTGGTATCCACAGTGAAGACAGTAGCTGGCAAGCCCTACATATTTAGTGCTCTCGTATGAGCAGTTTACTACCGCAGTACTAAAATGTACTATATAGGCATTGCATTGGAATTGCAATGTAAATCTGCGAATTACTCAAGTTTTTACCCTCACCAGAAAAATTAAATGCTTCAGTTAATTGGGCTTATTCTGTATTATTAAACAGCTGATTTAACATCCTCGTTTATCTAGCCACAGCCTTGGTGGTTTTTGTCTGCTTCAGACTCGAACACACGACCTGGGCAATTAATTAAGAGCACCTTACTGTTGGTCTAATTTTCTGCAACACATCTGTATGTGGTTGCTGACAAACAAAGGCCATAGCTTAACGGTCAGTTACACTAATTTACTATGTTGTTCTCCATGTGGTCAGGGACTGGAAACACTGGCCCTTAGCAAATACTTGTTTTGCCATGACATTGATGTTTGGCTACCCTCAGCATGTCAGCCGCTGAGTATGTAGCACACCAGGTGCTGAAGCACATACAAGGGATGATAATAATAATAATAATAATAATCACTTGATAAAGCGCCCTCAGAGAACTTAATCTCTCTCTAGGCGCTTTACATTTGCTGCAAAGTGAAATGCAATGGAATGGTAAGTAAAATCATGCTTGAAAAACAAACGAAATGATTAATATGGTTAGGGGTGACATGCACAGGGTCAGCATGCAAATGTGGTTAGTGGCAGCATGCACAGTGTCAGCACGCATAAGCACATCAAGGACGAATCACAGGAACCCACTAAATGCTGTCCTAAATAGGTGTTTTTAGGTTCCTTTTAAATGTGGTCAGGTCAGGGGATGTTCTGACGCAGGTCGGGAGGGAGTTCCAGGCTTTGGGAGCATATGAACTAAATGCACGGTCTCCAAAGGATTTAAGGTTTGTACGAGGTATTTCTAGACTGTTGGATTCCGAAAAGCGGGTGGTACGATGCTTGGCCTGATGGGGTAGTATATCTGACAGATAGGCTGGAGCCATAGAATGAAGGGACCTAAAAGTGAGCGACAAAACCTTGAAGTCAATCCGTTGCTTGACTGGTAGCCAGTGCAGGTCGGCGAGAAGTGGAGTAATGTGGCAACTGCGACGCTCACGACAGACAAGCCTAGCAGCAGAGTTTTGCACCAGCTGCAATCGCCTGATCGCACATGCTGGTAGGCCAGTAAGCAGTGAGTTGCAGAAGTCGAGACGGGATGTCACGAATGCATGGACCAACTTAGATGTGGTATCTTTATCTAAACAAGCCCGAATTTTAGCAATGTTATGAAGCTGAAAATAGGCGGATTTGACTGTGGAGCTGATATGGTCGTCTAACGAGAGGTCGCTTTGGAATATGACACCTAGATTCCGAGCTGATTCGACAGGAGATATGCTGGCAGAGCCAATTTTGAGAGTCAGCCTTTCCAATCTCTGGATCACACTGGGTTTGCCCATAACTAGTAAGTTAGTTTTATCATCGTTTAGTTTTAGAAAATTTGCTGCCATCCATGATCGGATGTGATCAATGCATGCAGCAAGTGAGTTGAGAGAATTTGAGGTGCTCGAAGGCTGGGAGGGATCAAAGCAAAGGTACAACTGAGTGTCATCCGCATAGAAGTGAAAGCCTAGATTGTGCTTGGCAATCACATCAGCAAGAGGCAGAGTATAAACCGTGAAAAGAACCGGACCTAGCACGGAGCCCTGAGGTACTCCATATTTCAGAGGTACTTCAGATGATCTTTGTCCATTCACGTCAATACTCTGGAGTCTCCCACTGAGATAGGACCTGAATCACTGCAGAGCAGTGCCAGTGATGCCCAGGCGAGATGAGAGGCGCTCTAGAAGAACTTTGTGATCGATGGTAACAAAAGCTGCCGAAAGATCAAGCAAAACAAGCAGAGACACTCTACCCATGTCTGCATTCCTAAGTAGGTCGTTGTATACCCGAAGCAATGCTGACTCTGTGGAGTGATTAGCTCTAAAGCCAGACTGGAACTTACTAGCAAGGTGTGAGGTTTCGATATACGAGTTCAGCTGGTCCGCCACGACCCGTTCGAGTGTCTTTGATAGGAATGGTAGAAGGGAAACTGGGCGGTAGTTGCTCAAGTTCTCTTGGTCAAGTGTAGCTTTCTTGAGAAGTGGCCTGACTACAGCTTTTTTGAAAGGTGCTGGATGCATCTGTAAGAGTAAAGGTACATCTACTGATCCCTGGCTTTCAGCAGCCATCACTTGGTTAGCTCATAGTCAGGTTGATGGTCATTGCAGTGTCCTATTCTGTCAGCTGCATTGGCCTCATCCGGCTGCCTTTGTTTACTATTTCCTTCGTCGGTTGAGTCCAGTGTGATAATCATTGTTGTATTCTCTTCTGCCAACTGTGTTGTGATTTGGAGGATTCTGAATCTGCCAGTTTGGGCCCTACTTGAGCAACAGTCACCACTGATCCCCATCTGGTGCTGCTTATGTGGCCTTGACTGTAAAGAGCAGGAAAGGTCACTGAACTGCAGACCAGGCCTTTTCGAAAGCACCTACCGTCTGCCTTTATCGTTGGTATTTGTGCGGACAGGGTATTTATGAGCAGAGCCCCGGCGGATCATGTCTATTTGATATGAGTAGCTCACTGTCTGTGACTTGCTTCGCTGAGTCATAGTAGTTCCGTCAACGCTGAGCTATCTTGCCGTTTGAAGGAAGTTCGCCATCTTGCTACTCGCCGAGAGTGTGCCATCTTGTGGCATGGTGGACTTTCTAGCTTTAATTGGTAGAGATGTTCAGATATCGTTGGCAAGTAATTTCTGTTGCACCAACAAGTCTTTAGACCAGGTTTAGGGATACCACCACATTTAATATTGTAGAATCCAGATATAATTCTGAGTTTGATAGCAAAGGTGCTTATACAAAACTGTTTAATGGCCAACAAGGACTGTCGGCTGAAGACAGAATGTCAAAAGAGCAGTTGCAAACTGCATCGTAACACCTATGTTCTAGAATTTTTTCCTGAATTTGTTATGATGCGACATGCTTTCAACACTTGCTGAAGTCTTGCCTTTTTGAGGTTACTTATAGAAAGAAGACGATAGCTTATTTTCTTCCAAAAAGCCACGGTAAACAATAAAAGTTTCAATATATGTGCACTTTTGGCCATTTAAAAAGAAAAGGTACCGAGGGCAGTGTTTTGGTGGTACAGAGGATATAGTGCATTTGATCATAGACCTTGCACAAGCAAGCTCAAAGTTCGGCACTCGCAAGAGCAAAGTAAACTTTCAGCTTAAAATAACTCAATCGTCTTGAAGTGTGACAATTACACCGACCATCCAACCGATGAGCGGCTTTATTGTGTTTACAATCTGACTGCGTAAAGGGTGGTAGTAAAAAGTCAAAAGCAAATAGCTATTTACTAGGTGCATTAGGTGCCATTTGCTTAGCAACCATTCGCACCGATGGAGGTTCCACGGTGGTGTTAGCCGACTTTTACAAACCCCCCATTATTTCCTTGAAAATGGATTGGCTGCCTATCGCCTGCTTGCCTGCCGATAACTGTCAACAATGGAAACACCACAGTGGCCTTAAACCATATTCCAACATGAAAATGGCCAAACTTATGTTTGTAGTGGCCGTCTGATAATCTTATTTGAATCCAAACCGCTCCAGATTTTTCTGCATGCACACTAGTTCGTGGGGAGGACTATTTTTTTGCACTTCCTGGCCATACCACGTATGTGGAACTGCTCATGTGGTGCTCTTCTGCCACGGCTAAGACAAAAAACTATCAGCAAAATAAAATGGAACCTGTTGCTGGTTTATGGCCTGTTGACATTTGTGGCCTAGTTCGTAATTCGCCACCCTTGCTTAGAACGGTATTGTGCCCTTTAAATTGTTCTACTGCCTTTAATGTCGGCTTGTGCCCCAGCCTCTACAGTCTACACTATGGCCTTTAATGTCTGTTTAGGGCATGCCCTTTGATGTCACTGACTCCTTATTTGAGGGAGATGAATCACAGGTTGAGGGGGAGGCAATAACTTCAGACCCTTGATTTCACTTGTGTTTCTCGTGCTGCCGAGGCTAATTAGTGGCGGAGGAGAGGGCTAGAGCTCGATGGCCACGTTGAGTTCGTTTCTGCTTGTTCTGCACCGGCTGCTGCTGTTGGGCGAAAATGCTTCGTCGTGGTTTCGTCAGTGGACGTGTGCATTTTGCCGGAGCAGTGCTGCTTGCGGTTGTTAGTGCTTTAAAATCTCAAGATGGGTCTAGGCAATGTGAAGGTGACACGGAAGCTTCGTAAAAGCGAGGGGCCGAGGGGCCTTGTCAACTACAAACTGAAGAGGTATTTTCAGGGTGGTAACATGTATGTCTTCCCATGCTGTGACCGGCCACAAGACGATAGAAAGGGATAACTGACAACTGAGTATGGCTTCTCTGGGTCAAAGGAAAGCCCCAGTGTGAGCTCTCTCCCAAGTTCTTGGAAGAGGCCCTGACAATGCTGTAAGTGTTGCTACGGTTTGTAGGAGGCTCTCGGAGCATGGCATGTATAGAATTCTCAGCAAGCCCAAGCCGTTAATTAGCGAGTGACAACGAAAAAGCGCTCACTAGTGGGCAAGTCAGCATGCCGGCTTCACAACTGATGTCTAGAGCCGTTATATGGACCGACAGAGGTAAATTCATGATCCGCAGAGACAGCAAACGAAGGTCTTTTGTCAGCCCTAGAAAAGGTGCAGACTACGACTCGAACAGCCGTGCTTAGGAATGGCTTTGGAAGAGTGCTTGTTTGGTCATTTTTTTTCGGCCTCTGGCGGTATGTATTCACTGCATTCACGGGATTATGTATTCATAGACGTCCAAAAGGATGGGTTGCCCTCTGCCAGAGAGCGCTTGTGGTGGGGATACTCTGTTTGGCTAATGGATAATGCTACCAATCATACTCCGAGGGTAACAAATCAATTCTTAGCAGACACAGGTGCCTCAAGTCCTTAGTTGGCCGAGCCAATCTCAAGATCTCGACCCCACTGAGCATCCACGGGTCAAATTGGGAGCATTCACTTAGAGCCGACAACTGCAGCTCGTAGTCTCTCTTGATCACCTTTCTGGTCGGCTTAAGCAGCTGCCGGACTTCGGAATTATGCATGCTTGCTAAAAGCTGATCAAGCCAATGTCCCGGCAAGTACAAGTTATAAATATTATGGTACAAATAAAAGTTATAAGAATTAAGGTGGTTTGACCTCTTATTTGTGTGAGTATCAACCGGTTCATGCATGACCTAGATTCTCGATTGAAAATATTAAAACACCACGTGTGCATGTTTTCGGTGTTGTTAGGTGAAGATTAGGTCTATCGACGTAGGTGACAGAAGCTTGCTGGAGATAGACGTCGGTCCTCGTAAATACTTTTGTGTATATACGAGTGCAGCTCAATTATCTTAATTATCTTATTATCTTGACTATCATGTTGACCCCCAACTGATGATCCAGCCTATTAACGGCTCCACTATGATTACAATCTGGCTAGGGAATAAGTAGTAGCCTGTGCATCTGTTTCTTACTGGCGCTCAGCCAGACATGGAAAAAACGCGTTTTAGGCTAAGCCACGACAAATAACTTTTGCCTTCTGAAGAGCTAGTGAACAACCCCAGCCTTGCCTTGGCAGAAGAAAGTCTTGTGGCAAGAGCCATCTCTATTAGCAGGGATGAGCAGGTAGAGCAAGGTTCCTCTCGAAGCAGTGCTTCCAGCATTCCAAGCACCGCTACTAGTTATTTGATGTAATGATGTAGCCATCAATGTACATAGCATTGTGATAAAGGATGCTCTTCTCTGGAAGCCGTTATTGGTAATAGTGATAGCACTCACTGGTTGAGCTGCCATGTTAGCGTCGCTGGGCATTGCTTACAGTAGGGAACAGGGTGGTCGGCCTCTCTTGTTACACTGTTTAGGCTTGATGCTGATGATGATTCCTGCTTTTCGAAACCTGCTGAGGGCCTGAGTAGGCTTTAAAGCAGATTCGGTATAAAATCAACCTAAGGGGGAATGTCAAGAGAATACTACCAAAATTTGTCCAACAGTCGAACATTTGTTTAGGGTACCTTTCAATTGACAAATATGTTATAAACGGGATCGGAAGCAATGACGACTTCTACATAAAAGAAAAAATGATTGTGCAAACCATGTCTAACCCGGATGTAAACCGGAAGCAACATATCTACAGGTGACAAATGTACCGATTTCTGCATCGTATGTGACTTGTATCCCAATTTGTCGGACCTTGGTAGATGGAGGTACATGTGTGAAGCTTGTTGAGGGGCATTCTTGTGATTTGTATACAGCTTAATTTTCAGTATAGCTTGCCTGGTATACCTTCAGTTATACCTTCAGTATAACTTGGCTAACCATGTATCATAGTGAAATTTGAAGTGCAAGTTAGTTCTGTTTGTTTACATTAGGCTAAACAAAATTCTAATTTCGGGTGGATACATTTTGCTGTATTCGTCATCAAACGACCTGGAGCTTATATTTTCTGCAACATGTACCACAAAATGTATCCCACCGAAATCAGAAATGTTTTACAGTTCAGTTCAATATACAACGAACTTTAGTGAGAGAACCTCAGCAGCTTTTGGTTCAAGAAGCATAGTCGGGAAGCATAGCATAGTCAGGAAACTGTTGATGAATTAGACTTTTATATGATATATATATATATATAGATATATATATATATATATATATATATATAAGTACTCGGCACTTATATATAATATATATAAAAGGTATATAAACCTTATATATATATATATTATATATATATAAGTGCCGAGTACTTATATATATATATATATATATATATATATATATATATATATATATATATATATATATATATATATATATATATATATATATATATATATATATATATATATATATATATATATATATATATATATATATATATATATGAAGTGCCGATTCATTTTATTGATGTCAGTTGAGAGTTAAGCTTGGATTAGCACATTTTTTTATAGGTGCAATGGCTTATTTTCTGATATAGAAGATATGCCGTGGTAGTCTCCTGCACCAGGTGGTGATCGATGAGTTTTTATGGTGTGGGCCATTTTCAAAACAAGTACTCAACGTGATCACGGATGCTATACTAGCATTGTGCCAGGTGGGGCAATTAAAAGATCCAGATGGCCTTTGAGTCTGACATCCACCGGCCAAATAAGGAAGTTTAGGAGGCTTTGGCTGACAGCTAGCACAATGGACAATGCTGCAGCCATATAAGTCAGACCTTTCTGTAACAACCACTACGTTCGGCCGGCCAAAAGGCAGCCCAGTTGACTGTCCAAAGTGATTACATGAATAAGAGGCTATTATGCAGACGTGCTAGCTAACGAGTGACTCATTTCCAAAGCTATGCCTACTTATTTGTATTATCATGCATTAATTACGACCGACCTGGTAACAGAATTGCACTGACAAAGAGTGTATTAGCTAAACTATATGGAAAAGCATTAAAGTTGCAGAAATTTATCTTGATTTATCTTTGTATCCCCTTTCTACAGCTCTCTTCTGCCCTCATCCCTATTGTCGCTGTTTCTCTCTTGATCACGCTATTCTGTCTTATCAGTCTTATCAGTCTCACAGTTTCTCTACATCTTCACCTCTGTCTTGCTCTCTGTGTCTCTCACTTTCACACTCAAGCTTTCCCAGAAGCTCTCCTACCCTCAAACTATCTCTCTCTCTCTCTCTCTCTCTCTCTCTCTCTCTCTCTCTCTCTCTCTCTCTCTCTCTCTCTCTCTCTCTCTCTCTCTCTCTCTCTCTCGCTCTCTCTCACCTTACCAAGCTCTCTCACTCTCTGTTCTTCAACTATTGCCACCCTCACATAAATTGTCTGTGTATCTTGTTTGGCTACTATGCTAGAAAATGAAGGAGGAGGAAGAGAGAGAGGGAGAGAGAGAGAGAGAGAGAGAGAGAGAGAGAGAGAGAGAGAGAGAGAGAGAGAGAGAGAGAGAGAGAGAGAGAGAGAGAGAGAGAGAGAGAGCTAAAGTAGGAGTGGCAGCCACAATTAGGGGTTGCACTCCGGCAGGGAGGGGTGGTGCTATATTGTTATTCCTACTGGAGATGGTCTCCAACATGTAGCAAGAACAGATGTAGATTGTCCTTCTGTACTGTGCCCAAGCAACCACCAACCTCTGACGAGTGAAATACGTGGTCTAAGCTTTGTTTTGGTTTTTCTCCGCTTTGTCCCAGTCCTTGACCCACATTGAGCGCTGATGTTGACCAAGCATGCACTTGTACAATTGCTGAAACAAGCATGAGAGTGCAACATCGATTGACGTTACTAGTCACTATTGGGTCAAAAACTCAGCAACTTTATGCCTCAACTTGGGCTATATGTATGTTTCGATGATCCCAACTTTTTCCTATTTTCTTACTACTTTCTTCGTAGTCTGCTGTCTAAGACATCAGAGCAAGCATACTAGCTAGGAAGTCTGTAAGAAGCAGTGAAGCAAGGGTAAACTTCGTTAGCCAATACTTGAAGAAATGATAACCTCACAACCAATCAGAACTATTTAGTCCCGCTGTCTTTAAAAAACGATGTCTGACAGCCGTGTCCTGCTACAGCCCATGTTAAGGGGACTGTGTGAGCATCGAGTGACAATGCATAACTTAACACAGCAAAACAGTGATTGCTGAAAGGAAACGGCATCGCTATCGTTTGGCTCATGCTTGTCATTTCTTTAGGACCGAGCAAAGTATATCAATGCGAAAATCACAGCTCACTGCAAATGATGTCTCTGTGGGTAGGGCTTGTTGGAAGACTGTCCAACCACATTATTTACACTGACAATTTTCTGTCCATAAGTTTTCCTTGAGAGACGTTAACAGGCCCATAACGACTGGTTCGATCTTTCTACAGTGTATGGTAGGAAGAAAGTAAATTGCTTATTTATGGGATGCTTGAAGTGGAACCGATGTTTGGATTCCAAGTGAGCTGCTCTCCTGAGGATCCGAAGACTAGTGTGGTCTTGTTGCACGTGCACTTGGCTCTTCGGCTGCTTTCTTCTCTGACTCTGGATTGTTGCTATCGAGCACCGCAATGGAAGACCTAACTCAGACAGAGTAGCTATCATCAGAGTTTCTATCAGCTGAATGATCTGTAGCAGTGCCCAAACATCCGTGTTCTGACTCGAATTCCTGCTTTTTTTTAAATCTGTTGGCAATACTGGATTTCTAACACACTGCATGGCTAGCAGCACTACTACTTATGCTGCTGGGTGTCGGGCTTTGCTCTGGCACATTTTATAATAATAATGTTAGTAATAATAGTTGGTTTGTGTATAACACCCCGAGAGAGCTTAACCTCTATCCAAGGGCTTTACAACTGGCTCGTGGCTTATCTTTTAGATCATGGTGGCTAAGAAATGCAATTCCTTGCAAATTTTCTCTAGCCCACATCTAATCCTTCATGTTCGGTCCCATCAACTTGATTTGTCTGTCTTTATACTTTTTAATGGTGTCTTTTTTCTCCTTCACTTTTTTGACCCCACATTCTCTTGTTTATCGTTTTCTTGTCTCTTAAACTTATCTTAAAGATCTTGCTCTTTCTTTTTACTGTGAGTTCTTGTAGTGACTGCACTCTTCCATGTTCTAGCATATTCTGCCATTGTAGGCTGGGTGACTGCATATGCCGGTGTGTAGCCAGGCACTTGCTGATTCTTGCATGTCGCTGATTGTCTTTTAAAATGGGTTTGCTGATAGCTCTTCAGCTGCTGGTGTTGAACGTCCTGTGCTCAACTCAAAGGATGGCAAGACGTTTTTGTCTGTAATGCCTCGTAGTGTTATGATGTTATATAAAGACAGCTGGCAGTTCAGCAGCATTACGATGAGCAGCCAAGTACATCGGCGGGAGAGGGGGGGTTTGGGCAGGGGCAGCAACCTGGGCTACCCTCTATAATTATGCCGCCTATCCCCCCCCCCCGACTGTCACCAGCAACAAAATTACGTACTTTTATTCGATGAGCAACTTTCGTTTGTGTGTCGAATAAACACTATGTACAGCTGTATTTTTACATTACTAATCGATCTTGCCCCTATATGAAAGGCCTGACCTGCACATGACCTGTTGTGGTTGTGTGCATAAGATAAGGCTGCAGTAGGAGCTTGCTCTATCGGCCCTACTAATTGCATCCTAATTCCTGTCAGAAGAGCAGCTGGTGCTGTTATGAAAAATAAAGATACCACGTCCAAGTTGGTCCATGCATTCGTGACATCCCGTCTCGACTTCTGCAACTCACTGCTTACTGGCCTACCAGCATGTGCGATCAGGCGATTGCAGCTTGTGCAAAACTCTGCTGCTAGGCTTGTCTGTCGTGAGCGTCGCAGTTGCCACATTACTCCACTTCTCGCCGACCTGCACTGGCTACCAGTCAAGCAACGGATTGACTTCAAGGTTTTGTCGCTCACTTTTAGGTCCCTTCATTCTATGGCTCCAGCCTATCTGTCAGATATACTACCCCATCAGGCCAAGCATCGTACCACCTGCTTTTCGGAATCCAACAGTCTAGAAATACCTCGTACAAACCTTAAATCCTTTGGAGACCGTGCATTTAGTTCATATGCTCCCAAAGCCTGGAACTCCCTCCCGACCTGCGTCAGAACATCCCCTGACCTGACCACATTTAAAAGGAACCTAAAAACACCTATTTAGGACAGCATTTAGTGGGTCCCTGTGATTCGTCCTTGATGTGCTTATGCGTGCTGACACTGTGCATGCTGCCACTAACCACATTTGCATGCTGACCCTGTGCATGTCACCCCTAACCATATTAATCATTTCGTTTGTTTTTCAAGCATGATTTTACTTACCATTCCATTGCATTTCACTTTGCAGCAAATGTAAAGCGCCTAGAGAGAGATTAAGTTCTCTGAGGGCGCTTTATCAAGTGAATTAGTATTATTATTATTATAATGATGTTGTAGAAATCTCAAGAATAAGGACACATTTTCAAAGTCTGATCCTATGGCAGTCCTGTTCATAAAAGACTTTGGAAAGCCTAATTTTTCAGAGGTAAGGCCTCCATTGGCTAATGGACATGGTTATCTAGATAGTATGGTTATCTAGATGAGTTTATACATGTATTTGCGCTAATTAAGCTTTAACTAATTGCAGGCGTAGCACTGGTTACCTAGCTGGTTACTCAGAGATACATGTGATGATCTATCGGATCGCCTCTCTAGTTTCTTTGTCGGTACGATTAAAGAATCCATCCCCAAGGTACCCCCCACTGGACTACTTGCCCTCCATTCTTTTCTTTACCTCATGTCCTCCTCCAAATCGGTTGCTAATGACCTCATCTCGAAGTAAATCTCCTAGTCAATGAAGTCAGTAGCCTTCCGCACACCAGACCTATCATTCTCCTTCTGAGATGCATATATTTCTGCCGCCCTGTATAACTAATACAATAAATATTTCCTTAACCTTAGATCTTGTCTTTGCATTCTTCAGAAAGGCTTATGTTAGGCTACTCATTTAGCAAGTCAACACGAGACATACGTAACTTCTGCCCAGTTCCCCATTATCGTCTGTATCAAAGAGACTGGAACGAGTGGTAGCAGACCAGCAAACTGTGATATCATCCAAACTTCAAACCTAGAAGTTTCGGTCAGGTTTCAGAGCTAATCGTTCCACGAAGTTAGCTGAGTCCGTCGATTGAATCAAGAGTCTGCATACTGTCAGCTAAGTACCATTGCAGAAACTCAGGCCTGCTTAGATAATGTCACAACTAACCTTGTCCTCAAATCTATGTAATCGCATCTCGACTTCTGTTACTCACTACTCGAAAGTCTTCCAGCCTGTGCAACAAGATGCCTGCAGTTGACCCAAAATGTTGCAGCTTGGCTTGTCTGTCGGGAACGTCATGGTTGCCACGTTACACCACTCTCACCGATCTGCACTAGTTACCCATCGAACGATGATGTATCGACATCAAGTTTTTTTCACTCACTTTTAGGTTCCTTTTTTCTATTGCTCCGGCCTGCCTCCCCTAAATACTGCCTAATCGGGCTTCCTTGTGTACCTTCTCACCAACATAAAATATTTTTGAGATTGTGGCCTGCATTTCCTGTGCTCCCATAATAGGCTTATGTGTGCCGACACTGTGCATGTTATCACTATTTAATTGACATGCTTTCTTTCCAGTATATAGCATCGCTAAAGAGACTTGTTTTTCTTTGGGTACTATACAAAATCTTATTCTTATTATAAATATTATTATGTTGCCTTCATCTGAGGCTGCTGTCCGGCTAGCAGGCAGGGCCGTAACGTGTGCCGTCAAGTGCTCTTGTTTCTTTTCGTAGGTCGGTCGCACAGAAGTCGTTAGAGACTCACTAAATCCAGATTTTGTTACAAAATTTGTGGTCAGCTACTATTTTGAGGTGGTGCAAACCTTGAAGTTTCAGATGTAAGCTTGTCCTCGAAGCTTCTCGACTGCGACCACCAGACCTCGAGTCTCTTGCAATGCTTCTGTGTCTTTGTTGCTTACTGCCTTTGCTATTCTGCTGTCTAGCAACAGCTTGCCATCATTTATGTAGATGCCACGACACGGCAGCAGCAGCCTGTGTAATATTTAGTCGATCCTTCTTCGTTATAGATACGATTCAGACTCGGCTTCAACGAAATTAGAAAGTCATGTAAGCTCGGCTGTATTGCAACGATGCTCTTCTTGTATGATATGGCTGTGCACTATCTCGGGACTGGGAGCATTGGTCATGTGTTTTTAGCCTATCGCACCTGCCGAGGCTCGGCTGGTGGCCCTCAGCTGTCGTCTAAATGATTTTAATCGATAGCAAGATCCAAATTTCGGTCACCTGTCTCTATGTGGGATGTGTGTTCCACAGTGCTGCCTTGCAAACGATGTTCCTAGTTGGTGCATACCCAGCGGGTTTAGCTGTGTGGACCTCCCTTGTGCATAAGCTAGCAGTCCTCACGATTCGACCCTAAGTCAGATTAATCACTTTCCAAATCAGTCATCATATCTCCTTCAGCCCAAACTTATCGTGAGCAATCGGCTGTTCAGATTCTCTGCTCCTGCATGGCTGTGCGTAATGTGGAGCAAACGTGCTATCGTGGTTTGTTGCTAGCAGCTACATTTTCTTTCTAACAGCTGCTCGTTTGTGCTGCCTGTTGGCTGAATCCGCTTTACAGCCAGTGTGCCTATGCTACAGTGGGCGGTTTCACCTTGACCTACAGTGCAGCACTGGCTGACTCAGGACACCATGCCTATTTTTGGAGCCGGCTGAATATCACGTATACTTAAGCCAATTGGCCTCTACCAAGGCCACAACAGCTACGGCTGATCAGGGCATGCTCCTTAAGAGAAGCCAATAGCATTGAGATTATTATGCATGATTGCTTGCTCGCCAATGGTGTTAGTTTGTGGCTACTATATTGAACCTGTTTGTCGCTTATTCCTTTGTCCATATTTGCTAGGTTCACGTTCTGTTTGTCGGCTGCATTATTAGACATTATAATTTTCTCGATCGTTGACTAGGTACCAAGTCTTCCTTATCTCAGATTTCTCTGATCTCTTTTCGATTCTGTGTGCAAGAAATCGATCTTCTTCATTATGGATGATTTCAATATTCATTTTGATAACTCGTCTGACGCCTTCAGCACTGAATTTCATGCACTGACTGACTCATTGTCTCTAGTGGCTCATGTGCATGGCCCCACTCACATCAAGGGTAACACACTCGACCAAATTTTCTCCTACAACTGCACTTTCTCATCACCAATTGTTACCAAATCGTGCTTATCTGACCAGATGCAGATCTCATTCAGTCTACAACGTGTGCCCTCCTCCTCTAAAACCACTTGTGAATCGCCAAACCTCAAGATCCTTGACATTGATACTGTCCGTGCGAGGATATCTGCTCTGCCTCTACTGCTTAATCCTCCTTCTCACCTGTCATCGTTAGTAGATTGCTACAACACGACACTAGCCGACGTACTCGACGAGTTTGCGCCTCTGACCATGAGGACTGTGCGCCCTAGCCCAGATGGCCTATGGTTTACCACAGACATTAAAATGGCTAGGTCTACTAACTGCAAGCTTGAAAAAGCATACAAAAGATCAGGACTGACTGTCCATCGACGGCCATACGAAGACTACTGTAGATCGTACCAATCGATCCTAGCAAAGGCCAAGTCTAGCTTCTATAAAAAAAGACATTGTTGAATCACAGATGCACAACCCAAAAATGCTGATGTCGACGATCAACCATCTCATTAACTCCTCCCAGGTTAGCTCCTTACTTAGTGATCCCTGTGATGGTGAAGCTGATCACTTCTCTAGCTTCTTTGTCAACAAGATATAAACAAGATCGTAGACCCTACCCTAAGATGGCAGTATCCTCCTTGGAATCATGTCCCTTATTTCCATGCAGCACCTCAATGTCTACATTCAAGGAGGTCACTAGTGTTGAAGTTCATATACCAATCAAAGAAGACAACTAGTCCTCCGGACCCTATTCCCACTATCCAGCTTCGATGATGCATTGATCTGCTGGTGCCATGCATGAGTAACATAATAAATATGTCATTAGCCTCATGCCATGTTCCAGCACCTTTCAAAAAGGCTTTAGTCAGGCCACTACTCAAGAAAGCAACGCTAGACCAAGAGAGTTAGAGCGATTTCTGCCGGTCTCCCTTCTACCATTCCTATCAAAGACACTGGAACGAGTCGTGGCAGACCAGCTGAACTCAAGTGTTGAAACTTCAAACCTTGCTAGTAAGCTCGTGTCTGGTTGTAGAGCTAATCACTCCATAGAGTCAGCATTGCTTCGGGTGTATAACGACCTACTTAGGAAGACTTAGGTGGAGTATTTCGGCTAGTTTGCTCGTTCTTTCGGCAGCTTTTGATACTCTTGATCACCGAGTCCTTCTTGAGTGCCTCTCATCTCGCCTGGGCATCACGGGCATTCCATTGCAATGGTTCAGGTCTTATCTCAGTGGGAGACTCCTGAGTATTGATATGAATTGACAAAGATCATCAGAGGAACCTCTGAAATATGGGGTACCTCGGGTATCTGTGCTTGATCTCATTCTTTCCACAGTTTTTAGTCTCCTCTTGGATGTGATTGCCAAGCACAATATAGGTTTTCACTTCTGTGCAGATGACACTCGGTTGTACCTTTGCTTTGATCCCTCCCAGCCCTGCAGCGTGTCGAATTCTCTCAACTCCCTTGCTGCATGTATTGATGACATCCGTACATGTATGGTAGCAAGTTTTCTTAAATTGAATGATGATGAAACCAATTCACTAGTTATGGGCAAAACTGTGATTTAGATGTTGGAAAGGCAAACGCTCAAAGTCGACCCTGCCAGCATATCTCCTGCTGAATGTGAACGAAATTTAGGTGTCATGTTCCGAAGTGACCTATCATTAGACGACCACATCAGCTCCGCTGTCAGGTCTGCCGACTTTCAGCTACATAACATTGCTAGAATTGTTGTTTACGGTTGTTTAGACAGGGATACCACATTGGACACCTAAATTGGTCCTTGCATTTGTGACATCTGTTCTTGACTTCTGTAACTCACTTCTTGGTGGTCTACCGACCTGTGCAATCAGGCGCGTACAGCTAGGGCAAAACTCCTGCTAGGCTTGTCTTTCGTTAGTGTTGCATTGCCACATCTCACCACTACATGCCGACCTGCACTGGTTCCCAGTCATGCAATTCATCAACTTCGAGGTTTTTGTCACTTACTTTTTGGTCTCTTCATTCTTTGGCTCCAGCCTACCTATCTGATCTACTCCCCTACCATGCCTAAGCATCGTACCACCCGCTTTTCGGAGTCTAACTGTTTACCCATACCTCGTACAAATCTCAAATCCTTTCGAGACCGTGCATTTAGTTCGTATGCTCCCAAAACCTGGAACTCACTTGTCCACGTTTAAAAAGAAACCAAAAACGCATCTATTTATCACAGCAATTAGTGGGTCCCTGTGATACGTCCTTTATTCGCTTATGAGTGCTGACACTGTTGCATGCTGCCACTATCCAAACTTCCTGCTGACCCTGTACATGTCACCCCTAACCGTGTTATTCTTGTTGTCTATTGAGCATGCTACCACTAACCATTCGATCGTGCTTCCTTTGCTGCAAATGTAAAGTGCCTAGGAAGAGATTGAGTTTCTGAGGGTGCTATATCAAAAGCATTATTATTATTATTCTTAGTGAATGGCTTCACGGCAGCACTGCGTCTCACACTGCCTAGGTAGTGAAGAAGATGGCTTGACAGTTCGGGTCAGTTGAAGCTGGTCACGGATGCCTTGTTTCTTGGCGGTCGTACCTCTTCGGTAGTGGCCAGGGTGTTCTTCACTTTAGTGGTTTCTCATCGACGTCCAGACTGCTGTCTCTTTCTTGGCTCATCTTGGAACACGCTCTCTTGTAGTCTCAGTGTTGGAGATGAATGAGATTCGAAGGTGCTTCGTGAATTTACCCATGTGAAGTCTGCTTTAATATAATTCATTTATATAATTCATTTATATAGCGCCCCAAGAGAACTTAATCTCTATTCAGGCGCTTCACATAAGCCTCGGGGCTCGAGCCCACGACCTCAGCCAGACCTTGGTCGGGGCGAGCACCTTAACCTTAAGGCTGCCGTATGCTGGCCTGCCGAAACTAGACAGTCTGAGACCGAAAGCCGGGCTGCGTTTTGGGGAGCATAGTCTGGCAGGGTCGTCTGCCTCTGATGATATATTTCCTGGCCACCCAACCTTCAAAGCATGGCACGTCATCTGCCATTCGGCAACCAACTCTGCTGAAAGGGTTTCATTCTAACGATGCACGTTTTCCTAGGATTTCCTTGGTCAATGTGATGCCACTCTCGGTGAACTTGTCAGCTCGGGAAAACTGGAAAGGTCTCTTCTGGCAGCAAACGGCATCAAGAATGGCAGCCTCGGTCAAATATGTGGTAAGTACCTGCTTTACTGCGGCAAGCCATACTGAGTTCATGTGTGTGCCTGCACAAATTTAGAATTAACTTGTAATTGTTATGCTCCTTTTTTGGGAGAGTGTTGACAAAATTGGCTAGCAGAATGTAGCAGCACAATGTGCAGCAAAATAGCTGGAAGCCCCCTCCCCAAAATGGAGCAAGTCCCTCTATGTTACCCTTTGGCATTAAATTAGAGGCAGTAACTGTAAACCCCCAAAATGGAGACTGTCAAATGAAACAGAAATACAGGAAGTACCTTGATTTTATCCTGTTTTGTTAATTAGTGGATTGCAAGCTATTGCGTATTTGTTTCACAAAGTCGGCTTTTGCTCCAACCTGTTACGATCTAGAGAAACATTTATTAAATTAACTTGACGATAAATGACTAAATTCGTCCTTCATGTGCAAGTACCTGCTTACTTGCTCGTGCCTTCTGCTCGGTGTGCCTGCTGCTTTCGGATGTTACCACTAAATATTTGGTAATGCTTTATATGCAGCATCTGTAAAGTGCCTAGAGAGAGAGAGAGAGAGGAGAGAGAGAGATTAAGTTCTCTGAGAGTGTTCTACAAATATATTATTATTATTATTCCTTATCCTCCTTGGCTTACAGAGTTATGGAGATATACCGGTCACATTATCTTTTTGATCAGTGAGCCTTCTGATTGTTGTAAGCAAGAGCTCTAAGCCGAAATTGACCCGTGCATTGAATTGTTATGATTTTTTTAGAGCTCCGCTATCTCTGTTGTATATTTTGTTAACAGACTTGTTATTACTGATTATGACCTTATCAAATTTATGTCGGTTTAAAGCCCCACCCTTTTTATCCAACCTAGTCTATAGATTGTGATTTACAGCAATAAAATTTGTTATTTTTCAGCGGTACACCGACCAAGTCGAAACTAGGGTAGCAGTTTCATTAAGTTCCTTGGTCCAGAATCTCTGAGAAACCACAGCTAGCCGACTAGTGTTCCTACCCGGATTATCGACATCTCGCAATGCTTTGAACCGTGTCCGATCATTAGCTGTGCATGCGAAAAATAAAACCGCGATAGTTACTAAAGGCGAGTAAGGTAAGAATAAAAAGATTAAAAATAAAGGTAAGAACAACTCCAGCACATATTAGCCTTATCCTGCTTCTGGTAGCAGCTAAATGCACCGGTGCAACAGAGGTTTCATGTGTGTGTGTGTGTGTGTGTGTGTGTGTGTGTGTGTGTGTGTGTGTGTGTGTGTGTGTGTGTGTGTGTGTGTGTGTGTGTGTGTGTGTGTGTGTCTATATATATATATATATATATCTTGCAGAGCAAGATGCACATGGGTGTACGTGGGGATACCGTGCCTCATTTCTCCGAGCATGCACTCCGAGTGTGCATTCAGAATCTAAATTTGGGCATCTACTGTGAGTGTGCCACTAATGCAAATTCGAAAAAGCAATCTTCGATAGCAGCTGTCTTATGCCGAACGCCGGTAAATTAATGGCAATTACATGTCGGCCCTCGTAAATAGATGGTATTAGATTGTGCATACATAATCTTGCCCCCCCCCATGCGCTGCATGCACATGAGCCTAAGCACACTCAGCTACTTCTGCCAGATGCTTTGACTCATTTAAAGCTGTTCTATAGATGTTGGCAATGCTAGTGCTTCAGCTGAGCACCTGCAAGTTGAAGCTCAGCGTATTGCTGCTGCTGTGGGTGCACAACCTCCAAAAGTGTCGCCCCACAATGGTGCCTCGTCAGACCTGCCATACTGCCTGGCACTGTAGTGGGTGGGGGGTCACTGTACCTTGCAATATCAATCCTACCTCGTTTTATTATGTTGGTAGTCTATTGTTTGCTAAGCATTGCAATTTGTTAGAGTTTTTTAGCAAGACTACAATTTGTTTTTACCCTGGCTGTGTAAGCTCACCGGCTCCTCGGGTTTTTCTGCTCCTTTCACTCTCAGTTCAAGCTCTGGAATTCACACCGTAATGTAGTGAGCAGGCCTTCATGTTCAGAGGGACGAACCTGCATGCCAAGAAAATTAAACTGACCCGGAGTTCGACTAACAAGACAAACAAAGCTATTCTATTTTATCCTTCTGGTGATTTGAAGCATATCTGCATCTTTGAATATTTTGTTGATCATACATCATATCCGGTTGCTGCAAGGGGTACTCAGATGCCATTGTTGGGTAGCTATCTATTTCGCATGTGGTATTGTGGACTCACGAACCGGCTATGCATTATTTTTTTTTCTGCCATGCTGTGACAGCCAATTTGGCCTAGCAGCACCAAACAGCTGGCGGTTCAACCGTATTTGTTTTTACATTTTCTTGTTTTCATTGCTGTATGATAACGCCTGCTTTTTTGGGATCTAGTTTGTTGCTGTAACTTTATTCTAATGAGTGTGCATCTCAGCTATACTGCCGCCTGTAACAGTAATTTAATGCTTCAGCATAGCTGGTCTTGAGTTTCATCAAGTGACACACAACGGTAGTTTCCATTGCATTCTTTAGCTTGCTATTTTAAGTTTCCACCTTGGCGAATGACCTGAATAACTGGCTGTGTCGTTCATCCTTGAAGCTGATCTGCCTTGTCATCGTGGGTGATTGTCGTTCCAGTTCGTGCGGAAGAAGTGTCAAAGTGCAATGATCTGCTGAGGCTGAAGTTCAGCGCCAAAGGCCTTGATAAGAAAGACTTGTTCGGAAAGTCAGACCCATATCTCGTGTTTTACCGCTGCAACGAAGATAGCACGTAAGTGGGCAACTGCTAACTAAATAATTGTGACCATTGAAGTGCTTTGGCATTTGTGCTGCAATAACTCTATAAAGAACTGGTGTTCACGAGCTGTGCTAACTCTCTGTAGATTATTGTCAGCAGGCAGTGTTGTCATCGTTTTGCCTAACCGGCTGCTTGTGTGTGCTGGTCGCATCTAGTCTCTTACGGTTCGGGACGAGTTGTTCTTTGATGGTGTAACCGTGGGAGTGTTACCTTGTTATTTATTTCTCTGCTAGTTGGGCATCGAATGTTGTTACTGTAGATACACAGCCGTGCACAAAACCGAAGTAGTGAAAAAGAACTTGAATCCCAATTGGACGGAATTCACGATTTCTGCCCAGGCACTTTGCAATGGTGATTATGATCGATCCATAAAGGTTGAGTGTTACGACTGGGATTCAGATGGCAGGTGAGTTAACATGCCCAAGGCAACTGAGGCCAAACATTGTCAAATTCAGACTCTGCATTCTATGCTGGCCCTTGTAAATATTAGTGCACTACTCAGCAGATGTCGACTGTAACTCATCTGGGGTGACTAAGGTGGATCTTGCCAGTTGATGCAAGTGCATTTTCCCTAGTGCAGCTAGCAGTTTTGCTAGCGATCTTACACTGCTTAAAGTGTGCATTGCCGTTTGGACAGTGTGCTACCCTTACCTACAAATGTGTGTCAGCCATTCAATTGATCCTGGCAGGAAGGGACTCAGCTTCACTTTATGTGTCATGCTGTCTCGTTTGCTTGTAGTCATGACTTTATAGGGATGTGTCAGACGAACGCCAGAGAGCTCGTGAAAGGACCGACCAAATATGATGTAAGCTTGCCATTATGAGTGTTTTTTGTCTTTTTTTTAAGTATTTCTGATTTGGTATTATTTAGTCCCAAATCGGTAGGCAAAGAACATTGCAAGTAGCATATCCCGGCTTGGGTGCTTGGGCCTGCTTATCTGAACTGAATACCTTTGTTAAAAGATTTTTATCCTTGTCCTAGGACACGTGGCTAATACGATTTACATAACCACACTGAACAAGTGTGCTGCAATCAGCCACAAAGCGGCTTCTTTTTTGCTTGTCTCAAAAGCAAGTGTGAAATGACTGTTTTCCTGTGAGTGGCATCAATCAGTGATGAGCATCCCTGTGAATTGTTGTGCACTGTCCCATATGTATACATGCTTGGACGTAGGCCAAGGTAAGATTGACATGTACGAATGTATACTGATTTTAATGCCTATGGCATCTTATATTTGACAAGCTTATGCACGTGAAAACTTAGAGGACATTTCAGTATTGCAGTACAATGCAAGCCTGAGTGCCAAATGTGTGATCGCCACAGGGTGCTGGGGGTCCACCACCATCAGCCAACTTCCCTTAGTGAGCTCGCACCTTAACATAGAAGGTCTCGGCAGCTCACCCTCCCGATCCATCCGTGCAGTGTTCTCCAGACACTTCCTACGCCCGGCGATCAGATGGACGCCGGGCGACCATAGCTGCACCAGCGCACATCCGTGGAGGTCTGTGACACGCGCCAGAGAAACTCGTTAGACTGACTTTGGCTGTTATTGAGATGCGGGTTTCGGCAAGGCACCGATCATTTGCTAATGTTGTTGTAGCATCTGTAAAGTGCCTAGAAAGAGATTCAGTTCTCTGAGGGTGCTGTAAAAATGTATAATAACTATTATTTTGAGCTGGATGTGAGAATTAGCAGATTATCTCCCTCTTTTTTGATACTCATCATTGTCGCACCGTCGTAGTAATGCTAGCAATATAACACAGTTCTCAATTTAGACTTGCCATCAGTAACTGCCACAGACGGTCTAATTGTCTATCCTAGCTTTTATTATAGGGGTAGATAGACCTCGGATGAGAGTGTTCATGCAGTTACGTTTCCTGAGCGTCATTCGAGGAGATGCCGTATACAGTATTGCTACATATACTTAGATAAGGACATCGCATGTTCAGAAAGATTTACAGCTTGGCTGCCAGTGTGGTGAGCAAGTGCTTTTGTTTTGTTTCTGCAGCTGGTGAATCCCAAGAAAAAGAGCAGCAAGAAGGGCTACAAGAACTCTGGTGTGGTAAGAACCACTGCCTAATGCTACTGAATCTATCAATGATCCACACAGAGTCTTTTAGGATAGAGCAAAGCATATATTGCATGCTGTGCTTGCGTTGTAGTGTTTGAGCGGTGCTTCATACGAGTGTTTCTACTTGTAGAGACTTTACCTGCACCTTAATTACTATACTCGTGGTGATTGCTGTCAAGCTAATGAGCCTAAAAACGACAGGTCGCATTTCCTGGATATGAAACTCCCATTCTGCCTGAACATGTCGCATGCCAGTCAGGCCATAGGCTCTATTGGATATCAAAACATGCAAACTACTTTGTACTTGCCTTCTCTTCCTTTGGGGTTGCTGCCATCATTGCACCTTTTTATTACAGCATTTGGTGGGTCTTTGTGATTCATCCATCATGTGCATGTATCTGCTTACCTGCTCGTGCCTGCTGCTTGCAGATGTTACCACCAAATAGTTGATAATGCTTTATATGCAGCATCTGTAAAGTGCCTAGAAAGAGATTCAGTTCTCTGAGGGTGCTATACAAATGTATTATTATTATTGCAGCACACTATAACTTGCATAGCAGTTTAGTTTACTAAGCTTTCATCCTTTTATTTGATTGCTATTGGTGTATTTTTTATAGAAGTTCGATACGGTTAGCCCCAAATGCTGATGTTGGCTAAAACGTAGTTATTGTGGTTATTTATGGATATATTATATTAATATGGACTCACATGCTTGGTATGCTATCCTGTCTTTTAGTTAAATCTGCAGTCATGCAAAGTGGAGCAGCTGTGGACTTTCCTAGATTACATACAACGAGGGTGGGTGAAAGTTGAATTCAACTTGAGTCGTTGTGGCACAGCACATCGATTTGCATTTGTACTTGCATTAGCTTTGCTGAGGTGTACTAATATTCTGCATCTACTTTCAGAGTCCAGCTGAATTTCACTGTCGCGATCGATTTCACACAATCGAACGGTCATCCTACGAATCCGTCATCGTTGCATTACATCAATCCATACGGCCTGAATCAATATGCCACAGCATTGCTTGCTGTGGGCAGCATTGTTCAGGATTACGACAGGTACTATACCATCTACACTTGTGTTCTGCATGGTGTCTCAGCTCAAGTCTAGCAGCTGTAGATACTCTGGATACTGTTGCTGGCCACTCTGTGTTCATGCCATGCGGGTAGCTCAAGCATCATACTCAAGTACCCTCAAAGAACTTGATCTCCTTCTAGGTACTTTACATAGGCTGTAAAGGGTGTGCAAATGGTTGGTGGCAACATGCACAATGTCAGCAGGTATAACGTAGATGGAGTTGCACAGGGTCAGCATGTAAATATGGTTAGTGGTATCATGCTCAGTGTCAGCATGAATAAGCACACAAAGGACGAATCACATGGACCCATTAAATGCTATGATAAACAGGTGCATGTTTAGCTTCTTTTAAATGTCGGGTAGTCGGTGGGGTGTCGTGACATCAGTCGGAAGTGAGTTCCAGGCTTAGGGAGCATACGAACTAAACGTACGGTCTCCACAGGATTTGAGGTTCTTAGTCGGTCCCCTGCTGTTTTGATTTTGATGTCTCGATTCCACAATCTTAACATATGAAGCAGTATTAGCCTTAATTCTACTCTTCAAACCTTATCTTATTCCCACTGGTTGTAAAGATTTTTGAAGAACTCATATTATGAAATTGGAGACCATTGTTGATCAGAACCTTGGGTGGGTAGGTGGGTATGTGGGTATGCAACAGTATATTCCTTCTGAGTTAGTACAGTCTATCGTTTGTCGTGGTTAATCAGTTCCAGACTCTTCAGAAATAAGTGAACTTTTGCAAACCAGGACTCTGTATATATATAAATCGAATATGTTCGTATTTTGGAGCATGAAAAACCTGTTCACGACCATCTAAATACGGTTTTAAACGTTATTAGAGCCCTCTGGATGTGAAATAGTACCCCCTTTGTCATCATTACACTCGTATTACCCAACATATTAGACAAACTATGAGAAAATGTGACACATTAGGCGTTGCAAATATTATATTAATATTATTGTACATTTAATTGTACATTTGGAGGATAGTATAGCCAATCAGTGAACAGCATGCTCTGAGTGGCTTGGTTTAATCACCTCCGATATTTTGGAAAAAAGTTATTGTCCACACACTAGGATTGATCGAGCGGCTTCACCTGGTGTTGAAAGATTTGCCTGGGGTGCTCGAATACATAAGCCTACAGTCCACAAGTAGAGTAATTTTAATTGTAATTGTAATACAGGGGTGTGTAATTGACTCAGGCAATCCAGCACTTGCTGTATCACTTTCACTATCACGATCAACTTTTTAATGAATATACGTATTTGAAAAAACCACGATAGAGTGAAGCTACGAAAGTCGAGCTCAATGTGGCGAGGAACGACTGTATTCATATCGACTGTACATCAGTACTCATGGTTAAGAGGGAGTAGCACCACATGCTTTTTATGAGTGTTGCACTCCCTGTGCTCTTGATAGTTCTTGGTGCACACTGTTAATGGCAATGTTTGGCTACAGCTGTGATGCTATGAGAAAAGCATTCAGCACTAGGAGATACTGGGCGTAAAATTTGTGACGAGCAGCTCCAAGCTGCTCATTAGGTGGAAGATGGAATCCTATTTCAGTTAGAAACTGCAATATGATTGAAAGAAGAGCCGGTGGAGAGATCAGAGGCTAAGACTATCGCTTGCGTTGCTCCCGTGTAATTAGCCTGCTGCGAGATGCGAAATGATAGTGATCCTGACTTTTTTTTGGGGGAATGTCAAGAAAATACTTTAAAAAAACTTGTCCGACAATCGAATATTTGTATAGGGTAAAACTCAGCTAATACTTCACGTATTGGAGTGAAATTTGAAATGCGAGTTCAGTTCTGCTTGTGGTAACTGACGCTGGAAACATTTTGCATGTATCTCGATCTATCAAATCGACAAGTTGGAATGCAAGTCGCATAAGATGCATAGATCAGTACATTTGCTATGTTCCTTACGGTTTACATCCGGTTTAGGCGGTTTAGTGGTTTGAATAACCATTTCTCTTTATGTGGAAATTGTCAGAACTTCCATTACCAGTTCTAACGTATTTGTCTTTCGAAGGATACTATAAACAAATATTCGATTGTCTGACAATTTTCATAAGTATTCCTCGTAGCTGCTCAAGGTTCTATCGTCTCTTGAGATTTTCTTTGAATTTCTACTTCTATCTATGGATTTCTATGTGTGCCTATGAGAAAAACCAAAATACTGGCTCTGCAATGGTGACAAGTATTGTAGAACCTACTTAAAAACTCGAATCTGTCTTGCACAGCAAAACTGGCCGAGGAGTTTGATCTTGCACTTGGTGAGAGTTAGATTTTTTATGCTTTAAGCAGGTCTTAGTAGGCACAGGATCGATTGGAAGTCACCCACGGCAACTTTTGGATATAACTGGGTTCTGGCGGTTCCGGCTACAATCAACAATTGTACGTTGGGGGAAGGATCGGTTCTGCTACAATCACCAGTTGTACAGGGAGGGGTACCAAGGATTGCAAGACACCAAGGGAACAAGCATCGGACCAGCTTAGAGTATTAGTGAGCTAGCAGACTGGTTATTGAGAGTTTGCTGCAGTGGGATCTTGGCCGCGCAATTTTTATTTGAATGATGCTTGCAAGTAATAGTAATAATAGTAATAAGTCTTTTGTATTAGATCCTAAGAGAACTGAAGATGCTTGCTCTGCTTATGTCAGCTGATGCTCACGCTGGTATTCGGCTGAAACCAGGGGTCATAGCGCCTTTGCTTTCGAGTATTGTTAAGTGCACGGCTGATTATGTAAGCCACCATAGTATTTGTCCTGAGGTAGCCCACGTGTATTAAATTTCTAATGTTAAAAGTTGCAATGTTTGGTGACAAAGTAACGGCTGGTCTAATGCTAACTTGACAGTCCAATTTTTTTAATTCTGTCTTGGCTAGCTGCCGATGCAGAACATTTAAACCACTGCAATCAGTCGCCAGGTTGATCTTTCATCTTTTCTTGTGTCATGCAACTATTGAACCAAAGGTGCCTGTGGTAGCTCCAGTCGTCAGCAGAGAGAGCAAGCCGTGATTCGGGCTTTGCTCTTTAGGCCTCAGCAGAGCTTTGCTGTTCTTTAGTTTGCTGACCTACTGCTTCAGCAGTAGCTCCACTGTGCCCTTCATTAAAGAAGTTGTGCTGTCTTTTATGCAGATATTTTCCGTCACATATACTTGACTCTGGGGTCCTTGACTATGAACAATATTTCTAGACGGTAGTGTTAACTTCGCTTGGTTGCCGATCAAGGCATCTCTTTATCTCCTTCGTGTTGCTTTCATCCTGCATCCTGACTACTTCTCTGCTGCTATAGTGCTTTGTAATTTTGTTACTCGCTATTTAGCTGCATTATTCATCAGTTTGTTCTCTAATTTTGAATTTAATGTGCATTTTTTTGTTGGTGCATGGCATTCATGAACTTACCTTATCAAATGGATTAGTAGAGACGTATTGACAGAGAGTGGGATAAAGAGGTAGACATAGACAGACTGTAAGGAGACTGAAAGATCGGGACTCAGCAATATTGTCATTCCAGGCATTACAATCTATGCTTGCCTATATTTTGCTTGAATTTCATAAGAACTGGGGCAATGCTGCTAGTGCTTACTTACGCACGTACAGCATATGGGTGACCTCTCGTTAGACGACCGCATCAGCTCCACAGTCAAATCTGCCTACTTTCAGCTACATAGCATTGCTAAAATTCGGGCTTGTTTAGATAAGGATACCACGTCTAAGTTGGTCCATGCATTCGTGACATCCCGTCTCGATTTCTGCTACTCACTGCTTACTGGCCTACCGGCATGTGCGATCAGACGATTGCAGCTGGTGCAAAACTCCGCAGCTAGGCTTGTCTGTCGTGAGCGTCGCAGTAGCCACATCACACCACTTCTTGCCGACCTGCACTGGCTACCAGTCAAGCAACGGATTGACTTCAAGGTTTTGTCGCTCACTTTAGGTCACTTCATCCTTTGGCTCCAGCCTATCTCTCAGATCTACTGCCCCACCAGGCCAAGCATCGTACCACCCACTTTTCGGAATCCAACAGTTTGCCAATACCTCGTACAAACCTCAAATCCTTTGGAGACCATGCATTTAGTTCGTATGCTCCCAAAGCCTGGAACTCCTTGCCGACTTGCGTCAGAACATCCCCTGACTTGACCACATTTAAAAAGAACTTAAAACACTCCTATTTAGGACAGCATTTAGTGGGTCCCTGTGATTCGTCCTTGATGTGCTTATGCGTGCTGACCTGTGCATGCTGCCACTAACCACATTTGCATGCTGACCCTGTGCATGTCACCCCTAACCATGTTATTCATGTTGTTTGTTTATCAAGCATGATATTACTCACCATTCAATCGCATTTTCCTTTGCAGCAAATGTAAAGCGCCTAGAAAGAGGTTGAGTTCTCTGAGGGCACTTTATCAAGTGCATTATTATTATTATTATTTTAATTACAGGAAGGTGCATCGTGCAGTTGTAGTGTCTATTGTTATACATTATTTTGAGTCATTTACACGTAGGCATATTGCATTGTAGTGATAAACAGTTTCCAGCTTTGGGATTTGGTGGCAAGCTTCCAAACGGCACCGTGTCTCACGAATTCTTTCTCGTAAGTAGCTTTTTTAAGTTGTTGTCATTTGTCTGGGTGTGCAAGTACTTGCTATGACTAACTTACATGCTTGGTCTCCAGCTGTCTTAATCAGACATGCTGTTTTCCAGGGGCTACCGTTAGCACATGTATGCCTGTATACTGTCCGTTCTTTCTAGAATGGCAACCCCGCCAGCCCATTCTGCTCTGGCATAGACGGTGTGGTGCAAGCCTACCAAGCTGCCATACGGACCGTCGAACTGTGGGGTCCGACTAATTTTGCACCAGTAATTAATCATGTCGCCAGGTGAGATATCACTGCAATGAAGCTTAGCAGTTTAGATGCATGCTCACATTCGTTCATTGTACGTGCGACAAATCTCTGGTACAGGTTTGCCTCTGCCATCCAAGACGGATCAAATTACTTCATTTTGCTGATTATCACCGATGGTGTCATTACAGATATGCCTCAGACAAAAGCTGCCATAGTGGAGGTAAGCTACCGTGTGTGTCCTAACCAGATGGCTGCTTTGCTGGTGACCTTGTTCGTGCACTTGAAATTGAACATCTGATTTTGCAGGCATCCTTCCTACCGATGTCAATAATAATCGTCGGTGTAGGAGGTGCAGATTTTGAAGGTATGCCGATAGACTTGTGAGGTACCTGTCACCGTGGCTACCCACTCTTAACTTGCCTGTTAGCAAGCTCCGCATATTATGTTATCCTTGAGTTTAAAAGATGAAGCTGTCATATATGCTGCCCTGATTTGGTTCAGTGGTCAAGGTGCTGACCTTTGATGACCAAGGTCAAGGGTCAAGGTGAATGCATTTGATGATCGAGGTCGTGGGCTCGAGCCCTGCGACATATGTGAAGGGCCTGGATAGAGATTGAAGTCTCTTAGGATGCTATGCAAATGAATTAATTGCAAGTGAATTATATCGATTCTAGTCCGAGCTACTTCACTTATCTTATAAATATGATCCCGTTCTAGTAGTGCAAGCTTATTGATGTAAATGTTAGGCTTCCTGTAAGTGTATTTTTGTACTAAACAAGATATGAATTGTTTGTAAAAACCTGTTATGGTGACGTTGAGATTACACTTTTCAAGAGCTTTGCATTGTGTGCCCTTATGTGATTAGATAATTCGTTCAAATTCTTGCCTATATATTATGCTGGCATAGAACAATGTAATTCATTTAGAAGGAAGATGAGGTCATATCTCAGGCCAAGAGGTAGGAGCTTGCAGTGCTGGTCCACAGCCTGTCAGCCAGAGCGTTCTACTTTGCCATTTAAAATTGAATAGGTTGGTGCAGGTGAGTAACCAGCATCTAGAGCATAAACCGCATCTTTAAAGTGCCTAGAAAAAGATTTAGTTCTCCGAAGGTGCTATACAAATGTATTATTATTATTATTATTATTATTATAGAGCCCGTGGATTGTCATGCAATACACAGTGGCACCAAGATAACAGTGCATTGTGTGTTCTCTTGTTCCATGCTTGCCATACAATATTATGAGCCAGATTGTTGAGCTTAGGACTCTGTACGAGGACTCTGTGGACTCTATAGCGTGCTCACTTTATTTTATTCACCTTTGTGTGTTCGGCCATCCGCATTCTTGTACTTTCTGCTTTAGTGTGGTCATCTAACATGTCATCATTCGGATTTCCTATTCAAGCCTGTCTGTCATGTAAATCCATGTGTACTGACATGCCTCAAGTCTGAACAATGCTCAACTTTGCTTCATCTGCTGCTTTCAGCAATGGAAGAGCTCGATGCTGACCGAGGGATACTGTGCAGCGGCATCAAAAGGGCAGACAGGGACATTGTACAGGCAAGCTTACTCTTGGGAATGGGAGATTATATGGCCACACCTCTGGCCAGAGCCACATCAGCTTGAACTCTCTTGTCTCCTGCGTTCTTGAGAGTAGAAAATTGGCGATTTTGCTTGCGTATTGCGTGCTAATTGTTTACGTATTTTCGGTTCTCACCACTTTCCTGACCCATCTTCCTAAACCTCTTGTCATGGTGCTTGCAGTTCGTACCTCTGAGGGACTTTGCGAATGCCGGCGATCCGGGGACAGTACAGGCCCTGCTTGCCAAGGAAGTGCTTGCCGAGGTGCCTCAGCAGTTTCTTCTCTACATGAGAAAAAGAAGCATCAACCCGCCAGGAACCAGTAGGCCTGTGCAATGAACGCCGAGCCTGCTTGCCACTTAGCTCCACGCCACCAGCTTTGCATGATTAACATGCTTGTCAGTTGCCATAATTGCAATGGTCCTGGTGAGAAATAAGTACTCTGCTCAAATGGTCATAGGCCTTCCTAGTCTTTGATGGCGATCGCCATTTTACAAATTGATCAATATTACCTGCTGAGCAATATGCAGTAGCCTTTGGGGAATCTGTGGTGTTTGCACTGATGTGCAGTCCAGACCGTCTGAGGTTGACCTTAGCAACGGCTTGCTGCTTGTCGAGGTTGAATGTTGATGTTAAAGCAACTGGCCTGTATGTGGCTCTAAGTTTTTGTGATCGGGTATTGTGCTGTCGCTTCTTCTTCCCGTCACTTCAATCTAACCTTAGAACTTGATAATGTAGATGCTAATTTCTCTCGACGTGCTTATTTATTCCTTTATTCACTCTAGCTTCTTGTGCCATGCACAAATTCTTCAGGCTTCCCACAATTACAAATGTGGCCACAATGAGCTGCTTCAACTCGTTCTATTTGGGAGCTTGGACATACACTTTATAAAGACTCGTGCTAGGCAACAATTTCTCTCAACTGTTTGCCAATCTCTCGTTTTAAGAAGTGCTACTGCTGTTACTTTTGAGTCATCTCCTATACAATTGTAGCCAGAATATCTGTAGAAACCTAGCTTCATGTCCTGCTGTTTTTTCAAATTTTTAGCTGCTAACGATGTATCAACTGCATGTGAACAAGAATGGAGATCCTGCGATTTAACGAATAAATTATTATCAGTGCTGCTCATTTTTGTTATCTGAAGCTGCATACGTAGTCACACGTGCTATAATATGCATTTTACCTGTGGAGGAGGCTGAGAGGGATGTAGTGCATCGCGTTGGTCTGGCTGGAAGCAGCTAGCTGGTAGCAGTGATCCAACTACGAATTTGGTACAGATCTATACTTTGTTATGGACTCCATTATGGCACACAATGAGCAAAAGTTTTCTTAAATCGGCTGAAAAATATAGGCAGGTTTTTTTTTAGAAGCCTGGCATCGAAATGCCAATCGAATGCTGTCGAATCAATATCTATAATCTCTTTTTAGTTATTCTGCCCAACAGCAAACTGCCAATCGTGGCAGTAGTTTGTCGCCCCCTCTCCAGGTAGCAGGTCTTGCTTTATTTAAGATTTTTGAGATCTAGTTTATTCTTGATTTATACTCCCTTTCTTGTTGATGTAATTGTCTAGTACAATCTGTGCTTTAAATTTTATGTAGACGGCACCCAGCTGTACCTTCGCATTGATCCCATCTCACCTTCCAACACTGTCTCAATCTCGCATAACTCCCTTGCAGCATCTGTACCTGACATTCGCTCTCGGATGGAAGCAAACTTGATCAAATCTAAAGCATTACTTACTTGGTTATTGGAAAGCCTAACCGTCGAAGTTGGCTTGGCCGGCACATCTCTCTTGTTATTTGCACGGAATCTTGGTGTCCTGTTCTAAAAGCAAAAATCACTATACGACATCAGGTCCACAGTTAAATGCCATATTTCAGCTTCGTACCATTGCAAAAAATTGGGCCTACATAGAAAAGATACTGCAGCCCAGCTAGTCATTTGTGACATATAGTCTAGACTTGTGTAGCTCACTACTCGCAGATCTTCCTACCTGTGGATGAAGTTGGTACAAAACACAGCAGCTAGGCTTGTCATTCGTGAACGTCCAAACTGCCAAAATTCAAGATTTCACACCTACCTTCACTATTCCTACTGCACTACTTCTCATTAAGCAACATCTCGACTTTGCGACTCTGTTGCTCACTTGTAAATCTCTTCATTCTCTTGCTCTGCCCTACTAATTGGAAGTATAGTATTCTTAATAAGGCTTTGAATCGTAACACCAGCTCATCTGACCCAATTTGGTTGGCTGTGCCCCTTACCAGCCTTTGGAGACCGTGCCTTTAGTTTGTTAGCTCACAAAGTGTGAAGCTCAGCCCCAAATGACTCACGATATCATCTGATTTGACGAAATTTAAAATGAAGCTACAATCCCACTTTTTCCTCACTCAGTTGCTTTATCTGTGTAAACTGTCTTTTGTATGATTAAGTGCTGGTAACATGCACATTGTTATAGCATGCACATTGTGTATGTCATCACAAACCAATCGACATGTTTCCTTTGCCAGTATACCTATGTAACGTACCCAAAATGAGATTTAGTTCACTCAGGGTGCTATGCGAATGAAATTATTATCATTAATATTTATACTTAGAGACATCTGCAAAGCCGAATTAATTTCTGGCTGTGGCTCTAGTTCTAGCTTTGGCGGGATTCAATAAGCACTCGCATGATAGTAATCTGAGGTTCTAGTGACTAACCCGTGGTAGGGCCTACGTAGCAGACTGAAGCAGAGTAATGTGTATATCTATAAGCCTCTACCAACGTTTCTAGGCGAACACTGCCATTTTTTAAAGTAGGCGAACGGTGCTACTGCCTCGCTCCTTCTTAGTGAAATCTAGGTTACAGTGTTGCTGGTGCATTTATCGCTGTGGTGATAGAGTGAACATGTTAATGCAATGCATGCTCCAACAACTACAAGCAAATGTGGTTTTGAATGAACCGACTGACTACAGTCAACAGAATGGTCCTACTATGTTCTCATGTTGCTGATATCCCTCGAGTACTTTCATGTTTGATTTTTAAATATTTTGCCCAGTTGTTTTTTAATTTAGATATGGCTAAAGAAAATGCTGTTGCCATCGTGTAGGCCAAGGGCTTTTTCCTGGTTTCAGAACATTAAAAAAAAAGCCCGAAGACAGAATTCTCCCACCTTGTCAAACACGGTCTCGATCGTAACATTTGTCCTATCTGTTGTTATTCTTCAACAAGACTCAGGCTCGACAGATACTGAAGATTTTTAGCTGGGCTGCTGGTTGGGCAGCCTTGCCTAGTTAGTTGACCATATGGGCCTGGCACTGTCAGTGTCGTCGCTACCAGTGATTACTAATGGCCGGCTGCTTGGGGGAAGTGCTCCATCTGAAGCCGGTATTTGCAGGCTGGAGCAATACCCGACAAAGAGATCTTTTATGATTCTATCTCTGACGAAAGACTTACCCTCTTGATGGGTCGTAACTTTTAAGGAAGGTCGTAACTAGGAAGGTACGGAGTTTTTTTTTTACCCGAATCAGTCTTTTTCAGCCACTTGCCAGTCCGGGGCTCACCATTAACCTGTGATGAGTGACAGGGGCCCTTGGCTGTCCTTTTGCGGCTTTGTTTGATACTCACAGTATACGAATTACTTAGTGCCCTGAGCATCACTAAAAAAAAATCTTAGCTGGTTTAACAGCCTCATTTGTATAGCTGCAGAAAAGCCTTGATGGCTATCAACACCACTTGCAGTTGGCAATAAAGAATCGCCCAACTGCTTGATTCTTGGTGAGCCGTGATGGCACACTAGGTAAGGCAGTTGCTTTCATGACCTCAGGACCGAGGTCGTGGGTTCGATTCCTGCCGTTGGCGATTCTCTATCGCCACTTCAAGCAGTGGTGATAGCCGTAAAGGCTCTTCTGTCGCTATACAAGAAGAGGCTGTTTAGTCAGCTAGGATTTATTATTTATTTATTTATTTTATTCGAATCCACGACATCGGTCGTGAAGAGTGAGCATCTGACCTCCTGGGCTACTGCTAACCACCGCACTGGACTGCAAGTGATTTTCAACCATACCAGAGCTGAAGTGATACCTGCTGCAGAGACCTATTGGAATCTAGCTTTCAGTTAGACGGAGATCATATAGCAGATACAGCGATAATAATGAAATGCGTATGATTCCCATATGTTGGTCCGTAACCAGGTCTTATAAATGTCCGTAGTTGATCGACGACGTTTAAAACGCTAGAGCTCACTAACTTTTGGACACGCTTAGTGTGCATTAGGTCTTACATTAACGTCGCAGCAATCGTGGGCCAGCCATTAAGGCGAATTTCCAAAAAGCATTAAATACAACTTTAAAAAATCCATCAATTGTTTGGCAATTGATGCCACGAGGCTTTTCTAAAAATCTGGTTGCTCGGTGGCCGTGCAGGAAAAATAATTTCCCGGTGCATATTAATGCACCTTCATCTTCAACCCCCAAAAAGCCACAAAAACTAGCAAGCTATTACGCTCGCGAGTGTTCTATAGCATAGCAAAGCCTAACTGGATTTCTGCCGTGCACATGTATCCTATCTCGCACAACGGAGAAAATTCACAGGCAGATTTAGGCCAGGAGGGCAGTCAAAAGAGTATTAGTAGAAGTAGCAGCAGTAAACGTTTAGAAGGGAGGGGCCAAAGTCGGACTCGGGGTAGAAAATACCATCTCTCTGCAGTCGAAATGCAATCTTCTTTGCTGCTTTTTTTTCAATTACCGTTCACTCGCTGTAAAGCACAAATTACTATTAGTCGCCATTGTCTGCTCTCGGTACACTTTTAGTTGCAGATATCAAAATAAGCAATCCTCAATCTCTTGTGGTCATTCAGGTAGTTGATGCTTAAATTTTTTCTTTCGCCTTACACTTACTCATGTAGACATCACATCTACACCCCTCTCCCACCTGAACACTTGCATACGTGCACTCAGGGACTTAGGTCCATACTGTCGCCTTCGCCAGGTAACAACTCACACTCAGTGGTCCCAGCTGAAACTTGCTCGTTTATTCCCTGATAAAACTAGTATTGATTGCATATAAACTTGCTCGCTTATTCCCTGATCGAACCCTAGTATTGATTACATATGCGATTTGAAATTTTGACATCACGGAACCCCGGAGACGTTCTAATGTAATGTAATGTTTCACCGTCTGTAACTCCACAAAGTCATACAGACTATGTGGGTGTTACGAAGGAGAGTTTTGTAAAGCGCACTCACAGCCTAAGTGGCTTTCGGTACGCATTCGGTAACCAACAGACTTCGTCTCACGCAACAAAGAGAAAGTGGGAAGCATAGCAGATCAAGAGAGCAGTTGAGGTAGTGAGTAGCATAGAAGTAGCAGCTCAGGACCGCTGAAAAGGATGAGCCGTAGTCGGCAGCAGGAAAGTAGTTTTCGTTACGTAAGAACTGTGGAAGCAAGTTCCACAGTCTAGGACCTACAGAGCTAAAGCTTGTGTCGCCAAAGGTCTTTAAGCGGAGGAATGGAACAGCTAATTTGTTGTCCATACGAGACCTGAGGGTGCGAGAGGCTGAAACTGGTGCAGCAGTTCAGCTAGGTACGAAGGAGCCAAGCCGTGGCGGGCCTTGTGGGTCAGCGTAAGAACTTTGGTCTGTATCCGTTGCTCAAACGGCATCCATCCTAGCTCTTTTAGCAAAAGAGAGGCACGTGCTCAAACCTCTGGGACTTGAAGACTAGCCTTGCAGCCATATTCATAGTCAGCTGCAGTGGCCTAGTTGCTTTATTTGGTAGCCCAGCCAAAAGGGAATTACAATAATCAAGCCGAGACAGAACTAAGGAGCTAGTTACATTTTTTTTCAAGCCACTGTGGAAGACAGCTCCTAATCTTTTATAGGGATCGGACGTGATGGCTAGCTGTACAAGCAGTCTTTTGAATGAAGCTTTTAAAATTTAGACAGCCGTCGAAAAAGACACTTAAATTTTGAGCACGTGGTGATGGTCGCACAACAGCATCACCTATTAGAAGAGCAAAGCCTTTTACTCCCGCCGCACGCTTAGGGTGTCCTATGAGCAGCAGTTCGGTTTTATCGTCATTTAATTTCAAGAAGTTTTCCGACATCCAAGATCGAATTTCGGCAAGGCAAGAATTTAGTTTCTCAGTTGCTGCAGCAGATTCCGACGGTTTGAATAACAAATACAGCTGAGTATCGTCAGCATAAAAGTGACAACCTATTCCATGGGCCTCAATCACTTTTCCCAGAGGTTGAGTATAAATGGAGAACAGCAACAGACCGAGTACAGACCCTTGAGGGACTCCACAGGTGACCCATCTCATGTGTGAGACCTGACCCCCACACGACACGGATTGAACACAATCAGACAAGTACGATTTAAACCACGCCAGTGCTTCGTCTGCCAGACCGATCGTTGTTCTCAATCGTTCAAGCAGAACATCGTGATCAATGGTGCCGAAGGCAGCTGACAGATCTAGCTAGGGCAGTGACATTCCCGTCGTCGTTGCCGCGTAGCATGTCATTGTTAGCACGGAGGAAAGCAGTTTCAGTGGAGTGCTGCCTCTTGAACCCTGATTGAAATGCTTCTGACATTTCATTCTTTTCAATATGTTCAACCAGCTGCTTAGTGACAATTTTTTGAAGAATCTTTGACAAGAAAGGAAGAAGGGAAACTGGGCGATAGTTTGCAAGGACCTCTGTATCTAATCCAGGCTTTTTAAGTATGGGTCTAACGAGTGCCGATTTGAAGGACTTTGGTACGACCCCTTTTCCTAAGTAAGCATTAAAAATTTGGTTATGGCAGGGCTAAGTTGGTCTGCCAATGAAGAATAAAATTGGCGTGACGCCGTTCGCTTTAAAATTAGAAATTTACTTAGGAAGCACAAGTTGTGTCTATCGTTCAGGAGAGATTAAGAGATACTTTCAACCGAAAGACGAAGCTGTCAGACGAAGTAGCCCTGGTACAGGAGCCTTTCTTCCCTCGTAAATTCAGCACAAAACTCCACATTCCACAACTGGCGCTTAAAATTGTCGGCTCTAATAGTTGCATTGACAAATGCCGCAATAGTCCAGCGGCGTTGTCTTAAAGGCCAACAATTCTGACACGTTTTAAAGGATTCATCAGCAAACTGTATTGCAGCCCTAGGTCAAAATTCAACGTGGGCCTGAAACCAACACATACATTGGAACTGGAGAGCTCTAGCAGCGGGAAGGCTTAGACTAAAGAAAGAACAGGTTCCTTCAGTTCATTCCTTTATTCGCTTTCCTCAAATACACATGCCCGGTTTGTAACACGGGTGGGGGATCACTCGCCTCGCAGCACATTTCTTCACGTTTCCATCTACTTCCATTCTGTATGTATGGCCGAGTGCCAATCGCCTCGGTTAGACGCTTGGGCTACACTTTCTGCAAACACCACTGAGTCGGCTAACGAAGCCAGGCAGTCGAAAGCTGAGGCTGAGGCTGAGTCGCTGCTTCGGTAATCACACACTCGAATGCCACCTCTAGTCCCAGAAAAGGACTAGTTGGAGCGTCAGGGCACCGCCTAGAGTGCCGAGCTGCATCAAATGTCATGTGACACTCGTCTTTTCCATTGCACCTACAATTTTCCGAAAATATCGTAAGCACAAATCGCCTCGCCCGGGCATTCGCGTCAGAGAATGCAAATAAATGCGGGCATTCTGTGGTAAAGTCTCGCTCTACTGGTTCCTATAGATCTCTCAGTGCCGGTTTTTAAACTAGTGATCACCACGTCATTCTTGAGCACTCGCATGGCAAACAATTGGTGCTGCAGTGATTAAGGTATCATCTCAGTTTGAGATTTGTAACAAAGTTGTCAACCGCCAACAGTCATCTGGTGATGTTCAAAGTACCCCAAACACCTGTTTTAGATCCATTTCATTTCATCTTTGTAACCTAGACTAGAGATAGGCAACTTTCTGCCCGACTACTCCCTGTCCAAACTACATCGTCCGCTTGCCACGTCGCTGTCGCAGGGCTAGAGTAAGACAAGCGGCAGTTTGATTAAATTCCTATTTATAGCAATATCGCTGCTTGCCGGTCTATTGGCATGTGCAAGTAGGCGCTTGCAGCTGGTTCAAAACTCTGCAGCTAGGCTTGTCTGTCGTGAGCGTTGCAGTTGCCACATCACACCACTTTTCACCAACCTGCACTGCCTACCAATCAAGCAAAGCATCGACTTCTAGCTTTTGTCACTCACTTATAGGTCACTTCATTCTTTGGCTCCAGCCTACCCATCAGATCTACTCCCCCACCAGGCCAAGGATCGTACCACCTGCTTTTCGGAATCTAACTGTTTACCTATACCTCGTACAAACCTCAAATCCTTTGGAGACCGTGCATTTAGTTCATATTCTCCTACTGCCGACTATGGCACATTCTTTTCAGCGGTCCTGAGCTGCTACTTCTATGCTACTCACTACCTCAACTGCTCTCCTGACTCTGCTATGCTTCCCACTTTCTCTTCGTTGCGTGAGACGAAGTCTGTTGGCTACCGAATGCGTACCGAAAGCCGCTTAGGCTGTGAGTTCGCTAGACAAAACTCTCCTGCGTAACACCCACATGGTCTTTATGACTTTGTGGAGTTACTGACGGAGATACATTACATTTATATGCTCCGAAAGCCTGGAACTCACTCCCAACTTCCGTCACGACATCCCCTGACTTGACCACATTAAAAAATAATAAACGCACCTATTTTTATGACAGTATTTAGTGGGTCCCTGTGATTCGTCCTTTACGTGCTTATGCGTGCTGACGCTGTTGCATGCAGGCACTAATCACACCTGCGTGCTGACCCACCCTGTACATGTCACCCTAACCATGTTATTCATGTTGTTTATCAAGTTTTTTAGCATTCATCATTCGCTCGTGTTTCCTTTGCAGTAAGTGTAAAGCGCCTAGAAAGAGATTGAGTTCTCTGAGAACGTTTTATCAAGAGTTTTATTGTTATTATTATTTTTTTATTATTATCATGCCAAGGAATGCTAACAGCCTTACGCGGGGACCCTAGGTTCATCAGACTACAGAGAGTCATGGAATGTAACGTTCCAAATATTACCAAAAGTGGAAGGGATGCCTTCGGACCGGAGCAATCTTGAATGTGGGGTTGTCCCAGAAATACCAATCATGACGTCTGAGGTAATGCGATTGTGTACTGGGACTCACACTCGGGGCACATATCACCTCGCCGATGGCTCCAGCTCAAGGGTCCGACAAACAACACACCACAGGGTAACGCGGAATATACAACAATAACAGCGAGCACCCTTAACTTCCGCCACTCTCGGGCAGTGGGTCCTCACAGCCTTCCGCGGTTGACCGTATTGTCAGGAATGTCAGACGTTCATCGTTCGGGACGTGGATATTGTAGAATAATGCACTCCTAACAGCGTGCAATCAAGCAGGAAGCAGACACAACACCGAAGCTGGCTTACAAAGACGTGTATTCTCTAAGGCGCCAATAGCGCTCCCTAATATACAGCCGCTCTCTTCTAGGCCGGCGTTCCCACTCGCCTTCGCTCCCTCCCAGCCACAGCTCATCTCCGTGGGTTAGCGGGAGGACCAAGCTGGCCGAGTGCCGGCGTTCCTAGTGATCTAGAATCATGCAGGTACGCAGAAACACAAACCTCAGATACTGAGCAACCGGGATTGTCCACACCGAACTCCACGCCCACAAACCTCGTCTCCCCCATTGCCCAGATTAATGGGCGTCTTCCCGCCTACGACCTCAAGTCAAAGGTCCGGAACTTGGCCTAGCAGGCCGTGTCAAATTGCAGTCACCCTAGGCTACTGAGCCTCCTTTGGTTATACATTTATACGCTAATTCTTGCCGACGTAATTGCTAAGGATAATCTAGGCTTTCGTTTCTATGCAGGTGGCACGCGCTACCTATGATTTAATCCCTCCCAGCCTTCTAGCACGACACACTGAATCAACTCCTTTACCGCACGAACTTCGGAAATTCGCACTTACATTTAGCCAACTTTCCCAAATTTAATGACGATAGAACCAACTTTTACATGAAAACCTGATGTTGCTCGGAAACTGGAAAGTGTAATTTGCACAGCATATCTCCGAAAGCATCAGTTCAGAATCTATGTATATAGTACAAAGGTGACCTTTCACAAGATAACTATTTAAGCACCACAGTCAAGTCGGCCTATTTGCAGCTATAAAAAAAATTAGGCTTGCTTTTATAAGGATATCACAGCCAAGCTGGTTCGTGCATCACATTACATCACTTCTCGCTGACCTGCATTGGCTTCTAAAAAAAAGCCGCGTATCGACCTCACATTATAGATACTCTCTTTTGACCCCTTTCATTCTCTTACTCTGGCCTACACATCCCAGCTATTTCTTCATCAAGCGACCAATCGCACCAACCTCTTCTCTGATTCGATCGATTATCCTCGAACAAGCTTAAACTACTTTGGCGATTGTACCTTCAGCTCCGATGCACCAAAAGTCTGGAGGTTCAGCCGCATGAATTAAGGATGTCTGCGCAGTTTATTACATCAACGTCAACAATTTTGAATGCACGCGAAACCCATTAGTACATCCTGTATAGGGAAGTCACTGCTGATTCGCTAGCCGGCTCGGACAAACATGAAGCGCACCCCACAATTTGCACATATACAAATGCTAATCCTTGAAATTGAAAAGAAACTTGAATTTCAAATTACAATAAAAAATAAGATTTTTTCTTAAGTACGAATGTAATTAAAGTTTTAATTGCGAGGTTGAATCTGGTCCTTCACGTTACTACGGCAGGCTCTTTCCTTATGAACCAACGTCCGACTTGCGAATCGGCACGATTTGAGAATTACAAAAATTAGGACTCATTCACTTTATAGCAAAATCATTGAAAAATATTTAGTATAGTTTACTTTAT